>OX451739.1:36813363-37413363 GCA_948472305.1 Vicia faba | reverse complement strand
TAGTTAATTTGTTATTTACATCATTCTCCCTCAAAGTTTGTTAAAGTTGAAAGATGAGAACGAAAAGGTGAAAAGTGAAAATGGAAAGTCATTGATATTTATGGTAAGTGATGAAAGAGACGAATGGATCGATTTCAAAAACATGTGTGCTTATTTTTTTGAATTACGGATCAAAAAGTACAAAGTTTATAACAAATACAACTTAGCAACAAATAAATTACAAATTGAAAATATGAAGGCCTAATGATCTAGGGACGGGCCTCTTGGTTGATCCATTTGACTTTAGAATATCTCCTTGATGATCTTGACTCGTCAGAGTAGGGGGAGACCCTTGTCTTTTCTTTTGTTGGGCATACCTCTTTTACTGATATGGAAATTTCTTTGATAATCTTTGCTTTGATGTATGCGAGCTACCCGTCGTAGTGGTATTTGCGGCGTTGTGTAGGCCTGTAGTTGAAGGGTGCCTTCTCTCTCCAATAGGACTTGAGTTTCGCCATTGCTCTTTTTTTAGTTCATTTGTGAGCCTTAGAAAATCATCTAGCATGAATGCACGTTGGACAAGGGCGAAAGTGGAAATGGTATGCAAATGTATAAATGTATTTATTGGATGCATGAAAATGCATGGGTATGCAAAAAGTTTTTTCAGGGTATGCTAAATATTTTCATGGGGATGCAATGCAATATGGACTTATGATAAAGATAAATCTAAGGACACCAGAATACTGATTTAGGAGAAAATATGGAAATGGGGTTCCTTATACAGGCTTAAAGAGAGATATGGAAATGAGGTACCTTATATAGGCTTAAGAATGGACATACAAACGAAAGCCCCTTGTAACACCCCAATTCTACCCTACAATTATAAATGTAAATCAGAGTTATAAAATTCATACAACTGAATCAGGATGCCACAAATTCAACTTAAAAACCATTGCATTCAACATGGATACATAATACTTTAAAACTTCGGATGAACCAACAACAAAATAAATTAATCTCTTAATTCAACCACTTGAACAACTACACAGCAGAATCATAATAACATCCTTGTCCAACATTACAACAACTTCAAAATAACACATACTTAGCAACAATCAAATTAAAGTTCAACAACTGGAATAACAATAACTAAAAGCAATAAGCGTTCATCCCCCCGAGTGTTACGTATCAGAGCAATGACACTGACTCGAACTATTGAAGGTAAACCACCTTCACTATGGATTACCTGCACGTTATCAACATAAGGGTAACATTCAAACAGAAGGGGTGAGATATCTAACAATATAATAAAACGTATGATAAATAATATATTAGATCAGATCATATAATATCACCACTTCACATCTTATAAACAACAATAATCGCAAGGGAACATCAACAACATACAACATTTACCGCATCAATACACAACTTCCTTATGCAATCATGTAATGCGACTCAATACTATGAAAATGCATGTGGTACCATTGGAGCAGACCTCCCATCTTAAAATAATTGCCAATAAATAGAGGCATCAACAAGGCATAAGCCTTCATCTTAATATTCACCAATACATTCCATCTTAACGAGCATCAACTCCATCTTGATATGCAATGTATGCAACATAATCATGAATGTAGTAACAACAACCACAACTAGCAACATCTCAACACGAATCATCGTTGGCCAGAAGCCTACAACTCAATAGCTGCCAATAATTAGAGGTATCTCGTCATAATTCATCAACATAATTCATCAACATAAATCATCAGCATAATTCATCCACGTAAATCCACAGTAACTCAACCATAACCACAACACAACAACAGGTCAACAACCATTCAACATTGGCCATAGGCCTACAACATGATATCGCCCATAAATATTTAGACAATTCTCGACTATGCCGATTAATCACTCATCTAATGATTATCTCTAATTACTAAACCTCTACATATTATTATACTGTAATACTACATCATCATTATTATTATTAATCTTACTGTTATGAACCAAGCAATAATCTAAGATCGTCTTATCCTCATCATACTTCACGAAATCATCATAGCGATTAACGCGGGAAATTAACTCTATCCTAATTTGGGTACTAGGATTATTCTTCTTATCCTTCATTTTAATTCTTATGAATGAATTTCATCGTGTTAGCTATCCAACGCTTCAAACAGCACGTCAAACGGAGTCCAGAAACTCAAGTTACAACCTTTGGAAAAATCTGTCAAAAATTGGACTTCATGAGTCGATGCGTGCCTCTTTGAGTCGACGCGTACTGGGTATGGAATCCTGTATGAGTCAACGCGTAACCTCTTGTGTTGACTCATACTAAGTCTGAAGTACTGCATGTGTCGATGCATGATCCTTTCGTATCGACTCATCCCGAGTCTTAAATCCTGCATGTGTCGATGCATGACCTTTGAGGTTGACTCATACTGATTTGTGCTGAATTTATTCTGCGATTTCCCTGCCCTAGGTCCTAAAGACATCTTTCTAGTTTTGATGCCGCTTTCAACTCTTTCACCAGTTAAGACTAACTCGGTGAATCTAGAGGAGGAACAACCTACCAACAAGTTAAAGAATGGACCAGAAGTGTCCATAAACATGTTTATGTGCTCTCTGTCAGTCAAGGGTGGTTGAACCCTACTAGCAAGGTCCTTCCACTTTTGTGCATATTCCTTAAATCCTTCGTTCTTCCCCATGGTCATATCTTGTAACTGAACCCTCGTTGGCACCAAGTCGGTGTTATACTGATACAAATGGTAAAATGCGGTAGCTAAATCTTCCCAGGTATTGATACGGGAACCATCTAACTGATAAAACCATTCAAGTTGCGTTCCGGCCAAGCTCTCTTGGAAAAAGTGAACCCAGAGTTTCTTATCAGCAGTGTGCGGTTGTATCTTGCGCACATAGGATTTTAGGTGAAGTTTTGGACAAGAAACTCCATCGTACTTTATAAAGATTGGTATTTTGAATTTGTGGGGGAATAACAACCCCAGAGATTAAACCCAAATCATCAAAATCTAAACCGGGAACAACTTGGATTTCAACAGCTTTCAATATGTCTTCTAACTGCTTATACTTGATATCAACGGGTGGATACTGCTCATCGAAATAATCATCATCAGATGCTTAATCATTAACACAGTCAACTTGAGTACTCTTGACCTTACCAATCTGGTTCTCGTCCTCTTCAGATGAGTCTTATCCTACTGGGATCTGATGGACTGTCTCCTTGAACCTTCTACCCATGTTGAGTAGAGCTTTCTTCTTGGGCTTCTTCTTAAGTACCAACAATGCCATCATATCTTGCTGCCCCTTGGCTAGGGCCAGTAGAGTTTCTTGGAATTGAGAGTTTTGTGCCTAAAGATCCTTCATAGTTTTCTCTAGATCCATCTTGCTGAAATAAATAACAGAAGGATAAGGAAACTTGTTATGTGAAAACCTGTCATGTTATGATGCATGGAATATGTACATGCAAATGATTTCAAGGGAATTAGAGATTTAAATTTGCTTTATACAAAAAAGGAACACACGTTGCATTAATAAATCCAAGTTTCAGTACATCATGCCTTTTTGGGCTTACAATGAAGGAAATAGAAATACAAAAACTCCTAAGAAAAAAAAGTTGAATGCATCCTCTTCGATGTGATGTAGGCGTTCAGACTCCGCTCCTCATGAAGCTGCTTGGTGAGTTCCAGAACTTTCTTCTCACCGGCGTAGAATTGATTCTCAAAGGTGTCTCGTTCTTCCTTGAGCTGGATCCATGACTTTTGCAACTCTTCGAAGCTTGGTGAGGTTTGCCTTTTTGATCAACAGACTCTGAGATCACTGGCAGTATAGCAGCATATGACATCATAAGATTCTGAGCACGAGCTCATACCCATATGAGGTTAGGCTCCAAGGGGATGGAGTTTTTGCGTCCCAAAGTACTGCTATCGGTCTTCTTTACCATGCCCCAAGCGTGAATGAACCTTTGGCGATAACCTTGCAGGTCATTTGAATAGTCAAACACAATACCCTAAACAAGCATATCATGGGGACCATTCCTCTGGGCGTAGCCGAACTGGCGTAGGGCCAAAGAAGGGTTGTAAGTGATGCTTCTTCTAATTCCAAGAAGTGGCACATTAGGGAATTCTCCGCAGCGATCAATAAAAGAGATGCCTTTTTGAGAGCGAGGGCACCAATAGATATCAGAGTGAGAAAGGGACATTATCCTTTGATTCCACCTCAAACCTAATTCATTCTTTATCACTGACCGAGGGAGGTGCGAAATAAAACACCGATAGAGAAAAGGCGTACATCACATAAAAGTCCCTTGTTTCTTCATTGTACGAGTGTGGAGTGAATGCAACACGTCTCCGAGCAATGTAGGCACTGGATTGCAATCAAGGAAGATGTTGATGGCACAGAAATCTATAAACTGGTCTGATTTGGGGAATAAAACTAATACATAGATTAATAGAGCTAGGACATCTTCCAAGGCATGGTAACTCATGGCATCTAAGAATATTTTAGCTTTCTTCATTAGAAAACTTGCAAGGAGACCCTTGACTCCACTTCTTCTTTCCCAATTGGATTCGATGTCAGATGGTTTCAAATGCAAGGCTATGGAAACACTTTCAGCAACTAGATCTTGTACTAATCCGGTGAAAGGTACTTGCTCCAATATAGGTGACCCAAGTATTTTGGAGAACTCTTCCAGCGTAGGCACTAACTGATAATCTGGAAAAGTGAAGCAATGGTGTTTAGGGTCGAAGAACTGGAACAGAACACTCATGAGACCTTCGTTAAACCCGATAGTAACCAAACTGAGCAAATGACCATATCTCTTATTTAACGATGAGCTCTCTGGAACTCTCAGGACCATTTCTTTGAGCTTGGGAGGGACCTCTACAAAATTGATTTGGATGGTCTTTCTGCGAGTAGAATACATACCCTACAAAACAAAAAGGAAAGATAAATTTCTAGCCCCTTGAAATGGTTAGTATGTATGTCATGATGTTCATGATGTTATGGTTATGCTTTGAAATCACAGACATATCAAGCAAGTCACACAAAAGACCCTAGGTTTTAATGGCTTGCGTGAGTCTTTAAAGGTAAGTACCCTTTTGAAGTTTAGTTGGCTCAACCTGTCCTATTAAAAGTAACGGGTTCTAAGGAGTCTCATATCACTGACCTTTCTTTTAGGCATTATTCTAGCTCAAGCACCAAATTATTGCGGCAAGAATATCCCAAAAGTCCAATCTCAGTGAGTGTAGCATCGAGTATCAACCAATCTTCAGTCAGAACTAAAGCCGGCCATCTCACTACTTTCTAGTGGCTTAGGATGAGTCAATTAAAAGGTTCTAAAGGTCAGTTAGCGCTTAATGACGCTAAGGAAGCCTAATGTTATCCTTGAATGACTCAAGGAACATTAGTACAAGCCAAAGTGTCACGCTAATGTAGCTACCACTTCGTCCATATCGGTCTACGCTGTACAACTTCCATGATTTATTTCTACTTACCTAAAAGGTATCTCAAATTCGGGTAGAGGATTTAAGCCCAAATAAAGAACCAAAATATAAAGCATACAAGTCAAACAATGAAAGCAAGTAAAGTTGATCTAGCCCTAAGGTAACCCCACTTTTAAATTTCTCCCCAACAGATTCATCCAGTTATGTGTCCTTCGAATGGACCAACTGTATGTTCTTCGAACGACCCTTTTCAGCTGAATATGCCATTTTGAGTCCTCTTTCTTTTGATCACTTAGGCCCAAACCTTCGACCATACTCCAAGGTAAGCAAAAACAATTATTCCTGACCTATGGCAAGTCCTTCGAATGGGCCACCAGGTTGTGTGTCATAATGCAGCACTATGGCGCATTGAAGGGTTTACAGATGGATTTGAAGGTGATATGAAGGCACATTCGAAGCAAACATGAAGATGAAATAGAAAGTCACAGGAAGGTAGCCATTCATCCAATCGAAAACTTGTGAATCCAAGGCAAACAAGTGAGGGGGAAATGGTGCAATCAAAGGGAACCTTCAGAAGGCCAAGGCCTTCTGAATCGAAGGAAGCTTTCAGAGAATGATTTCCTTCTGAATCGAAGGAAGCTTTCAGAAGCTAATTTCCTTCTGAAATGAAGGAAACTCTCAGAAGATAATTTCCTTTTGAATTGAAGGAAGCCTTTAGAAGATAATTTTCTTTTTGAAGGAATCCTTCAGCAGATAATTTCCTTCGGAATTGAAGGAAGCTTCAATACCCAAATGAAAGATGTAACCCAAGTGGCATGAAGCCCTTGCTCAACTAAAGCTTACATGCAGGCATGGCAAGTGATGAATGCCCAAACAAAGACTTGCATGCAGGCATGCAGGAAGTGAATGCCCAAACGAAGACTTGTATGCAGGCATGCAAGAGGTGAATGCCCAAATGAAGGCTTGTATGCAGGAACTTGTGTCTAAACGAAGGGTTTAGCTTATGGATCGAAGCAAGCTGCTCGAAGGAAACACATTGCCTCAATCGAAACTTGGATCGAAGGAAGGCTACTGCCCAATCGAAGGATGCATCGAAAGAGGCCAAAAATCCAATCGAAAGAGCTGAATTGAAGAACACTTGTTTTTCTCCAAATTTGTCAAAATATTATTTTTATCTATTTTCTCCCTTTTGACAGTTTCCTTTTAATTTTGGTACTGGAAAAATCCCAATGCACTTGTGCAAGCTTAAATCCTGAGAATCTTTGTGAGGAAAAAAACCCTTGAGAATTGAGAGGGAAAATTTTGGGGCACAACAGGGTGCACCCTCCATTGTCTGATCGACAGCTAGTTGATATGTTCATGGGTACTCTAACAGGTCCATTCTTTAATCATCTGATTGGGAGTTCTTCATATGGTTTTACTAAGCTAATTCTAACTGGAGAACAAGTTTAAAGTAGTATTAAGAGCGGAAAAATTCAAGTGGTTGCGTCTTCGAGTGTTGTGAAGAAGACATTCAGTAGTAAGAAGGAGACCAGTGTTGTTTATGGCCAGAAGGGGCGTAGTAAAAGTGACAGCAATCAGTCTGT
Source organism: Vicia faba (assembly GCA_948472305.1). Lineage (NCBI taxonomy): Eukaryota > Viridiplantae > Streptophyta > Magnoliopsida > Fabales > Fabaceae > Vicia > Vicia faba. The sequence continues at coordinate 37,406,330 of OX451739.1, read as the reverse complement.
GGGAGCGATATTTATTTATAGTCATGCACCTGTTCAACAACAACAACAATAGGGCAACAGGCGTAGGTCAGACGCTTCGGGAAGGCATTTTAGCAAGATTAATATGCCATTATCTCATGCATTATAACATTTACTAAAAGCAGAGCTAATTACACTAAGAGATCCTCCTCAGAACCCAAACACCTCTTCTCCTAAGTACAATCCGAACGCGAGATACGCCTACCGTTCTAACAGTCCTGGGCACGACACCAACAACTACTGGACCCTGAAAAACAAAATTCAGGATATGATCGACAGCAAGGAGATTGAGTTTGATCTTCCAGAGACCCCGAATGTTATTATTGCACCTATGCCGAATCATGACAAAGGCATAAGTTCTATTGATGATGTTCTTTATGTTGCTACTGTAAGTGAATTGATTACTCCTCTACCAATAATCAAGAAGAACCTGCTGCAGGCCGGTTTATTTCCAGGATGTATTGAAAAATGTTACTACTGCGCAGCCTAACTAAATGGTTGCAAATTACTGAATGGAGGAATTCATTACCTAATAGAAAATCATATAATTCTGATCGAGAAGATTCCATTTGCTGAAAATATGTGTCAAGACTTATCCGTATTTTATGGCCCTCTTGTCAGGATCACCTCCAAAGGTCCTGCAAGGATTATTGCCAATTAGAAAGCTGCTCCTCTGATCCTCACTACACTTGGACATATCCCATATTCTTTGGATAAAGTTATTCTTTGGAACTATGGATCCTACATCTACTACCATGGCGTCAAACAGTAACTACCGACTGTTGAAAATGAAGTTACTGAAGTTGCTGATCCTAGTATTGACAATATTGCTGGAACCAGTAAGGTTACTAGAAGAGGAAGGATTTTCTCTCTAAAAATATCTCCAAAGACTATTGCTACACCTGTTAGAGTTACAGCCACCGAGTCAACCGCTGAGGCTCAGGGTAAAGAGAAAATAACAGAGACTTCCCAGACGGAGGCACCTAAGGAAGCTACCATTGAAGAAACCTATAGACAAGAGTTGGAAGAGGTATTGAAAATTATGCTCAAGAGTGACTAAAAAATTGTTGAACAACTGGCGTATACCCCATCCAAGATCTCTATGTTATCCATGCTATTATGTTCTAAATCCCATGCACAGGTGTTGTACCCAAAAATTTGCCCTCCCATATTCTTCAAAGTTTTGACAAGCATCATCTCAATTTGCTCAAGTCTACTCAAGGGTTGCACAGTTCAAACACCCTCCTAAGCCAGTCAAATTAGGGTTTTGGTTCTTGCAAGGAAGTTGAGGTTTTCAAGGGCTCAATCAAGTAACATATGCCTATACACATTGTCAAGCATCCACATGTCAAGTTTCAAGGCTCACAAGGTCAAGTTGCACAGTCAAAAACCCTAATTGCTTCACAATCAACTGTAGGGGCAAAATGGTCATTTGGCAGTCAAAAGTCAAAAATTTTGGTCAACATCTTATTTTGAAGCCACAATCATCATTTGGTCAAATCTTGACCATGATTTCACAAGAATGGCTCAAAAATCATCAAGGTGTCAAAAGTTTCTATTTTTGGACAGCTGAAAAGTCAACTGTAACTTGACCAAGGCATAACATTTTCATGGTTCATCAGAAAAATTCCATCCAATGCTCATTTTGAAGGGGATGACATTTCCTACAACTCATCTTCACATTCAAAATCCAAGAAATTCTCTCACAAAAAGTTATCAATTTCAACATTATAGGTCATTTTCAAAAGTCAAGAAAAAGGCACTTTAAGTCAAAGACCATAACTTGAGATTGGTAAATCAAAATGACATGGGACCAAAGGCATTGGTTATAGGAATTCAAGACCTTTCCAAAATGTCAAAGAACATGTTCATATGATCAAAATTGAGCAATATATGCATTGGAGAAGTTGGGAAATTTTTGTGAAATGGCCAAAGTCAACTATCCTTGAAACTTCAATTTTAGACAAAAGGGCCCACTTTTCTCCACTTGATTCATCCTTGTCATGCCACCCACGTGTCCCATGATTAAATTCAAGATTAAACATTTATTTTTTCTATTTTTATTTAATTTTATTGATTTAATTCATTTTAAATCCATAAAATTCAAATAAAAATCAAAAAAATTAATTAAGGGATATCTTGTGGCTTGAATGACTTTGATACATCATAATCCACCTACCAAATTCGTGTAAGGTCCATTTTAAGCATAAAATTCAAATTTGGACAAAAAAGGCAAGTTTCTTCAATGGTGGTTATGGAAATCTCAAAACATAATTGCATTGGTTAAGAGCTCATAATAGTGACTGATTCTCATTCAAGCACATATGTATAAGCCTTGCATACAGGAAGCACGACCTAGAACTCTCTCAAACGGACAAAGCAAATCCAAAAAACTTGAAGAAAAATCACAAACTGAAAACCACTTTCCAGCATAATTCAAGCCTTCCTTTTGATCCAAATACGTTCCCAGCATTGCCAGGAATCATTTGCAGCCAAGAACAAGCCAAAAACCTCAAGAACTCGTGCTACACAAGTCATACGGTTTACCTTCTTTTTCAAAATCACAATCATCCATTCATGCGTTTTTAACACTTTTTATTGATTGCGTTGTGCTCACAGGATCCATACGAAGCTTTCCATATAATTCAATTTGATTATGGTGCCTTAAAACGCGAAATACCATTGTTGAGTTCTAGGTATTTCAAAGCTTGTGATTTGGGCCTTTTGCGATATTGTAAAATCAGAACTCCAAACATACATGGCTGAAACCAGCGTGATGAGACGAATCTAAGACATACCTCGCGCCCAATTTATATTGCACGAGCGTCTAATCGCTATTTTTAAAATGTTTTAATTTTGTTGGGGTTTAAAACCCCCGCTATGTGTTTTATATTTTACAGGAAATGGAGAAGATGACTGCGTGTTGCCATATGATTGGTGAATTTGAATATAGCGGGCTTTTTCTTTTTGGTTCAGCATATAGTGTGTTTATTGGATATTATGCTTTTTCCTTATTATTCTAACAAACATGCACACTTGGTCCAGTGGCTGGAGGCGTGGCTAGACATTACTGGGACCTGGGTTCGATTCCCAGGTCCCCCCATAATTCAAATGCCATTTTTTCTAATGTGTTCTTGTGCAGATTCCCAAGCGTGGAGCACCATACACCTCACAGATCCAAGCGCCAAGTGGCCTCTGTCATAGATCTGAAGGCCAGGAGGTGGTCCTCACCATGCGCCCAGTCAACTAACAAGCACTGGATTCCAGAAAGTCAAATGAGCTGGATTCAAATGGGCCTCAAATCTCAATCAAAACCCCCCCATTCTGGCCCATACCCCCTTTGGGTTTGCTCTCCATTTTTATTATTTTGTCATTTTCTTTTTTTATTTTATTTATTTTTCCTTTTTATTAACTACTAACATAATTAATATTTTATAAAAAAAATTCAAAAAAGAACTAACATTATTATTATTATTATTAATTTCATTTTATTTTTTGTAATTGAATACTAATAAATTGAATTAATTATTAATTAGGCAACTTTAACTTTTTTCTTAATAATTAAAATAAGTTTAGAATTAGGTTTTTAATTAACTTTTAACTTTATTTCCTTTTATTTTATTTCATTAAAAAATATAAAAACACAAAAACATTTTTCTTTTAATAAATTAATTAATTAGATTAGGCTTTATTTAATTAATTGCATTTAATTCAAAAAAGACAAAAAATCATTTCTTTTCTTAAAAGGGTCAAAACCCTTAAGGAATTCCCGATTAACTTTTATTCGCGCGCATTTTTCATTATTATGTAATTGCTTCCTAGAATGTAATAGTAAATAGGTTTACCGCTTTATTTAATTTCTCGTACTTATTTACCAAAACGGGTCTTTGTATTTTTGGCGATGTATAGACCCGCGCCTTATAATAGCGTAGAATTTATATTTCCGCACTTTAATTTTCCGCACCACTAACTGTTAAATGCATGAAAGAATGTATGTAAATAAAATTAATCCGTAGCTCACAAATAACATGTACAAAAAACAATTAACTGAAAAACAACACACAAAACACATGCCACTTCTAGGGTACGCTTCACTCGTTGCCTCGAAACGTGGTCATCAAGTATAGGGTGTCTTAGAGGTCGCCCTTCTGTCTAAAAGATCCAGTTGCCTCGAAACGGTTGCCTCGGATAAAAGGATCTAGGACATTAGGGTTACCACTAAGGTGTCCTACCATTGCTTCGGTGACCACACATGTCCCTTAATCGAATTGACCCAAACACCCCCAACGATGGTGCTACCTACCTCTCAATGGTGGGATAGCACTATCTAAAGGACTCTTACACAGCTTAATTCCTTAGGGTAGGTAGATGACTCATTGGTACTTGCTCTTTTCAAAACAAACAAAATACTTTTCACACCTTACACTTTCAAAAAAAGGTTTTCAAACAATACTTCATACACTCTTGAGGACTGATACAAGAGTTACCTAGAAGTTTTCAAAAAAGACTTTTTCAAAACCCACACACACCTAAAAAGCAATCAAATCTTTTGAAAACATAAGAGCAAGTACCTAAGAGCCCGTGGATAACCACGGATAGAAAGGGTGCTAACACCTTCCCTTTCTATAAATCTACCTCCCGGACCGAGAGACATCTCGAATAAGGAATTTTGCTGTGCTTTTGTCCTTTCCATGTTGGAGAACATAAAAGACGGTGGCGACTCTTGCTTACCGCGACATTTCGTGAAACCAGCTAAAAACAGTCAGTTCTATTCCCACCGATCACAACAGGCTTGAGTAAAATTCTTGAATACTGCTCATGTGTCCCAAGAGATTTCTGCCGATCAATTTGGAAGTTATGTTGCTAGATTAATGACTGACAATGGATTAGGTTTCTCCGATGCTAATCTGACTCCTGAGGGAAGAACTCACAATAATTCCTTTTATGTCTCCATTGAATGCAGGGGCACTACTTTGGCTCATGTATTGGTCAATACTGGTTCTTCGTTGAATTTCCTGCCAAAAGGCTCTCTTGATAGACTTGATTGCAAAGGGGTCATACTAAAACCCAATGATATTATAGTTCGATCCTTTGATGGGTCAAAGAGGATGGTACATGGAGAAGTGGATCTTCCGCTCAAAGTAGGTTCACAAATCTTTGAATATACCTTTTATGTAATGGACATTAAGTCGGATGGGACGACCCTGGATCCATGGGGCAGGCGATGTCACCTCGACCCTACATCAGAAATTAAAATATCCTATGAATGGAAAGATTGTCACAGTCTATGATGAAGAAGAGTATATGGTTAGCCACTTAAACTCTTTCTGGTATGTAGAGATGGACGGTGAATTCATCAAGACTCCCTGTCAAAATTTTGAAGTCATCCCTCCTGCCTCAACTGAAGATGTCTCTGCCATTCCCAAAGTTACTAGGGTTCCGCCCAAGATGACTTCCTTGAAAGATGCTAAAGCTACTGTAGAAGAAGGTGGTTGTACTATTTAGGGGTTAACTTCCTGACATTCCCTATAAATCTGAAAAAGTTTGGTTTGGATTTCACTGCAGAGGGTCAGAGGGTTGTTCGCCGCGCTCGAGCTTGAAGGCCACCATTCTGCATCAGTAACAACAGAGTCAGCATAATAGAAGATGCTGATAGTGATTATGACATTGACAGCTAGATCTTTCCTACCGTTGGAAATAAGCTCAACAACTGGAAGGCCGAGGATGTTATCTCTATCTCCATTCGTTTCCACCAGTTGTGTGTCCTTCGAATGGACCAACTATGTGTTCTTCAAATGGCCCTTTTCAGCTGAATATGCCATTTTGAGTCCTCTAGCTTTTGATCACTTAGGCCGAAACCTTCGACCAGACTCCAAAGTAAGCAAAAACAATTATTCCCCAACCATGGCAAGTCCTTCGAATGGGACACCATGTTATGTGTCATAATGCAACACTATGGCGTATTGAAGGGTTTACATATGGATTTGAAGGTGATATGAAGGAGCATTCGAAGCAAACATGAAGATGAAATAGAAAGTCACGGGAAGGTAGCCATTCATCCAATCGAAAACTTGTGAATCCAAGGTAAACAGATGAGGGGCCAATGGTGCAATCAAAGGGAACCTTTAGAAGGCCAAGGCCTTCTGAATCAAAGGAAGATTTCAGAGGATGATTTCCTTCTGAATTGAAGGAAGCTTTCAGAAGCTAATTTCCTTCTGAAACGAAAGAAACTCTCATAAGATAATTTCCTTCTGAATTGAAGGAAGTCTTCAGAAGATAATTATCTTATGAATCGAAGGAAGCCTTCAGCTGATAATTTCCTTTTAAATTGAAGGAAGCTTCAATACCCAAATGAAAGATGTAACTCAAGTGGCATGAATCGCTTGCTCAACTGAAGCTTGCATGCAAGCATGGAAAGAGATGAATTCCCAAATGAAGACTTGCATGCAGGCATTCAAGAAGTGAATGCCCAATCGAAGACTTGTATGCAGGCATGCAGGAGGTGAATGCCCAAATGAAGGCTTGTATGCTAGGCACTTGTGTCTAAATGAAGGGTTTAGCTTATGGATCGAAGCAAGTTGCTCGAAGGAAACACATTGCCTCAGTCAAAACTTGGATCGAAGGAATGCTACTTCCCAATTGAAGGATGCAAGCCAAGCTTGCATCGAAAGAGGCAAAAAATCCAATCGAAAGAGCTGAATCAAAGAATACTTGTTTCTCTCCAAATTTGTCAAAATATTATTTTTATCTATTTTCTCCCTTTTTGACAGTTTACTTTTAATTTTGGTACTGGAAAAATCCCAAAGCACTTGTGCAAGCTTAAATCCTGAGAATCTTCGTGAGAAAAAAAACCCTTGAGAATTGAGAGGGAAAATTTTGGGGTACAACGGGGTGCAACCTCCCTTGTCTGACCGACAGCTAGTTGATAAGTTCATGCGTACTCTAACAGGTTCATTCTTTAATCATCTGATTAGGAGTTCTTCATATGGTTTTAATAAGCTGATTCTAATTGGAGAACAAGTTGAAAGTAGTATTAAGAGCAGAAAAATTCATGTGGTTGCGTCTTCGAGTGCTGTGAAGAAGACATTCAGAAGTAAGAAGGAGACCAATGTTGTTTATGGCCAGAAAGGCCGTAATAAAAGTGACAGAAATAAGTCTGTGGGAGCAATATTGATTTATAATCATGCGCCTGTATAACAACAACAACAATAGGGCAACAGGCGTAGGTCAGATGCTTCGAGAAGGCATTTTAGCAACATTAATATGCCATTGTCTCAGGCGTTATAACATTTACTAAAAGCGGATCTAATTACACTAAGAGATCCTCCTCAGAACCCTAACACCTCTTCTCCTATGTACAATTCTAATGCGAGATGCGCCTACCATTCTTACAGTCCTGGGCATGACACCAACAACTACTGGACCCTGAAAAACAAAATTCAGGATATGATCGACAACAAGGAAATTAAGTTTGATCTTCCAGAGACCCCGAATGTGATTATTGCACCTATTCCGAAGCATGAAGAAGGCATAAGTGTTATTGATGATGTTCTTTATGTTGCTACTGTAAGTGAATTGATTACTCCTCTACCCATAATCAAGAAGAATCTGCTACATGTTTGTTTATTTCCAGGATGTATTGAAAAATGTTACTGCTGCGCAGCCCAACCCAATGGTTGCAAATTACTGAAGGGAGGAATTCAACGCCTAATGGAAAATCATATAATTCTGATCGAGAAGATTCCATCTGCTGAAAATCTGTGTCAAGACTCATCCGTATTTTCTGGCCCTCCTGTCAGGATCACCTCCAAAGGTCTTGTAAGGATTACTGCCAATCCGAAAGCTGCTCCTCTGATCCTCACTACACCTAGACATATCCCGTATTCTTTGGATAAAGTTATTCCTTGGAACTATGGATCCTACGTCTACTACCATGGCGTCAAACCGTAATTATCGACTCTTGAAGATGAAGTTACTGAAGTTGCTGATCCCGGTATTAACAATATTGCTGGAACCAGTAAGGTTACTAAAAGCGATAGGGTTTTCTCTCTGAAAATATCTCCGAAGACTATTGCTACACCTGTTAGAGTTACAGCCACCGAATCAACCACTGAGGCTCAAGGTAAAGAGAAAATAACAGAGACTGCCCAGACAGAGGCACCTAAGGAAGCTACCATGGAAGACACCTATAAACAAGAGTTGGAAGAGGTATTGAAGATTATGCGTAAGAGTGACTAAAATTTTTTTGAAAAGCTGGCGTATACCCCTTTCAAGATCTCTATGTTATCCCTGCTATTATGTTCTAAATCCCATGCACAGGATTGAGTAAAATTCTTGAAGATTACTCACGTGCCCCAAGAGATTTCTGCAGATCAATTTGGATGTTATGTTGCTAGATTAGTGACTGACAATGGATTAGGTTTCTCTGATGCTTATCTGACTCCTGAGGGACGAAATCACAATAAGGCCTTTTATGTCTCCATTGAATGCAGGGGCACTACTTTGGCTCATGTATTGGTCAATACTGGTTCTTCATTGAATTTCCTTCCAAAAGGCGCTCTTGATAGACTTGATTGCGAAGGGGTCATACTAAAACCCAGTGATATTATAGTTCGATCCTTTGATGGGTCAAAAAGGATGGTACATGGAGAAGTGGATCTTCCGCTCAAATTAGGTTCGCAGATCTTTGAATCTACCTTTTATGTAATGGACATTCGGTCGGCTTATTCCTGTTTACTGGGACGAACCTGGATCCATGGGGAAGGCGATGTCACCTTGACCCTACATTAGAAATTAAAATATCCTATGAACAAAAAGATTGTCACGGTCTACGGTGAAAAAGAGTATATGGTTAGCCACTTAAACTCTTTCTGGTATGTAGAGATGGACGGTGAATTAATCAAGATTCCCTGTCAAACTGTTGAAGTCATCCCTCCTTCCTTAATTGAAGATGTTTCTTAAATTCCCAAAGTTACTAGGGTTTCGCCCAAGATGACTTCCTTGAAATATGCTAAAGCTACTATGGAAGAAGGTGGTTGTACTATTTGGGGGTCAGCTTCCTGAAATTCCATATAAATCTGAAAAAGTTTGGTTTAGGTTTCACTGTAGAGGGTCAGATGGTTGTTCGTTGCACTCGAGCTTGAAGGCCACCATTCTGCATCAGTAACAACGGAGTCTGTGTAATAGAAGATGCTGACAGTGATTATGACCTTAACAGCTAGATCTTTCCTACCGTTGGAAATAGGATCAGCAACTAGAAGGCCGAGGATGTTATCTCTATCTCCTTTAGTCAGGAGTAATAGCTACATTTTTGTTTTTTATTGCTTTCAAGTTTTGGCTTTGTAATATTTGAACTATGACTTTAAGCCTCGTGCCTTACCCGGGGGACAACAGTTTGTTTGTTAAGGGTTGTCATCTCATAAACATATTTTCATTTAATAAAAGCATTGTACATTTTGCATTCAAATTTTTTGCTCTCTTTCTTTCTTTTCACTTTTATCACTTTCAAATATTTATGTGTTATTACACACACCCACACTAAAAATTGCATATCCACATCCACTCTGGATCTCGTTGATAACGATTCTTCTATCTCCACTTATGACTTTGAAAATACGATCTACCAATCCGAGGTCGAAGGTGAGGAAGATTGTGAGATACCAGGAGAACTTTTCAGACTGTTAGTGCAAGAAGAGAAAGCTATTCAACCACATGAAGAGCCAATTGAAGTGGTAAATTTGGGTTCTGAAACAGACAGAAAAGAGGTCAAGATAGGCGCCAACATAGAGGAAAGTGTCAAGAACAGGTTGATACATATGTTCCATGAATATGTTGAGATATTTTCTTGGTCATACGAAGACATGCCAGAGCTTGATACCGATATTGTGGTTCACCATCTGCCGATGAAAGAGGATTGTGCTCCGATAAAAGAGAAGGTTCGTCGTATGGGTCTCGAGATGTCAGAGAAGATCAAGGTTGAGATTATGAAAAAATTCAATGCAGGGTTCTTAGCAGTGACATCATATCCTCAATGGGTTGGAAATGTTGTTCAGGTACCGAAGAAAGATGGTGAGGTACGTATGTATGTAGACTACAGGGATCTGAACATGGCAAGCCCCAAAGATGACTTCCCACTTCCATATATTGATGTTTTAGTTGACAAAACCACTCAACACAAGGTATTCTCCTTCGTGGATGGTTTCTCAGGCTATAATCAGATCAAGATGGCATCTGAAGACATGGAAAAGACTACTTATGTTACACAGTGGGGCATTTTCTGCTACAAGGTTACGCCTTTTGGGTTGAAGAATGTCGGCGCAACATATTAGCATGCTATGTGTTGCACTCAAAAATTTTCCCTCTTCATTTTACCTTTAATGCCTTATGCTTCATCATACATACTCATACATTCCCATGATAAGGATTAGGGTATCTTAATTCCCAAGTTCTTCTATAGGCTATAAGATATGTTTGATTGGTCAATCTGTGCAAAAGAAGGTCGCATATCTTCAATTTTTAAACTCTCCTAATCTACAAGGGTTTCTTATTTTGTAAGACATTTCATTTTTCCCATATGATCATTAGAAATTGGAAAATTTCAAAAGTATGGAGAAGAATCACATTTCTACTGCTCATTTCTCAAAATTAGAATTTTGACCAGTTGAAGAGTTTGAGGCTTGTAAGAGTCAATTATGTGAGGTATTACCTTCTCATTATCATATAAGGCATCTTCGTTCAAAGGATCTCACAATTTGTCCAGAAATATGAGGGCTTTGAAGACTGGTTACTATCTCCTAACACAAAGGGCTGAAATTAGGGTTTTAATTTCAATCAGGAAATCTCTGACTTTTTGGGCAAGACTTAATTCCATGCCTCTCTATATGTTCATAAGCACCTACAATTGAAAGATTGGGTTCCCATTTGGAGTAAAAGAAGTTCAATTGATCAAAAGGGGCAAAATAGTCATTTTGACCAAAAGTCAACCAAAGTCCAAGTTGACCAAGTGGACTTTTGGTCAACCATCAATTCAAGTATCCTATTTTCACATTTCATGATCATTGGTGTCATAAAATCAAGAGAAGAGGTCCAAATAGAGATAACTTGTTCAAGAAGTTATTTGGACATTTAGATAAAAATTCTAAGTCCTTAAGTCTCCATAGTACTGCATTTTGGACATCCATAACTCTCAATTTTTATCCAATGAAGACAAACTCTACATGCTTGGAAAGCTTGGAAAAATATCTATAAGTTTGCTAATGTGTGCTTAAGTCCAAAAAATGAAGCATTTATGAGTTATTGAGCTTAGGAGTTTAAGGCATAAAGTTGGAAAGGGATAAGTCATGCTTGCACGCCTAGGCCAACATTCTCATAAGCACCTGGTGTGCCCCTACTCATGATGCTTTATCTCTTAATACAAGTGATAACTAAAAATTAAATTCAAAAATAAGTTGTAATTGGGAATGTAAGCTACATCTTGGTTTTTGAATCACTCAATTTGAATCATTATTAAATAAGATAATAGGGTTGAATATTGTTTCTTCAATTTGGCAAAACTTCCAACGTATAAGCAATGAACGCGTGCGCGCCCTGGCCTAACAGGCTTTGCTTTTCCAAACTTCACACATTAATTTCTCCCTGCTACAAGCACCATTCTCAGTAACTCAAACTTCATGATGAAGCTTATCATGATATCTTTTTAAGGCCTCCCAAGCACCAAATTCACGCGTATAAGCTCAAAGTTGTTTAAGCCACAAGTCATCTGATCAAAGGTCCATGTTGGGTCAGTTTTGCATAGGTTTATTTTAGTTTGAACTCAGTCACATGTTTGGCACGAGTATCCTTCACTTTTCTTACCAAAACAAGTTAATTGTCACACCTCATAAACATGAAACTCATTCTATCATGACGTAGCATTTTTGGAAAAAATATCTTCTTTCAAAAATCATCCATGTGCAGATGGAGACAACTCATCAAATATACCTTTTCCATTTCATTTTTATTCCAAAATTCTCATCAAAACGACTGTGAAGACTAAGATAAAACCACACAAAATGCATGCCACATAATTCTTCACTCAAATCCGCAAGTTATGATGTAACTTCCCTCCAATGGTCTTCAAGTCTGCAAAGACCGTTCTACCATCAAGCAAGCTTCCTCTGCACTCTTCTTCACTCTATAAAAGTTCATTTCACTCTCATTTTGAAGAGGAAAAATTATGCACGAAAAACAGATCTCACTTCTCATTTCTTCTGTGCTTGCGTTTGATTCTCTTATCCTTCACGTCAAAGATTTTCTACTCGTCCATATTACTTCCATTGCAGCATAGCATACACGATCAACGAGGATTTCATACAAATCCAGAGGAAATAGTTGAATTTATTTTTCAACTCACAAGGTATGATTTTAGATCTATGATTCTTCACTCCAGCGTGTTTAAATTGATGCAAAGCTGGATTATGCGCTAATAACTGGCTAGGCATTAAGCTTGATGTTTAAACTTGTTTAGAATTGAATAATAGATCAGATTATGAGTTTCTGGAAAATCTGTAAAAATGTGAGTTTTTGTAACATTCGTGCTATGATCTCTACTAGATCTGTTCATGATTTTAAATTTCATTAGATGTATGGTGTAGAGTGCTAAGAGATCTTTGATTTGCGCTTTGAATCATGAATTTTGGTCAAGAATTGATGAAGAAATACAGTTTTGAAAATCAAGATTTGGATCTGTACATTTTGATAAGTTGATATATTGTTTTCAATGATTTTCACCTCAACTTTTCTCCCTGATTAATGAATCATTTCTGAAAAGCTTTAGTCCTATGATGATCTATCCCACAAGATCTTCAGTTTGATCATAATTTTGTATGTTTTCATCAAGAGATAAGAGAGAGATCGTGGCCTGAATCCAACTTACAAAATGAATAAAAACATTAGGCCATAGTTTAAACACATTGACGACTACGTGGCGCGCATCCATTGAACATGTTTAAATTTTTATTTTTACAACGCGTTTTGATTTAAATAGGTGTAATTGATTTTAGTTTTTTTTTTGAATTTTTAATCAATTTTTATATGTTTTCATATTTTTGTATTAATATTTTTTTGTCTTATCCAAAAGTTGCCAAAAATATATATTAGGCTTATTTTTTAGTATACTTTCATTTTATGAACTTTATTTCTTTTTACCCTTTTCCTTAGAATAAGAAAATTCAAATAATTCAATTAGGGTTTTCTTCTTCATTAAAGTTTTAGAATTTTATTTTTTCAGCATTTTTTAATCCAAAAATTATCAAAAAAAATATATTAGGTTCCAATTTGAATATATTTCATAAAAATAATTTTTTTTATTTTAAAAAAAAATTGTGATAAAAAAATAAAACTAATCCTTGATAATATCATTTTACTTACTTTTTTTGTCACAATGTGTAAATAATTTTGTTTGATATTTTCCTCTAGTATTAAAATTTCATAAAAAATATCTTATTGACTCTTAGGCATTAATCTAATTTTATATGATTTTTTTATTGAATTTACACTCCAATTTTCTTTCCTTTCTAAATTTTAGAAATTAATTTTAGTTTTTGACCTTTCTTAATGCTTAGGTCTTAAGAAACATTTTAAAACCTAATTTCTTTTACTTGTAAAAATCAAAGAAAATATGTTTAATTTCCTTCGATGAATTAAAATAACAAAAATCATTTTTGTTAAGTTTTAACTTTTTATTTTACATTTTTTCACAAATATTATACTAAAACTCTTTAGTTTGACCCTCTTATTAACTAGTTTTGGAAATTTCTAATCATTTCTAACCCCCTCAAATTAATCCAAGGAATGTTAATCATGTTTCTGACTTTTACAAGCCTTTATAAAGTTAGGTTTTAATTGGCTCAATTTTAGGAATTTTTCTTCTTTTAAAAAAAAAACTAATTTTGATTAGGGAGCATATTAGGGTTTTACCTTGACCATTTGTTTGTGTTTAGAAGTTTGTGTGCATAGTTTAAGGATTTATTATATCTTTCTTCATTCTCATTCCTCTAACAACTTTCTTTCCCATTCAACCTTGAGTACTTCTTATCCACCTGTCTTGGTGTGTTTAAGATTTTCATTCCTTGTTTTGGTTGATAGTGTTGATTGATCTTGAAGTATGGTCATCTGTTTTCTCTTCTAGACCCACCTCTTGTATGCTCCCCATAGGTTTTTAGTTCACTCTTCTCCAAGTGTAAATAGGATAGACCTTAGGCTTATATCCATGTATGCTAATGTTAGGTAGGTATTCCCTTCTTTTGTCCTCAACTATAGGATCAATATAGCATGACAACTCTAGGGTTATTTTTGTTAGTCTCCCCTTAGACATTTCTTTTTCTTTTGCATCCTTCCACTTAATACAAAAACTTCTTTTCCTGGCAAACTTCAAAACACTTAAAAATTACTGATGAGAATCATGCCTTTGTTGAGCATGGGAGATGATAAGCGACTTTATTCTCGATCCTATTGCTTTTCCATTCTAAGCCTTGGCGTGGTTCAAATCTCAAAGACTTATTTCATGAATAAGTAGAGAAATGGCTAATATCTCTCTCTTGAGATCAACTAGTTGTTATCTGCAACAAAAACACCAACCAACACAAACTCTTTTTTGCCTTCGGGCTTTTCTTTCAAACCTTTTTCAAAAGAACATGTTAATTCACTTCTGTGTTGACGCGTTAGTCTCCAAAGGTTGATTTACGGCTGAAGGAGAAATTAATATTGTTTATTAAAATATAAAAACAAACAAAACTTTTGAAGCCGAACTACGGCTTCTCTGATTCCTTAAAAGGGATACGTAGGCATTGGGGTAGGGCCCGAACGAGCACAATTTTTATTTTCCCTACATTATTTTGTATTTTCTTTTACATACATTCCCCTATTTTATATTTTTAGCTCTTAAGCTTTAGACATAGAATTCACACCCTTAGATTAGAACAAACATATGTGGATCTTGTGGAACACCACAGACTTTTGGGGTGCTAATACCTTCCCCTTGTGTAACCGACTTCCTTACCCGATCTCTATGGTTGCAAGACCTTGATTTCACCCCCTTTAGGTTTTCTTGATGTTTATCTTTCCCTTCTCGTGGGATAAAAGATGTTCGATGACGACTTCATTGAATTTTATCTTTGATGATTTCAGCCGGTTGTTTCAGCTGGAAACTTCACTGGAGACAGATTAACCTATTGTTGCTCCATTCTTAGCAAGTCAGTCCTACCTTGTGTTTGTTTTATTTTCATGGGTGTTTATGTGTCTATTTGTTTATATGCTTTCATGCATTGCATTATATTGTTTCCTATACTCTGGATACTGCTTTTATGCTATCTCTGTGGGGTTTGGGATGTTACTTCTTTGGGTAAAAGGCCCAATACCCAGGCCATAGTTGTGAATTCATAGGAAACCTAAGAATAGAGTGGGGACATGATAGCTATAGTACGTGGTCCGATTAGTGCAGTCATGTCATATACCACGCTCAGATGAGGTTCAAGTGAAGTTACTTTCATCATGCACGTCTATGTTATGATGATTTTACTTTTAGGCGGACCCGTGATTTCTGAATTACCCTTGCCTTACCCTAACCTATTCTTCACCCGTGAGTGGGAGGGATGATTTCTTACGGATACAATTGGTGACTTCATGTTGGTAACTTTGGTTCTAAAGGTGACTTTAGGCTCAGTTGGTGACTTTGATTATGATGGTGACTCTCTTTCTGTTGGTAACTTTGGTTGGTGACTATGACTCTATACAGCAAAATAGCAGTGTCTAGTTTGTTGTAAACCCTGGTCCTATCATGTTACATCATAGCATATTCACTTTTCCAAAAACAAATATGTTGTACAAAAAATGATTAACCTGCATATGCATTGTCATTTCTAGGATTTTCTAGAGTTTTCTTTTCCTCTAAGAATGGTAAACAACACTGATATCGTCATGAAGACCAAGAGGGATAACTTTAGCTACCAGTTTCTCCAAGTGTTTGGCCCTTTCTTGAAGAACTCAGGAATCTCATGAATTGTCAACAAATGGGTGTTTTTGGTGAAAGATGCGGGAATCTCCTATCTTTGTTGGATGCCCGGGTTGATGATAAGGTTGTTCAGACTTCGCTACAATTTTATGATCCACAGTTGTGTTGTTTCACATTTCAGTATTATCAGTTGGCACCCACTCTTGAGGAATATTCTCATCTTCTCCACATCAAATTTACTAATCACATTCCCTTCATCCATGCCCCCGTTGAGCTTGACTGTGAATCTATTGCTAGGGTTCTTTATTTGAGCCTTAGTGATGTAAAAGGAAAGTGGAGACGTAATAAAGTCACTTGTGGTCTTCCGGTAGATTTCATGGTAGGAAAAGTAAAATAAATGGTGAGCAAGGGACATTGGGGTGCTTATTATGCATTATTGGCTGCTACCATTTATAGGGTTGTTCTCTTCCCGGATATTAAGGAGATACTAGACTTGGATACTTTGTGCGTCTTCATAAATAAAAATATGATACCTACCTTATTAGTTGACACTTACCATGCTATTCAATCTAGGTATGGGAAGAAGGGAGTAGTGGTATATTGTGTGTCAATTCTTTACAAATGGTTCATGGCACAATTACCTATAAAGGGACCATTCAAGGAAGATCCTCGTTCTGAGGCATCCAAAGTGATGACACTCACCTCTTTTGATACTCAGTGGTACAAACTCAAGGTTGGTAGTACTAAGGTAATCTATAATTGTGCAAGTTTCTCTAATGTTCCACTCATAGGAACAAAAGGGATTATCAATTACAATCCAATACTCGCTCTTCGCTTGTTAGGCTATGCTATAAGGTGTCCACCCACAGCTAAAGAAGTTGAACCTGTGTACTGAAAAAAGGGAGAAAACCTTGAATTGCTGAAAAAAGTAGAAGTTCCTTGGGCTCACATTGGTAGGAAAGGAAAAGAGTTCTTTGGGTTAAAGGAGGTGTTAGCTTTTGATCCTTATGTGGATTGGGTGAAAGAAAGAGTTAAAACTCTTATGTTGTCTTTTAAAAAAGGGATATCCTTGTACCCTTAACCCACTGAGCTATAACATGATGTACCTAAAGAACTCTTTTATCAAGTACAGTTGGAAAGTAGGGATCTTCGTCAAAATCTTGAAGACAAAGAAATGGAAATATACTTCCTGACAAAAAAGAAGAGAAAATTATCCTGTCGGCTAAAAGAATATGAAGGTGAATGTAGTTCTGAAGGTAGGAAGAACAAAAGAAGACCTGGGACAAAAAACTTTTTTATATATGCAGAAGAGTATCAGATGGCCCTTACTGATGCAGAGAGGAATCGTCAAGAGACTATGAAATTTCAAAAAGCCAACAATAGAAACAAGGCAAAAGCCAAAGAGTTGGGAAATCAATTTAAAGTTGCTATACTGGAACTGGAAGAAAAGGAATCTCATATGAATGAAGTAATGAAAGAAAATTCCAGACTTTGAGACAAAATAAAAGAGTTGGAAGATTCTCCCGTGCCCATACCTTTTCCAGAGTGCAAAGAATGTGATCGCTTCTTGGAGCAATGTCTGTACTTGGAGGCACAACTATTTCGTAAATATGTGGTGAACGATAGCTTCGCACGTGGACGAGATCGTGATAAGACAAGGAAATTATTCACAGAAACCAAAGAATGGCGTGAAGGGTACTTCTGATAGAGAGGACCATTATACTACACAGAAATCATAGATCCATCACATTGATTGTCATTTTTCTTTCTTCTTTGATTTCATTTGATCACCGCAAGTCTTGTTGGATGGGATCATTTATATTTCATTATGTATTTTGGATCATTCTTGTACGAATTCACTATTGATCATATGGATCATTTTATTTTTAATGAAGTTGATCATCGTTGTTATATCTCTTGTCAATCGTTGATTATCTCTCTTATCATGTTTGTTTAAAGTTCTTAGGGGTTGACAAAACTTTTGGATACCCTGGAAATGATAAAACATTTCATGCATGATCATTCATTCATGCACATCATATCATGACAGGTTGTTCCCACAGGTTTCTCATCTTCCATTTGGGTTTTCTTTTCAGAAATTGCTAATGCAAACTCGCACCCCTACAACACTCGGAGTACTTCCAGGAAGCAAATGGAACAAATTCAGGAAGATATTGTTGCTATGGGTACCATGATGGATACTCAGGTTGATCAGTTAATGGAGATCATTCAGAACATGGGTCGTCAACAAGAGAAAATGAGAGCCATGGTTATGAGGCATGTTGAAACTATGAATAATGGTGGTGAAAATTTGAATGCGAATCTGCAAGGGGGCGTCATCAACAATCTTAATGGTACTCCGGGTACTCAGAATATGGTTGAGAGTCTGGGAGGTAGTACCCGGAATGTGAGTCTATATTTGAACATCGGTCTGAATATTCAGAATGTCAGCCTATAAATATCAGTAATCATGCAGGTAACCAAGGTATCCATGTAATTTAAGTTATGGGGAATCCTCCTCCACCTACTCCTGTTTGTCATAGTATTGAACAACTTGTTATGCAACCAAGGTCTGTTTGCATTCCTGCTAGGCTAGTGGAAGAAGATAACTGGGAAGACTAGATGATTAATGATGATAAGCCAACAGAATCTGACAAGAAGTTGCGTATGCTTGAAGAGAAGATGCACAGGTTCGAAATTCAAGGTGCGATAGGCTTTGACATGTCTGATTTGGGTTTAGTACCTAGGGTGAAGATTCCCCCAAAGTTCAAGGTGCCTGATTTCGTGAAATACAAAGGTACTTCTTGTCTAAAGACCCATGTTAAGTCTTTCTACCGAAAGATGTCCGCGTATTTTGATGATGAGAAGCTATTGATGTACTTCTTTCAAGACAACTTGACAGGTGGCCCACTCGAGTGGTACATGCAGTTGGAAAGCAGTCACATCTGTACATGGAGAGAATTGTTTGAGGCTTTTGTTATGCAATATCAGTATAACACTGACATGGCTCCCACAAGAACCCAATTGTAGAATTTGTCCCAGAAACGAGATGAGTCTTTTAAAGAGTATGCCTAGAGGTGGCGAGAGATGGCTGTGAAGGTTAAACCGCCCATGTTGGAGTGAGAGATGGTGGAAATGTTTAGTAGTAAATTGCAAGGCCAGTACTACCCAACTTGAAGTACATCAGGTACTTTTACCGGGATGGTAACACATGGATAGCGAATTGAAATCAGAATTAAGTTAGGAAAGATCCAAGATGTTGTTGCTGGAAATAATGTTGGTAATGCTAAGAAGTATTTTGGTGGCCACCAAAAGAAAAAGGAGGGAGAATCCAGCGCAGTCTATTCTCGAAAAGGGAAAGGCAGATATCAGGGTTCCGATCATCAGATTGCTTCTGTAAGAATTCCAGTTGTTGTGCCTCAACGTCAAGCATATACACCTAGATATAATAATCAATAAAAACAAATAATTCCCTATAGGAATTTTGATGTGCTTCCCATGTCATATGTTGAGTTGTTGCCTCGGTTGCTTGAGTTGAAGTTGATTGAGTTGCGTACATGGACGATTGACCCTAAAAAATTACTGGCTCACTTTGATGCTAATGCTCGGCGTGATTTCCACTCTGGCGGGCTGGGGCATACTATTAAGAATTGCTATGATTTCAAACACAAAGTCTAAGACCTATTGGACTCTCAGGCCATTAATTTTGGACCAGCGCCCAATATTACAAATCAGCCTCTGCCACCTCATGGCGGTGCCACTGTTGGCGCCATCCTGGAAGATGAAAATTTGAATTTGATTATGGATGTTAATCAGTTGAATACACCTCTCTCATTTTTGAAAGAGGAGTTGTCGAGTAAAGGTGTGTTCTTGGGCTGTGGGATGGACTGTGCAGTTTGCTTGGACCAACCAGAGGGTTGTCAATTATTGAAGGATGCGGTCCGAGATTTGATTACCAAGAGAGTTATACAATTTGACCACATAGTTGTTGAGATTAAAGTTGGTAAGGATGAGGTTGATGTAATAACTATTCCTATCAAGTCAAATACCATTCAAGTAACTGTTATAATACCGGTTCCTGCTAGAAGGTCGTTGTGATACGGTGGCAGAACCGACAGTTATATATTGGTTTGTGTTTTGTATTCACAAATGTGCGGTAAGCAAGAGTCTTCATCGACTTTTCTTTTATCCAACAAGGAAAAGGGTGAAAAGAACCGAAAAAGACATTTTCGAGATGTTTTCTGAGTAAGGGGGTAGATTATGGAAAGGGAAGGTGTTAGCACCCTTTCCATTCGTGGTTTTCCACGAGCTCTTAGAGGTTTGCTCATTTTTAAAATACCTTTGTGCTTTGTGTTTGAAAATATTTTGAAAACGCCTTAGTACGGCGAACTTTGTAATGTTTCTCGGGATAGTGGAGAAAGTATACAAAAGGGTTTTGAAATTGTTTTTGAAAAGAAGTTTTTTGTGTAAGTGTAAGATGTTTGAGCAAACTTCTAACAATTATCTACTTTATTAATCGAAAAGGGTCGATCTTTTCCTCTTTTCCTTTAGACAATGCTATCCTACTATTAATGAGTAGGTAGCCTTATCGTTGAAGGTTGAGGGAAAATCGAAGGGACGTTTTACAGTCATAAAGGCAACATATAGAGACGTGTTGTACCCCAAAATTTGCCCTCTCATTTTATCAACATTTCTCATCACAAGGCTCTTTGAATTCAAGACCAAGCTAGGGTTTGCTCTACTCAAGACATCTCCTTGCACTATTGACCTGAATTAGGGTTTGAGTTTGCACAAAGATTTTTGGACCTTCAATGCCCAAAATGACTTTCATACTTCATGTTGGACTCATAAGTTTATCCATACCAAGTTTCAAGCCTTGAATCAAATTTTTGCCCAGTCAATTGGACAATTGACCTAAAAATCAGTTGTATTTGGGAAAAAGTCAACTGTGGCCAATTTACAACCAAACCTCATGAATTTTGACCCACATCAACATTATGAACTCATATGAATCATTTGATCAAGTTTGGACCACAACTCCACAAGAAATTTGATCAGATCACCAAAAGGGCAAAATGGTCATTTTTAGGGTTTTGACTATACAAAGGAAATTTCTGACTTTTTGACCTAGCCAATGGCAAATTAGGCTCAACCATGGACTCAAGGACTCAATGGAATCATCTTGACCTATTCAACAAGTTCAAAAGATCTCAATTGCATTGGATTGACAGATGAATTTTCCAGTCAACTGATCAAAATTTGACTGTACACTGAAAAGTCAAACTTTAACTTTTTGGTCAAAATCAAGTGCCAAGGGTAATTTTTCATCAAGATATGTCAAAACATGAAACTTGTTCATCAAGAAACCCAAAATTGCAAATTAGGGTTTAAAGTTGAAAAATTTTCATAACTTAGAATTTTTCTAAGTTATGAAATTTTCTTAATTTTTCCTAACTTTACCCAACATTTTCACCATGATGAAATTGGATTCAAACAAAACCTCCAACATGAAAGTTGTATTACTCCACAAAGTCTACAACTTTTATTAACAAAGTTTTCTCAAAAGAAGCTTGGATATCAAGTTATGATTTTTAGAACAAAGGTCCCTAAAACTTTTAACTTAGTGAAATTTTGCCCTAGTTTAGGCAGGATTTTGACCTATCTTCTTGGCCATTTTTCACATAGTTCCACTTGTAATATCAAGTTGCATCTCAAATATGGATTATAGAGCATGTTGCAAGCTTTCCAAATTGTCCAAGAACTCCTCAAACACATTTGTGGTTAGGGAGAATCGAAGGCTTGAAGTTGGCAAAAACTCACTTTTCATCCATGGCATATTCATGTTCATACAAGTTGCAATTTCAAGTCAGCATGCCTTACACTAGTTTACAGGCCTCTAAACAACTTCACACTCAATAATTAAATGCAAATCCATCAGTCTAAGCTTTTGTTTTGGTCATTTGGACATTGTACACAAAATTAAGCCCTAAGTAGAAAAAGGCAAATTTCCATTTTTGCTTAAATCATGCTTTATGTCAAAACTGATTTCTTAAGCATTGATCCAAATCTTCTGCAGCTAATCAAATCCACAAGTTGGAGGGGCCAAGGGCAGGAGATGCAAGCATAAGGATAGCCTGTACAGGCCTGTTCCAATGACTTCCACATTCTTACTTCAAAAACAAGAAACTTGTCCAAAACCTTAGAACTTGAACATCAGCCAAGATCAAATTATGAAAATAGTTTGAACATCTTTCTCACACCCCTTTGAGCTAGAAACACGATTGCTTGAGCCTCTAAACACCCCATAGCCCGGAATCACATTCCCTTGGCAAAACAGGGCAGAATCTGCAACTTGAGTTCTACAGCTCATTTGGCTCGTGCGTTTTGCCCCAAGTTGCTTCAAACACCTTCCATCCAACTCACTCAAGCTATCCCAAACCTCAAACATCAACTGTAATTCCATTTACAGAGTTTTCCATTTTCATTTTGAGCTTGTGCAGGTTGAGTTCTATAGGCTGATTCAAGGACATTCAAGGAAAGCTAGCTATTGGAGAAGGTCAAGTGAAGTTCAAGCAAGCTACCAGACATCTCAAGCCTTGTTGAAAAGCACTACATTGCCCTACACGAAGTCAGCTGATACAGGTTTTTCTCCACTTCCTATCTCTCTATTTAGGAACATTTAGCTTTAGGTTTGTGAATAAAAAATGTAGTATTCATTGCCATGAAGCTGTACATATGCTCAGTTTTCATTTATATTAAGTGTGCTAAGAGAATTTCATCCATGAACATGCTGAAAAAACTAGGTCATATTTTAGGGCCAGAGAAATTCTCTCTGGTCTTTGAGAGTTAAGACAAGTTGTTTATATGGTTGGAATCGTCTTGAAATTCTCTACAAGTTTGATGTTATGTGTTTTTGCAATAGAGCTTGTATACAGGATCTGGTAGTTTGTACAGGGACGCGCACGTTTTTTCAAAAGCTGGAGGTTGAAGATGAAGTTTTGGGCTGGGCTTGGCCTGGCTACTTTTGTCACCCCCCTTTTTTCTTTTTGCACCCCCTGGCCCAATTTCTTGTATTTTTATATTTTTGCATTTTTGTTTTCATTTTTTATTTTTTATTTATTTATTTCCAAATATAAAAAATGCTCAAAAATATTTTCCTAATTTTTTCACATTTATTTTTCATTTTATTTTAATTTTTTCTAACATAGAAAATATTTTAAATACTTTTATCTTATTTATTTAAACTTGAAAATAATATATAAATTATGCTTTTATTTTTATTCTTTATTTTTATTCATACTAAAAATATTTTTTCTAAATATATTTTATTTTTTGTATATATTTTATTTTTTTAGCTAATATAAAAAATACACATATAAATATATACTCTTATTTTATTAAATACTTTAGAATAAAAAATAAAAAATATTACATTTTTACTTTTATTATTATTTATACCAAAAAAATACCCTTTTTTAAGTATATTTTATTTTTGTATATATTAATATATTTTATTGTATATAAATAATATAATATATTTATTTTCTTAAAGAAATTAGGGTTTTTACCCTTTAACCAAATAAAATAAATCTTTTCTATTTCTTTATTTTTTACATTAAATACTTTTACATACATAAACAAACAAAAACCTTTTTTTGCATAATTCATATTATTTGATATATTTATTTACTTTGTTTATTTAAATATTGTCCATTTAATACTTATGCATTGTGAATTCAATTTGGATGTAATAGTAAATTAGGGTTTATATTTCTTGTCAAATACCCCCCATTCAAAGATTGTACCCCCATCCCCATAATCATGTTGTGATAGCTTAGGCTTTTAATTCTCGCACTTTACGCTTTCAAGTATGCCATGATTAGAGAATTAGGGTTTGTATGCAATAATCTAAAATCACCAAGTAGCTTGACCTAATCAAAGACAAAAATGCATGAAAATCAAATACAATGCACACTTGCACCCCTAGGGTTACAATCCACTTGTTGCCTTAAAATTGGGCCATGTTATGCATGTTGGATACTTTGGCAAAACAAAAACAAAAAAAAGATCATAGTCCCTCAATGACGCTATCTTGGTTGCCTAAACAAAATGATCAAGTCCCTAAAAAACTTGCCAAAATATACTTGACATAATTGCTATCATGGTCTATACGATGACCCGCGCCTGTCCCGTTTAATATCCTAACACAAGGTTGTTCACCAAATGCAATGGTGAAATAACACTGTCAAAAGGGTTAAAAACATTAGGAAAGATCTTTGAGTAAAATAGGGTAGACAACTATTAGTTACTTGATCAAAAGCTTGCAAAACATCCTTGCTATTTTCAAAACCCGCCTCACAAACACAATTTCAAAACATTTCCCAAATCAAACTTTCAAACATTGAAATCTTTTCAAAAGACAAAACACCTTTTTATACATTCAAACAAGAATCATTACAAAGGTTGCCACAACGATGGCCTCTTTTCAAAACATCTTTCAAAACCACACACAAAGCACCATTAAAAACAATTGAAAAGTAAAAGCAAGTGATCTAAACAAGTAACTAAGAGCCCATGGATAACCATGGATGAAAAGGGTGCTTGCACCTTCCTTTTTCATAATCTACTCCCCGAACCCAAGAAAACATCTCAAAGGTCTTTCCTGTGCTTTTTGACCTTTCCTTAGGATAAAATAAAAAGTCGGTGGCGACTCTTGATAAACCGAAACATTTGCAAACACAAAACACAAAACCTCAAGTCAGTTCTCCCACCGTATCACAGAACTGGCGACTCTGCTGGGGAAATATTTAAAAGTGGAGTAACCTTAGGGTTTAGATCACCTTTGCATACTTATCTTGTTTGCTTTGATTGCTTTACATTTGGTTCTCTTGTTTGGGTTTGAATCCTCCACCCGAATATTGGGAAACATTCATAGGTAAATAGCAATACGTTGTGGAAACTGTGCGGGGTATACCGACATGGTTGAAGCAATAGCTATATTAGTGCGACATATTTGTGAGTACCGATAGCCTTTTAGTCAATCAAAGAGAATACGGGGCCGTTGAGTGATGTCATGAAGCACTAATGAACTCTTAGAACCTTACTTGACCATCTTGGCCTTTATTAGGGGTAGTGAGATGACCGGCTTTGGTGCAGTCCGAAGTTGGTAGATACTCGATACTACACTCATTGAGGGTTGTTTTCTTGGAATATTTCGGTCGCCAGTTAAGTGGCTAAACTGAAACAATGAACACAGAAAATAATCCAGTGATATCGAGCTCCTTAGAACCCGGTTACTATTTATAGGACAGGTTGAGCCAAATAACTTCAAGAGGGTACTTACTTATGAAACCCCATGCAAGCCTAAAACTAGAATCTTGTGTGACTTGTTTGTACATATGCTTGTGCATACATCATGAACATCATAAAGCATCATATGCATCCACTAACCATTTCAAGGGTTTGGATCTTCATCTTTGTTCTTGTTTTGTAGGTCATGGAATCTCTTCGCAGGAAAACAATTCAAGTCAACCTTGTGAGAATCCCTCCTCAACTCAAGGAGCTTACTTCCAAGATTCCAGAGAATTCTCTCTTCAGTGAAAGACATGGTAGACTTCTCAACTTGGTCAACTCTAACATTGAAGAAGACATGGTGAAAGTTCTCTTCCAGTTCTTTGACCCCCTACATCACTATTTCACATTCCCTGATTACCAACTAGTTCCTACTTTGGAAGAATTTTCTCAACTCCTGAGGATTCCTATTCTTCATCAACTACCTTACAACAGTACGGAAAGAGAACCAAAGCCTGAAGATGTTGCTCAAGCCTTACACTTGCAACCATCTGATATCAAAGGTCATTGGGAAACCAGAAGTGGTGTTAAGGGTTTCTTGGCAAAGTTTCTGTTTGAGAAGGCACAAGACTGCTGGAATTCTCTAGATCTGCAAGCTTTTGAGGAGATTTTGCACTTCTCATCTATGGGTTGGTCTTTTTCCCAAACCTTGATCAGCTTATGGATTTGAATGCTGTAAAGATTTTCATATCTCGGAATCCTGTGCCTACATTGCTTGGGGACATCCTACACTCATTTCACACACGAACAATGAGGAAAAGAGGTGTTCTCATGTGCTGTACTCCTCTTCTAGCAAGGTGGTTTATTTCTCACCTTCCCCATTCAATTTTGAAGAATGAGCAGGGATTAAGATGGTCACAACGATTGATGACCTCACACATTCTGATGTTCATTGGTGTTCTCGGTCTAGAGAAAATGTCATCATCATTGATCGTTGTGGGGAATTCCCTAATGTCCCACTACTTGGCATTAGGGGAGGCATTATCTACAACCCCTGTTTAGCTCTGAGATAATTTGGATATGCTCAGAGGGATGGCCCTCATGATATGCTGATTCCTGACTTGGTTTTTTCTTCGACAACGATACTCAAGGACTTTGACAAAGGTTTATCCGAGCTTGGAGGATGCCTAACAAAGTGGATAGTAAGACACTGGGACACAAGAATTCCATCCCCCTTGAGCCTTACCTCAAGTGGGTACGAACCCGCGCCCAGAGTCTTATGATGCCATACCCTCACATTCTCCCCGTGATCAAAGAGCCTGTTATGGAAGGAGAGGTTCCATACACCCTCCTACATCCTGACATGCCAACATCATTGGAAGAATTGCAAAGGAGTTGGATACAACTCAAGGAAGAACAAAATACTTTTGAAGCCAGCTTCTACGGCAGTGAGAAGAAGGTTTTGGAACTTACCCGCCGACTTCACGAAGAGGAAACTCTCAACACTTACATCGCACCAAAGAGGATGTGCAACGTCTTTTTACATTAAGAAGCTTTGTAATATTTTTCCCATGGGGCATTTATGTACTAACAAATTTCTTCTTATTAATATGACGTGTGTTCTTTTTGTTTGCAACAAATTTGAATTTTTGAATCCTTGAATGCATTACATGAATAACATATCATTCATCATATGCATAAATAGGTCTTCACACCAGGTTTCCTTATCTTTCTGCTGTTTATTTCAGCGAGATGGATATAGAGCAGACGGTTAAAGATCTGCAAGCACAGAATTCGCAATTCCAACAACTCCTCATGACCTTAGCAAAGGGTCAAGAGGATCTAAAAGCACTGTTAGAGAAAGAGAAGGAACCAGAGAGGAAGAAAAACAAAAGAGTTGGGGTAGCCACTATGGGAAGGAGATTTGAGCATCAGGCTAGGAGAGTTCTGGAATTTCCCTCAACGTCTGACGAAGGGGTTGGTAAAGGAAAAGGCGTTGCAATGCCCTCCGAATATGAAGTTGAAGAAGAAGAAGAGGAAGAGGATGAAGATTACTCCGAACAACAATACCCTCCGGCGGATGATAAGTATAAAAATCCTGAGGATCGGTTGGCAGCCATGGAGTCGCAAAAGGTACCTGGTTTAGATTTCGAAGAACTAGGGTTGGTTGCTGGGATCATCATTCCTCCCAAGTTCAGAGTACCTACATTTTCTAAATACGACGGTTTATCCTGTTCGAAGATGCATCTGAGATCCTACGTCAGAAAGATCCAACCTCACTTTTCTGATAAGGATCTATGGGTCCACTTTTTTCAAGATAGTTTGTCAGGTACGCAATTGGACTGGTTCTATCAACTTGAGAGATCTGATGTTAATAACTGGGAAGATTTGGATGCTGCTTTCTACCGACAATACCAATACAATGCAGATTTAGCGCCTACTCGTACTCAACTACAGAGTATGGGTATGGCCTCTAATGAGGGATTTAAGGAGTATGCCCAGAAGTGGCGGGATTTGGCTGGAAGGGTGCAGCCACCATTATCGAATAGAGAGCTGGTTGACATGTTTTTAGGGACTCTGTCAGGTCCATTCTTCAATCATTTGATCGGGAGCTCATCTGCAGGGTTCACCGAATCAATTCTGACCGGTAAAAGGGTCGAAGCTGGCATTAAGAGTGGTAAAATTCAGAAGGATGCCTCCGCTTCCACTGCTATTAAGAAGACCTTACCAGCCAAGAAGGAATTTTCTGCTATTCATACCCAGAGAAACCAAGGGAAAATGGAGCGCCGACCAACGGTAGGGGCTGTGATGATCCAGAACTCCTCAGCCGACCAACCTCGCAGCAATCAACCAAGGGCTAACCAGCAAAGGGTAGAAAGGCCACAACGACAATTCACCCTAATCAATATGACACCGGCTCAAGTCCTCCCTCATCTGTTAAAGTTGAACCTTACCAACATAAAAGAAGCGCCGAAAAACCCCAATACCTCCTCTCCTTATTATCATTCCAATGCAAAATGTGCATACCACTCGGACAGCGTAGGGCATGATACCAATAACTGTTGGGCTCTTAAAAAAAAGATCCAAGATTTTATAGATGCCAAGGAAGTAGAGTTTGATGCGCCCGAAAAGCCTAATGTGATATCTGCTCCTATGCCAAAGCATGGTCATAATGTTCATGCCATTATGGAAGATCTTCATGTTACCGCTGTTGATGACCTATTGAATCTGTTGCCAATGATTAAAGTGAATTTGTTGAAAGCCGGGATATTCCCAGGTTGTGAAAAAGACTATTACTGCTGTTCAACCATGCAAACCGACTGCCCACTGTTGAAATCAGGCATCCAACGCCTGATGGATACCCAAGAGATCCTCTTTCAGAAAACTCCTGTTGCTACTATCACTCATGTTACTCCTGTTACCTTTGTTACTCCAATCAATGACATTGCTATAATCACCATCTCCGACAATCTTTCCAAGACCTACAAAAGGCCTGTTAAGATTACGCCTTATCCTAAGTTTGTGCCGCTAAAAATTACCATGCCGACAAGACGATACCATGGAATTTCGGAGGAGAGATCTTCTACCATGGTATCAAGTAGATCGAATCAGCCAAAGATAATTACGATGATGAAACCCCTGATATAGGGAATATTGCAGGGACAAGCAAGATAACTCGTAGCGGAAGGATCTTCTCTCCGGAGATTGCTCCTCCACGAGCAGTCTTCGGACCCTCAAGAGCTTCTGTTCCTGTCAAGACATCTGTACAAAGTCCGATAATTGAAGAAATTGATGCTCCCAAATTTGAACCCTCTGCTGTCACCACCGATAAAGGTAAGGGGATCCAAGAAGCGCCTGTCAGGATGAAGGCTCGGACTTTGGTTATCCCCGAGACCACCCAAAAAGAGATGGAGGAAATCTTAAAGATAATTAAGAAGAGTGACTATGATGTCGTAGAGCAGCTGGGGCAAACCCCTTCCAAAATCTCTATGCTGGCTCTCTTACTCTACTCCGAGGCTCATGCCAAAGCCTTGATCAAATTTCTGAAGACGGCACATGTACCTCAAGAAACTTCTGCATACCAGTTTCAAGAGTGTGTGGCTAGCCTTACAGCCGACAATGGTCTTGGTTTTTCTGATGCTGATTTGACCCCTAAAGGAAGAAAGCATAATAATGCGCTGCATGTCTCGGTAGAATGCAGGGGGACCGCACTTGCCCATGTTCTGGTTGATACCGGTTCATCTTTAAATGTTCTACCAAAAAAGGCGTTGGACAGATTGGACTATGAAGGTTTGACCCTAAAGCCCAGTAACATCGTTGTTAGAGCCTTCGACGGTTCTAAGAGGATGGTTCACGGAAAAGTGGACATTCCAATCAAAGTGGGTACATAAATTTTCAACTCTACTTTTTATGTGATGGACACCCGTCCTTCATATTCGTGCTTGTTGGGAAGGCCATGGATCCATAATGCTGGGGCAGTCACTTCTTCTCTACACCAAATGCTAAAATATCCAGTCCAGGGTAAGATCATAACGGTTCATGGTGAGGAGGAGTATATGATAAGTCACCTTAACTCTTTCCGCTATGTGGAGTTAAATGGCGAATTCATAGAAACACCTTTCCAACACTTTGAAGAGGTTTCTCCTGAAGTCGCAGTAGCAAAGACAATGACTGATGTACCTATCATTTCCAAGCCTGTGTCTAGGATATCATCCCTTAAAGATGCGGAGGCTGTAGTCAAGGAGGGAGGAAGTACAATGTGGGGGCAACTGCCAGATTTTCCTCACAAGGCAGACAAGTTCGGATTGGGTTTCACTGCTGCTGGCCAGAGAACTGTGCATCGCTCCCGGGCTGGAGGACCACCCTTAAAGATCACTCACCATGGAATTCATGCCTTAGAAGATGATGATGAAGAAGGAAACTTTGAAGATTGGATCTTTCCAACCATTGAAGGAGGATTAAGCAACTGGAAGGAGAAAGACTTCGTTCCCATTACTTTCATCAATCAATAATTTATCCTTGAACATTTCCTGTTTGGGTTGTAATAATTAAAACAATTCGTACACTCTTTTCGCCTTATGCCTTACCCGGGGCATATAGGTCCATTTGTAAGGGCTTGATTTCTTCATTATCATATGCCATTTTTAATGAATCATGGACGTTTTCATCTATAAACTTTTGTGTTCATTTTATTTCTTTTTACATTTTATTTTGTTTAAAGGTGGCTATCCCTTACACACACCCACACTCACAAAATGCAGGTACTCATCCACTCCGGATTCCATGGGTGACTATTCTGCTATGGCCTTCAGTGACTCTGAAGATCTGGTCAATCATGCCGAATACGAAGGTGATGAAGACTGTGAAGTGCTTGGAGAGTTGGCTAGACTTCTGCAACAAAAAGAAAGGGCTATTCTTCCCCATGAAGAGTTGTTAGAGACTATCAATTTGGGAACAGAGGAGGACAAAAAAGAGGTTAAAGTGGGTGCCAACCTGGAGCCAAGTGTCAAAGAGCGCTTAGTTCAGCTGTTGAATGAGTTTGTTGAGATCTTCGTCTGGTCCTATGAAGATATGTCGGGACTGGATACAGATATTGTGGTTCACCGTCTCCCTACAAGAGAAGACTGTCCACCAATCAAACAGAAAGTCCGTCGAATGAGGCCCAATATGTCTAAGAAGATCAAAGCTGAAGTGATGAAGCAATTCAATGCTGGCTTTCTGGATGTTACTTCCTATCCATAATGGGTTGCTAACATTGTGCCCGTGCCTAAGAAGGACGGAAAAGTCAGAATGTGTGTGGACTACAGAGATTTAAATAGGGCTAGCCCTAAAGATGATTTTCCATTACCACACATTGACATCTTGGTTGACAACACAGCTCAACATAAGGTATTTTCCTTCATGGATGGATTCTCGAGATACAACCAGATCAAAATGGCCCCCGAAGACATGGAGAAGACTACTTTTGTTATGCAGTGGGGTACCTTCTGCTATAAAGTGATGCCATTCGGACTGAAGAATGCCGGGGCAACCTATTAGCGAGCCATGGTAGCTTTGTTTCATGACATGATACATCATGAGATTGAAGTCTACGTAGATGACATGATAGCCCGTTCACAAACAAAAGAAGAACACCTTGACCATCTGCAGAAGAAGTTTGTCAGGTTAAAGGAATATAAGCTCAGACTGAACCCTAGCAAGTGCACTTTCGGAGTCAGGTCCGGTAAACTTTTGGGATTCATCGTCAGCAACAAAGTCATTGAGGTTGATCCTGCTAAAGTCAAAGCTATACAAGAAATGCTTGCCCCCCGCACCGAAAAGGAGGTTAGAGGTTTCTTGGGATGCTTAAACTATATTGCAAGGTTCATCTCTCACCTAACATCTACCTGTGAGCCAATCTTTAAGCTGTTGAAGAAAGATCAGGTGGTTGAATGGAATAATGATTGTCAAGTTGCTTTTGATAAAATCAAGGAGTATTTGCTGGAACCTCCTATCTTAATGCCACCCGTCGAAGGAAGACCTTTAATTATGTATCTGACTGTTTTGGATAACTCAATGGGGTGCGTATTGGGCCAACATGACGAGTCTGGCCGTAAAGAGCATGCCATTTATTACCTTAGCAAAAAGTTTACCGACTGTGAGACTCGCTACTCACTGCTCGAGAAAACTTGCTGCACTTTGGTATGGGCTGCTCGCCGGCTAAGGCAGTATATGTTGACACATACCACTTTGATGATTTCTAAAATGGATCTGATTAAGTACATCTTTGAGAAGCCTACTTTGCCCGGAAGAATCGCTAGATGGCAGATGATCCTGACTGAGTATGATATCCAGTACACAACCCAAAAAGCCATAAAGGGGAGTGTGCTAGCCGATCATCTGGCCCATCAAGATGTCGAAGATTACTGATCTATGAGGTTTGACTTCCCTGACGAGGATATTATGGAATTGGACAACATTGAAGGTAACAAACCGTATGACATACCTGAACAAGGATCCAGATGGACCCTGTACTTTGATGGTGCTTCAAATGCACTTGGCAACGGTATCGGTGCGATACTTATTTCTCCGGAAGGTTGCCATACACATTTCACTTCTAGACTCTGCTTCAGCTGCACCAACAACATGGCCGAATATGAAGCTTGTATCTTTGGTCTCAAGGTTGCAATTGACCTAGGAATCAAATCTCTGATCGTATTTGGGGACTCAGCTTTGGTTATCAGTCAAATCAAAGGAGAATGGGACACTAAACATCCTAATCTCATCCCATACAGAGAAAATGTCTTGACATTGTTTCCTCATTTCGAGAAGATTACCATTGAGCACTTCCCGCGAGAAGAAAATCAGCTAGCGGATGCTCTGGCTACAATGTCCTCCATGTTTAAACTCAATTGGGATAATGAGGCTCCCCAAATCACCATCAAGCGAATGGACGAACTTGCGCATTGTCATGAGATTAATACCGAAGAAGTAGTGGAACAACCCTGGTTTCATGAAATCAAAAGGTATCTCCAAACTCCAGAATACCCTGAAGGAGCTTCAGTCAATGACAAAAAGTTCTTAAGGATATTTGCTGCCAAGTTCTTCCTGAGCAATGGTATCTTGTATAAGTGCAGCCATGATTGTGTTCTACTTCGTTGTATGGACAAAGCTGAAGCTGAATTGATCATGACTGAAATACATAGCGGCACATTTGGCACCCACTTAAGCGGGCATACGATGGCTAAGAAAATTCTAAGGGCAGGCTACTACTGGTCTACCATGGAAGCTGATTGTCATCAACATTCCCGTACTTGTCACAAATGCCAAGTCTATGCTGACAAGGTACATATTCCTCCAGTTCCTCTCAAAGTTCTAGCAGCTCCTTGGCCATTCGCAATGTGGGGAATCGACATGATTGGAGAGATCAAGCCTACAACATCCAATGGACACCGTTTCATCCTGGTGGCCATTGATTACTTTACCAAGTGGGTCGAAGCGGATTCCTTTGCCTCCGTTACAAAGAATGTGGTTGCCCACTTCATTAAGCAGAACCTAATATGCCTGTATGGTATCCCCGACATGATCATCACAGACAACAGTACAAATTTGAACAACACTGTGATCACCGCTCTGTGCGAGTAGTTCAAGATTCAACATCACAACTCATCTCCCTATCGGCCAAAGATGAATGGTGCTATTGAAGCCGCGAATAAAAATATCAAGAAGATCATTCAAAAGATGACATTCACCTACAAGGACTGGCACGAGATGTTACCGTTTGCTCTGCACGGATATCGTACCACGGAGCATACTTCAACTGGGGCAACCCCCTTTTCTTTGGTATACAGCATGGAGGCTGTTTTACCTATGGAAGTTCAGATTCCTTCCTTAAGGATTATGAAGGATGTTGGTTTAAATGAAGACGATTGGATTCAGACCCGGCTTGATCAACTTAATTTGATCGACGAGAAGCGACTTACTGCTGTTTGTTATGGTCAGACGTATCAAAAACGGATGATCAAGGCTTTCAACAAGAAAGTCAGACGTCAGGTATATCAAGTCGGAGATCTTGAAATCAAGCGGATCATCTTGCCGCAAAGTGATCCCAGGGGCAAATGGACTCCTACTTACGAAGGACCGTTTGTGATCAAGAACATCTTTTCTGGAGGGGCAATGATTCTGACCACCATGGACGGTGACGACCTTCCGCACCCTGTGAACGCATACATAGTCAAAAGATACTATGCATAAAACGACCCGAGAAGTCGAAAATCCAAAAGGACGACTTGGGCAAAAATGGGCATCCCGGTGAATCAAAAACCCGAAAGGGCGGTTCAGGAAAAAATTAGGGATAAATAAAAAAATCTGTACACCCGACAAGTTGAAAACCCAAAAGGGCGACTTGGGCAAAAAAGGGTTTCCCGGTGGATCAAAAACCCGAAAGGGCGGTCCAGGCAAAAGTTAGGGAATTAAGGCGTATGACTATGTCTTGTCGGATCACTTTAAGGACAATCTCTTCACGACCGAACTCCAAGCTTCTGATCAATCTAATCATCTGCGAACGAAGCAACGAATGGACAAGATACTCAGAGTTGTGAAGGCTATAGCAGAATGGGAACCCCATGGAATTGTTACACATAGTCATCTTTCTTTGTATAAATTTTTTCTCAATTTTTCGACAACATTCTCTTACTACGGTGTCTATCTCCTTTGTACAAAAATACTTATAAAAGTTAATACAAAGATACTTCAAAGTGCAGAAATTTGTTTGACTTTCCTTTCTCTTTACACTTATGTTTTATTTGAAAACGTCCAATGGTTTGTTAAATAAGCATATGTATTTGAATATAATCACTGCTTACAAATAAAACAAAATAAGAAAGGATAATTACTGATAGGTCGAAATTATAGGGAAACGTCTTTAGGCTATTCCAGAAGAAATCCCCTACAGTATGTTATTTGGATCATCAACAGAGCTAAAACCTTGAAATACATATCCCCAACGGAGTTAAGTTTCAAAATTCCCCTCTGTTGTACCCCAAAATTTGCCCTCCCATATTCTTCAAAGTTTTGACAAGCATCATCTCAATTTGCTCAAGTCTACTCAAGGGTTGCACAGTTCAAACACCCTCCTAAGCCAGTCAAATTAGGGTTTTGGTTCTTGAAAGGAAGTTGAGGTTTTCAGTGGTCCAATCAAGTCCCATGTGCCTATATACATTGTCAAGCATCCATATTCCAAGTTTCAAGGCTCACAAGGTCAAGTTGCACGGTCAAAAGCCTCATTTGCTTCACAATCAACTGTAGGGGTAAAATGGTCATTTGGCAGTCAAAAGTCAAAATTTTTGGTCAACATCTTATTTTGAAGCCACAATCATCATTTGATCAATTCTTGATCATGATTCCACAAGCATGGCTCAAAAATCATCAAGATGCAAAAGTTTCTATTTTTGGACAGTTGAAAAAGTCAACTGTAAATTGACCAGGGCATAACTTTCTCATGGTTCATCAGAAAAATCCCATCCAATGCTCATTTTGAAGGGGATGACATTTCCTACAACTCATCTTCACATTCCAAGTCCAAGAAATGCTCTCACAAAATGTTATCAATTTCAACATTATAGGTCATTTTCAAAAGTCAACAAAAAGGCATTTTAAGTCAAAGACCATAGCTTGAGATTGGTAAATCAAAATGACATGGGACCAAAGGCATTGGTTAGAGGACTTCAAGACCTTTCCAAAATGTCCAAGAACATGTTCATATGATCAAAATTGAGCAAGATATGCATTGGAGAAGTTGGGAAATTTTTGTGAAATGGCAAAAGTCAACTATCCTTGAAACTTCAATTTTTGACAAAAGGGCCCACTTTCTTCCACTTGATTCAGCCTTGTCATGCCACCCACGTGTCCCATGATTAATTTCAAGACCAAACATTTATTTTTTCATTTTTATTTAATTTTATGGATTTAATTCATTTTAATCCATAATAATTCAAATAAAATCAAAAAATTAATTAAATGGCATCTTTGTGGTTTGAATGGCTTTCATACAGCATATGCCAGCTTCCAAAATCGTGCTAAGCCTATTTTTTACACAAAATCATGGTTTTGAACCAAATATGGCATGTTCTTTAATGGTGGTGAACCAAAATCTCAAGGCTTAATTGCACAAGATACAAGCTCATAATGCTGACCTAAATGCATTCCCATACATATGCTGAACAATTCCAAACCTCTGGACACGTGAAAAAGTTGCTGCAAACCCTTATGCCATTTTGAAAAAAAGTGAAGAAAAGTCAAAACTGATCTTCATACTCCAGGCTAATTCAAGGCAACTTAAGGATCCAAACACCTTGCTGGGACACTGAGGAATCTTTTGCAAGCGAAGCCAAGCGCCAGAACTCAAGGAATCGTCCACCACAGTCCCACGGTTTGTCCATTTTTTTAAGAATCAAAATGCACGATTCATGAGCATTTGATGAGATTTATGGCTTGTTTTGTATTGCTTGCATCCCTATAAAGCTGTTGGTATTACTTAATTGAATTATTATGCAGTGAAACAGAAATTACCATGAATGAAATCTAGGGTTTCCGAGTTCTGGATTTGGGGCTTTCCCATACAAGTAAAATTAGGACTAATGATGCCCATGATTGAACTCAGGAGATCAAGACGAACCAATCCCAACCCTCGCGAACAATTTATGTTAATCATGGAGCTGTTCGCTATTTTTGACGTTTGCAGGTTGTGGGGGTTTAAAACCCATGCTATCTAACATGTTTTATGCAGGTTTCAGCGAAGGAGATGAAGACGTGTTGAGCTATGGTTGGAGCATTCAAAAATAGTGCACGCTTTTCTTTGTTTCCAGCATATTAATTGTTTTCATATAATATAATTAATTGTTGTTGTATTATCAAAGCACGCAGATTGGTGTAGTGGCAAGGGTGAACAAGCATTGAACATTGGGACCTGGGTTCGATTCCTAGGTCCACCCAAAAACTTGTTTCCATTTTTCTCAATGTATTCCTATGCAGGCTTCTGAAGGTGGTACACCATGTGCCCCGACACTCCGGTATGCCAAGTGTCTACAAACAACAATCCAGTGGCCAGGAGATGAGGAACACCATATTCTTCAGTCAACGCTTGCACACTTGATTCCAGAAGTCAACAGGCTTGGCTTATTGGGCCTAAAATTTCCAGATCCACCTCCATTCTTGGGTCAACACCCCCATTGGTTTCTATTTCTTTTTCTATTTTCCTTTTCTTTTTATTTTCTTTAGTAATTATTATTAGTATTATTTAATTAATCAATTAATTAACATTTTTCACAATAAAAATTCAGAAAATAAAAAATGTAAATATTTTATTTTTATTAATTTCACTTAGTTTAGTTATTTTGTAAATAAACTCTAACATTAATTAACTTAGTTGTTTAATTAGGTTTAATTTTAATCTTTTCACAATAAATAAAATTAATTTAGAATTAGGTCTTTCTTTTGACAACTTTTAATTCTTTTTATTTTATTTTCATTAAAAATATAAAAAACACAAAAACATTTTTTCTTTAATTAAATAATTAATTAGTTAATTAGGTTTAATGTTTAATTTAATTCTAAAAAGGGTCAAAACCCTAAGACGTTCCCGATTCAATATTCTTTCGCGCTTTAATTTCTTTTGATTATATTTATGTATCTGTACAGAGTATGTAATAGTTAATTAGGATTATATCGCCTTATTTAAATCCTCGCACTTTATTTTCCAAAACGGGTTTTTGTTTTTTTGGTGATGTATAGACCCGCGCCTTGTAATAGCTAGATTTATATTTCTGCAATTTATTTTCCGCACTCCTAACTGTTAAAAAATGCATGAAAGAATGTATGAATAATAAAAATCAATCTGTAGCTCACAAATAACATGTACAAGATACACATAACATGAAAACAACACACAAGCACATGCCACTCCTAGGGTACGCCTCACTGGTTGCCTCGAACGTGGTCATCAAGTATAGGGTGTCTTAGAGGTCGCCCTTCTGTCTAAAAGATCCAGTTGCCTCGAAACGGTTGCCTCGGATAAAAAAGGATCTAGGGCATTAGGGATACTCCTAAGGTGTCCTACCATTGCTTCGGTGACCACACATGTCCCTAATAATCGAATTGACCCGAACACCTCCAACGATGGTGCTACCTACCTCTCAATGGTAGGATAGCATTATCTAAAGGACTCTTACACACCCTAATTCCTTAGAGTAGGTAGATTCTCCTAGGTACTTGCTCTCTTCAAACAAACAAAACAACTTTTTGCACTCACACTTTCTAAAAGTTTTCAAACAAATTTTTCATACACTCTTGAGGACAGATACAAGAGTTACTTAGAAATTTTTCAAACGAAACTTTTTTCAAAACCCACACACACTTGAAAAGCAAACAAATTTTGAAAACATAAGAGCAAGTGCCTAAGAGCCCGTGGATAACCACGAATATAAAGGGTGCTAACACCTTCCCTTTCTATAAATCTACCTCCCGAACCGAGAGACATTCTCAAAGAAGGAATTTTGCTGTGCTTTTGTCCTTTCCATGTTGGAGAACATAAAAGACGGTGGCGACTCTTGCTTACCGCGACATTTCGCGAACCAGCTTAAAAAATAGTCAGTTCTATTTCCACCGATCATAGAACTGGCGACTCTGTTGGGGATATTTAATAAGTGAGGTGTACCTGTAGTTGTTTAGGTATTGGCTTGCATTTTTGGCAAAACCAGGTGTATGAATGTCATGACTGATGTCATAACATTCTAGTTTATTAGGTACAGATTTATTAGGTACCTTTGCAGAAAAATATTGTCATACAGATACTGATGTTTATGAGTGTGTATCTGAGCATTTTGCAAAATGATCACATTTACCAAAATCAGTAAACAGGAATTCAGATGTCATAACAAATGTTAAGACATCCTGTTCTGAACTAACATGTTTGCAGTTTGGTTAATTCTGAGTTTTTTCAGGAAAATGACTCAGTCTTTCCAGAACAGAATCCTGCGTTTTCTTTGGGTTAACCTAGCTCAACCCTAACCTGGTTGATAAAGTCCTGTGACCTAGTCTTAAGGTCAAATGGAATTAACCCTAGCTTTTTGGGGAAACCCTAACTGAAGATGCAGCTGCTATATATTCAACAGAGCTGCTGTTTTGAAAGCAATCCCTTTTTGACAGAAGATCATTTAGAAGCTGTATAGTTTTAACTATTGTAATCCAAGCAATTATCATTGTGATAAGTGACTTGGAATAGGTTTTTAATTGTAAGGGTTGTGTAGCACTCAAAGCTTTGAAGCAAGAGTGTTTGTATGTCTCTTGACTAAAGCTGTGAAGCAGAGTCAAGTTAGGTGTGTGTATCACTCAAAGCTGTGAAGCAAGAGTGTTTGTGTTGCTTGATTAAAAAGCTGTGAAGCTTAATCAAGTGTATGTTTTTGAAGAGTGTCTTCATCAATTCATTAGTCAAATTGTTTTATGTATCACTGCTGTGATTGAGGGGGAGTGAGTAGGAACTCAGGTTTAAGTTGTACTTCGATTGAAGTTGCATTGGGTAGGTCTTAAGTGAAGGAGATAAACTGGTTGGTTTATTCCTGAATTAACATCTCTTATAGTGGATTTCCTCCCTGGCTTGGTAGCCCCCAGAGTAGGTGTTGTTGCACACTGAACTGGGTAAACAATTGACTGTGTTCTTTACTGTTTTTGTATTTACTGTCTTATAGAAAGTCAGATACGGTGTCACAACATTGAACGTGACATTGAGTATCTGCAGCCAGAATTTCAGTACCTTAGGATTAGACCACTCTTATGTTTTCAATTGTATGCCTTGATTGCTTTTATATTTGTGGGCTTGCATCGGAGTTTCATAGATCCTAACCCGGATCTGGGGATACCCTTTTAGGTAGCATAAGCTGTGAGGGACTTGTCCGGCGTAGACCGACACAGGTGAAGCAGTGGCTACGTTGGTGTGACACCTTGGTCTGTACCGATATCCCTTGTGTTGCAACGAGGAGAATATGTGTCTTCTGAGGAGTCATTAAGCTCCAACCGACCTTAGAACCCTAAATTAACCCAACTTGGCCATAGAACAGTAGCAGTATGCTACACCCATTGAGGCTAAACTCTCACGATGGTTCTGGCCACAAGAAAAGATTGCGACGCTGGAGTTATGACCGATTGAGGGTAGTCAGTGATATTGGGATCCTCTAGAACCCGGTTACTTTTGATAGGACAGGTCTTAACCAACGAAACTGAAAGAGGGTAGTACCTGAACTTCATGCTGGCCTAAACTCTAAGGGCTGCCTTGTGTGACTTGTGTGCCTTATCATGTTTGCTTTTGTGAATACTTGTGGTGTGCTTTATCATAACATCATACCATCATAACATTGCATGTATCCTGCATAAGGACTGACCCATTTCAAAGACAAGAGGGTTTCACCTTTGCTCTGTTTTGTAGGACATCATGATGCCTATGCGAAGGAATACTATCCGGCTCAACTTTGTTTACCCACCTGATTTGCTTAAAGAATTGGTTGACAAAATTCCAAATACTACTTCTTTCATCCAGAGGCATGGTTCTCTTCTCGGTTTAGTCACTTCAAAGTGGGACCAATAACTGATGAGTGTCCTGACCCAGTTTTATGATCCCTTGTACAATTGCTTCACCTTTCAAGACTTCCAGCTAGTCCCTACCCTGGAAGAATTCTCTGATTTGCTTGGTATCCCTATCTTGGATCAGACTCCCTTCACTGGTTGGGAAAAGACTCTTAGGCTTAAGGAGATTGCTGCAGCCCTTCCGTTGACCAACAAGGAGGTAATGGACAAGTGGGTGACTAGAAGCAGAGTCAAGGGCTTTTTGGCTAAGTTTCTGATTGGTAAAGCTAACAGTTTCTGGAATGACTTAGACTTCAGGGCGTATGAAGACATTCTGGCTCTCTTAATCTATGGTCTGGTTCTGTTTCCAAATCCTGATAACTTTATTAACGTCAATGCCATAAGGATCTTCATCTAAGAGGAATGAAAAGGATTATCTCCATGGAGGCAGTCAGAGGGATTCCAAGACTGCAAATTGATGAAGAAAGAGTTTGTGGTGAATGTCAGGTTGGTAAGCAGACTAGGATGTCACATCCAAAGTCAAGACATCTGACCACCTCTAAGGTTCTAGAACTTCTTCATATGGATCTGATGGGACCAATGCAAGTGGAGAGTCTTGGTGGAAAAAGATATGCCTATGTGGTTGTGGATGATTTTTCCAGATTCACCTGGGTTAATTTCATTAGGGAAAAATCTGATGTATTTGAAGTTTTTAAAGAATTGTGCAAAAGAATTCAAAGAGAAAAGGAAGGGTGTATTGTCAGAATCAGAAGTGATCATGGCAAGGAATTTGAAAACAGCAAGTTTGATGATTTCTGTTCCTCAGAAGGAATTAGTCATGAATTTTCTTCTCCTATAACTCCTCAGCAAAATGGAGTTGTGGAAAGAAAAAACAGGACCATACAGGAATCTGCCAGAGCAATGTTACATGCCAAAAGACTTCCTATGTATTTTTGGGCTGAAGCTATGAATACAGCCTGCTATGTTCATAACAGGGTCACCTTGAGAAAGGGAACCTCATCCACCATATATGAACTCTGGAAAGGAAGAAAACCAACTGTGAAGTACTTCCATGTGTTTGGCAGCAAATGCTATATTCTGGCAGATCGTGAACAAAGAAGAAAACTGGACCCTAAAAGTGATGAAGGCATATTTCTAGGATACTCCTCAAACAGCATAGCTTATAGAGTATTCAATTCCAGAACCAAAGCCATGATGGAATCAATAAATGTTATAATTGATGATTATCATGAAGAAATAGACGTTCCTTGTACTGTTGAGACATTCTTTGAGACTTCAACCCAACAGAATGATCTACCGAACTCCACCACAACAGAATCTGAATCAAAGGAAGCTAGCAAGATCCCTTCCATCAGAATTCAGAAAGATCATCCAAAAGAGCTCATCATAGGAGATCCCAACAGTGGAGTCATTACAAGCTCTAGAGAAATCATCTCAAACTCTTGTTTTGTGTCCAAAATGGAACCAAGAAATGTCAAGGAAGCTTTAACTGATGAATACTGGATTGGTGCAAAGCAAGATGAACTGAACCAATTCAAGCAACATGAAGTTTGGGAACTGGTTCCTAGACCTGAAGGAACTAACATCATTGGGACAAAATGGATTTTCAAGAACAAGTCAGATGCTGAAGGAGTTGTCACCAGAAATAAGGCAAGACTTGTTGCTCAAGGATACACCCAGGTTGAAGGGGTTGATTTTGATGAAACATTTGCACCTGTAGCCAGGCTGGAATCAATCAGACTCCTATTGTCAATTGCTTGTCTTCTGAAGTTCAATTTATTTCAGATGGATGTGAAAAGTGCCTTTCTAAATGGGTACTTAAATGAGGAAGCTTATGTGGAACAACCTAAAGGCTTTGTGGATCCAAACCACCCTGATCATGTCTACAAATTGAGAAAAGCTCTATATGGCCTGAAACAAGCTCCTAGAGCATGGTATGACAGGTTAACAAAGTTTCTCTCAGACAAAGGATACAGAAAAGGAGGCTTGGACAAAACTCTCTTTGTCAAAACTGAAGGAGGAAAGTTGATGGTTTCCCAAATATATGTTGATGACATAGTGTTTGGAGTAATGTCAGAACCTATGGTTAAACATTTTGCTGACCAGATGCAGGCTGAATTTGAAATGAGTCTCATGGGAGAACTAACTTATTTTCTTGGACTACAAGTCTCCCAGATGGAGGACTCAATCTTCCTATCTCAAAGCAAGTATGCTAAGAACATTGTAAAGAAGTTTGGTATGGAGAATGCCAGTCACAAAAGGACTCCTGCTCCTACTCATTTAAAGCTTTCCAAAGACTCAAGTGGGGTTAAGGTGGATCAAAGTCTGTACAGAAGCATGATAGGAAGCTTGTTGTACTTAACAGCCAGCAGACCTGATATTGCTTTTGCAGTTGGAGTCTGTGCAAGATACCAAGCTGATCCTAAAGTCAGTCATATCAATCAAGTGAAGAGAATTTTGAAGTATGTGAGTGGAACTTACAACTATGGGTTGCTGTATTCTCATGGCTGTGAACCAGCTCTGACTGGCTACTGTGATGCTGATTGGGCTGGTAGTGCTGATGATAGAAAAAGCACCTCTGGAGTATGTTTCTTCTTGGGAAATAATCTGGTTTCCTGGTTCAGCAAGAAACAGAATTGTGTGTCTCTTTCTACTGCTGAAGCTGAATACATTGCAGCTGGTAGTAGCTGTTCTCAAATGATCTGAATGAAACAGATGCTTACTGAGTATAATGTCACACAAGATGTTATGACATTTACTGTGACAATCTGAGTACAATCAACATTTCCAAGAATCCCATTCAGCATAGTAGGACCAAACATATTGACATACGACATCACTTTATCAGAGACCTTGTAGAAGAGAAGACAATCAAATTGGAACATGTTGCCACTGAGCTACAGCTGGCTGACATTTTTACCAAGGCTCTTGATGCAAATCAATTTGAAAACTTGAGGGGTAAGTT
This sequence comes from Vicia faba, assembly GCA_948472305.1. Lineage (NCBI taxonomy): Eukaryota > Viridiplantae > Streptophyta > Magnoliopsida > Fabales > Fabaceae > Vicia > Vicia faba. The sequence goes on along the minus strand of OX451739.1, from coordinate 37,362,954 downwards.
GGGTATTTTCCAACATGAGGAATTGTAGCAATTAATTTTGCTTAAAACAAGGGTTAAAGGAGTTATGCTTATTCTGATTGGGTTAAAATTATATTTTCCCATTTCCTTCAATTCTTTTAAGAAGTTGAATAGACACTCCTTTTCTTCCTTCCCCTCTCGTCTCCTCATCAAAACCCAGTCTCTCAATCAGAATTTTCTCTTCAGTTGCTGTTGGTCCTCTAAGACTGTTAAAATGCCTCAAACACCATCATCATCTAATACGACGATTTCAACCTCTTCCTCTGATCAAGATTCTAGGACAATCTCTTCTTGTCAGGACTCTGAAGTCCTGGAGATCTCTTCTCTTAGAAAAGTGGAATCTAACCCCACCAAGGTCAAAGAGCTGAGAACAAGACATGCAGGAAGGTCCCAAGCTTCTGCCTCTGGTAATTCATCTCATCCTTCTTCTTCAGTCCCCCCTGAAATTGCAAATAGGGAAGGGTCAGCCTATGTTCGTCAAGCAATAGCAAAAATTGTTTCAAGAATTCTGAACGAGAACCACTTAATTCCTGGCATTTCTGTTCCTTTAAATCAAGAAAGTTCAAATGCTGAAACAAGTCCAGATGTCTCTAAGGATGTTGAGACATCAGACAAAGAGAAGAATGCTGACATTGCTCTCAAGAAAAGGAAGAAGCCTGAATCCTCTGAGTCTGATGACAGTGCTTAAAGGTTGGTGGAGTTGCTGTTTGGTGGAGTTGATGCTGGTCCCTGGTGGAGTTTGGAAGTGTGTTCAGTTTTTAGTTGCTGCTCTTATTACTTTTTCTGGATGACTGTATAATTTTTATGAAGATGTATCTTTGGCCCATTTGTGGCTAAAAAGAGGGAGATATATTGTGATACTTTATTTGACATTCCATTTTTCTGCAGTCATTTTTATTCTGCTGCTATCTATCTCTGATTTCTTAGGGGCTTTAGCCAAAAATCTGCCAAAGGGGGAGTTTGTAGTTGTTTAGGTATTGGCTTGCATTTTTGGCAAAACCAGGTGTATGAATGTCATGACTGATGTCATAACATTCTAGTTTATTAGGTACAGATTTATTAGGTACCTTTGCAGAAAAATATTGTCATACATGTACTGATGTTTATGAGTGTGTATCTGAGCATTTTGCAAAATGATCACATTTACCAAAATCAGTAAACAGGAATTCAGATGTCATAACAAATGTTAATACATCTTGTTCTGAACTAACAGGTTTGCAGTTTGGTTAATTCTGAGTTTTTTCAGGAAAATGACTCAGTCTTTCCAGAACAGAATCCTGCGTTTTCTTTGGGTTAACCTAGCTCAACCCTAACCTGGTTGATAAAGTCCTGTGACCTAGTCTTAAGGTCAAATGGAATTAACCCTAGCTTTTTGGGGAAACCCTAACTGAAGATGCAGCTGCTATATATTCAACAGAGCTGCTGTTTTGAAAGCAATCCCTTTTTGACAGAAGATCATTTAGAAGCTGTATAGTTTTAACTATTGTAATCCAAGCAATTATCATTGTGATAAGTGACTTGGAATAGGTTTTTAATTGTAAGGGTTGTGTAGCACTCAAAGCTTTGAAGCAAGAGTGTTTGTATGTCTCTTGACTAAAGCTGTGAAGCAGAGTCAAGTTAGGTGTGTGTATCACTCAAAGCTGTGAAGCAAGAGTGTTTGTGTTGCTTGATTAAAAAGCTGTGAAGCTTAATCAAGTGTATGTTTTTGAAGAGTGTCTTCATCAATTCATTAGTCAAATTTTTTTATGTATCACTGCTGTGATTGAGGGGGAGTGAGTAGGAACTCAGGTTTAAGTTGTACTTAGATTGAAGTTGCATTGGGTAGGTCTTAAGTGAAGGAGATAAACTGGTTGGTTTATTCCTGAATTAACATCTCTTATAGTGGATTTCCTCCCTGGCTTGGTAGCCCCCAGAGTAGGTGTTGTTGCACACTGAACTGGGTAAACAATTGACTGTGTTCTTTACTGTTTTTGTATTTACTGTCTTATAGAAAGTCAGATACGGTGTCACAACATTGAACGTGACATTGAGTATCTGCAGCCAGAATTTCAGTACCTTAGGATTAGACCACTCTTATGTTTTCAATTGTATGCCTTGATTGCTTTTATATTTGTGGGCTTGCATCGGAGTTTCATAGATCCTAACCCGGATCTGGGGATACCCTTTTAGGTAGCATAAGCTGTGAGGGACTTGTCCGGCGTAGAACGACACAGGTGAAGCAGTGGCTACGTTAGTGTGACACCTTGGTCTGTACCGATATCCCTTGTGTTGCAACAAGGAGAATATGTGTCTTCTGAGGAGTCATTAAGCTCCAACCGACCTTAGAACCCTAAATTAACCCAACTTGGCCATAGAACAGTAGCAGTATGCTACACCCATTGAGGCTAAACTCTCGCGATGGTTCTGGCCACAAGAAAAGATTGCGACGCTGGAGTTATGACCGATTGAGGGTAGTCAGTGATATTGGGATCCTCTAGAACCCGGTTACTTTTGATAGGACAGGTCTTAACCAACGAAACTGAAAGAGAGTAGTACCTGAACTTCATGCTGGCCTAAACTCTAAGGGCTGCCTTGTGTGACTTGTGTGCCTTATCATGTTTGCTTTTGTGAATACTTGTGGTGTGCTTTATCATAACATCATACCATCATAACATTGCATGTATCCTGCATAAGGACTGACCCATTTCAAAGACAAGAGGGTTTCACCTTTGCTCTGTTTTGTAGGACATCATGATGCCTATGCGAAGGAATACTATCCGGCTCAACTTTGTTTACCCACCTGATTTGCTTAAAGAATTGGTTGACAAAATTCCAAATACTACTTCTTTCATCCAGAGGCATGGTTCTCTTCTCGGTTTAGTCACTTCAAAGTGGGACCAACAACTGATGAGTGTCCTGACCCAGTTTTATGATCCCTTGTACAATTGCTTCACCTTTCAAGACTTCCAGCTGGTCCCTACCCTGGAAGAATTCTTTGATTTGCTTGGTATCCCTATCTTGGATCAGACTCCCTTCACTGGTTGGGAAAAGACTCTTAGGCTTAAGGAGATTGCTGCAGCCCTTCCGTTGACCAACATGGAGGTAATGGACAAGTGGGTGACTAGAAGCAGAGTCAAGGGCTTTTTGGCTAAGTTTCTGATTGGTAAAGCTAACAGTTTCTGGAATGACTTAGACTTCAGGGCGTATGAAGACATTCTGGCTCTCTTAATCTATGGTCTGGTTCTGTTTCCAAATCCTGATAACTTTATTAACGTCAATGCCATAAGGATCTTCATGTCTCGGAACCCTGTGCCCACTCTCTTGGGCGATATCCTGCAACAACTTTATGCTCGTACTGCTCGAAGACGGGGAACTCTGTGGTGTTGTGCTCCTTTGTTAGTGAGGTGGTTTATTTCGCACCTCCCTAAGTTCGTGTTGAAGAACAAAGAAGGAAGGGGCTGGGCTCATAGGTTAATGTCTCTCACTGATAATGACATCATTTGGACTCTCAGAGGTTTGGATGAGGTAGCTTTTATTGATCGTTGCGGAGAATATCCTAATGTTCCTTTGACTGGTACCCAAGGAGGAATCTCTTACAATCCATGTTTAGCTCTCCGTCAGTTTGGAAGAGCCAGAAGAGCAGGGCCTCATGAGATGTTGGTGCCTCACATCAGTTTTGAGTTTCAGGTAGATAGTGACGAGCTGCGTCGTAGATTCATCAAGGCTTGGGACAGAATTCACAAAGCTGACCCACATGAGTTGGTACCGAAGACTTCTCTACCTATGGAATCCTACTACAGATGGGTCCGCATCCGTGCTCAGAAGTTAGGTATGCCATACGAAGCTTTCAGGCCTATCATTCTTGAGTATCCTGATAGAGACGAGGTTCCTCCAACTGTACTCCCTCCTCAGATACCCACTGATGTTGATACATTAAAGAGATCTTGGGCGCAACTACAGGAAGAACGGGATTCTTATCGGGAAAGATTCAACGAGCAGAAACAGAAAATCCAGAAGCTGACCAAGCAGTTGGAGAACGAGCGGGTCCTGAATGACTATATCCGCAATGAGAAGAGGAGGCCATGGGAGCACTGATGGGCCTTGGATATTTCTTTTACAGCTTTATTTCCTCTTCAGTATTTTCATTCTTGTAACGCCTAAGGGCAATTTCTTGAACAATTCTAAGTTAAATCTAATAAAGTGTGTTTCCTTTTTTGTTTACAAAGTTGAACCCCGATTGTCTTTGAAAACATAAATCATACGCATTCCATTCATCATATGCATCGCAGGTACTCTTTCTTACAAGTTGCTTAATCTTCTTCGCTGTTTATTTCAGCAGTCATCATGAATCCTGAATCATCCAATGAGCAAGCTATCAAGGCCCTCCAGGCCCAGAACACCCAGTTTCAAGAGCTGGTCATGAGCTTAGCCCAAGGTCAAGAGGAATTGAAGACTCTGCTGTTGAAGAAGAAGAAGAAGAGAACTGTACTGTTCAACACTGGACAGAGGTTTGGGAATACACTACAGAATGAGGCTGATCAAGCTACTTCCTCTGTAGGGAAAGACAGTCCCCAAGGGGGAAGGGTTCCTAGTCCTGTGGTCTCCGACAACGAGACAAATTTCAATGATGAACAGTACCCTCCTGCTGAGGACCGGTACAAGCAATTAGAGGACCGACTGAGTGCGATGGAAATTCAGCATGTGCCTGGGTTAGATTTTGGCGATCTAGGTTTATCTTCTGGGGTGGTGATCCCACACAAGTTCAAGGCACCTTCTTTTGCGAAGTACGACGGGGCTTCCTGCCCTAAGCTGCACCTCAGATCTTATGTGAGGAAGATCCAACCGTATACTGCAGACAAGAACTTATGGATCCATTTCTTCCAGGATAGCCTTTCAGGGGCTCAACTCGAGTGGTTATATCAGCTGGATGGAGCCAGTATTCGAAACTGGGAGGACTTGGCTACTGCATTTTATAAGCAGTATCAGTACAATGCCGACCTCGCTCCTACACGTACCCAACTCCAGGGTATGTCGCTAGGATCGGGAGAAGGTTTTAAGGAGTACGCGCAAAAGTGGAGAGACCTGGCTGGCAGGGTGCAGCCACCGTTGACTGACCGTGAGCTCGTGGACATGTTCTTAGGGACCCTGTCGGGTCCATTCTTTAACCACCTGATTGGTGATTCTTCTGCAGGGTTTACAGACCTCATTCTGACTGGTGAAAGGATAGAAGCTGGTATTAAGTCGGGGAAGATACAGAAAGGTGCATCCTCAAGTTCTGAAAAGAAACCCTTCAAAAAGGAATCTAGTGCTGTTTATGGGTCGAGGAAACAGAATAAACCTGAACGCCGCCAAGCTGTCAATGCGGTGGTAATTTCAAAGCCTGCTGCTGCTCCTTAGAAATACAACCAGCCAAGGGGTGAGAGACCCAAAAGGCAGTACACTCGGCTCAGCATGACCCTGTCTCAGATTTTTCCGCAACTGCTGTCAACCAATCTGGTAACTATCAAGGAAGCTCCGAAGGTAGTAAATACAACATCTCCGAAATACAACCCCAATGCCCGCTGCGCCTATCACTCTGATAGCCCGAGGCATACTACTGATGATTGTTGGGCTCTGAGGAATAAGGTTCAGGACCTTATTGATGCTAAGGAAATACAGTTCGAGGCGCCCGAAAGGCCTAATGTTGTGACTGCTCCCATGCCCCAACATGGAGTGAGTGCTGTGGAATAAGATCCGTATGTAGCCTCTGTGGATGAGATTGTTACTTCGTTGTTGACTGTCAAGAGGAACCTGTTACTAGCCGGTTTATTTCTGGGATGTAGTAAAGGTTGCCTTCTTTGTGCTGTTTCACCTGCTGGTTGTCCTTTGCTGAAGTCAGGCGTCCAAAACCTGATGGATAGCAAAGAGATCTTGTTCAAGAAAAGTGCTGTTCCTGCTGTCCCTGTTGAAGAAGTTTCAATTGTCACTATCTTCAACAACTCTCCTAAGGCTCCCTCAAAGAAGCCTGTCAAAATCCTGTCTGCTCAGAAGGTTGCACCTATCATCATTACTGTTCCGGGGCCCCTCCCCTATACATCTGACAAGGCTGTCCCGTGGCACTATGGGGCAGATGTTTATGTGCTCAGAGTAAAGCAAGAGTTTGATACTAGTACCAGTGTCAGCAATATCACCGGGCCTTCCAAAGTTACTCGTAGTGGTAGGCTCTTCTCACCAGATATTGCGCCACCAGCTATTCAGAGACCTCTCGTCATTACACCTGCAAGTGTACCTGTTTCTCTGCCTGACCAAGTTCCTATTTCTATCCCTGCTGCCGAGTCATATGACGCTCGGGGAAAGGGATTTCCACTGATGTGCTTGCCCGGACGGAGGCACCGAAGACCAATGTTGAAGCTTCCAAGCAAGAGATGGAAGAGATTCTCAAGATCATTAAGAAGAGTGATTTCAATGTAGTCGAGCAGCTGGGGCACACCCCCTCTAAGATTTCTATGCTATCGCTGTTGTTGTGCTCAGAGGCCCATGCCAAGGCTCTGATCTCCTTCCTGAAGACGGCCCATGTGCCACAAGAAACGTCTGCTGATCAATTTACCGATTGTGTGGCCAACTTGACTGCTGATAATGGGTTAGGTTTCTATGACGCCGATCTGACTGCCAAGGGAAAGAACCATAATGATGCCCTGCATGTCTCCATTGAATGCAGGGGCACTACTCTTGCTCATGTGCTGGTTGACACTGGTTCCTCGTTGAACGTATTGCCCAAGAAAGCTCTAGACAGGTTGGATTGTGAGGGTTTAGAGCTCAAGCCAAGTAACATTGTTGTCCGGGCCTTTGACGGGTCCAAGAGGATGGTACATGGTGAAGTTGACATTCCAATCAGGGTTGGTTCTCAGGTATTTGACTCTACATTTTATGTGATGGACATTCGTCCATCCTATTCTTGTTTGCTGGGTCGCCCTTGGATCCACAAGGATGGAGCTGTGACCTCCACATTACATCAGAAGCTGAAGTAGCCGGTCAGGGGGAAAATTGTGACAGTGCAGGGGGAGGAAGAATATATGGTCAGCCATCTTAAATCGTTCCGATACATAGAGATGGATGGGGAGTTCATTGAGACCCCCTTTCAACACTTTGAAGAGGTGCCTCAGACATTGGCATCAGCAGAGACAGTGACTGAAGAAGATTCTCCGTTGAAGATGGCTTCCTTAAAGGATGCCCGGGCTGTGATTGAGAAGGGTGAGTGTGCAAACTGGGGCCGACTTCCTGATTTTACTCCGAAGACTGACAAGTTTGGTTTGGGTTTCACTGCAGAAGCTCAGAGGGTTGTTTGTAAGGCAAGGATCGGAAGACCTCTTGTGCTCATCACCAACCCGGAAGTGAATGCTATTGAAGACGAAGCGGAGGAATCTAAATTTGACAGCTGGATCTACCCAACGACCAACGGTGGACTGAACAACTGGACTGCGAAAGACTTCGTACCTATTACTTTTGTCACTCAGTAATGAACTCCTTTGTTTTAAATTTGTAACGAACAATAACTTGAAACTTTATGGCCCGGTGTCTTACCCGGGGCACCGTGGCTTCATTTGTGAGGGCTTATTATTTGTCATTTTCATATATCATGAATAAAAGCATTGGGCGTTTTTCGCATTTCAAATCTTGTGCTCCCTTTCTTTCTTTATATATTGCAAAACAGCTATATTTACACACACTCACTTATACAGATTCCAATCCACTATGGATCTCACTGGTAACGACTCTGCTACTGCCAGTTATGACTTTGAAAATCCGATTAACTTAGCCGAAGACAAAGGTGAAAATGATTGTGAAGTGCCTGGCGAGCTTGCAAGACTGTTACTCCAGGAAGAGAGGGCCATTCAGCCACATGAAGAGCCAGTGGAAACGGTAAATCTGGGTACTGAGACAGACAGAAAGGAAGTCAAGATTGGTGCCAATCTAGAGCTCAGTGTGAAACAACGGTTGATCCAGATGCTGCATGACTACATGGAAATTTTTGCCTGGTCTTATGAAGACATGCCTGGGTTGGACACCGACATTGTGGTTCATCACCTGCCTACTAAGGAAGAATGCCCTCCGGTAAAACAGAAGGTCCGTCGTATGCGTCCAGAGATGTCCGAGAAAATCAAGGCTGAGGTTATGAAACAATTTGATGCCGGGTTTCTAGCAGTGACTTCTTACCCTCAGTGGGTTGCCAACGTGGTTCCAGTGCTGAAGAAGGATGGTAAGGTCCGAATGTGTGTTGACTACAGGGATTTGAATAGGGCCAACCCTAAGGATGACTTCCCTCTACCTCACATCGACGTTCTGGTTGACAATACTGCTCAGCACAAGGTGTTCTCCTTCATGGATGGGTTCTCAGGTTATAATCAAATCAAGATGGCTCCTGAAGACATGGAAAAGACCACTTTTGTTACTCAGTGGGGCACCTTTTGCTACAAAGTCATGCCTTTTGGGTTGAAAAATGCTGGGGCAACCTACCAACGTGCCATGGTTGCTTTATTTCATGACATGATCCATCATGAGATAGAAGTATATGTCGATGATATGATTGCGAGGTCCCAAACTAAGGAGGAACACCTTGACCATCTACAGAAACTATTTGACCGTCTGAAGTTGTACAAGCTGAGGTTGAACCCGAACAAGTGCACCTTTGGGGTAAGATCTGGAAAATTGCTAGGCTTCGTTGTAAGCGACAAAGGTATTCAAGTGGACCCTGCCAAAGTGAAATCCATACAAGAGATGCCAGTTCCTAAGACAAAAAAAGAAGTCAGAGGCTTTCTAGGACGACTGAACTACATTGCCCGATTCATCTCGCACCTAACTGCTACCTGTGAACCAATCTTCAAGTTACTGAAGAAAGATCAAGTAGTACGTTGGAACGATGAATGTCAGGCCACTTTCGACAGAATCAAAGAGTATCTCCAAGAACCACCCATTCTTATGCCACCGGTTGAAGGGAGACCTCTAATCTTATACTTGACAGTACTTGACAGCTCAATGGGGTGTGTGCTGGGGCAGCATGACGAGTCTGGCCGAAAAGAGCATGCTATTTATTACCTTAGCAAAAAGTTTACCGACTGTGAGACCCGATACTCACTGCTCGAGAAAACTTGCTGCGCTTTGGTATGGGCTGCTCGCCGGCTGAGACAATATATGTTGACTCACACTACTCTGTTGATTTCAAAAATGGATCCAATCAAGTACATATTCGAAAATCCCGCCTTGTCCGGAAGAATAGCAAGATGGCAGATGATCTTGACAGAATACGACATCCAGTACACGACTCAGAAAGCAATCAAGGGAAGTGTATTGGCAGACCATTTGGCACACCAGGCAGTGGATGACTACTAGTCCATGAACTTTGAATTTCCAGACGAGAACATCATGGTAGTGACTGATTGTGAAGTACCTGGATCGGATGAAGGACCTGAGGAAGGATCCCGATGGTCTATGCACTTTGACGGAGCCTCAAATGCTTTGGGTAACAGTATTGGCGCTGTGATCATATCTCCAAAAGGCACTCATACTCCACTCACTGCCCGACTATGTTTCAATTGCACCAACAACATGGCAGAGTATGAGGCGTGCATCATGGGTCTTCAAGCTGCAATTGACTTAAGGATCAAGTTTCTGAGTGTCTTCGGAGATTCCGCTCTCATGATCAATCAGATCAAAGGCGAGTGGGATACGAAACACCCAAATCTTATTCCTTACAAAGAGTGTGTGCTGACATTAATCCCCCATTTCACGGAGATAACTTTTGAACACTTCCCAAGAGAGGAGAATCAGTTGGCGGACGCGCTGGCTACGATGTCTTCTATGTTCAAAGTCAAATGGGACAATGAGGCTCCTCGGATCATTATCTGGAAACTGGATGAACCTGCATATTGCTGTGATCTTGAGGCTGAAGAGGTAACTGAAAAACCCTGGTATCACGAAGTGAAGAGATACTTGGAAGCTCAAGAATACCCCGAGGGTGCATCCATTAATGTCAAAAAGTTTCTGAGAAGGTTCGCGGCAAAGTTCTTCCTCAGCAATGGCATTCTATACAAGCGAAACCATGATTCAACCTTACTGCGTTGTGTGGATAAGACTGAAGCAGAAAGAATCATGGTAGAGCTGCATGAAGGTACCTTCGGAACACATTCCAGTGGACATACTATGGCAAAGAAAATCCTTCGGGCAGGATATTTCTGGTCCACAATGGAAGCTGACTGTTACCAACATTCTCGGACATGTCACAAATGCCAGATCTATGCTGATAAGGTGCACATTCCTCCAGTACCTCTGAACGTCTTGACAGCACCTTGGCCTTTTGCAATGTAGGGCATTGATATGATCTGCGAGATCAGACCTACGGCATCCAACGGGCATCGCTTCATCCTGGTAGCGATTGATTACTTCACGAAGTGGGTCGAAGCAGCTTCCTATGCTACGGTAACCAAGAACGTCATGGCACGGTTCATTCGGCACAACCTGATATGTCGATACGGTGTCCCGGAAAGGATCATTACGGACAATGGTACCAATCTTAACAACAAGATGATCACTGAGCTCTGCGAGCAGTTCAAGATACATCACCACAACTCTTCTCCCTACCGACCGAAGATGAATGGGGCTGTAGAAGCGGCGAATAAGAATATCAAGAAGATTGTGCAGAAGATGACAGTGACGTACAAAGATTGGAACGAGATGCTACCGTTTGCTCTTCATGGGTACCGTACCTCAGCACGGACATCAACAGGGGCAACACCCTTTTCCTTGGTATACGGCATGGAGGCAGTCTTGCCAATCGAAGTTCAGATAACCTCTCTCCGGATAATGAAGGATGCAGATTTGAACAAAGATGACTGGATCCAGACTCGGCTTGATCAATTAAACCTAATTGACGAAAAGAGACTCACTGCTATGTGTCATGGTCAGACGTACCAAAAACGGATGATCAGGGCATTTAACAAGAAGGTCAGACCACAAGAGTATCAAGTCGGAGACCTGGTAATCAAGTGCATCATCCTTCCTCAAAGTGATCCCAGGGGAACATGGACCCCTACGTACGAAGGGCCATTTGTGGTTAAGCATATCTTCTCAGGAGGAGCTATGATCCTAACCACCATGGATGGTGACGACCTTCCTCACCCCGCCAATGCAGACATAGTAAAAAGATACTACGCATGATTAAAGACCCGCTAGGTTGACACACCTAGGCAAAAATAAGGGCTTCCCGGCGAACCAAAAGGGTTCGGGCAAAAATAAGGGATGAAATGAAAAAAAATCTGTACACCCGGCAAGTCGAAAACCTGAAAAGGCGGCTTGGGTAAAAATGGGTATCCCGATGGACTGAAAACCCGAAAGGGCGGTCCAGGCAAAAGTTAGGGATTAAAGCGTAATACTATGTCTCATTGGATCACCTTGCATCCAGAATACGGCATCAACTATCAGGTTCAGACGGCATCAATCAATCATCTTCATCTTCAACTAAGCAGCAAAGTGATGAGACGCTTGAAGACATAAAGGCGATAGCAGAGTTGAAACCCAGCGGGATTATTTTTCACATAGCTGTTTTGGTTTTCCTTTTCAAATTGTATAAACTCTGTTGTTCGGCGGTGTTCTCTTACTGGGACGTCAGCCTCTTGTACAAAAACGCCTATTTACAGACAAATTCAAAAATCAATACAAGTTCACTTTTTCAGACAAATTGCCAATTGTTTTTCCTTTTTCTGTTTTGTCTTGCGAAGAACGTCCGATGTTCATTTTTGATATATGCATTTGATATTAATTGCTAACTCATAAATATTTGCATGCGAAACAAAGGACTAATTGCAGGTGACATTAGAAATAGGGGAAATAATGAGTTGTCTAAGCGATCTAGTTGCTCGGTCCACCAAGGTACCAAGGTAAGTTCAGCTGAAGAATGTAACCCAGATACCTCCACTTCCCGCAGAGTAAGACAAGTCTCAGCAATACTCTCCCCCCGAGCAGAGTTGGTCTCCCATCAACCCTGAGAAGGAACAGTATTTCCAGCAAGTCAGCAACACTCTCCCCAAGCAGAGTTAGTCTACTGTCAGTCTTAAGGAAGTTGGACATCCCCAGAAAATCTTATCATTCCCCAGCGGAGTACAGATGTTCCTAAGCAAGCATCCCCGGCGGTCTTAATATAAGATTGTTCCCCGGCGGAATACCAGACATCCCAGTGGAGCCACTTCCCCAATACAGCCCAAAGTTCCCCAGGAGAGTTGAATCAATCTCCCCAGCAGACTCTTGGAGCTTATCCCCAGTAGATTCTGGAAGCTTATCACCTACAGAGTACGAACGCATCTCCCCGGCTTTATTCAAAGGTTGTTCCCCACCAGAGCTTATAACTGGGTTATCCTCAGCTAATTGCCACGGAAAGATCGTCCTTGGCAGAGTTCTTCCTATCCCCCAGCGGAGTTCATCAATTCCTCAACAAAATTTATCAACGGAATCCCTAGCGGAGTTATCATCGAAATCTCAGCGAAGTATCTCTCCCCACAGAGTAATTCCCCGCAGAATAATCTCTTCAAGCTTATTCCCCAACAGAGTCATCTTCTCCTACCGGTTTATTCTTGCAATCATCGTCCCCAGCGGAAATGAAGAACCCTACTCTTTAAACATCAACCCAGGATTTAACAAGTTCCCGGCATTCGTCAAGGATTTATTTTCCTAGACAAAAATACATTTCACATTTCATACATCCTGCTTACATACATGATAAAGCGCATACGACACGATCTCATGCATTTCATACATCATGACATTGCATACAACTAACGTCTTGCCTTTTCAGGAAAAGGTCAATCAAAAGACGATTATCATCAACTTTCGCAGTTCCAGATTCAACACCTGTATCTAGCCAGGGCATATCTGTGAGTGATTGATTGTGGATTCGATACCTGTATCCAGCCAGGGCATATCTGCATGAAGAGTTTAGAGATTCGATACCTGTATCCATCCATGGCATATCTTTAGATGACTAATTCCAGATTCGATACCTGTATCTAGCCAGGGCATATCTGTGAGTGATTGATTGTGGATTCGATACCTGTATCTAGCCAGGGAATATCTGCATGAAGAGTTTAGAGATTCGATACCTGTATCCAGCCAGGGCATATCTGTAGACGACTAATTCCAGATTCGATACCTGTATCTAGCCAGGGCATATCTGTGAGTGATTGATTGTGGATTCGATACCTGTATCCAGCCAGGGCATATCTGCATGAAGAGTTTAGAGATTCGATACCTGTATCCAGCCAGGGCATATCTGTAGACGACTAATTCCAGATTCGATACCTGTATCTAGCCAGGGCATATCTGTGAGTGATTGATTGTGGATTCGATACCTGTATCTAGCCAGGGCATATCTACATGAAGAGTTTAGAGATTCGATACCTGTATCCAGCCAGGGGATATCTGTAGATGACTAATTCCAGATTCGATACCTGTATCTAGCCAGGGAATATCTGCATGAAGAGTTTGAAGATCAACCCCTGTAACAGGCCAGGAAATTATCTTTCTTTCTCAAGTACGCAAGTTCTCGCTAAGGAATCTCTTACGCGATCGACACTTCCAAATGGCATCTATAAGCCCATTTCCGACGAGACTTTGTCACGTCTCCAGATGGCATCTATAAGCCCATCCCCCTATCCACCATCTTTCCAAATGGCATCTGTAAGCCCATTCCCGCTGTCACATTGCTGATATTCTACTATGCGAGTGCAAATTTCTGGGCACTCTAGTGTTCAATCATCTTCCACCTTCGGATCACGAAAGGCTCGCAAGCCAATCTACATCCTCAGGTCTAAGAAGATTGAACAGGGGCAACTGTTGTACCCCAAAATTTTCCCTCCCATATTCTTCAAAGTTTTGACAAGCATCATCTCAATTTGCTCAAGTCTACTCAAGGGTTGCACAGTTTAAACACCCTCCTAAGCCAGTCAAATTAGGGTTTTGGTTCTTGAAAGGAAGTTGAGGTTTTTAGTGGTCCAATCAAGTCCCATGTGCCTATATACATTGTCAAGCATCCATATGCCAAGTTTCAAGGCTCACAAGGTCAAGTTGCACAGTCAAAAGCCTCATTTGTTTCACAATCAACTGTAGGGGTAAAATGGTCATTTGACAGTCAAAAGTCAAATTTTTTGGTCAACATCTTATTTTGAAGCCACATTCATCATTTGATCAATTCTTGATCATGATTCCACAAGCATGGCTCAAAAATCATCAAGATGCAAAAGTTTCTATTTTTGGACAGTTGAAAAAGTCAACTGTAAATTGACCAGGCCATAACTTTCTCATGGTTCATCAGAAAAATCGCATCCAATGATCATTTTGAAGGGGATGACATTTCCTACAACTCATATTCACATTCCAAGTCCAAGAAATGCTCTCACAAAAAGTTATCAATTTCAACATTATAGGTCATTTTCAAAAGTCAACAAAAAGGCATTTTAAGTCAAAGACCATAACTTGAGATTGGTAAATCAAAATGACATGGGACCAAAGGCATTGGTTAGAGGACTTCAAGACCTTTCCAAAATGTCCAAGAACATGTTCATATGATCAAAATTGAGCAAGATATGCATTGGAGAAGTTGGGAAATTTTTGTGAAATGGCAAAAGTCAACTATCCTTGAAACTTCAATTTTTGACAAAAGGGCCCACTTTCTTCCACTTGATTCAGCCTTGTCATGCCACCCACGTGTCCCATGATTAATTTCAAGACCAAACATTTATTTTTTCATTTTTATTTAATTTTTATGGATTTAATTCATTTTAATCCATAATAATTCAAATAAAATCAAAAAATTAATTAAATGGCATCTTTGTGGTTTGAATGGCTTTCATACAGCATATGCCAGCTTCCAAAATCGTGCTAAGCCTATTTGTTTTACACAAAATCATGGTTTTGAACCAAATATGGCATGTTCTTTAATGGTGGTGAACCAAAATCTCAAGGCTTAATTGCACAAGATACAAGCTCATAATGCTGACCTAAATGCATTCCCATACATATGCTGAACAATTCCAAACCTCTGGACACGTGAAAAAGCTGATGCAAACCCTTATGCCATTTTGAAAAAAAGTGAAGAAAAGTCAAAACTGATCTTCATACTCCAGGCCAATTCAAGGAAACTTAAGGATCCAAACACCTTGCTGGGACACTGAGGAATCTTTTGCAAGCGAAGCCAAGCGCCATAACTCAAGGAATCGTCCACCACAGTCCCACGGTTTGTCCATTTTTTTAAGAATCAAAATGCATGATTCATGAGCATTTGATGAGATTTATGGCTTGTTTTGTATTGCTTGCATCCCTATAAAGCTGTTGGTATTACTTAATTGAATTATTATGCAGTGAAACAGAAATTACCATGAATGAAATCTAGGGTTTCCGAGTTCTGGATTTGGGGCTTTCCCATACAAGTAAAATTAGGACTAATGATGCCCATGATTGAACTCAGGAGATCAAGACGAACCAATCCCAACCCTCGCGAACAATTTATGTTAATCATGGAGCTGTTCGCTATTTTTGACGTTTGCAGGTTGTGGGGGTTTAAAACCCCCGCTATCTAACATGTTTTATGCAGGTTTCAGCGAAGGAGATGAAGACGTGTTGAGCTGTGGTTGGAGCATTCAAAAATAGTGCGCGCTTTTCTTTGTTTCCAGCCTATTAATTGTTTTCATATAATATAATTAATTGTTGTTGTATTATCAAAGCGCGCAGATTGGTGTAGTGGCAAGGGTGAACAAGCATTGAACATTGGGACCTGGGTTCGATTCCCAGGTCCACCCAAAAACTTGTTTCCATTTTTCTCAATGTATTCCTGTGCAGGCTTCTGAAGGTGGTACACCATGTGCCCTGACACTCCAGTATGCCAAGTGTCTACAAACAACAATCCAGTGGCCAGGAGATGAGGAACACCATATTCTCCAGTCAACGCTTGCACACTTGATTCCAGAAGTCAACAGGCTTGGCTTATTGGGCCTAAAATTTCCAGATCCACCTCCATTCTTGGGTCGACACCCCCATTGGTTTCTATTTCTTTTTCTATTTTCCTTTTCTTTTTATTTTCTTTAGTAATTATTATTAGTATTATTTAATTAATCAATTAATTAACATTTTTCACAATAAAAATTCAGAAAATAAAAAATGTAAATATTTTATTTTTATTAATTTCACTTAGTTTAGTTATTTTGTAAATAAATTCTAACATTAATTAACTTAGTATTTTAATTAGGTTTAATTTTAATCTTTTCACAATAAATAAAATTAATTTAGAATTAGGTCTTTCTTTTGACAACTTTTAATTCTTTTTATTTTATTTTCATTAAAAATATAAAAAACACAAAAACATTTTTTCTTTAATTAAATAATTAATTAGTTAATTAGGTTTAATGTTTAATTTAATTCTAAAAAGGGTCAAAACCCTAAGACGTTCCCGATTCAATCTTCTTTCGCGCTTTAATTTCTTTAGATTATATTTATGTATCTGTACAGAGTATGTAATAGTTAATTAGGATTTTATCGCCTTATTTAAATCCTCGCACTTTATTTTCCAAAACGGGTTTTTGTTTTTTTGGCGATGTATAGACACGCGCCTTGTAATAGCTAGATTTACATTTCTGCAATTTATTTTCCGCACTCCTAACTGTTAAAAAAATGCATGAAAGAATGTATGAATCATAAAAATCAATCCGTAGCTCACAAATAACATGTACAAGATAAACATAACATGAAAACAACACACAAGCACATGCCACTCCTAGGGTACGCCTCACTGGTTGCCTCGAACGTGGTCATCAAGTATAGGGTGTCTTAGAGGTCACCCTTCTATCTAAAAGATCCAGTTTCCTCGAAACGGTTGCCTCGGATAAAAAAGGATCTAGGGCATAGGGCTACTCCTAAGGTGTCCTACCATTGCTTCGGTGACCACACATGTCCCTAATAATCGAATTGACCCGAACACCTCCAACGATGGTGCTACCTACCTCTCAATGGTAGGATAGCATTATCTAAAGGACTCTTACACAGCCTAATTCCTTAGAGTGGGTAGATTCTCCTAGGTACTTGCTCTCTTCAAACAAACAAAACAACTTTTCGCACTCACACTTTCTAAAAGTTTTCAAACAAATTTTTCATACACTCTTGAGGACAGATACAAGAGTTACTTAGAAATTTTTCAAACGAAACTTTTTTCAAAACCCACACACACTTGAAAAGCAAACAAATTTTGAAAAACATAAGAGCAAGTACCTAAGAGCCCGTGGATAACCACGGATAGAAAGGGTGCTAACACCTTCCCTTTCTATAAATCTACCTCCCGAACCGAGAGACATTCTCAAAGAAGGAATTTTGCTGTGCTTTTGTCCTTTCCATGTTGGAGAACATAAAAGACGATGGCGACTCTTGCTTACCGCGACATTTCGCGAACCAGCTTAAAAAACAGTCAGTTCTATTTCCACCGATCACACCCTCAGAGCTAAGTTTCTAAAGCTCCCAATCCCTGGAGGAGCCCGGAAACTTTGAACTATAGATCCCCAGTGAAGATGAAGCTTTCTTCCCCAGTGGAGTCCAAAATTTTCAAATCTTAAACCCCGATGGAATGCTCTCTAACTTCCCCGATTCCCCAACGGAGTTCTCCACAAAACAGGAATCCCCAGTAGATTGGCATACAACCCAAGCTCCTGATTTCCCCGGTAGGATAAGCATTCTCCCCAGAGTGTTTTCCCAGCAAAACGAAGATTCTGGTTCTCATTTCTCCAGCTGGAGCCTCCCAGGTTTGAATTCCCCGTTAGAGATCGTCAGAGTTGTCCTCATTTCCCCTAGAAAGACATGAAGGATTCTCACATCCCCACAAAGGTTGTCAAGGTTTTTGATAATCCCCGTAGGTTACCAAGGATTTTCTATACCCAACAATAGTCAGCAAGGACTTCTCATCTTCAGCAGTCAAAGATTTTTGGAATCCCCAACATCGGTCAAGGATTTACTTTCCCCGACAGCAGTCAAAGATTTCATTATCTTTAGCTATCAAGGATTTATTTTCCTCAGCAAGACATCTAATCAGCTCACATGCGCATACATTACATTCATATATCATGAACGTTTATAAAACACATTTTATTGCATCATACATGGCATGCAACATAACTTTGTGTTTTAGCTAACATTTTACCCTTTCAGGATAAGATTAAAAGCTATTGTTAACAAATATTCAAAGATTTCAGATACAGTATGGATACACCCCAGACACGGCGGTCATTCTATTACTCATTCAGACTTCAGCAATCAGATACAAACTAGATACGCTCCAGACACGGCAGCCTTTCTATCTCTCATTCAGATTCAACCATCAAATTCAAGTTTAGATACACTCCAGACACGGAGGTCATTCTGTCACTTGTCCAGATCCCAGTTACAGTTCAGATACACTCCAGACACGGAAGTCATTCTGCAACTCATACAGGTCTCAATTTCAGATACACTCCAGACACGTAAGTCATTCTGCTACTCATACAAGTCTCAATTTCAGATACAGTCCGGATACGCACCAGACACGGTTTCCATTCTGTCACTCATTCGGAATTTATCCCCAGCCCAAAGATGCTCCATACACATATGTTTTTTCTATCGCCCATTCAGAATTCAGATACAATACAGATACACTCCAGACACGACAGTCATTCTGATATTCGTTCAAGAATCAAATACAGTTACAGCTTGGATACGCTCCAAACACGGATGTCATTCCTTTGCTCATACCAATCAAATCTCCAGATAAAACTCAGATACGTTCCAGAAACGGATACCATTCTGATGTTCATTCTACTGATTTTCAACAAACAAATCTTGGATGGCATCTTTAAGCCCATCTCCAACAAGATTCTATCATCTCCAAATGGCATCTTTAAGCACATTCCCTCAGTTATATTTTGACGAGTGCAAATTTACAGGCACTTTAGTGTCCAATCCTCTTTTACCTTCGAGTCACGAAAGGCAAACTTGCCAATCTAACTCTTCAGGTTCAAGAAGATTGAACACGGGAAACTGTTGTACCCAAAAATTTTCCCTCTCATTTTATCAACATTTCTCATCACAAGGCTCTTTGAATTCAAGACCAAGCTAGGGTTTGCTCTGCTCAAGACATCTCCTTGCACTATTGACCTGAATTAGGGTTTGAGTTTTCACAAAGATTTTTGGACCTTCAATGCCCAAAATTACTTTCATACTTCATATTGGACTCATAAGTTTATTCATACCAAGTTTCAAGCCTTGAATCAAATTTTTGCCCAGTCAATTGGACAGTTGACCTAAAAATCAACTGTATTGGGGAAAATGTCAATTGTGGCCAATTTACAGTCAAACCTCATGAATTTTGACCCACATCAACATTATGAACTCATATGAATCATTTGATCAAGTTTGGACCACAACTCCACAAGAAATTTGATCAGATCACCAAAAGGGCAAAATGGTCATTTTTAGGGTTTTGACAATACAAAGGCAATTTCTGACTTTTTGACCTAGCAAATAGAAAATTAGGCTCAACCATGGACTCAAGGACTCAATGGCATCATATTGACATATTCAACAAGTTCAAAAGATCTCAATTGCATTGGATTGATAGATGAATTTTTCAGTCAACTGATCAAAATTTGACTGTACACTGAAAAGTCAAACTTTGACTTTTTGGTCAAAATCAAGTGCCAAGGGTCATGTTTCATCAAGATATGTCAAAACAAGAAACTTGTTCATCAAGAAACCCAAAATTGCAAATTAGGGTTTAAAGTTGAAAAATTTCATAACTTAGAATTTTTCTAAGTTATGAAATTTTCTTAATTTTTCCTAACTTTACCCAACATTTTCACCATGATGCAATTGGATTCAAACAAAACCTCCAACATGAAAGTTGTAGTACTCCACAAAGTATACAACTTTGATTCACAAAGTTTTCTCAAAAGAAGCTTGGATCTCAAGTTATGATTTTTGGAACAAAGGTCCCTAAAACTTTTAACTTAATGAAATTTTGCCCTAGTTTAGGCAGGATTTTGACCTATCTTCTTGGCCATTTTTCACATAGTTCCACTTGGAATCTCAAGTTTCATTTCAAAGATGGATTATAGAGCATGTTTCAATATTTCTAAATTGTCCAAGAACTCCTCAAACACATTTGTGGTTAGGGAGAATCGAAGGCTTGAAGTTGGCAAAAACTCAGTTTTCATCCATGGCATATTCATGTTCATACAAGTTGCAAATACAAGTCAGCATGCCTTACACTAGTTTATAGGCCTCTAAACCACTTCAAACTCAATAATTAAATGCAAATCCATAAGTCTAAGCTTTTGTTTTGGTCATTTGGACATTGTACACAAAATTAAGCCCTAAGTAGAAAAAGGCAAATTTCCATTTTTGCTTAAATCATGCTTTATGTCAAAACTGATTTCTTGAGCATTTATCCAAATCTTTTGCAGCTAATCAAATCAACAAGTTGGAGGGGCCAAGGCAGGAGATGCAAGCATAAGGATAGCCTGTATAGGCATGTTCCAATGACTTCCACATTCTTACTTCAAAAACAAGAAACTTGTCCAAAACCTTAGAACTTGAACATCAGCCAAGATCAACTTATGCAAATAGTTTGAACATCTTTCTCACACCCCTTTGAGCTAGAAACACGATTGCTTGAGCCTCTAAACACCCCATAGCCAGAAATCACATTCCCTTGGCAAAACAGGGCAGAATCTGCAACTTGAGTTCTACAGCTCATTTGGCTCGTGCGTTTTGCCCCAAGTTGCTTCAAACACCTTCCATCCAACTCAGTCAGGCTATCCCAAACCTCAAACATCAACTGTAATTCCATTTACAGAGTTTTCCACTTTCATTTTGAGCTTGTGTAGGTTGAGTTCTATAGGCTGATTCAAGGACATTCAAGGCAAGCTAGCTATTAGAGAAGGTCAAGTGAAGTTCAAGCAAGCTACCAGACATCTCAAGCCTTGTTGAAAAGCACTACATTTCCCTACACGAAGTCAACTAAAACAGGTTTTTCTCCACTTCCTATCTCTCTATTTAGGAACATTTAGCTTTAGGTTCGTGAATAAAAAATGTAGTATTCATTGCCATGAAGCTGTACATATGCTCAGTTTTCATTTATATTAAGTTTGCTAAGAGAATTTCATCCATGAACATGTTGAAAAAACTAGGTCAGATTTTAGGGCCAGAGAAATTCTCTCTGGTCTTTGAGAGTTAAGACAAGTTGTTTATATGGTTGGAATCGTCTTGAAATTCTCTACAAGTTTGATGTTGTGTGTTTTTGCAATATAGCTCGTGTACAGGATCTGATAGTTTGTACAAGGACGCGCGTGTTTTTTCAAAAGCTGGAGGTTGAAGATGAAGTTTTGGGCTGGGCTTGGCCTGGCTACTTTTGACACCCCCATTTTTTCTTTTTGCACCCCTGGCCCAATTTCTTGTATTTTTATATTTTTGCATTTTTGTTTTCATTTCTGATTTTGTTTATTTATTTCCAAATATGAAAAATGCTCAAAAATATTTTCCTAATTTTTTCACATTTATTTTGCATTTTATTTTAATTTTTTCTAACATAGAAAATATTTTAAATACTTTTATCTTATTTATTTAAACTTGAAAATAATATATAAATTATGATTTTATTTTTATTCTTTATTTTTATTCATACTAAAAATATTTTTCTAAATATATTTTATTTTATTTTTATATATTTTATTTTTTTAGTTAATATAAAAAATACACATATAAATATATACTCTTATTTTATTAAATACTTTAGAATAAAAAATACAAAATATTACATTTTTACTTTTATTATTATTTATACAAAAAAAATACCCTTTTTAAGTATATTTATTTTTGTATATATTAATATATTTTATTGTATATAAATAATATAATATATTTATTTTCTTAAAGAAATTAGGGTTTTTACCCTTTAATCAAATAAAATAAATCTTTTCTATTTCTTTATTTTTTACATTAAATACTTTTACATACATAAACAAACAAAAACCTTTTTTTGCATAATTCATATTATTTGATATATTTATTTACTTTGTTTATTTAAATATTGTCCATTTAATACTTATGCGTTGTGAATTCAATTTGGATGTAATAGTAAATTAGGGTTTATATTTCTTGTCAAACACCCCCATTCAAAGATTGTACCCCCATCCCCATAATCATGTTGTAATAGCTTATGCTTTTAATTCTCGCACTTTACGCTTTCAATTATGCCATGATTAGAGAATTAGGGTTTGTATGCAATAATCCAAAATCACCAAGTAGCTTGACCTAATCAAGACAAAAATGCATGAAAATCAAATACAATGCACACTTGCACCCCTAGGGTTACAATCCACTTGTTGCCTTAAAAATAGGTCATGTTATGCATGTTGGGTACTTTGGCAAAACAAAAATAAAACAAAAGATTATAGTCCCTCGATGACGCTATCTTGGTTGCCTAAACAAAATGATCAAGTCCCTCAAAAATTTGCCAAAAGATACTTGACACAATTGCTATCATGGTCTATACGATGACTCGCGCCTGTCCCGTTTAACATCCTAACACAAGGTTGTTCACCAAATGAAATGGTAAAATAACACTGTCAAAAGGGTTAAAAACATTAGGAAAGATCTTTGAGTAAAATAGGGTAGACAACTCTTAGTTACTTGATCAAAAGCTTGCAAAACATCCTTGTTATTTTCAAAACACACCTCACAAACACAATTTCAAAACATTTCCCAAATCAAACTTTCAAACATTGAAATCTTTTCAAAAGACAAAACACCTTTGTATACATTCAAACAAGAATCATTACAAAGGTTGCCACAATGATGGCCTCTTTTCAAAACATCTTTCAAAACCACACACAAAGCACCATTTCAAACAATTGAAAAGCAAAAGCAAGTGATCTAAACAAGTAACTAGGAGCCCATGGATGAAAAGGGTGCTTGCACCTTCCCTTTTCATAATCTACTCCCCGAACCCAAGAAAACGTCTCAAAGGTCTTTCCTGTGCTTTTTGACCTTTCCTTAGGATAAAATAAAAAGTCGGTGGCGACTCTTGCTAAACTAAAACATTTGCAAACACAAAACACAAAACCTCAAGTCAGTTCTCTCACCATATCACAAGACGCTTTAGCAACTTCGTTTAAGGGACGAGATCATTTACCGAAAGGAAACACCGTAGGGTCATCGAGAGACTATGATCTTTTGATTTTTACGGGTCTTTGCTAAAGCGTCCCCATTCTCGAGGGGCATGACTACTTTATTTTCCAAAAGGCAACCAAAGTGGGGATACCCTAGAGGTGCATATGTGCATATGTGTTGAGATTCAATTATTTTTGTCTTTTTGTTAGGTGAGATAACGTTTTAATTTACAGTTTTTCCATACACGCCTATTTACTAACAAAAATATAGCAAAATAATAAAGCAGTAAATGTGCGGAAAATAAAAAGCAGAAAAGTAAATCCTAAACTATTACACAGCTTTGGGAGAGATACAATATAAGTGTAAGAAGTAAAGTGCAGAATTTTAAATCTAAAACTATTACATCCATAAGCAGTTACATTATTTATAAAATGCGAGAATAAAAAATAAACACACGCGAAATAAATATTACGTCTAAAAAAACCTTAAAAAGTTCTAAATAAACAAACATCTATTTTTTTGGTTTTGTTAAGAAAGAAATTAACTCTAAATTTAATTTTAATTAAGAAATAAAATGTTGAATGAAACAAATCCTAATTCTAATATTTTTTGTATTTTTTATTAAGAAAATAATTTAAATTAAAATGAACCTAAGTCTAATTGATTTTAAGTTGATAAAATAAAATTAAAATAATTAATTAATTAAAGTAATTTTAGAAAGCCCAAATCTATTTATTATATTTTGATTTTTTATTATTAAGGAAAAAATGATTTTTGAAAACAAATAAATAATAACTAAAAAAACAAAAAAAAAACAAAAAAAAAATATGGGTCTGGCTGTCAAAAGAAAATGGGTGGGGGGGGGGGGGGGGCGTGTTGTTGAAAATCCGCTAGGCCCAATCTAGAGGGAGCCCAGAAGCTGTACTGGGATTCAATGAGGAGTAGCCTTGATGGCACATGGTGCGCTTACACGTTGGATGCGTTGGTCCTGATCAGATGTACATCTGATGGCCTAGATTGATGGTGTATGATGATCAATTGGTCATGAGAGGCACTAGATCTGCATGCAATATGTTAGAAAAATGCAAAACACTGGACCTGGGACTCGAACCCAGGTCCTCTCCCTTACACACACACTTCATTGCCAGCTGAGCTATCTGATCATTCATTACTTATAACAAAACAAAATTTATTATATTAGAAAATCAGAGCTATTATTTGAAATTCAAGAAACTCGCGCGCTGCTTTGACTGGCCAATAAAGAATTGACACACTTCACGCCGGAGTCAACAAGTCCAGGGTGCCGGAGTCAACACTCTGGTCACCATCTCCCGCCAACTCAAAATGTGATCTTGCAAAATAAGCAAGCTAAAGAAAAAAGCAAGAACCCCATCCTTCATAAAATCATGCACTGATTTCAAATCTAGTCTTGGATTTTCCTGAAAATCCCTGTATCACTAAGAACAAGCTTCATCTAAAACTTTGCTCTAACAATGGCAAAGTTCCAATCTCATGTAAAACCTCGCATGTAAAGGTCCCAACCTGCCTAAAACTCCAACACTAGCACGAAGAAATACATGAAATCTATTAAATATGTTTAGATCATCAAATTGAATTTTGAGAAATACTTACAATTGGTGTACTTGAATATGCGATTTCAGATGTGGAATGGATTGAGTAATGACTGGGTTGAGGTCCTGGAAATCTCAGGAAGATGTTTGAACCCTTGGTTTGGCCAAATGATGGCTAGAACTTGTTGTTTCAAAATTCACGATTCTTGGCAATTTAAACAAATTTGTGTGGTTCTTTTCAGGCTGTGTCTCCATCTGTTTGGCTTGCACATGAGTGGTATTTATAGGGTAGAAGGAGGGGACAGGGAAACAAGGCAAGAATCAAAGCCATAACTATGCATTTTAATAGCAAAAATCAAAATTTCAATAATTGCCATTTTTGTGTTTTCATTCCATGTTTGGTGCTGAATGAATCTGGTCACGTCTTGCACGAATTTGTGGACCTCATGCAAAGACAAAACACAGGCCCAAGGGTCAAGGCCCATTTCCAATTATTATGTACCATTTATTTTATATTTATTTGAAATAAATCAAAATAAATATGTAAAAAAATAGGTGAAAATGGTAAGGCCATGCAAAATGAGATTAAGGGTCCTTTATAACCTTAGGAAGATATTTGAACCTTAAAAAGTTAGGCCATTGACTCAAAAATTCAAATTTGCTCAATGCATCATTCTTGAAATTTCCAAAATTTCCCCAACTTGGGCAAGCCATAACTTTCTCAATTTTTATCTCATGATGATGTTCTTATACGTTTTGGTAAGCCCAAGATGTCTACTTTAATATCTCTTTTGATCAATTTTGCATTTGAAGATTTTATCTTGATGTAAAAGGTCTTGGAAAAAAGTGGCTTTTGTTGACTTTTTGAAAATGACCTGTAATGGTTGAGCTCATATCTTTCAAATGATGCATTTCTTGAACTTGAAGGATGAAGAGAAGTTTTAGGGAATTGGATTATCTTCAAAAAGAGCTTTGGTTGGGGAAACATGGAAGAATCATGAGAAAGTTATGCCTGGTCAAAGTTTTGTTGACTTTTTCTATAGAAACCCTAATTTAGCAATTCTTGATTTTTGATGAATTAGGAGAATTTCTTGAAGAATCATGATCAACCCTTGATCAAATGGTGGATATCAATTAAAAATATTGATGTTGACCAAAAATCTTGAAGTTTGATTGTGTATGGGCCACAGTTGACTTTTGACCTATCATAGTTAATTTTCAAGCATTTGAGCAATTGATTGAGAAAACTTGTTGTGAAAGGCATGAAATTTGGCATGGATAATCTTGAATACATATTAGGACCATGGAAGATATTTGAGACCTTTGGATCTCACACATCTTGATGAAAATTAAAACCCTAGTTAGAGGTTCATTGCCTTAGGAAGAGAATTTGTCTAATCAATTCGTGGTCAACCTTGAGCAATTGAGGACCTCTAGGAGCATGTCTTGAGTAAAAATGGGAGGGGAAATTTTGGGGTACAATAGCTTCACCTGTTAAATCCTCTTAAACCTGAAGATTTAGATTTGCTTGTCTGCCTTTCATGATCTGAAGGTGGAAGATGATTGAATACTAGAGTGCCTAGAAATTTGCACTCGCATCAAGTAACACCATAGTTGATGATATTAGGAATGGGATTATAGATTCCATTTGGAGAAGATGATATCGGGCTTCTGGAGATGGGCTTAAAGATGTCATCCAAAGAATATGACTTTACAAGAGGTTTCTTTGTGGGGATTCCTATTCCTGTTGTCTGAGGAGGAGTCCACTGGGGGATGCTGATTTCTGTTTTTTTTCTTATTTCAAGAAAACTCTGTGGGGAATAGAGTCTAGGAACTTCAGTTATCCATGGCTCTACTGAGGGGTTATCTCTTGATTGGAGATACGAAAGCGAGCTATTATCCAATCGAGATCTAGGCTTCACAGCGACTTGCTAAGGGTAATAAGGTTGACTGTTATCTAGTTGTATTACAGGCTTCACAACGACTTATCAGGGAATATGAATTTAACTTCTATCTAGTCGGTTTCGGGCTCCGCATTAATTGTAGACATTGAATTGTTATCTAGTCGTATCCAGGCTTCAATGATTTAAATAAATTAAGTTGTTATCTGGTCGGGTCCATGTTTCAACTTGAATCTGAGGTATACCGTTATCTTGTCGTATCTAGGCTTCCGTGATTTGAAGAAATTAAGTTGTTATCTAGTCGGTTCCAAGCTTCAACTTGAATCTGAGGTATACTATTATCTGGTCATATCCAGGCTTCAGTGATTTGAAGAAATTAAGTTGTTATCTGGCCAGGTCCAGGCTTCAACTTGAATCTGAGGTATATCGTTATCTGGTCGTATCCAGGCTTCGGTGATTTGAAGAAATTAAGATGTTATCTGGTCGGGTCCAGGCTTCAACTTGAATCTGAGGTATACCGTTATCTGGTCGTATCCAGGCTTCGGTGATTTGAAGAAATTAAGTTGTTACCAGGTCAGGTCCAGGCTTCAACTTGAATCTGAGGTATACCGTTATCTGGTCATATCCAGGTTTCGGTGATTTGAAGAAATTAAGTTGTGTTCTAGTTGGGTCCAGGCTTCAACTTAAATCTGAGGTATATCGTTATCTGGTCGTATCCAGGCTCCGGTGATTTGAAGAAATTAAGTTGTTATCTGGTCCGGTCCAGGCTTTAAATTGAATCTGAGGTATACAGTTATCTGGTCGTATCCAGGATTTGGTGATTTGAAGAAATTAAGCTGTTATTTGGTCGGGTCCAGGCTTTAACTTGAATCTGAGGTGTACTGTTATCTGGTCATATCCAGGCCTCGCAGTAATTTGCTGGGGAGAATGAAGTTAACTACTATATGAAAATCTATTAGAAGAAACCTAGGTAGGGTTGCCTCAGGATGAGTCCGTGTAAAACTGCATATGGAAATTGTAAGAAGGAACCTGGGTAGGGTTGCCTCAGGATGAGTCAGTGTAAAACTTCATAAGTAGGGAGAAGGAACCCGTGTAAATTGCTTCATGATGAGCCCGTGTAAAGAAGTATTTGGAAGTCAGAAGAAACCCGTGTAAGATTGCTTCATGTTGAGCCCGTGTAAAGCTGTATTTGGTCACACAGATAATTACTCTGTTTTGTTTTAGGAGCTAATCCTGGACCTATTGAAAATTGTTAATGATAAATATATGTTGATTGATCTTTCCTGAAAAGGTAAAGCATTAGTTGTATGCAATGTCATGATGTAGGAAATGTATTGCATAATGGTGTTGTCAAAATAAATAAGATTGGGATGTATGCGTTTGTTATGTAGAAGATATGACGTTTGTAGAATGATATATGAATGAAATATGTGAATGTATCAGTTGTTCTATTGCAGCGCTGTTGAATTAGGGAAAATAAATCCCTGATTGCAGTTGGCGATAAAGAATGTAGGTCTTCAAATTTTGTTGAAGCTGAACTGTTGGGAGATGATCTTCCGTTGTTAGAGAAATAAACTCTATTGGGGAAGGAATGCTCTATACACTGCCTGAGGATTTTGTGAAATCCTATTGGGGAATCCTGAGAAGTTTGACGACTTTATTAGGGAAAACCTGATGTCGGAGCAGTAGTTAGAAATTCTTAATGTGTCGGGGATACAAGAACACCTGATATCACTAGGTTATAAGCTGAGGATATGGCGGTGACTTTTTAGTAAGATGCCCCTGCCTCTGTACCTGCTGGAGAAAGTACTTACGGAGATCTTGTGGATGGTTTGAGTGTCATCCCAACTCCTGGGCTTTTTGGTAAATTCTGATCAGGATGATAAGTCTTCTATTGATAAACAAATGACAAGATGACGAGACATAGTCGTACATTTTAATCCCTAACTTTTGCCTGGACCGCCTGTGATACGGTGGGAGAACTGACTTAAGGTTTTGCGTTTTATCGCAAATGTTGTGGTTAGCAAGAGTCGCCACCGACTTTTCTTTTATCCAAAAGGAAAGGTGAAAAAGCACAGGAAATACCTTTGAGATGTTTTCTTGAGTTCGGGGGAGGGGGGGGGGGGGGGGGTAGATTATGAAAAGGGAAGGTATTAGCACCTTTTTCATCCATGGTTTTCCATGGGCTCTTCTTTACTTGCTAGATCACTTACTTTTGTTGTTTGAAAATGTGTTTGGTATGGTTTTGAAAGTATTTTGTAAAAGAGGCCATTTGTTTAGGCAATCTTTGTAATGATTCTAGTTCGTAAGAATGTATACAAAGATAGCAAGTTGTGTGTTTGCTTTGAAAATAGCAAGGATAGTTGTTTGAAAATAGAGCAAGTAACTAGAAGTAATCTACCTACTCAAATGTCTTTCTTATGCATTTTCTATTCCTTTGACATTGTTGTCTTACCATTGATTTGGTAAGCAACCCTATCTTTGGATGTAAACGGGACGGGCGTGGGTCATCGTATAACCATGATTAGCAATGTTTGCAAAGTATCTTAGCATTTTGAGGGACCAAGATCATTTTGTAAGGCAACTTTTAAATAGCATCATCGAGGGACTATGATCTTATGTTTGTTTGTTTTGCCAAGATACTTCGCATGCGTAATATGGCCATTTTTGTATAAGGCAACCAAGTAGAGAAAACCCTAAGGATGCTTGTGTGCAAGGGTGTTATTTTCATGCTTTTATCTTGTATTTAGGGTTTTCTACTTTGCTTTGTTTTGATCTTACCGTACAAACCCTAATTACTAATCATGGCATGTAAAGCGGTAAATTACGTAATGTAAATATTACTAAGCTATTACAACAATTTTATGGGAGGGGGGAATACAAATTTAAATGGGGATTTGCAAAAATGTAAACCTAAATAAATTATTACAACCAAATCGAATTTGTACGAATATTAGAATATACAATATTTAAATATGCAATATTATGTACATGCAAGAAAAAGATTTTTGTTTTGTTTTTTATGTGAAAAGAAATTTTTTAACCTAATCCTAAAAAATATTAAAGAAATTAATTCTTAGTAAAAGTTAACCCTAATTTCTATTTTAAAAGAAAATAAAGTTCATATGTACTATTTTTTATGTATTTTTTTATGTTAAAATAATAAATAATATTGAATAAAAATATAAAGTTTTTATATATGCAAAAATAAATATTTATAAGTATGGAACGAAAAGGAAATAAATAAATTATACTAAACATATTTTAATTATATTTACAAGTTTATTAAGAAAAATAATAATATATATTGAAGATATAATATATTCATGTGAAAAATAAACTAAAATAAAATAAAAATGCAATATTATCAAAATCTATATTTTTTGGGATTTTTTATGCATTAAAGAAAATATTTAATAAAGTAAAATGAAAATAAAACAAATAAAATAAAAATACAAAAAAAGTTGGGCAAAGGGGGTGCTATAGGAAAACTGGAAGCAGTGTGTTAGTAAAAATGCTAGGCCCAAAGAACCAAGCCCAATCCTGCAAAAAACAGCAAAAATGGAAAGAAGGAAAAATGTAAAAAAACAAAAGGTAGCGCCAAGGTTCGAACCCAGGTCATGGGTCTCACCAGCGCGCTACCTTGCCACTGGGGTGGCTATACATCTGTTGATTTAAGCGAAACAAAAATAACATAACATGAACAAGGTCCTTGCCCTGTACTTCATCTTCTTCCCCAAGCTGGCCAGATGTTCTGTAACTTGCTTATCTCTTCATGAAAATGAAAACTCATAACATGAAAGTTGTAGCATTTTGTCTCAGGATTCTAACCATATAAATCATGTAAGCTAACAATCAAAGATCATAATGAATTTTAAAAGCCCTAAATTTAAACCTAAATTTTTCAGAAACTTCAAGTTCAAAATCCTCTCAACTCAGGCCAAATAAATGCAAGATATGTATATGTACAGCTTCGTTGCAATGAGGACTACATTGTTTGTTCACAAATCGTGGCCAATGGTTGCTTATACAAGGAGATAGAAGTTGACATTTTACCTCCTTCAGTTGAAATCATGGATGGAGTTGGAGTGAGTTTAATGGAGGCCTGATGCTTGCTTGAGCTTCCTTGAACCTCCCTGAGTGTATTCCAACCCTTGCCTTGCTTTGAAAGTGTCTGAAACTCTTTGGCCAAGTCAACCTACAAGCTTTGAAAGCAACAATGGCAGATGATGGAGAAGGGGTTACAGTACAGGGATGAGGGTCTGGATCAGTTAGATATCAAGTAGGTAAGGTGTTTTGATGATCAAGACTTGAAACGCACGAGCCAAATGAGAGATTGGTATGCTTATACAAAAACTGCAAGTCTTGACATTTTTCTGGTGTTTTTGTGTTTTGGAGTCTTTGAGGCTTCTAGTAATCGTGTCTTGTGTTGTATTGTGTTTGTATATTAGTATAGAATCAGTTTCATGTCAACTCTCCATCAGATTTGCAAGTTATAGGCTTTTGGCACACTTTCTTGCTTTAGAAACAAAGTGAAGAGACAAGGCTTAACATGCTTGTTCTGGCTTGCTTAGGGTTGGTATATACTTGTACAATTTGCTTTAGGCCTGTAAGACTTATATGTGCAATGGAGACAGGTTCAATGCTCAAGAATTGGAAAGTGGCAAAAGTTGAGCTTTTTCAAAATGGCAATGGTTACTTTATGCCATTTATGGAATTACAACTTGGGTAATGGCTCTAAGGATTGGATAAAAGCTTTGTCAACTGAGTAAGCATTAAATTAAGGAGTAAGGAACAAGTTTGAGACCTATAAAGCATGGATTAGGCAGCATAGGTACTGATTGGAATTGCACAGCTTGATCCAAAAGTGAGAAATTACCAACTTCACCTCTTCGATTCTCTCTACTAAAAAATGATCTTGGGGAGTTCTTGGACATTTTGGAAAGCTTGCAATGTGCTATATAACTCATAATTGAAATGCATTTCAAGATAATTCTTGGAACTAGGTGAAAAATTTCCATGAAGTTGGGTCCAAAACCTGCCTAAATTAGGGCAAAAATTTCACTAAGTTATTTAGTTCATGAGCATGTATTCATAAATTTATATTTTGATATCCAAGCATCTTTAGGGAAAAGTGTGTGAAGAAAAGTTGTAGATTTCATGTAGGTCTATAATTTTCATGTTGGGAACTTTCTTTGAATCATTCTGCATCATGGTGAAAAAATGGCCTAAAGTTGAGAAAAAATAAGAAATTTCATCTTAAAACTTGGATTTATTGATGAACAAGTTTCAAATTTAAACCCTTATCTTAAAACTTGGATTTATTGATGAACAAGTTTCACATTTTGACATGTTTTGATGAATTGTGACTCTTGGCACTTGATTTTGACCAAAAAGTCAAAGTTTGACTTTTTAGTGTACAGTTGACTTTTGATCAGTTGACTGCAAATTTCATCTGTATATCAATGAAAATTGAAATGTTTTGAGCCATGTAATTAGGTCAAGATGATGCAAATGAATCCTTGAAATCATGATTTAACTCAATTGGTCATTTGTTAGGTCAGAAAATCAGAAATTGCCCTTCCTCAATCAAAACCCTAATTTTGACCATTTTCCCCTTTTGATGATTTGATCAAATTTCTCGAGGATTTATGATCCAAACTTGATCAAATGACACATATGAGTCTAAAATGTTTATGTGGATCAAAAATTATGAAGTTTGACTGTAAATTGGCCATGGTTGACTTTTTCCCTAATACAGCTGATTTTTAGGTCAACTGTCCAATTGTCTGGCCAAAAATATGGTTCAAAGCTTGAAACTTGTCATGAGTGATCTTAGGGGTCCATAATCATGTTTTAAAGTCACATGAAGCCTTTATAGCCCAAAAATCCTTGTGCAATATCAATCCCTAATTTTGGGTCATCAGTGTAAGATGAGATGTCTTGAGCTGATCAAACCCTAATCCAGTCTTGAGTCCAAAAGATCTTGTGAGAAAATTTTTGATAAATGAGAGTTCAAATTTTGGGGTACAACAACTGCCCCTGTTCAATCTTCTTAGACCTGAAGAGTTAGATTGGCGAGCTTTGCCATTCGTGACTTGAAGTTGAAAGATGATTGGACACTAGAGTGCCCATAAATTTGCACTCGACTAATGTGTAGTTGAGGGAATGGGCTTAAAGATGCCATTTGGAGAAGTGATAGAGTCTGTTGGAGATGGGCTTGTAGATGCCATCCAAGAATGTTTGTTGAGCAGTAAGTTGTAAGTCGAAAGGAAATGTATCAGAATGGTGTCCGTGTCTGGAACGTATCTGAGTTGTATCTGGAGATTGAATCTATATGAGCAACAGAATGGCATCCGTGTCTGGAGCGTATCTTTACTGTATCTGAAAGTCTGAATTTAAACGCGTATCAGAATGGCATCCGTGTCTGGGGCGTATCTGTACTATATCTGAAAGTTGAATCTGAATGAGTATCAGAATGGCATTCGTGTCAGGAGCGTATTTGTATTGTATCTGAACTTGAAATTTGAATGAGTATTAGAATGGCATCCGTGTCTGGGGCGTATCTGTACTGTATCTGAAAGTTGAATCTGAATGAGTATCAGAATGGCATCCGTGTCTGGAGCGTATCTGTACTATATTTGATTGCATATTGTTAATGATAGTTATTTAATCTTATCCTGAAAAGGGTAAAATGTTAGCTGGAACACAAAATCATGTTGCATGAAATGTATGATGCAATATATATGTTTTATCAATGTTTATGATATATGGATGTAATGTATGCGCATGTAAGCTGATTTTCTGTATTGCTGTTTGATTGAGGAAAATAAATCCTTGAATGTTGCTGAGGATATGTGGATTCTTCATGTCTTGAAGTTGAAGTATTGACAAAATTCTATTGTGAGAGTAATGCCATATACTGCTCGTAAGATCTGTTTGGGAAATCCAGAGAATTTTGACGATTTCTTCTGAGGATTAATAATTTGAAATTTGTTCTGCTGGGGATTCAAATGGCGTACTGTGGGGATTATTTACGGAATAGCCTAAAGACGTTTCTTTATCCTTTCAACCTGTCAGTAATTGTCTTTCTCATTTTGTTAATTTGTAAATAGTAATTATGTTCAAATGCATATGTTCATTAATGAATCATTGGACGTTTTTGCAAATAAAACACAAGTGTAAAGAAAAAAGACAAATAGTTTTCTGTACTTTCAAAGAGATATCTTTGTATTTAACTTTTAATAAGTATTTTGTACAAAGGAGACATACATCCTAGTAAGAGGATGGTACCATAAAATTAAGAAAAATTTATACAAAGAAAGATAGTTATGTGTGATAATCCCATGGGGTTCCCATTCTGCTATAACCTTCGTATCTCCGAATATCTTATCTATTTGTTGCTTCGTCCGAACATGATTGAATTGATCAGAAACTCCGAACTTTGTTAGGGGAAGTCAGGTGTCGTCTGCAAAGTGATTCGACGGGACAGAGTCATACGCTTTAATTCCCTAACTTTTGCCTGGACCGCCCTTTCGGGTTTTCAGTCCACCGGGAAACCCTTTTTTGCCCAAGTCGCCCTTTCGGGTTTTCAACTTGCTGGGTGTATAATTATTTTTTAATTTTATCCCTAATTTTTGCCCGAACCTTTTGGTTCGCCGGGATACCCTTTTTTTGCCTAGGTGTGTCAACCTAGCGTTTTTTTATGCGTAGTATCTTTTGACTATGTCCGTGTTCGCATGGTGTGGTAGGTCATCACCGTCCATGGTGGTTAAGATCATTTCCCCACTGGAGAATATGTTCTTGATTACAAATGGTCCTTCATAGGTAGAAGTCTATTTGCCCCTGGGATCACTTTGTGGTAAGATGATGCGTTTGATCACTAGATCTCCAACTTGATATACTTGGCGTCTGACTTTCTTGTTGAAAGCCTTAATCATCCGTCTTTGATACATTTGACCATGGCAAATAGTAGTAAGTCTCTTTTCATCAATTAAGTTCAATTGATCAAGTCGAGTCTGGATCCAATTGTCCTCACTCAAACCTGCATCCTTCATAATTCTTAAAGAGGGGATCTGAACCTCAATAGGCAAGACAACCTCCATGCCATAAACCAAAGAATAGGGTGTTGCCCCAGTTGATGTGCGAGCCGTGGTACGATACCCGTGGAGAGAAAATGGTAGCATCTCATGCCAGTCCTTGTAGGTGAATGTCATTTTATGTATGATATTTTTAATGTTTTTATTTGCAGCATCGAAGGCACCATTCATCTTAGGCCGATAGGGGGACGAATTGTGATGTTGAATCTTGAACTGCTCGCGCAAGGCGGTGATCATAGTATTGTTAAGGTTTGTACCATTATCAGTGATGATCCTTTCTGGGATACCGTACCAGAAAATAAGATATTTCTTGATTAAGCGGGCAACAACATTCTTAGTAACGGATGCGAAGGAAGCCGCTTCGACCCACTTTTTAAAATAGTCAATGGCCACTAGAATGAAGTGGTGTCCATTGGAGGCTGTAGGCTTGATCTCCCCAATCGTATCGATTCCCCACATAGAAAAGGGCCAAGGAGCCGTCAAGACATTCAGAGGAACCGGAGGTACGTGCACCTTGTCCGCATAAATTTGACACTTATGACAGGTCCGAGAGTGTTGATAGCAGTCTGCTTCCATGGTAGACCAATAATAGCCTGCCCGTAGGATTTTCTTCGCCATCGTATGCCCACTGGAGTGAGTGCCAAAGGTACCTTCATGTAATTCAGCCATGATCTTTTCAGCCTCAATCTTATCCACACATCAGAGCAGAATGGAGTCATGATTGCATTTGTATAGGATGCCATTACTCAGGAAGAACTTAGCAGAGAATCTCCTTAAGAACTTTTTATCATTGATTGAAGCTCCTTCTGGATATTCTTGAGCCTCGAGATACCTCTTGACTTCATGAAACCAAAGTTGGTCCACTACTTCTTCAGTATTAATCTCGTGACTGTGTGTTGGTTCATCCATTCGTTCGATTGTGATCTGGGGAGCCTCGTTATCCCAATTAAGTTTAAACATAGAGGACATTATGGCTAGGGCATCTGCTAGCTGATTTTCTTCTCGCGGGAAATGCTCGAAGGTAATCTGCTCAAAATGTGGTAGTAATGTCAAAACATGTTCTTTGTAAGGGATAAGGTTTGAGTGCTGACTGACGACCAAAGATGAATCTCCAAACACATCTAAAGATTTGATTCCCAAGTCTATGGCATCCTTGAGACCAAAGATGCATGCTTCGTATTCCGCCATGTTATTCGTACAGTTGAAGCAAAGTCTGACAGTAAAGGGAGTATGACACCCTTCCGGAGATATGAGTACAACGCCGATACCATTACTAAGTGCATTGGATGCCCCATCAAAGAACAGGGTCCATCAGGATCCTTGTTCAGGTCTGTCATATGGTCTGATTTCTTCACAGTTGTCTAATGTCATGATGTCTTCATTCGGGAATTCAAATTTCATGGACTGATAATCTTCTACAGCTTGATGAGCAAGATGATCAGCTAGCACACTGCCCTTTATAACTTTCTGGGTAGTGTACTGTATGTCATATTCTGTTAGGATCATCTGCCATCTAGCTATTCTCCCAGACAAAGCAGGCTTTTCGAAGATGTATTTTATTGGATCCATCTTAGATATCAACAAGGTAGTATGAGTCAGCATATACTATCTTAGTCGGAGAGCAGCCCATGCCAGAGCACAGCAAGTTTTCTCGAGCAATGAATATCTGGTTTCACAGTCGGTAAACTTTTTGCTCAGGTAGTAAATAGCGTTCTCTTTTCGGCCAGACTCGTCATGCTGCCCCAATACACACCCCATTGAGTTCTCTAAAACGGTCAAATACATGATCAGTGGTCTTCCCTCGACTGGTGGCATCAAAACAGGAGGCTCTTGTAAGTACTCTTTGATCTTGTCAAAAGCAATCTGGCATTCATCATTCCATTTGACTACTTGATCTTTCTTCAATAGTTTAAAGATCGGCTCACAAGTAGCGGTCAGGTGAGAAATGAATCTGGCAATATAGTTCAGGCGTCCCAAGAATCCTCTGACTTCCTTCTCAGTACGAGGAGCAGGCATTTCTTGTATCACTTTAACCTTGGCAGGGTCAACCTCGATGCCTTTGTCGCTGACAACAAAACCTAGGAGTTTATCGGACCGGACTCCGAATGTGCACTTGTTTGGATTCAACCTTAGTTTGTACTCCTTCAATCTCTCAAACAACTTTTGCAAATGATCAATGTGTTCCTCTTTAGTTTGTGATCGGGCTATCATGTCATCTACATAGACCTATCTCATGATGTATCATATCATGAAACAAAGCTACCATGGCGCGTTGATAGGTTGCCCCAACATTCTTCAGTCCGAACAGCATCACTTTGTAACAGAATGTGCCCCACTGTGTGACAAATGTAGTTTTCTCCATGTCCTCAGGTGCCATTTTGATTTGGTTATAACCTGAGAATCCGTCTGTGATACGGTGGCCAGAACCGGACTGTTTGAAATGCTGGTTTGCGTTTTGCGTTTGTGTTTGCAAAATGTCGCGGTAAGCAAGAGTCGCCACCGACTTTTATTTTATCCAACTGGAAAGGAAAAAAGCACAGAAAAATTCCCTTTTTCGAGATTTTGAGTACGGGGGGTAGATTATAGAAAGGGAAAGTATTAGCACCCTTTCTATCCGTGGTTTTCCACGGGCTCTTAGGTACTTGCTCATCATTTTCAAAATTGCTTGTGTGTCTTTTATTTGAAAAAGTTTTTGTTTTACTTCGATTTAACCCTTGCTTCTGTCTTCAAGAGTGTTACGAAGTTGTTTTGAAAACTTTGTTTGAATAGAGTGTAAGTGTGACAAAGTTTGTTTGTTTTGAGCAAGTACCTAACAGTTATCTACCTACTCTAAAAAGAGAATGTTTATGTTCTTATTTCCTTCAGACAACGCTATCCCACTGTGATGCGGTTGGAGAACTGACTTGAGGTTTGTGTTCGCAAATGTTTCGGTTTAGCAAGAGTCGCCACCGACTTTTTATTTTATCCAAAGGAAAGGTCAAAAAGCACAGGAAAGACCTTTGAGATGTTTTCTTGGGTTCGGGGGGTAGATTATGAAAAGTGAAGGTGCAAGCACCCTTTTTATCCATGGTTATCCTGGGCTCTTAGTTACTTGTTTAGATCACTTGCTTTGCTTTTCCAATTGTTTGAAATGGTGCTTTGTGTGTGGTTTTGAAAATGTTTTGAAAAGAGGACATCATTGTGGCAACCTTTGTAATGATTCTTGTTTGAATGTATACAAAGGTGTATTGTCTTTTGAAAAGATTTTTCAATGTTTGAAAGTTTGAAAGTTTGTTTTGGAAAATGTTTTGAAATTGTGTTGTGAGGTGTGTTTGAAAATAGCAAGGATGTTTTTGCAAGTTTTGATCAAGTAACTAAGAGTTGTCTACCCTATCTACTCAAAGATCTTTCCTACACATTTGTAACCCTTTTACATTGTTGTTTTACCATTACATTTGGTAAACAACCTTGTATTTGGATGTTAAACGGGACAGGCGTGGGTCATCGTATTGACCATGATAACAATAGTGCCAAGTATCTTTAGCAATTTTTTGAAGGACTAGATCATTTTGTATAGGCAACCAAGATAGCATCATCGAGGGACTATGATCTTTTTGTTTTGTTTTTGTTTTGCCAAGATACTCAACATGCATAACATGGCCATTTTAAAGGCAACAAGTGGATGAAACCCTAGGGGATGCATGTGTGCATTGTGTTATCATTTTCATGCATTTTTGTCTTGTTTTTAGGTCAAACACTTTGTTTTAATTTGGGATATTGCATACAAACCCTAATCTCTATCATGGCATATTTGAAAGTATAAGTGTGCAAAATAAATCTACGACTATTACAACATTGATATGGAGAGGGGGATACAATTTTTGAATGGGGGGATTATTTTGCAAGAAATTAAAACCCTAATATTTACTATTACATCCAAATTTAATTCTTTGCATTAAATAATACATAAACAATAATTAAATAAGCAATTTAAATATAAGTGTGCAAAATATTATAAATATGTAAAAAATGTTTTGGTTTATTTTTATGTGTGTAAAAATAAAAGATTTAATGTATTAAAAAAAATAGTAATAAAAGATTATTTTTGTTAAGGGAAAAACCCTAAATTTGTTTTAAGAAAGTATATTTATTAATATTATTTATTTATGTACAATAAAAAATAAAAATATATACAAGTGTCAAGAAATAAAAATATACTAGAAAAATATTTTTTTTAATAAGGATGGAAACCCTAGCTTTTGTTTAAAGATAATATATACTATATTATTTATTTTATGTACAAGAAAATAAACATAAATATATACAAATATATTTAAGAAATAAAAACATGTGGAAAAATATTATTTTATATGTATAAATAATAAAATAAAAATATATAATATCTCTAAAATATTTATTTGTTTTTATTAAAGAAAATAAAAGTATATACTAATTAATAATTATTTTCATGTTAGAAAAATAAAATAAAATATAAAAATAAATGTGAAAATTTATAAAAAAAATTTTGGTATTTTTTTATGTTTAGAAAATATAAAATAAAATCAGAAATGAAAAAGAAATAGAAAAATGCAAAAATATAAAGAAATGGGCCAGGGGGTGCAATCAGCAAACTGAAGGTGTCAAAATTGAACCAAGCCAAGGCCCAGCCCACTGAACTTCATCTTCAACCTTTGTCAAACAAAACACGCGTTTCCTGTACAAAACTGGACATCCTGCATACGTGCTCTAAAGCAAAAACTCATAACACCAAAGTCATAGCATTTTTCTAGACGATTCCAACCATATAAGAAACTTAATCTAACTCTCAAAGACCAGAGAGAATTTCTCTGTCCCTAATTTTTAACCTAACTTTTTCAGGAAGTTCATGAATCAAATTCTCTCAACACACTTAACTTAAATGAAAACTGAGCATATGTACAGCTTAAGGGCTATGAGTACTACATTTTTTATTCACAAACCTAAGCCTAATGATTCCTAAATAGAGAGATAGAAAGTTGACAAATACCTGTTTCAGATGAACTCGTGTATGGCAATGTGGAGCTTTTCAGTGAGGCCCGAGATGCTTGGGAGCTTGCTTGAACTTCCTATGACCTTCCCCAATGCTTAGTTTGCTTTGGATGTGCTTGAACAAGCTTGTAGAAGTCAACCTGCATAAGCTGAAAACAGAAATGGTGAAGCTTTCAAATGGAGTTACAGTCAGTGGCCAATGGTTGGGATAGTTCAGGTGGGTTATATGGAGTGTGTTGGAAGTGGTTTGGGGAAAAACGCACGAGTGGTTTGTGAGATGGAACTCAAAGTGAAGAAGCTGCCCTGTTTTGCAAGAGGAAGGTGATTTTATGTTTTGGAAGGCTTAAGGGTTCAGTAACTCGTGTTTCTGGCTCAAGGAAATGTCAAAAACTTGTTTGGAATGTTGCCAAGAATTGATTATAACAGATGCTCCAGTTGTTGACCTTTTGTATAATTACTTGGTTTTGAAGTAAAAAATGAGAATTGACAATGCTATGGCTGTACTGGCTTGTACTCTAGCTGCTCAAAGTGGTTGAACTTTGCCTGACATTAGGGAGCTTTGTTTGCAGCAAAAGGCTTGGTGTATGGCTCAAGAAATACAATTTGACATAAAGCATGCTTTATGCAAATGGTATTGCTCACTTTTTACCAAAAATGGATTAAACTCTTGTGTAATCTTCTAATGATCAGAACAAAGCTTCAAACCATTATATTTGCATTTAATTATTGAGTATGAAAGGGTTTAGAGACCTGTAATCAAGTACAAAGCAAGTTTGGACAGATTTTGCAACTTGTGTCAACATGAAAATGCCATGGATCAAAGTGAGTTTTTGCCAAATTTAAATCTTCGATTCTCTCTAACCATAAATGATTTTGGAGAGTTCTTGGACATTTTGGAAATCTTGTAACATTCTATAAAATCCATATTTGAAATGAAATTTGAGATTCCAAGTGGAACTATGTGAAAAATGGCCATGAAGATAGGTCAAAATCCTGCCTAAACTAGGGCAAAATTTCACTTAGTTAAAAGTTTCATGGACCCTTGTTCCAAAAATCATAACTTGAGATCCAAGCTTCTTTTTGGAAAACTTTGTGAATAAAATTTATAGATTTTGTGGAGGACTACAACTTTCATGTTGGAAGTTTTGTTTGAATCCAATTGCATCATGGTGAAAATGTTGGGCAAAGTTGGGAAAAAATAAGAAAATTTCATAACTTAGAAAAATTCTAAGTTATGAAAATTTTCAATTTTAAACCCTAATTTGAAAAATTAGGTTTCTTGATGAACAAGTTTCATGTTTTGACACATCTTGATGAAAAATGACCATTGGCACTTGATTTTGACCAAAAAGTCAAAGTTTGACTTTTCAGTGTACAGTCAAATTTTGATCAGTTGACTGAAAAATTCATCTGTCAATCCAATGCAATTTAGATATTTTGAACCTTGTGAATAGGTCAAGATGATGCCATTGAGTACTTGAATCCATGTTTGAACCCAATTTTCCATTGGCTAGGTGAAAAATCAGAAATTGCCCTTATACAGTCAAAACCCTAAAAATGATCATTTTGCTCTTTTGATGATCTGATCAAATTTCTTGAGGAGTTGTGGTCCAAACTTGATAAAATGGTCCATAGGAGTCTATAATGTTGATGTGGATAAAAAATTATGAGTTTTGACTGTAAATTGGTCATAGTTGACTTTTTCCCTAATACAGTTGATTTCTAGGTTGACTGTCCAATTGACTGGGTAAAAATTTGATTCAAAGCTTGAAACTTGGTAGAGGAAATCTTATAAGTCCAACATGAAGTATGAAAGTCACTTTGAGTATTGAAAATCCAAAAATCCCTGTGCAAACTCAAGCCCTAATTTAGGTCATCAGTGCACGGAGATGCCTTGAGCAGAGCAAACCCTAATCCTGTCTGGAGTTCAAAGAGTCTTGTGAGGGGAAATCCTGATAAAATGAGAGGGAAAATTTTGGGGTACAATACCCACTATTAGTGAGTAGGTAGCACCGTCGTTGTAGTTTTAAGGGTCAATTCGAAAGGGACGTACGATCACTAAAGCAATGCTAGGACGTCTTAGTAATAACCCTAATGTCTTAAGATCAATATTCGAGGCGACATATCCGAGGAAACCTTTCCGAGGAAACTTTTCCGAATGGTACTTTAATCATTGTTTAGACAAGAGAGCGACCACTAAAATATCCTATACTTAATGACTGTTTACCGAAGGCAACCGAAGTGGGAGTATACCCTAGGAGTGCGCATGTGCGAGTGATTCAATTTCAAGTTTATTATCTTTGCACATTTATGGTTTGCTAACCGTTTTAAAGTTAATCACACATTCTTGTCATGCAACCCTAATATCATACATCTAACAGTTTAATATTTTGCGAGAATTAAAGTGCGGAAGGTAAAGCTACGCTATTACAAGGCTTCGAGTATTAATTACATAGCCAAA
Organism: Vicia faba; assembly: GCA_948472305.1. NCBI lineage: Eukaryota > Viridiplantae > Streptophyta > Magnoliopsida > Fabales > Fabaceae > Vicia > Vicia faba. The sequence continues at coordinate 37,320,716 of OX451739.1, read as the reverse complement.
AACAACCCGTAAAAAAACGATAAATGAACGAAAAAGTCCTAATTAAACTATTACATCTTGTGAGCAATTACATCAATATTGTAAAAATAAAATAAAGCGCGCGCGGTGAATTAAGAACAATAGGAGATTAGGGTTTTGACCCCGTCTAACCTAATTAAAAGAAACAATTATTTTTTGATTGTTTTTTTATTATTTCTAAGAAAAATAAGGTTTGAATTAAATATGTACAAAATTACCAATTAAATTAGATTAAGAAAAATACTAAATTTAACCTATTTTTTTGTTTTTTGGTTATTTTTTTAAGAAAAAGAAAATAGAATTTAAATTAGACAAAACCCTAATTTCTAACTTGTTTTAATTTATTTACAAAATAATTAAAGTTACCCTAAAATTAAATAAGACTAATTAAATCAAATTTTGTATAAAAAATAAATTCTAAATCTAATTGGATGAAAATATTATTTTTATGATTTTTATAAAAAAAGAAATAATTTGGTGTTAGTAAAAATAATTTAAATAAATTAATTAAGAAAATAAAAAGAAAAGAAAATAGAAAATGGGCCTGATATAACAATTTGGAGGAGTGTGTTGCTGGAAAATCTGGGCCCAAACCAGCTGGTCCATGTTGACTTCCACGCTTCAGTGCTGACACGTTGACTATGTCACATGATAGATCCTTCAATGATGGCCTTCAGATCTGGCTTCCTGGAGATCCCATGGTTGGATCCTTAGGGCGCATGGTGGTCCTTATGATTTGTATGCACGCCTGATCACTTAGAGAAAAATAATGTGAAGTATATGGGGGACCTGGGATTTGAACCCAGGCCCCAAAGCCTTTTCCACTACCTCTTGACCAACTGAGTTGGACACGCATATTGTACATGAAATAATAATAAACAATTATATGGAAAACAAACAGAATAATCATTATCCGCGTGAAAATTTGAATGGGCTAATCATAGCTTGCCACGCCATTCGTCCCTGTCCTCTCTCCGTTGGTAAAAGATTTAGTGACTTTTACCTACGGACAAATGTCCATAGCTATAACCCCTGCATCTCTTACAATCAAACACATGCATTATAAACAAAATCCAATACCATGAATCAACTCGTCTTGGCTTGCTGAGAATCATGGTGCCCTTCATGGGGGCCAATTTTGCTTGCATACAAAGACCCTAAAACGAGACCAAGAACCCTAATAATGGCAAATCTTCATAGAGTTAAAAAAAATGCAATTGAATGTTATGAACAACTTGCAAATGCTTCAAGGAACAAGAATATGTAAGTATTTCATGCTGTAAGTGCCAAAATCATGTGATTCGATTTCAAGAAAAAGCCATGGTCATGGCTGACTTACAGTGAGTTCAGGCGCTGGAAAATGCTTGTTCTTCATTGGTATAGCTTCCTTGCAATCCCAGGAATCGAATAAGATGGCTAGGGGACCTTGAAAACGTCTGGAAGTTGGAATTCAAGTCAGCACTTTTTGGCCAAATTTTCAAGTTTCGTTCTTCCTTTGTGCGCCTCCCAAGCCTGTTTTTAGGTCTGCAAATGTTCACTATATACTAAGGATTGGATTAGGGTTGAAATTATGCTCTCAATCTTTATCCATTATGGATTTTGATCTTAATTTGATTCACTTGAAAATCTTTCCAAAATAGGCCAAAATCAATCTTTTTGTGCCCACCTATGCCTTGCACGAATTGGTTCACTTGCTAGCTGGATATAGGACCTGAAATATGCACAATATCTTGAGGTTTCAATGATTTGTATTTTTTCATGATTTGTTTTGATTTAAATTGATTTAATTCAAATAAAAATCAAAATAAATAGTAAAAATAAGATAAATACAAGTGGAAAGAGATAGGGCTCATGGACCATGCTACCAACTCAAAACAAGTGAAAAACGTTAGGCCCATTTAGCAAAAATTGCAATTTGAGGCATAGTTGACTTTTGACAATTTTGCAAAAAGGGTCAACTTCACCAATGCATAACTTCCTCAATTTTGACTCTTTGAAGGTGTTCTTGGACTTTTTAGAAATCTTGATATGTACTCTAAAGAACCCTTTTGATCTCATATCAATTGAGTCTTCCATGTTCATGTATGAAGCTTTGACAAAAAAGGTGTTTTTGTTGACTTTTCAAAATGACCTATAATGTCCAAATTCATAACTTCTTGTGAGTGAATATTTTGAACTTGGGATCTGAATATGGATTGTAGAGCATTGCATACTATTTAAAATGAGCTTTGGATGGGTCATTTCTCATAAAGTATGAGAAAGTTATGCTTGGTCACAGTTGAGTTGACTTTTCCTGCAAAACCCTAATTTAGCAACTTTTGGGTCTTGATGAATTGTGAGAAATCCTTGATGAATCATGATCAACCCTTGATCAAATGATGGATAATACTTCAAAATAAGGATGTTGACCAAAAATTTTGAAGTTTGACTCTATGTGGGCCACAATTGACCTTTGCCCTAGCACAATCGATTTTTAGGCTTTTGAGCAATTGACTGAGCAAACTTCCTCTGCAAGGCTTGAAACTTGACATGGATGATCTTGAGAATATATTAGGACAATAGTGAGCACTTAGGATCCCTTGGACTCAAATATCTTGATGCAACATGAAACCCTAATTTGAGGTAGACTGCCTTAGGAGAGAGCTTGTTTGGTCAACCCTTGGACTTCCTTGAGCAACTTGAGGATCTTTCTTGAGATGTTTTGAGAAATATGGGATGGCAAATTTTGGGGTAAAACAGCTGACCCTGTTCAATCTTCTTAAACCTGAGGATGTAGATTGGCTTGCCTGCCTTTCGTGATCCGAGGGTGGAAAATGATTGAACACTAAAGTGCCCAGAAATTTGCACTCGCATGAAGTTGTATTTGTCTTGTGATGTCGGGAATGGAATTACAAATGCCATTTGGAAATTGATGCTGGAGGATGGGCTTAAAGATGCCATCTGAAAGAGTGTCGATCGTCTAAGAGATTCCTTAGCGAGAGTCGGTATACCTGTTGTTGAGGAAGACTACGCTGGGGAGTGCTGGTCTCTGTCTTGAGAGAAATAGAATTTTAGGAGCTTCGGTCGTCTGTTATTCTACTGGGGAATCGTATCTTAGTCGAAGAGGTGAAAATGAATACTATCTGGTCGTGATCCAGGCTTCATAGTGATAAGACCGACTTCTATCTGGTCGTAATCCAGGCTTTACAGTGACTTACTGGGGAGATGAGATTAAACTTTCTATTTGGTCGTAATCCAGGCTTCACAATTTCTCGATTCTTATCTGGTCATAATCCAGGCTTCAGAAGGAAATGCGTTGTTATCCGGTCGCATCTGGGCTTCAACTTTAACTTAGGGCATATTAATATCTGGTCGCCTCCAGGCTTCTTAGTATTTGTCCAGGTAAACTGCTATTTGGTCGAAATCCAAGCTTCGTAGTGTCTTGTACTGTTATCTGGTCATAATCCAGGCTTCAATCCTTTTATCGTTATCTAGTAGTAATCCAGGCTTCACGATGCTTTATACCACTATCTGGTCGAATCCAGGCTTCATGGTGTCCTGTACTGCTATCTGGTCATGATCCAGGCTTCACAATACCTTACTTCTTATCTGGTCGTAATCCAGGCTTCAAAAGAAATCAAGTGGTTATTCGGTCGCATCCGGGCTTTCCATTTGACTTTTGGGCCTACTAATATCTGGTTGAATCCGGGCTACATAGTAATTGGCCGGGTAAACTGCTATTTGGTCGTAATCCAAGCTTCGCAGTGTCCCTCACTGTTATCTGGTTGTAATCCAGGCTTCAGTGTTTTTTTACCGCTATCTGGTCGTAATCCAGGCTTCGCGATGTCTCATACAATTATCTGGTCGAATCCAGGCTTCTTGGTGTTCGGAGAAATCAAGATATTATCCGGTCGAATCCGGGCTTCATAACTTGAATTAAAGATGTACCACTATCTGGTCGTAATCCAGGCTTCACGGTGTCTTTGGCTGCTATCTGGTCGTAATCCAGGCTTCACAAAAACTTGTATTGCTATTTGGTCGTAATCCAGGCTTCACAATAACTTGCTGAGCTGTTATCCGGTTGTAATCCGGGCTTCACGGCTTGTGTTTATGATATACCACTATCTGGTCGAATCCAGGCTTCATGGTGTCTCTCACTTCTATCTGGTTGTAATCCAGGCTTCACAGTAACTTGCTGAGCCGTTATCCGGTTGTAATCCGGGCTTCACGGCTTGCTGGGGGTTAAACTATTATCCGGTCGAATCCGGGCTTCATAACTTAAAGATAAACCACTATCTGGTCGAATCTAGGCTTCACGGTGTTTGATACTGTTATCTGGTCGTTCTCCGGGCTTCACAATATGATGTAGAAATCAATACACTATCCGGTCAGATCCGGGCTTCATAGCTTGAACTTGGTGAGAATTTGATTGTATCTTTCCTGAAAGGTAAAGGTTAGTCGTATGTAATGCATGACATGTATCAAGCAATGATGTTCTCAAAAATGAATGAGACTGTGTTGTATGATGCTTATGCATATGTCATGATGTATGGATATGCAACGTTTTTATGATAATCTCTAGCTGGAGAAAATAAATCCCGGATTACTGCTAGAGCAAAAGAGTTAAATTCTTCATTCTCACTGGGAATAACGACCGAAGATGATTGTGAGAATAATCTTGCTGGAAAATAAACTTACGAGAAAATGATTCTGTGGGGAAGAGATACTCTGCTAGAGGATTTGTTGATTCGGAGAAATAAACTCAGCTGGGGATGAATTACCGTTGCTGGTGATAATGAAACCTGTTGGGGATTGAATTTCTGCTTGTGGAAGAAATAAACTCCGCTGGGGATAATCTTCTATTGTTGGTGATAGATGAACTCTGCTTGGGGAGAATCACTATTTTTAGATACCTTTTGCTCTACAGGGAGTGAATGTACCTTTAATCGTATTCTCCAGCTAGGTATATCCCTATACCTGGTAGACAGAGCAACTGTAAGGTTCAGACATTTCTTGTTTGCCCCTGTTCTTGATATTACGAGTAATTGTCTTTTGTTTCGCACGTAAATATTTATGAGAAACAATTATTGTCAAATGCATATATCAAAAATGAACCATTAGACGTTCTTGCAAAACAAAATAGAAAAATAAAAACAATTTGAAATTTCTTTGTGAAAATGAATTGTATTGATTTCGAAGTTGGCCTGTAAATAAGCGTTTTTTGTACAAGAGGATGACGTCCTATTAAGAGAATTCCGCCGAACAATAGAATTTATACAGTTTGTGTAAAACAAAGAAAAACAGCTATGTGAACAATCCCACTGGGTTCCAGCTCTGCTATTTCCCTTATATCTTCGAGGGTCTCATCACTTTGCTACTTGGTTGAAGGTAGATCAGATTGATTAGTGTCGTCTGATCTTGATAGTCGATATTGAAGTCTGGTTGCAAGATGATCCAATGAGACATAGTGTTACGCTTTGATACCTAATTTTTTCTTGGACTGCCCTTTCGGGTTTTCAGTCCACCGGGATACCCTTTTTTGCCCAAGTCGCCTTTTCAGGTTTTCGACTTGCCGGATGTACAAATTTTTCTCATTTTCATCCCTTACTTTTTCCCGAACCCTTTTGGTTCGTCGGGAAACTCTTATTTTTTCCTAGGCCAGTCAACCTAGCGGGTCTTTGATTAGGCGTAGTATTTTTTTCACTATGTCTGCATTGACGGGGTGAGGAAGGTCGTCACTATCCATGGTGGTTAGAATCATAGCTCCTCCTGAGAAAATGTTCTTAACCACAAATAGCCCTTCATACGTAGGGGTCCATTTTCCCCTAGGATCACCTTGAGGTAATATGATGTTCTTGATCACCAGATCCCCAACTTGATACTCTTGTCGTCTGACTTTCTTGTTAAATGCCTTTATCATTTGCTTTTGGTATGTCTGACCATTACAAATAGCAGTGAGTCTCTTCTCGTCGATTAAGTTCAGCTGATCAAGTCGGGTCTGGATCCAGTCGTACTTGCTCAAAACTGCATCCTTCATAATCCAAAGAGAGGGTATCTGGACCTCGATAGGTAAGACTGCTTCCATGCCATACACCAAAGAGTAGGTTGTTGCCCCTGTTGAAGTCCGCGCTAAGGTTCGGTACCCATGAAGAGCAAATGGTAACATCTCGTGCCAATCTTTGTATGTCACCGTCACCTTCTACATAATCTTCTTGATGTTCTTATCTGGGAACTCAAAATTCATGGATTGGTAATCATACACGGCCTGGTGTGCCAAATGATCCGCCAACACACTCCCCTTGATTGCTTTTTAGGTTGTGTATTGGATGTCATACTCAGTTAAGATCATCTGCCATCTTGCTATTCTTCCGGACAAGGCAGGCTTTTCAATGATATACTTGATTGGATCCATCTTTGATATTAATAGGGTAGTGTGAGTCAGCATATACTGTCTCAGCCAGCGAGCAGCCCATGCCAAAGCGCAGCAAGTTTTCTCATGCAACGAGTATCGGGTCTCGCAGTCGGTAAACTTTTTGCTAAGGTAGTAAATAGCATGCTCTTTTCGGCAAGGCTCGTCATGCTGCCCCAACACGCACCCCATTGAATTATCCAGCACTGTCAAGTATAATATCAAAGGTCTTCCTTCAATTGGAGGCACCAGAATTGGTGGCTCTTGGAGGCTGTATGGACCTCTCTTCCTGTAGTAATAGTCTAGCAAGTTCCCCGGGCACTTCACAATCATCCTCACCTTCGTCCTCGACTTGGTTGATCGGATTCTCGAAGTCATAGCTGGCAGTAGCAGAGTCGTTATCAATGGGATCCAGAGTGGACGTGGATCTGCATTATGATATGTGAGTGTGTGTAAGACAATAGCTGTTTTGATGAAGAGCAAGATAGAAAAGAAAAACAAGGAGCGCAAAATTTGTAATGCAAGAAAACGTCCAATGCTTTATTGATGATATATGAAAATGACACGTAATAAGCCGTTATAAACAAAGCCAAGGTGCCTGGGCAAGGCACCGGGCCATAAAGTTTTAAACTGTCTGTTAAAAATCTTAAAACAAAAGTCTATTACTGTGTAATAAAAGAAACGGGCATGAAGTCCTTCGCCGTCCAATTGTTCAATCCACCGTTGGTAGTCGGTTAAATCCAGCTGTCAAACTCTGACTCTTCTTCATCGTTTTCAATTGCATTCACTCCTAGATTACTGATGCGCAGAGGAGGTCTTCCAATCCGCGCGTGCCGAATAACCCTTTGAGCCTCTGTAGTAAAGACTTAACCAAACTTGTCAGTTTTGTGTGCGAAGTCAGGGAGTTGACCCCAATTGGCACACCCACCTTTTTTAATTACAGCCCTAGCATCCTTGAGGGAAGCCATCTTCATTGGAGGTTCTTCAACAGCAGCTTCAGTCGACGCTAGAGTCTGGGGGACCTCTTCAAAGTTCTGACACGGGGTTTCGATGAACTCTCCATCCATCTCCACATAGAGAAAGGAGTTAAGATGACTTACCATGTACTCCTCCTCACCTTGCACCGTAACAATCTTCCCTTTCACTGGATATTTCAACATCTGATGGAGCGTAGAAGTCACTGCCCCAGCCTTATGAATCCACGGGCAACCCAACAAGCAAGAATAAGATGGTCAAATATCCATCACATAGAACGTAGATGCAAAAGTCTGAGAGCCAACTTTAACAGGGACATCCACCTCCTCGTGCACCATCCTTTTGGACCCGTCAAAGGCCCTAACCACAATATTACTCGGCTTCAGGACTAACCCTTTACAGTCCAACCGTTCTAATGCTTTCTTGGGTAAAACATTCAACGAGGATCCAGTATCCACCAGTACGTGGGCCAGAGTAGTGCCCCTGCACTCGATCGAGACATGCAAGGCATCATTATGATTTCTTCCTTTGGCAGTCAGATCTGCGTCGGAGAAACCCAACCTGTTGTCAGTGGTCAAACTAGCTACACAGTCTTTGAATTGATCAGCAGAGGTTTCTTGCGGCACATGCGGAGTTTTAAGGAAAGCAATTAAAGCCTTTGCATGGGCTTCCGAACACAACAACAAGGATAGCATGGAGATTTTCGATGGGGTCTGCCCCAGCTGCTCGACTACATTGTAGTCGCTCTTCTTGATAATCTTTAGAATTTCCTCTATCTCCTGTCTAGAGGTTTCTACAACAATCTTCTTAGGTGCCTCCGTCCGGGCAGGCTCACCTATGACTTCTTTGCCCCGAGTGTCAGATGGCTCGGCGACATGGGTGATAATTGGAATATGAACCGGGGCAGTAGCTGATGTACTGGCAGATGGAATGGCAACAGTCGAAGGGGAAATCTCAGGAGAGAAGAGTCTTCCACTTCGGGTGACCTTGCTAGCCCCGACAATATTGCTGACATCAGCATCAGCTTCTTCAACATTCAAGTTTTGTTTGATCCCATGATAATACACATCGTCCCCATAGTTCCACGGGACAGCCTTATCCGAAGTGTATAGGATATGACCAGGAATAGTAATGATTAATAGAGCCACTCTTGGAACGGATGTAATCCTAACAGGTTTTCTCGAGGAAGCCTTGGAAGAATTGGCGGAAATGGTTATGATGGAAACATCTTCAACAGGAATCAATGGAATCAAAGCTTTCTCGAACAAGATCTCTTTGTTATCTATCAGGCGTTGAACACCTGATTTCAATAAATGGCAACCAGCAGGCAGGATGGAACATAGGTGGCAACCTTCGCCACAGCCCAAAAATAAACCGGCCGATAATAGGTTATTATTTACTGTCATCAATGGAGTAGAAATGTCTTCCACAGAGCTCACAAATAAATCATCTTCTTCGCATTTACTAGATGAATGAGACAGATCAACTTCCTGCCCCAACCTATTCCCAAATCTGTTACCCATATTCAGAAGAACCACCTTCTTCTTCTTCTTTTCTCCTTCAGGATGAGAGTATTCAAATCTTCTTGCCTGTTGTACCCCAAAATTTTCCCTCTCATATTTCTCAAAACATTTTAAGAAAGATCTCCAAGTTGCTCAAGATAGCTCAAGGGTTGGCCAGACAAGCTCTCTCCTAAGGCAGTCTACCCCAAACTAGGGTTTCACATTGCATCAAGATCCTTGAGTCCAAGTGACCCCAAGTGCTCACCAATGTCCTAATATGTTCTCAAGATCATCCATGTCAAGTTTCAAGCCTTGCAGAGGAATTTTGCTCAGTCAATTGCTCAAAAGTCCAAAAGTCGACTATGCTAGGGCAAAAGTCAACTGTGACCCAAATACAGTCAAACTTCAAGATTTTTTGTTAATATTCTCATTTTGAAGTATATTTCATCATTTGATCAAGGTTTGATCATGATTCATCAAGGATTGCTCACAATTCATCAAGATTCAAAAGTTGCTAAATTAGGGTTTTGTAGGAAAAGTCAACTCAACTTTGACCAAGCATAACTTTCTCATACTTTATGAGATATGACCCATACAAATCTCATTTTGAAGAGGATGCAATTACCTACAATCCATATTCATATCCCAAGATCAAAAAATGCACTCACAAGAAGTTATGAATTTGGACATTATAGGTCAGTTTGAAAAGTCAACAAAAAGACCTTTTTTGTCAAAGCTTCATACATGAGCATGGAATACCAAAATGAGATGAGACCAAATGTTTTGCTTAGAGGACATCTCAAGCTTTCTAAAAAGTCCAAAAACACCTCCAAAGAGTCAAAATTGAGGAAGTTATGCATTGTTGAAGTTGGACTTTTTTGCAAAATTGCCAAAAGTCAACTTTGCCCAAACCTTAAAATTTTGCCTAATGGCCCCACTCTTTTTCACTTGTTTTGAGTTTGCATTATATCCCACGTGCTCCAGCCTTTTCCATGTGTCCATATCATATTTTTATTAATTATTTTGATTTTATTTGAAATAATTTGATTTAAATCAAAATAAATCAAATAAAAATCCAAAAGCATTGATAATAAGGATTTTGTGGTGATTTCAGGTTTCATTATACAGCTTTCCATCATCAAACTCGTATCAAGGCATAAGTGTACAAAAAGATGGGATTTGGACCAAATTTGGAAGGTTGTTAAAGGAAGATCAAATCAAATATCAAAGCATTGATAGAGGAAGATTTGGACAGCAAAAATAATCCTAATACATTGTGTAATACATAAGGGTCGTGTGCAGACTAAAATACGGGTTGGAGATCAGTTCTAGAGCACAAACAGAATTTGCAAAAATCAAGAAAAAGTGTGAGATCAAAATCACTCCTAGAGGCAGTTTCAAGGCTCGAGACTTGTCTCAATCGTTTCCTGGCAGCTTCCACAACCTAAACCAATCAAAGCCAGGCATTTCAGACCCTCCCAAGCGTTGTAAGTCAGTCACGAACTCACCCTTTTCTTGATTTCGTATTTTGAAATTTAGGCATAGTTAGCATGAATTGATGGCATATTCTGAATCTACAAATCATTTGCAAGCTTTTGGTATTACTCAATTGCATTTATATGACCTGTAACGAGATCCACCATTGTTAGGGTTTCGTTTTTGTTTTTGGAGTTTTTTGTTTCAGGAATAATTGGCCCTAGTAATGGGCATGGTTGCATTCAGGAGGGTGAGACGAACTCAACCCTGGTCTTAGAATCCATTTCTATGGCCTATACAAGATTTTGAGGGTGGACAGGCTTGTAGCGACGGACCTTTGTCAGTTGGTATAGATGTTTCTGGTTTTGGCCACGGAGAGAGGAAGAAGAAACAGGCGTGTCGCTCCCTCATTCGCCCATTCAAACGAGCACGCCTTTTTTTTCTTTCCAGTAACGCTCATTTTTTTTAATTATATTTAATTTGTATTCTATTAACAAAGCAAGGCAAGTGGCGTGGTGGCAAGCATAGCATTGGAATTCCTTTCAGGACCTGGGTTCGAATCCCAGGTCCCCATATTTTTCTCTATAATATTTCCTTTCAGATAATCATATGCACGCAGGAACTTGATGTCTACCATATGCTCTCACTCATCAATGTTGCAGATGGCCAGATGGCCAGATCTGGTGGCCAAGCATTAAAGGCACACCATAGGCAAGTCAACGCATATACACTGGATCAGAAAAGTCAAACGGACTGCATATCAAATGGACCAACAAATTGTTATTCACACCTCAAAATCAGGCACATCTCTCTTTCTCTATTTTATTCATTTCCATTTAATTATTTTTTATTTTATTACTAACCAGTAACATAATTTATTTTTTATCAAAAAATCACCAAAAAATATTTTTATCCAATTAAAATTCAGAACTTTATTTTTCTTTAATAAATTTTAATTAATTAATTAGGTTATTAATTCTAGATAACTTTAATTGATTTTGTAAATATTTAAAATTAATTAGAAACTAATAGGTTTTAACTACTAATTTAATTATTTTATTCTCTTCCTTAAATTAACAAAAACACCAAAATATGTCATTAATTATTATTTTTTCATTAATTAATTAATTTAATAATTAATTTAGTATTTAATTTAGGACTTAATTTATTTTCTTAAATTAAAACAATAAAAACATTTTCTTTAATTAAAAGGGTCAAAACCCTAAATTCACATTCGATCCAATTCACTCGCGCGATTGATTTTTCCTTATTCAATTACTAATGTGTCTGCTCCTGGCTTGTAATGAATAATTAGGACATTTATTTATTTTTCTGCTTTTATTTTATTTTCAAAGGGTTGTTTTTGGCGATGTAAATACCCGACACCTTGTAATAATTTAGTTTAATTTCCGCACCTTTAATTTCTGCAAATTATACAACTATTAGATGTTTGATAATAGGGTTTGCATGACAAGAATGAATGCTTAATCTAAAATCAAATTAGATCACCCTAAACATGTGCAAAGATAAAAATAACTTAAATCAACACACTCGCACATGCGCACTCCTAGGGTACATCCCACTTGGTTGCCTTCGTACACGGTCATTGAGTATAGGGTATTTTAGAGGTCACCCTCTTGTCTAAAAGATCATAGTTGCCTCAAAATGGTTGCCTCGGAAATTATTGCCTCAAACAAATGATCTAAGACAATAGGGTTACCGCTAAGACGTCCTAACATTGCTTTAGTGACCGTATGTCCCTCTTTCAAATTGACCCTCAAACTCCAACGACGGTGCTACCTACTCACTAATAGTGGGATAACATTGTCTAAAGGAAATTAGCATAGAACGATTCCTTTTTTGAGTAGGTAGATTAGTTCTTAGATACTTGCTCATCCAAAACAAATTTTTCACACTTACACTCCTTTTACAAACAAGTTTTTCAAAAAAGAAAACACTTCATTACACTCTTGAAGACAGAAGCAAGAGTTAAATCAAAGTCAAAACAAAAACTTTTCAAAACCCACAAGCACAAAAGAATTTTTTTTTGAAAATGATGAGCAAGTACCTATGAGCCCGCAGATAACTACGGATAGAAAGGGTGCTAATACCTTCCCTTTCTATAATCCACCCCCCGTACTCAGAAATATCTCGAAAAAGGATTTTTTTTGTGCTTTTTTCCTTTCCTTGTTGAATAAATTAAAAGACGGTGGCGACTCTTGCTTACCGCGACATTTTGCGAATACAAACGAAAAACGCAAACCAGCATTTCAAAAACAGTCAGTTCTTCCATCGTATCACAGAACTGGCGACTCTGCTGGGGACTAAATAAGTGGGGTGTACCTTAGGAATAGTTCATCATAATGTTTTCAATTGCTTGTTTTGTATGCTTTATCTTTGTGGGTTTGAATCAGAGTTACTATAGATCCTAACCCGGATCTGGGGATACCTTTTAGGTAAGTAGCAATAGACTGTGAGGGAACTGTACAGCGTAGACCGATACGGTTGAAGCAGTAGCTACGTTAGTGTGGCACTTTAGTTTGTACCGATATCCTTTGTGGTGGAACAAGGAGAATATGGGTCAGCTAAGGGGTCATTAAGAACCAAATGACCTTAGAACCTATAATTGACCAACTTGGCCATAGAAAAGTAGCAGTATGCTACACTCATTGAGACCAAACTCTCGCGATGATTCCGGCGGCAAGAAAAGGTTGCCAAACTGGAATTATGACCGATCGAGGGTGGTCAGTAATATTGAGATCCGCTAGAACCCGGTTACTATTACTAGGACAGGTTGAACCAACTAAACTGAAAGAGGGTAATACCTAAACTCCATGCCATCCTGAAATCTAAGGGTTACTGTGTGACTTGTTTGCCCTTACCACGTTTGCTATTTGTGAATACTCGCGGTGTGTTTCTATCATAACATCATGCATCATGACATTGCATGCATCTTGCATCAGACTAACCTATTTCAAAGACAGAAGGGATTCATCTTTGTTCTATTTTGTAGGTTATGGCCTCTATGCGTAGAAACACTATTCGGATCAACTTTGTACAGATTCCTACTCAACTTAGAGATTTGGTTTCTAAAGTTCCAGATACTTCCTCCTTTATCAGAAGACATGGTCACCTCCTTGGTTTGGTCACTTCCAAGATGGATGAGCAGATGTTGAGTGTCTTGTGCCAGTTCTTTGACCCATTACACCACTGCTTCACCTTCCCGGACTATCAGTTGGTCTCTACTTTGGAAGAGTTCTCTGATTTGCTTGGTATTTCCATTCTAGAGCAGACGCCATTTACAGGTTGGGAGAAAGCTCTTAGGCCAGAAGATGTTGCTACATCCCTACATCTAACAAAGGCTGAGGTAATGTATAAGTGGGAGACTCGGAGTGGGACAAAGGGCTTCTTGGCTAAGTTCTTGGTTGATCGGGCTAATCAGTTTTGGGACAGTTTGGATTTTCAAGCATTCGAAGACACCCTGGCTCTTCTCATATACGAACAGGTTTTGTTCCCTAATTCAGATTCTTTCGTCGACGTGAACGCAGTGAAGATCTTCATGTCCCGTAATCCAGCCCACTCTCTTAGGTGACATTCTGCATGCTCTTTATGCCCGTACTGCTCGGAATGGGGAACCCTTATGTGGTGTGCACCATTGCTGGCGAGGTGGTTTATTTCTCACCTCCCCAAATCTGTTTTGAAGAACAAGGAAGCAATGGGTTGGGCCTACAGAATTATGTCCCTGGCTCATACGGACATCATCTGGAGCACTAAAGACATGGAAAAAGTAGCTATTATTGACCGGTGCGGAGAATACCCCAATGTTCCTTTATTGGGAATTAGAGGAGGGATCACATATAATCCTTGTCTGGCCTTGCGACAGTTTGGGCGAGCTAGAAAGGACGATCCTCATGAGTTGCTGATTTCGAGCATTGTCTTTGACTTCCAAGGGGATAGTGAAGGACATCGTCGCAGGTTCATACGAGCTTGAAATAGGGTTAACAGGTCTGATCCACATGAGCTAGGTGCGAAGACTTCTCTTCCAATGGAGCCGTATCTCCGGTGGGTTCGGGCCCGTGCCCAAAAGCTAGGGATGCCGTACGAAGCTGTCTTACCGGTAATTTTTGAGAATGCTGATGAACAAGGGGCTCCTCATACTGTCCTCCATCCATACATGCCTACCGACATTGGGGCATTAAAGAGGTCTTGGATGCAGTTGAGAGAAGAACGTGATACTTAAAGAGAAAAGTATAATGAGCAAGAGCGGAAGATTCTAAAGCTTACAAGACAGCTGGAGAATGAGAGGGTTCTCAACGACTATGTCAGCACAGGAGGAAAACGACCATGGGAGCGCTGATGTCTTTTGCTATTTATAGTTTTGATTTACTTTACAGTCTTTCTCTTTGTAACGCCTTAAAGGCGTTTGTCAAACATTGTTTCAAGTTTTTAATCTAATAAAAGTGTGTTTCCTTTTGGTTTACGAATTTGAATCTCCCTAAAGTCTTTGAAATCATATCATATGCATTCCATTCTCATGCACCTCATCACAGGTACCCTTACAGGTCTCTTATCTTCTTCGTTGTTTATTTCAGCATGCATCATGTCCACTGAAACATCAACTGATCAAGCTATTAAGGCTCTACAAGCTCAAAACGCTCAGTTCCAGGAAATGTTCATGAACCTGGCCAAGGGGCAGAAAGATCTGAAGACTCTTATCTTGAAGGATAAGAAGAAGAAGAAGAAGACGATCCTTCTGAACATGGGTCATAGGTTTGGAAACAGGTTGCGAGATGAAGTTGATCTGTCCCACTCATATGGAGGGGGGAGGGAGAATCAGGAAGAAAGGAGGACTCCTAGCCCTGTGGTTTCAGACAACGAGACTAACTTTGATGAAGACCAGTATCCTCCGGCTGAGGATAGGTGTAAACAACTCGAAGACCGATTAAGTGCGATGGAGATCCAGAAGATACCAGGTTTGGACTTTGGTGATTTGGGTCTAGCATATGGGGTGGTGATTCCCCACGAGTTTAAAGCACCAGTCTTTGCTAAATACGACGGGGTCTCCTGCCCAAAGCTACACCTCCGTTCGTATGTTAGAAAGATTCAGCCATATACCACTGACAGGAACCTCTGGATCCATTTCTTTCAAGATAGTCTTTCAGGGACTCAAATTGAGTGGTTTTATCAGCTAGAAGGAGCTAGTGTCCGTAATTAGGAGGACCTTGCTGCTTCTTTTTACAAGCAGTACCAATATAATGCCGACCTCGCTCCCACGCGTACCCAACTTCAGGGTATGTCTATGGGTGCGAGCGAAGGTTTTAAAGACTACACTCAGAAGTGGAGAGATGTTGCAGGTAGAGTCCAACCCCCGCTGGCTGACAGGGAGTTGGTGGATATGTTTCTGGGGACCCTGTCTGGTCCGTTTTTCAACCATTTGATCGGAAGTTCATCGTCAGGTTTTACTGAGTTAATTATGACTGGGGAGAGAATTGAAGCCGGTATCAAGAGCGGAAGGTTACAGAAAGGTGCTTCGTCAAGTACGGAGAAGAAGCCCTTCAAGAAGGAGTCTAGTGCAGTTTATAGCTCTAGGAACCAAAGTCGACCCGAGCTCCGCCAAGCAGTCAATGCGGTAGTTATTTCAAGACCAACCGTTGCCACACAATGCAACACTCAACCAAGGGCAGAGAGGCCTCAAAGACAGTTCACTCGGCTCAGCATGACTTTATCTCAAATTCTGCCGCAGTTGTTGAAGACTAACTTGGTGATTCCGAGGGAAGCTTCGAAGAATCCCAACACCACCTAACCGTTGTACAATCCAAACGCCCGTTGTGCTTATCACTCTGATAGCCCGAGGCATGATGCCAATAATTGATGGGCCTTAAAGAATAAGGTACAAGATCTGATTGACGCTAAGGAGATTGAGTTCGCAGCGCCAGAAAAGCCTAATGTCATAACGACTCCTATGCCAAAACATGACGCGGGAGTGAATGCTATCGGGGATGATGATGATGAAGAGTTTGACATTGACAACTGGATTTACCCAACTACCGACGGTGGATTGAGCAATTGGACAGTGAAGGATTCTATGCCCATTTCTTTTATCACACAGTAATAGACTTTTGTTTCGAACTTGTAACAGACAATTTTAAAACTTTATGGCCTGGTGCCTTACCCGAGACACTGTGGCTTTGTTTGTGAGGGCTTTATGTGTGTCATTTCCATATATCATTAATAAAATCATTGGACGTTTTCTTGCATTACAAATTTTGCGCTCCTTGTTTTTCTTTTTTATCTTGCAAAACAGTTATTTTACACACACTCACATATACATGTCTACATCCACTCTAGATCCCACTGATAACGATTCTGCTACTGCCAGTTATGACTTTGAAAGTCCGATCAACCAAGCCGAGGAAGAAGGTGAGGATGATTGCGAAGTGCCTGGTGAACTTGCTAGATTGTTACTTCAGGAAGAGAGGGCCATACAGCCGCATGAAGAGCCAGTGGAAACAGTAAATCTGGGCACATAAGAAGACAAGAAAGAGGTCAAGATCGGTGCAAATCTGGAATCTAGTGTTAAGCAATGGTTGATTCAGATGTTGCATGACTATGTTGAGATCTTTGCCTGGTCTTATAAAGATATGCTTGGGTTGGATACTGATATCGTGGTTCACCGCTTGCCTACCAAGGAAGACTGTCCTCTAGTGAAACAGAAAGTCCGCCGAATGCGCCCAGAGATGTCTGAGAAAATCAAGGCTGAAGTTACGAAACAGTTACTTCTTACCCGCAGTGGGTGGCTAACGTGGTTCCGGTGCCGAAGAAGGATGGTAAGGTTCGAATGTGTGTTGACTATAGGGATCTGAACAGGGCGAGCCTCAAGGATGATTTCCCTCTGCCTCATATCGACATTCTGATTGACAACACCATACATCATAAGGTCTTCTCCTTTATGGATGGTTTCTCTGGTTATAATCAGATTAAAATGGCTCGCGAAGACATGGAGAAGACAACCTTTGTTACTCAATGGGGTACCTTTTGCTACAAGGTCATGCCTTTCGGATTGAAGAATGCTGGGGAAACATATCAGAGCGCCATGGTCGCTCTGTTCCACAACATGATCCATCATGAGATTGAGGTATACATTGACAACATGATTGCAAGGTCCCAGACTGAGGAAGAAAATCTTGACCACCTTCAGAAGCTATTTGACAGGTTGAAGTTGTACAAGTTGAGGTTAAACCCGAACAAGTGCACCTTCGGGGTGAGGTCTAGTAAGCTGCTGGGTTTCGTCGTAAGTGATAAAGGTATTCAAGTGGATCCTGCAAAGGTGAAGGCTATACAGGAAATGCCAGCTCCCTGAACAGAAAAAGAAGTCAGAGGCTTTCTGGGACGTCTGAACTACATTGCCTGATTCATCTCACACCTGACTGCTACTTGTGAGCCGATCTTCAAGTTACTGAAGAAAGATCAAGTGGTAAGATGGAATGATGAGTGTCAGGCCGCTTTCGAAAGGATCAAAGAATATCTCCAAGAGCCACCTATTTTGATGCCTCCAGTTGAAGGGAGACCTTTGATCTTATACTTGACAGTACTCGATAATTCAATGGGGTGTGTGCTGGGGCAGCATGACGAGTCTGGCCGAAAAGAGCATGATATTTATTACCTTAGCAAAAAGTTTACCGACTGCGAGACCCGATACTCATTGCTTGAGAAAACTTGCTGCGCTTTGGCATGGTCTGCTCGCCGGCTGAGACAGTATATGCTGACTCACACTACTCTATTGATATCAAAGATGGATCTAATCAAGTATATCTTTGAAAAGCCTGCCTTGTCTGGATGAATAGCAAGATGGCAGATGATCTTGACTGAGTATGACATCCAATATACGACCCAAAAAAGTAATTAAGGGAAGTGTGTTGGCAGATCATTTGGCACATCAGGCTATAGACGACTACCAATCCATGAACTTTGAATTTCCGGATGAGAACATCATGTTGGTGACCGACTGTGAGACACCTGGACCGGATGAAGGACCTGAGGAGGGATCCCGATGGTCTATGTACTTTGACGGAGCTTCAAACGCTTTGGGTAATGGCATTGGCGCCATGATCATATCTCCTGAAGGCTCTCATACTCCGTTCACCGCCCGACTTTGTTTCAACTGCACCAGTAACATGGCGGAGTATGAAGCGTGCATTATGGGTCTTCGAGCAGCCATTGACCTAA
This sequence comes from Vicia faba, assembly GCA_948472305.1. Lineage (NCBI taxonomy): Eukaryota > Viridiplantae > Streptophyta > Magnoliopsida > Fabales > Fabaceae > Vicia > Vicia faba. The sequence continues at coordinate 37,302,131 of OX451739.1, read as the reverse complement.
GGATAAAGTTCTTAAGTGTATTCGGAGATTCCTCCCTCGTGATCAGTCAGATAAAAGGTGAGTGGGATACGAAACACCCAAATCTTATTCCTTACAAGGAGTATGTGTTGACATTGCTTCCTCACTTCGAGGAGATAACCTTTGAACACTTCCCTAGAGAGGAGTATCAGTTGGCAGATGCGCTAGCTACGATGTCTTCTATGTTCAAGGTCAGATGGGACAATGAAGCTCCCCAGATTACCATTGAGAGGTTGGACGAACCCGCACATTATTGTGACATTAAGACTAAAGAGGTAGCAGATAAACCCTGGTTCCATGAGGTAAAGAGGTATCTTGAGGCTCAGGAGTACCCCGAGGGTGCATCTGTTAATGACAAGAAGTTTCTGAGGAGGTTCGCGGCGAATTTGTTCATCAGTAATGGTATTCTTTACAAGCGTAATCATGATTCAACCTTACTGCATTGTATGGATAAGAACGAAGCAGAAAGGATTATGGTAGAGTTACATGAAGGTACTTTCGGAACTCATTCCAGTGGACACACCGTGGAAAAGAAAATCCTACGGGCAGGATATTATTGGTCCACAATGGAAGCCGACTGTTATCAGCATTCTCGGACATGTCACAAGTGCCAAGTCTATGCTGATAAAGTGCACATACCTCCAGTTCCTCTGAACGTCTTGATAGCTCCTTGGCCTTTTGCAATGTGGGGCATCGACATGATTGGCGAGATCAGACCTACCGCATCTAACGGGCATCGTTTCATCTTGGTAGCAATTGATTACTTTACAAAGTGGGTTGAAGCAGCTTCATTTGCTACTGTAACCAAAAACTTCATGGCACGGTTTATTCGGCACAATCTGATTTGTTGCTACGGTGTACCAGAGAGGATCATTACGGACAATGGTACAAATCTCAATAATAAGATGATCACCGAGCTCTGCAAGCAGTTCAAGATACAACATCACAACTCTTCTCCTTACTGGCCGAAGATGAATGGGGGTTGTAGAAGCGGATAATAAGAACATTAAGAAGATTGTGCATAAGATGACAATTACTTACAAAGATTGGCATGAGATGTTACCTTTTGCTCTTCATGGGTACCGTACCTCAGCACGGAATCCTCCAGAAGAGCATCTCCTCCCCACAGAGTTATTCTTTCATCAGTTCATTCCCCAACATAATTATTCTCTCCTGCAGGTTTATTCTCACAATCATCTTCATCCACTGTCTCCGGCAGAAACGAAGAATTCAATTCTTTTCTCCAGCAGCAATCTGGGATTTATTTTCCCCAGCTAAAAACATCACATCTTCATGCATCATGACATGCATACGCATCATACAACACAATCTCATTTATTTTGAGAACATCATTGATTGATACATATCATGCATTACATACAACTAACCTTTATCTTTCAGGAAGGATACGGTTAAATTCTCACAAAGTTCAAGCTATGAAGCTTCTACCATGGTCGAATTACGGACGAGCTCCTAAATGGACAAGTTCCTAAATCTCCGCAAAGTAGTTGAACTACGGACAAGCTCCTAAATCTCAACAATGTTATTCTTAGTTGAATTACGGACGATGTTCCTAAATCTCAGTAGAGTAGTTGAATTATGGACAAGTTCCTAAATCTCAACGAAATTATTTCCTCAATCGAATTACGGACGAGTTCCTAAATCTTGACAAAAGTATTTCCTCAGTTAAATTACGGACGATGTTCCTAAATCTCAGCAAAGTAGTTGAATTATGGACGATGTTCCTAAATCTCAGCCAAGTAGTTGAATTACGGACGAGCTCCTAAATCTCAGCGAAGTTATTTTCTCATTTGAATTATGGACAGGCTCCTAAATCTCAGCGAAGTTGTTGAATTACGGATGAGCTCCTAAATCTCAGCAGATATCACCTTAGTTGAATTACGGGCGATGTTCCTAAATCTCAGCAGAGATGCTTCCACAGTCGAATTACGGATGAGTTCCTAAATCTCGACATATATGTACCTCAGTTGAATTACGGACGAGTTCCTAAATCTCAGTGAAGTTATTTACCCTAGTTGAATTACGGGCAAGTTCCTAAATCTCAGCAAAGTTGTTGAATTACGGACAAGTTCCTAAATCTCGACAGATATGTTCCTCGGTTGAATTACGGACGAGTTCCTAAATCTCAGCAGAGATGTTTCCTCAATTGAATTACGGACGAGTTCCTAAATCTCAACAGATGGTTGCTTAGTTGAATTACGGAAAAGCTCCTAAATCTCGACAAAAGCAGTTGAATTACGGACAAGCTCCTAAATCTCGACAAAATCAGTTGAATTACGGACAAGCTCCTAAATCTCGACAAAATCAGTTGAATTATGGATGAGCTCCTAAACCTCAGCAAAAGATGTTCCCTCAGTTGAGTACGGATGATTGAAGTTCCTAAATATCAACAGAGATGACTCACCAGCAGAATGACGGACGACAAAGCTCCTAAATTTCTACTTCTCTCAACAAAGATCTGGCTTCCCCAGCGGAATCTTCCTCAACAACAGGTATACAAGCTCTCGCTTATGCGATAGAAACTCCTCCAAATGGCATATGTAATCCCATTCCAGGCATCATAAGACAATTATCATTTCATGCGAGTGAAAATTTCTGGGCACTCTAGTGTTCAATCCACTTCCACCATCGGATTACGACAGGCACGAAAGCCAATCTACATCCTCAGGTTATAAAAGATGGAACAGGGGCAGATGATGTACCCAAAAATTTTCCCTCTCATATTTCTCAAAACATTTCAAGGAAGATCTCCAAGTTGCTCAAGATAGCTCAAGGGTTGGCCAGACAAGCTCTCTCTTAAGGCAGTCTACCCCAAACTAGGGTTTCACATTGCATCAAGATCCTTGAGTCCAAGTGACCCCAATTTCTCACCAATGTCCTAATATGTTCTCAAGATCATCCATGTCAAGTTTCAAGCCTTGCAGAGGAATTTTGCTCAGTCAATTGCTTAAAAGTCCAAAAGTCGACTATGCTAGGGAAAAAGTCAACTGTGACCCAAATACAGTCAAACTTCAAGATTTTTTGTCAATATTCTCATTTTGAAGTATATTTCATCATTTTATCAAGGGTTGATCATGATTCATCAAGGATTGCTCACAATTCATCAAGATTCAAAAGTTGCTAAATTAGGGTTTTGTAAGAAAAGTCAACTCAAATTTGACCAAGCATAAATTTCTCATACTTTATGAGAAATGACCCATCCAAAGCTCATTTTGAAGAGGATTCAATTACCTACAATCCATATTCATATCCAAAGATCAAAAAATGCACTCACAAGAAGTTATGAATTTGGACATTATAGGTCATTTTGAAAAGTCAACAAAAACACCTTTTTTGTCAAAGCTTCATAAATGAGCATGTAATATCAAATTGAGATGAGACCAAAAGGGTTGCTTAGAGGACATCTCAAGATTTCTAAAAAGTACAAGAACACCTGTAAAGAGTCAAAATTGAGGAAGTTATGCATTGTTGAAGTTGGACTTTTTTGCAAAATTGCCAAAAGTCAGCTATGCCCAAAACTTCAAACTTTGCCAAATGGGCCCATTCTTTTTCACTTGTGTTGAGTTTGCATTATAGCCCACGTGCTCCAGCCTTGGCCATGTGTCCATATCATATTTTTATTAATTATTTTGATTATATTTGAATTAATTTGATTTAAATCAAAATAAATCAAATAAAAATCCAAAAGCATCGATAACAAGGATTTTGTGGTGATTTCAGGTTTCATTATACAGCTTTCCATCATCAAACTCATATCAAGGCACAAGTGTACAAAAAGATAGGATTTGGACCAAATTTGGAAGGTTGTTAAAGGAAGATCAAATCAAATATCAAAGTATTGATTGAGGAAGATTTGGACAGCAAAAACAATCCGAATACATTGTGCAATACATAAGGGTCGTGTGCAGACCAAAATAAGGGTTGGAGATCAGTTCTAGAGCACAAACAGAATTTGAAAAAATCAAGAAAAAGTGTGAGATCAAAATCACTCATAGAGGCAGTTTCAAGGCTTGAGACTTGTCTCAATCGTTTCTTGGCAGCTTCCACAACCTAAACCAATCAAAGCCAGGAATTTTCAGACCCTCCCAAGCGCTGTAAGTCAATCACGAACTCACCCTTTTCTTGATTTCGTATTTTGAAATTTAGGCATAGTTAGCATGAATTGATGGCATATTCTGAATCTACAAATCATTTGCAAGCTTTTGTTATTACTGAATTGCATTTATATGACCTGTAACGAGATCCATCATTGTTGGGGTTTCGTTTTTGTTTTTGGGGTTTTTTGTTTCAGGAATAATTGGCCCTAGTAATGGGCAGGTTGCATTCAGGAGGGTGAGACGAACTCAACCCTGGTCTTAGAATCCATTTCCATGGCCTATACAAGATTTTGAGGGTGGACAGGCTTGTAGCGACGAACCTTTGTCCGTTGGTATAGATGTTTCTGGTTTTGGCCACGGAGAGAGGAAGAAGAAACAGGCGTGTCACTCCCTCATTCTCCCGTTCAAATGAGCGCACCTTTTTTTTCTTCCAGTAACGCTCATTTTTTGTTGTATTATATTTAATTTGTATTCTATTAACAAAGCAAGGCAAGTGGCGTGGTGGCAAGCATAGCATTGGAATTCCTCTCAGGACCTGGGTTCGAATCCCAGGTCCCTATATTTTTCTCTATAATATTTCCTTTCAGATAATCATATGCGGGCAGGAACTTGATGTATACCATATGCTCTCACTCATCAATGTGCCAGATGGCCAGATGGCCAGATCTGGTGGCCAAGCATTGAAGGCACACCATAGGCAGGTCAACACATATACACTGTATCAGAAAAGTCAAACGGACTGCATATCAAATGGGCCAACAAATTGCTATTCACACCTCAAAATCAGGCCCATCTCTATTTCTCTATTTTATTCATTTCCATTTAATTATTTTTTATTTTATTACTAACCAATAACATAATTTCTTTTTTATCAAAAAATTACCAAAAAATATTTTTATCCAATTAAAATTCAGAACTTTATTTTTCTTTAATAAATTTTAATTAATTAATTAGGTTATTAATTCTAGATAACTTTAATTGATTTTGTAAATATTTAAAATTAATTAGAAATTAATAGGTTTTAACTACTAATTTAATTATTTTATTCTCTTCCTTAAATTAACAAAAACACCAAAATATGTCATTAATTATTATTTTTTCATTAATTAATTTATTTAATAATTAATTTAGTATTTCATTTAGGACTTAATTTATCTTCTTGAATAAAAACAACAAAAACATTTTCTTTAATTAAAAGGGTCAAAACCCTAAATTCACATTCGATCCAATTCACTCGCGCGATTGATTTTTCCTTATTCAATTATTAATGTATCTGCTCCTGGCTTGTAATAAATAATTAGGACATTTATTTATTTTTCTGCTTTTATTTTATTTTCAAAGGGTTGTTTTTGGTGATGTAAATACCCGACGCCTTGTAATAATTTAGTTTAATTTCCACACCTTTAATTTCTTCAAATTATACAACTATTAGATGTTTGATAATAGGGTTTGCATGACAAGAATGAATGCTTAATCTAAAATCAAATTAGATCACCCTAAACATGTGCAAAGATAAAAATAACTGAAATCAACACACTCACGCATGCGCACTCCTAGGGTACATCCCACTTGGTTTCCTTCGTACACGGTCATTGAGTATAGGGTATTTTAGAGGTCGCCCTCTTGTCTAAAAGATCATAGTTGCCTCAAAATGGTTGCCTCGGAAATTGTTGCCTCGAACAAATGATCTAAGACACTAGGGTTACCGCTAAGACGTCCTAACATTGCTTTAGTGACCATATGTCCCTCTTTCGAATTGACCCTCAAACTCCAACGACGGTGCTACCTACTCACTAATAGTGGGATAACATTGTCTAAAGGAAATTAGCATAGAATGATTCCTTTTTCGAGTAGGTAGATTAGTTCTTAGATACTTGCTCATCCAAAACAAATTTTTCACACTTACACTCCTTTTACAAACAAGTTTTTCAAAAAAAAAAAAACTTCATTACACTCTTGAAGATAGAAGCAAGAATTAAATCGAAGTCAAAAAAAACATTTCAAAACCCACAAGCACAAAAGAAAACAATTTTGAAAATGATGAGTAAGTACCTAAGAGCTAGTAGATAACTACGGATAGAAAGGGTGCTAATACCTTCCCTTTATATAATCCACCCCCCGTACTCAGAAATATCTCAAAAAAGGAATTTTTCTGTGCTTTTTTCCTTTCCTTGTTGGATAAAATAAAATACGGTGGCGACTATTGCTTACCGCGACATTTTGCGAATACAAACGCAAAACGCAAACCAACATTTCAAAAACAGTCAGTTCTTCCACCGTATCACATTTCCCTTTAGCCAAGTTCAAGAACATCTCTTTGAATTGAGCATTATGTGCTTGAAGAGTCTTGATGGCTTGATCGGTAGGTATTTCAGAAGACATTATGTGCTGAAATAAACAGCGGAGAAGATGAGAAACCTGTAATGATACCTGCAATAAGGTGCATGATAATGGAATGTGTATGAAATGATTTCAAAGACTTTGGGAGATTTAAATTTGCAAACCAAGAAATAAACAAACTTTATTAGATTCAAACTTGTAAGAATGTTTAACAATGCCTTTAAGGCGTTACAAAAGAAATAGACTGAAAGAAAATATAAACTAGAAAAACAACAAAAAATCAGAAGTCCCATGGACGCTTTCCATTCGTGCTGACGTAGTCATTGATCGTCCTTTCATTATCAAGTTTCCTCGTAAGCCTCAAGATCTTCCTCTCTTGCTCATGATATTTCTCCCTGTAGGTATCCCTTTCTTCCTTCAGCTGAATCTAGGATCTCTTCAATGCCCCCAGATCAGTAGACATGTAGGGATAAAGGACTGTGTAAGGAACACCTTCTTCATTAGTATGCTCCACAATCACTGGCAACACAGCTTCATAAGGCATTCCAAGCTTCTGAGCCCGAGCTCGCACCCACTGGAGGTAAGGTTGCATATGGAGAGAAGTCTTTGGTCCTAGCTCTTGAGGGTCAGACCTGTTCACCATGCCCTAGGCTCGTATAAACCTTCGGCGATGCTCTTTAATGTCCTCCTTATAGTCAAAGACGATGTCTGTAAGAAGTAGCTCATGAGGACCGTCTCTACGAGTGCGACCAAACTTTCGTAAAGCCAAGCAAGGACTGTAGGTTATACCTCCTCTATTTCCAAGCAACGGGACATTAGGGTATTCCCCATATCGATCAATGATAGCAACACCTTCCATATCCTTAGAACTCCAAAGGATGTCTGTATGAGCAAGGGACATTATCCTGTAAGACTATCCTAAACCTTCCTCATTCTTCAACACGGACTTGGGGAGGTGCGAAATAAACCACCTCGCCAACATTGGCATGCAACACATGAGGGTACCTCTTCTACTCACCGTACGAGTATAGAGGGCATGCAGAATATCACTCAGAAGAGTAGGTACAGGATTGCGAGACAAGAAGATCTTAACCGCATTCACATCTACGAAGGAATCTAGATTCGGGAAAAGAACCAAACCATAGATAAGGAGAGCCAAGATATATTCAAAAGCCTGAAAGTCCAAACTGTCCCAGAATAATTGAGCTTGATCCATTAGAAACTTGGCTAAGAAACCTTTAACCCCGCTTCGTGTCTCCCAATTAGACACTACATCAGCCTTTTTCAAGTGTAAAGCTGAAGCAATGTCTTCTGGTCTAGGAGTCTCTTCTAAACCTATGAAGGGCATCTGCTCGAGGATGGATATGCCCAACAAATGAGAAAACTCCTCCAAAGTGGGAACTAGCTGATAATCCGGGAAGGTGAAGCAATGATGCATTGGATCAAAGAACTGGAAGAGCATACTCATCATTTTTTCATCAAATCTGGAGGTAACCAAACTAAGAAGCTGACCATGTCTTCTAATGAATGAAGAAGTATCAGAAATTCTCCAGGCCAAATCTTTGATTTGAGCAGGTATTTGCACAAAGTTGACTCGAATGGTGTGTCTACGAATGGAAGTCATGATCTGCAAAAGAGAACAAAGATAAATCCCCTCGGTCTTTGAAATGGTTAGCCTAATGAAGTATGCATGCTATGTCATGATGCATGATGTCATGATAAAACACACAATAGGTATCACAGATAGCAGACATGGTAAAGGAAAACAAGTCACACAATAGCCCTTAAGTTCCAGGCTTGCATGGGGTTTAGGTATTACCCTCTTGAAGTTCAGTTGGTTTCAACCTGTCCTAATAATAGTAACCGGGTTCTAGAGGTTCTCAATATCACTGACCATCCTCCATCGGTCATGGTTTCAGCTCACGCAATCTTTTCTTGCGGCCGGAACTATCTCGAGAGTATGGTCTCAATGAGTATAGCATCGAGTATCAACCAGTTCCCAGCTTTACACCGAGACCGGCTATCTCACTACTTCCTATGGCCAAGTTGTTCAATTATAGGTTCTAAGGTCAGTTGATGCTTAACGACCCATATAGAAGCCCTATATTCTCCTCGTTTCTCCACAAGGGATATCGTTACCAACCAATGTGCCACATCAACATAGCTACTGCTTCAACAGTACCGGTCTATGCCATACAGTTTCCTCACAGTTTATTGCTACTTACCTAAAAGGTGTTCCCCATATCCAGGTTAGGATCCATAGTAACTCCCAATATAAAGCCCTCAAAGGTAAAGCAAACAAATCAAACAATAAAAGCAATTTATGATGAACTAATCCTAAGGTATACCCCACTTATTTGTCCCAAGCAGAGTCGCCAGTTCTGTGATATGGTAGCCAGAACCAGACTGTTTGAAATGCTGGTGTGCGTTTTGCGTTTGTGTTTGCAAAATGTCGCGGTAAGCAAGAATTTCCACCGACTTTTATTTTATCCAACTGGAAAGGAAAAAAGCACAGAAAAATTCCCTTTTTCGAGAGTTTGAGTACGGGGGTAGATTATAGAAAGGGAAGGTATTAACACCCTTTCTATCCGTGGTTTTCCACGGGCTCTTAGGTACTTGCTCATCATTTTCAAAATTTCTTGTGTGTCTTTGATTTGAAAAAGTTTTTGTTTTACTTCGATTTAACCCTTGCTTCTGTCTTCAAGAGTATTACGAAGTTGTTTTGAAAACTTTGTTTGAAAAAAGTGTAAGTGTGACAAAGTTTGTTTGTTTTGAGCAAGTACCTAACAGTTATCTACCTACTCGAAAAAGAGAATGTTTTTGTTCTTATTTCCTTTAGACAACGATATCCCACTATTAGTAAGTAGGTAGCACCGTCGTTGGAGTTTCAAGGGTCAATTCGAAAGGGACGTACGATCACTAAAGCAATGCTAGGACGTCTTAGTAATAACCCTAATGTCTTAAGATCAATATTCAAGGCGACATATACGAGGCAACCTTTCCGAGGCAACTTTTCCGAACGGGACTTTGATCTTTGTTTAGACAAGAGAGCGACCACTAAAATATCCTATACTTAATGACCGTTTACCGAAGGCAACCGAAGTGGGAGTATACCCTAGGAGTGCGCATGTGCGAGTGATTCAATTTCAAGTTTATTATCTTTGCACACTTATGGTTTACTAACCGTTTTAAAGTTAATCATACATTCTTGTCATGCAACCCTAATATCATACATCTAACAGTTTAATATTTTGCGAGAATTAAAGTGCGGAAGGTAAAGCTACGCTATTACAAGGCTTCGGGTATTAATTACATAGCCAAAAACAACCCGTAAAAAAACGATAAATGAACGAAAAAGTCCTAATTAAACTATTACATCTTGTGAGCAATTACATCAATATTGTAAAAATATAATAAAGCGCGTGCGATGAATTATGAATGATAGGAGATTAGGGTTTTGACCCCGTCTAACCTAATTAAAAGAAAAAATTATTTTTTGATTGTTTTTTGATTATTTCTAAGAAAAATAAGGTTTGAATTAAATATGTACAAAATTACCAATTAAATTAGATTAAGAAAAATACTAAATTTAACCTATTTTTGTGTTTTTTGGTTTTTTTTAAGAAAAATAAAATAGAATTTAAATTAGACAAAACCCTAATTTCTAACTTGTTTTAATTTATTTACAAAATAATTAAAGTTACCCTAAAATTAAATAAGACTAATTAAATCAAATTTTGTATAAAAAATAAATTCTAAATCTAATTGGATGAAAATATTATTTTTATGATTTTTATAAAAAAAGAAATAATTTGGTGTTAGTAAAAATAATTTAAATAAATTAATTAAGAAAATAGAAAATGGGCCTGAAATAGCAATTTGGAGAGGTGTGTCGCTGGCAAATCTGGGCCCAAACCAGCTGGTCCATGTTGACTTCCACGCTTCAGTGCTAGCACGTTGACTAGGTCACATGATAGATCCTTCAATGATGGCCTTCAGATCTGGCTTCCTGGAGATCCCATGGTTGGATCCTGAGGGTGCATGGTGGTCCTTATGATTTGTATCCACGCCTGGTCACTTAGAGAAAATAATGTGAAGCATATGGGGGACCTGGGATTCGAACCCAGGCCCCAAAGCATTTTCCACTACCTCTTGACCAACTGAGATGGACACGCATATTGTACATGAAATAATAATAAACAATAATATGGAAAACAAACAGAATAATCATTATCCGCGCGAAAATTTGAATGGGCTAATCACAGCTTGCCACGCCATTCGTCCTTGTCCTCTCTCCGTTGGCAAAAGATTCAGTGACTTTTACCTACGGACAAATGTCCGTAGCTATAACCCTTGCATCTCTTACAATCAAACACAGACATGATAAACAAATTCCAATACCATGAATCAACTCGTCTTGGCTTATTGAGAATCATGGTGCCCTTCATGGGGGGCCAATTTTGCCTGCATACAAAGACCCTAAAACGAGACCAAGAACCCTAATAATGGAAAATCTTCATAGAGTTAGAAAAAATGCAATTGAATGTTATAAACAGCTTGCAAATGCTTCAAGAAACAAGAATATGTAAGTATTTCATGCTGTAAGTGCCAAAATCATGTGATTCGATTTCAAGAAAAAGCCATGGTCATGGCTGACTTACAGTGAGTTCTGGCGCTGGAAAATGCTTGTTCTTGATTGGTACAACTTCCTTGCAATCCCAGAAATCGAATGAGATGGCTAGGGGACCTTGAAAACGTCTGGAAGTGTGAATTCAAGTCAGTACTTTTTGGTCAAATTTTCAAGTTTCGTTCTTCCTTTGTGCGCCTCCCAAGCCTATGTTTTAGGTCTAAAAATGTTCACTATATACCAAGGATTGGATTAGGGTTAAAATTATGCTCTCAATCTTTATCCATTATGGCTTTTGATCTTGATTTGATTCACTTGAAAATCTTTCCAAAATAAGCCAAAATCAATCTTTTTGTGCCCACCTATGCCTTTCACTAATTGGTTCACTTGCTAGCTGGATATAGGACCTGAAATATGCACAATATCTTGAGGTTTCAATGATTTGGATTTTTTCATGATTTGTTTTGATTTAAATTGATTTAATTCAAATAAAAATCAAAATAAATATTAAAAATAAGATAAAGACAAGTGGAAAGAGATAGGGCTCGTGGACCATGCTACCAACTCAAAACAACTGCAAAAAGTTAGGCCCATTTAGCAAAAATTGCAATTTGAGGCATAGTTGACTTTTGACAATTTTGCAAAAAAGGTCAACTTTACCAATGCATAACTTCCTCAATTTTGACTCTTTGAAGGTGTTTTTGGACTTTTTAGAAAGCTTGAGATGTCCTATAAACAACCCTTTTGGTCTCATAGCATTTGAATCTTACATGTTCATGTATGAAGCTTTGACAAAAAAGGTGTTTTTGTTGAGTTTTCAAAATGACCTATAATGTCCAAATTCATAACTTCTCGTGAGTGCATATTTTGAACTTGGGAGATGAAGATGGATTGTAGAGCATTCATTCCTCTTCAAAATTATCTTTGTATGGGTCATTTCTCATAAAGTATGATAAAGTTATGCTTGGTCAAAGTTGAGTTGACTTTTCCTACAAAACCCTAATTTAGCAACTTTTGGGTCTTGATGAATTGTGAGAAATCCTTGATGAATCATGATCAAACCTTGATCAAATGATGGATAATACTTAAAATTTAGTATGTTGACCAAAAATCTTGAAGTTTGACTGTATGTGGGCCACAGTTGACCTTTGCCCTAGCATAGTCGATTTTCAGGCTTTTGAGCAATTGACTGAGCAAACTTCCTCTGCAAGGCTTGAAACTTGACATGGATAATCTTGAGAACATATTAGGACAATAGTGAGCACTTGGGATCCCTTGGAATCAAATATCTTGATGTAACATGAAACCCTAATTTGAGGTAGACTGCCTTAGGAGAGAGCTTGTTTGGTCAACCCTTGGACTTCCTTGAGCAACTTGAGGATCTTTCTTGAGATGTTTTGAGAAATATGGGAGGGCAAATTTTGGGGTACAACACCGTCCATGAAGGAAAATACTTTGTTCTGGGCCGTATTTTCAACCAGGATAACGATGTGGGGAAGTGGAAAATCATCTTTAGGGTTGGCCCTATTTAAATCTCTATAATCCATACACATTCGTACTTTGCCGTCCTTTTTAGGCACGAGAACAATGTTGGTAACCCATTGAGGATAGGAAGTGACAACCAAGAATCCAACATTGAATTGTTTCATGACTTCCGCTTTGATCTTCTCTGACATGTCAGGTCTCATGCGGCAGACTTTTTGTTTTACTGGTGGACAATCTTCTCTTGTGGGTAGACGATGTACCACGATGTCTGCATCAAGTCCTGGCATGTCTTTGTATGACCAGGCAAAGATCTCAACATAATCATGCAATAGCTGAATTAGACGCTCCTTGACACTCGGCTCTAGATTGGCACCCACCTTGATTTCCTTTTTATCCTCCTCGGTACCCAAGTTGATTGTATCCACCGGTTCCTCATGAGGCTGAATAGCTCTTTCCTCTTGTTGTAGTAGTCTGGCCAATTCCCCTGGTACTTCACAATCTTCCTCACCTCCGTCTTCGGCTTGGTAGATTAGATCTTCAGAGTCACTAAAGGCCATAGCAGTATCGTTACCCATGGGATCCGGAATGGAGGGGTACCTGCATTTGTGAGTGTGGGTGTGTGTAAGGGTATAGTTATTTTTAAATAATAAAATGTAAAAGAAAGACAATGAGCACAAAAGGTTTGTATATGAAAAAATGTCCATGATTCATTGAATGTCATATGAAGATGAAATAAAAACCCTTACAAATGGACCATTGTGCCTCGGGTAAGACACAAGGTTTTAAATGTGCGAATTGTTTGTGAATATTACAAGTCCAACAGAAATGTAAAAGATAAATTACTAAGAGATGAAAGTTATTAGGACAAAGTCTCTGGCTTCCCAATTGCGAAGTCCTCCGTTGACAGTAGGGAATATCCAATCCTCCAAGCTGCAATCTTCTTCACCATCTTCCACTGCATTGACCTCTCGGTTGCTAATCTTCAAAGGTGGCCCTCCAGCACGGGCACGATGCACAGCCTTCTGAGAACTTGAAGTAAATCCTAAGCCAAACTTGTCATATTTATACGGAATATCTGGAAGTTTCCCCCAGATGGTGCATCCACCCTCCTCTACTACTGCCTTGGCGTCCTTTAGAGATGACATCCGAAGCGGAGGTCTCGTGATCTTGGAGATCTGGGATACTGTATTGGTTACTGCTACCTTTTGAGAGACTTCTTCGAAATGTTGAAAAGGAGTTTCAATGAACTCACCATCCAACTCCACATACCGGAAAGAATTTAGGTGGCTAATTGTGTACTCTTCCTCTTCGTGGATAGTGATAATCTTTCCATGGACCGGGTATTTCAGCATCTGGTGTAATGTAGAGGTGACAACACCAGCATTATGGATCCAGGGCCGTCCTAGCAGACAAGAGTAAGAGGGGCGGATGTCCATTACATAGAAAGTTGAGTTGAAAGTCTGAGTTCCCACCTTTATGGGGATGTCCACCTCCCCGTGGACCATCCTCTTTGAGCCATCAAATGCTCTTACAATTATGTTACTGGGTTTTAATTTCAGTCCTTCGCAATCCAATATGTCAAGAGCTTTCTTCGGTAAAACGTTCAAAGATGAGCCAGTTTCCACCAAGACATGGGCCAGAGTTGTTCCTCTACACTCCATAGAGACATGCAATGCCTCGTTGTGCTTTCTCCATCTTGGTGTCAAATCAGCATCAGAGAAGCCTAGGCTGTTATCAGCTGTCAAGATGGCCACACAATTTGCAATTGGTCAGCAGATGTCTCTTGTGGCACATGGGTTGTCTTCAAAAACTTCACCAGAGCCTTCGCATGTGCCTCAGAACACAGCAACAATGCTAGCATGGAGATTTTGGAGGGAGTTTTCCCCAAATGTCCAACCACGTCATAGTCACTCTTCTTTATTATTCGCAGGATCTCCTCCATTTCCTTCTTAGAGGTTTCGGGGATAGTCAGCGGTTGAGCCTTCGTCCGGACAGGCTCTTCTTGAATACTTTTTCCTCGAATTTCAGCAGTAGAAGTGTTGGTAGGGATAACAGCAGGGGTTGTGTCGTCTTTTCCAGTAGGAGCACTTGCAGATATGATTATAGGTATGGAGGTAACCTTTGGAACAACCACGGGTCCAAAAACTGCCTTTGGAGGGGCAATTTTTGGAGAGAAGATTCTACCCCTACGGGTAATCTTATTGGTTCCGACAATATTGCTAATGTCGGAGTCTTCTTCTTCGGAGCTCATTTCTTCGGCGGCCAGCCCATCTTGTTTGATACCATGGTAGTAGATGTCTTCACCATAATTCCACGGTACCATTTTGTCTGATTCATGCGGGACCGGCCCGAGCATTGTGATTATCAGAGGAGTAGTTTTTGGAACCGATGTAATCCTAACGGGTCTTTTGGGGACCCTGGAAGGATTGGCGGAGATGGTTATGATTGAAACGTCTTCAACAGGAATAGGTGAAATAGGAGCATTTTCAAACAGAATCTCTTGGTTGTCTATCAAGCGTTGAATTCCCGTCTTCAACAAAGGGCAAACAGTTGGTGAGGATAAGAAAATATGGCAGTCTTCATTACAACCTGGGAATACACTAGCTTTCAATAAGTTATCTTAATGACTGGGAGCGGAGTCAAGAGTTCATCAACTGTGGTAACAAACAAATCTTCTTCGATAACATTGGTGTTGTGACCATGCCTAGGCATAGGAGCGGAAATGACGTTTGGTTTCTCGGGCGCATCAAACTCAATCTCTTTTGCATCTATAAGGTCTTGAATTTTGTTCTTCAAGGCCCAACAATTGTTAGTGTCGTGACCCGGACTTTCGGAATGATATGCGTATCTGGCATTTGGGTGATAATGAGGGGAAGCAGTGTTGGGATTGTTTGGAGCTTCTTTTAAAGTTGCCAGATTAGATTTCAGAAGATGTGGTAAATCCTGGGCTAAAGTCATATTAATTCTGGTGAATTACTGGACTGGCCTTTCCACCCTCGGTTGGTTACTTCTTGGTTGATCAGATGTAGGCTTTGGGATCATAACAACCCCTACCATTGGTCGGCGCTCAGCTCTCCCTTGGTTCCTTTATGGATAAACAGCAGATACCTCCTTCTTTCCAGTGAAAGGCTTTCTCATAGTTGTAGAGGCAGAAGAATCCTTCTGAATCTTTCCACTTTTTATGCCAGCTTCCACCCTCTCTCCGGTTAATATTAATCAGTAAATCCAGCAGATGAGCTCCCAATCAAATGGTTGAAGAAAGGGCCCGATAGAGTGCTTAAGAACATATCCACCAACTCCCTTTCAGACAGAGGGGGTTGCACTCTTCCAGCTAGATCTCTCCATTTCTGCGCGTAATCTTTGAAACCTTCGTTCGAAGCCATAACCATACTCTGAAGTTGAGTACGAGTAGGCACCAAATATGCATTATACTGGTATTGTTTATAGAAAGCCGCAGCAAGGTCTTCCCAGTTGTGGACGTCGGCCCTTTCTAATTGGTAAAACCAATCGAGTTGTGTTCCGGATAAATTATCCTGGAAAAAATCTACCC
Source organism: Vicia faba (assembly GCA_948472305.1). NCBI lineage: Eukaryota > Viridiplantae > Streptophyta > Magnoliopsida > Fabales > Fabaceae > Vicia > Vicia faba. The sequence continues at coordinate 37,285,993 of OX451739.1, read as the reverse complement.
ACAGGTCTTTATCGGCGGAGTGTGGTTGAATCTTTCTCACGTATGATCGAAGGTGCATTTTAGGACATGAAACCCATTTTTTTTCAAACAATGACACTTTGAACTTTGGTGAGATCAAAATTCCCGATACTAGCCCCAATTCTTCAAAGTCTAAACCTGGTACCCTTTGTATTTCCATAGTGTTCAAGCGCTCTTCAAGATGTTTGTACTTATCATCTGCGGGAGGATACTGTTATTCGGAGTAATCTTCCTCCTCTTCAGATTCTGATGGAACTGCTGTTTCTTTTCCCTTCCCTTCTCCTTCATCAGATGTTGCTGCAAAATTCAAGGTTCTTCTAGTTTGTCCTTGAAATCTTCTCCCCATGATTACAACACCAGTTGGTTTCTTCTCTTTCTTCTTTTTCTCTTTGGCCAACAGAGTCTTCAATTCCTCTTGTCCTTTGGCCAGATTTGTGAGTAACTGTTGAAACTGTATGTTTTGAGCTTGAAGATCTTTGACTGTCTGTTCGAGATCTATCTTATTGAAATAAACAATAGAGAGATGAGGAAACTCGTTGCAAAAGACCTGTTTATGTTATGATGAATGATATGTACACATGCAATGATTTCAAGGATTTTAAAAATATTCAAGTTTTTTTTAAACAAAAAGAAACACACGTTAAATTAATAAAATAGAGTTTGAGTACATCAATGCCCTTTGGGATAAATAATACAAAACTCTAAGATAAAAAAGTATTGCGCATCCTCTTTGGTGCTATGTAAGCATTTAGAGCCTGCTCCTCATGAAGTAGCCTAGTGAGTTCCAAAACCATCTTCTCGCTTGCGTAAAATTGGGCTTCGGAAGTATCTCGCTTTCCTTTAAGTTGTATCCAATCCCTTTGTAGGTCTTCAAGAGATGTGGGCATGTCAGGATGTAGGATAGTGTATGGAAACTCTCCTTCCTTAACAGGCTCAATAATCACCGGGAGAATGGAAGGATAAGGCATCATAAGACTTTGAGCGCGGGCTCGTACCCACTTGAGGTAAGGATCAAGAGGGATGTAATTCTTGTGTCCCAAAGTCTTGCTATCCACCTTGTTTGGCATCCTCAAAGCTCGTATGAATCTCTGGTGAAGACCTTGATCGTTGTTGTCGTAGTCGAATACCAAGCCTTGAATCAGCATCTCATGTGGGCTATCCCTTCGGGCATAACCAAACTGTCTTATAGCTAAACATGGGTTATAGGTGATGCCTCCCCTAATTCCAAGTAGAGGGACATTAGGGAATTCCCCACAATGGTCAACAATGATAACATTCTCTTTGGATGGAGAGCACCAATGAATATCTGAATGTTTGAGCATCATTAACCTTTGTGACCACCTTAATCCTTGCTCATTCTTTAAGACTGATTGGGGAAGATGAGAAATAAACCATCTTGCCAGGAGAGGATTGCAACACATAAGGACACCTCTTTTCCTCATTCTGCGAGTGTGAAAAGAGTGTAAGATATCCCCTAGCAATATAGGCACCGGATTGCGTGATATGAAGATTTTGACGGCAGTCACATCTATGAGTTGGTCAGGATTGGGGAACAAGACCATCCCATAGATAAGAAGAGCCACAATTTCCTCAAATGCTTGCAATTCTAAGGAATTCCAACAGCTTTGGGCCTTCTCAAACAGAAACTTTGCTAAGAAGCCTTTGACACCACTTCTAGTTTCCCAATGGTTGTGACATCAGATGAGTGCAAGTGCAGACCTTGAGCAATCTCTTCTGGCTTTGGATCCCTTTCCGTACCATTGAAAGGTAGTTGATTGAGAATGGGAATCCTCAAGAGTTGAGAGAATTCTTCCAAAGTAGGCACAAGCTGGTAGTCGGGAAATGTGAAGCAATGATGAAAAGGGTCAAAGAACTGGAAGAGCACCTTCATCATATCCTCCTCTGTGTTGGAGGTGACCAAGTTATGTAGACAACCATGCCTCTCGGTGAATGGAGAGTTCTTAGGGATCCTTGAAGCTATCTCCTTGAGTTGTGGAGGAATTCTTACAAGGTTGATTTGGATAGTTTTCCTGCGAAGTGAATCCATATCCTACAAAACAAGAACAAAAATGAATCTCCAAAATCCTTGAAATGGTTAGTGAATGCATATGATGTTCATGATGTCCATGATGTTATGTACAAGTATGTATATACAAGCAAAACAAAACAAGTTATTAGTTTAGGCTTGCATGGGGTTTTATAGGTAAGTACCCTCTTAAAGTTTAGTTGGCTTAAACTTGTCCTAGTAATAGTAACCGGGTTCTAAGGAGCTCAATATCACTGGATTGTTTTCTTGATCATTGTTTCATCTCAAGCCTCTTTAATGGAGACCGAAATATCCCAAGGAACCAACCCTCAATGAGTGTTGTATCGAGTATCTACCAACTTCGGACTGCACCAAAGCCGGTCATCTCACTACATCCTAAAGGCCAAGTTGGTCAAGTAAATGGTTCTAGAAGTTCACTAGTGCTTCATGACATCACTCAGTGGCCCCGTATTCTCTTTGATTAACTCAAAGGCTACCGGTACCCACAAATATGTCACACTAACATAGCTATTGCTTAGACCATGTCGGTATACCCCGTACAGTTTCCACAATGTATTGCTATTTACCTATAATGTTTCCCAAATCCGAGTGGACGATTCAAAACCCAAGAAAAGAACCATAATATAAAGCAAACAAGTCAAACAGTGTAAGCAAATAAATGTGATCTAGCCCTAAGGTAACCCCACTTTTATAATTTTCCCCAGCAGAGTCGCCAGTTCTGTGATACGGTGGGAGAACTGACTTGAGGTTTTGCGTTTTATTGCAAATGTTGCGGTTAGCAAGAGTCGCCACCGAATTTTATTTTATCCAAAAGAAAAGGTGAAAAAGCACAGGAAAGACCTTTGAGATAATTTCTTGAGTTCGAGGGGTAGATTATGAAAAGGGAAGGTATTAGCACCCTTTTCATCCATGGTTTTTCATGGGCTCTTAGTTACTTGCTAGATCACTTGATTTTGTTGTTTGAAAATGTGTTTGGTGTGGTTTTGAAAGTATTTTGTAACAGCGGCCATTTGTTTAGGAAATCTTTGTAATGATTCTCGTTCGTAAGAATGTATACAAAGATGTTTGTCTTTTGAAAATGTTTTCAATGTTTGTAAGATGTTTTTGAAATGTGTGTGTTTGCTTTGAAAATAGCAAGGATAGTTGTTTGAAAATAGAGCAAGTAACTAGAAGTAATCTACCTACTCAAATGTCTTTCTTATGCATTTTCTATTCCTTTGACATTGTTGTCTTACCATTGATTTGGTAAGCAACCCTATCTTTGGATGTAAACGGGACGGGCGTGGGTCATCGTATAACCATGATTAGCAATGTTTGCAAAGTATCTTAGCATTTTGAGGGACCAAGATCATTTTGTAAGGAAACTTTTGAATAGCGTCATCGAGGGACTATGATCTTATGTTTGTTTGTTTTGCCAAGATACTTCACATGCGTGATATGGCCATTTTTGTATAAGGCAACCAAGTGGAGAAAACTCTAAGGATGCTTGTGTGCAAGGGTGTTATTTTCATGCTTTTATCTTGTATTTAGGGTTTTCTACTTTGCTTTGTTTTGATCTTACCATACAAACCCTAATTACTAATCATGGCATGTAAAGCGGTAAATTATGTAATGTAAATATTAATAAGCTATTACAACAATTTTATGGGAGGGGGGAATACAAATTTAAATGGGGATTTGCAAAAATGTAAACCTAAATAAATTATTACAAGCAAATCGAATTTGTACGAATATTAGAATATACAATATTTAAATATGCAATATTATGTACATGCAAGAAAAAGATTTTTGTTTTGTTTTTTATGTGAAAAGAAAATTTTAACCTAATCCTAAAAAATATTAAAGAAATTAATTCTTAGTAAAAGTTAACCCTAATTTCTATTTTAAAATAAAATAAAGTTCATATGTACTATTTTTTATGTATTTTTTTATGTTAAAATAATAAATAATATTGAATAATAATATAAAGGTTTTATATATGCAAAAATAAATATTTATAAGTATGGAATGAAAAGGAAATAAATAAATTATACTAAACATATTTTAATTATATTTAGAAGTTTATTAAGAAAAATAATAATATATATTGAAGATAAAATATATTTTCATGTGAAAAATAAACTAAAATAAAATAAAAATGCAATATTATCAAAATCTATATTTTTTGGGATTTTTTATGCATTAAAGAAAATATTTAATAAACTAAAATGAAAATAAAACAAATAAAATAAAAATACAAAAAAACTTGGGCAAAGGGGGTGCTGTAGGAAAACTAGAAGGTGTGTTAGTAAAAATGCTAGGCCCAAAGAACCAAGCCCAATCCTGCAAAAAACATCAAAAATGGAAAGAAGGAAAAATGTAAAAAAACAAAAGGTAGCGCCAAGGTTCAAACCCAGGACATGGGTCTCACCAGCGCGCTACCTTGCCAGTAGGGTGACTATACATCCGTTGATTTAAGCGAAACAAAAATAACATAACATGAACAAGGTCCTAGCCCTGTACTTCATCTTCTTCCCCAAGTTGGCCAGATGTTCTGTAACTTGCTTATCTCTCCATGAAAATGAAAACTCATAACATGAAAGCTGTAACATTTTGTCTCACGATTCTAACCATATAAATCATGTAAGCTAACAATCAAAGATCAGAATGAATTTTAAAAGCCCTAAATTTAAACCTAAAATTTTCAGAAACTTCAAGTTCAAAATTCTCTCAACTCAGGCCAAATAAATGCAAGATATGTATATGTACAACTTCGTTGCAATGAGGACTACATTGTTTGTTCACAAATCATGGCCAATGGTTGCCTATACAAGGAGATAGAAGTTAAGATTTTACCTCCTTCAGTTTAAATCGTGGATGGAGTTGGAGTGAGTTTGATGGAGGCCTGATGCTTGCTTGAGCTTCCTTGAACCTCCCTGAGTGTATTCCAACCCTTGTCTTGCTTTGAAAGTGTCTGAAACTCTTTGGCCAAGTCAACCTGCAAGCTTTGAATGCAACAATGACGGATGATAGAGAAGGGGTTACAGTACAGGGATGACGGTCTGGATCAGTTAGATATCAAGTAGGTAAGGTGTTTTTATGATCAAGACTTGAAACGCACGAGTCAAATGAGAGATTGGCATGCTTATGCAAAAACTACAAGTCTTGACAGTTTTCTGGTGTTTTTGAGTTTTGGAGTCTTTGAGGCTTCTAGTACTCATGTCTTGTGTTGTATTGTGTTTGTATATTAGTATAGAATCAGTTTCATGTCAACTCTCCAACAGATTTGCAAGTTATAGGCTTTTGGTACACTTTCTTGCTTTTGAAACAAAGTGAAGAGACAAGGCTTAACATGCTTGTACTGGCTTGCTTAGGGTTGGTATATACTTGTACAATTTTCTTTAGGCCTGTAAGACTTATATGTGCAATGGAGACAGGTTCAATGCTCAAGAATTGGAAAGTGGCAAAAGTTGAGCTTTTTCAAAATGGTAATGGCTACTTTATGCCATTTATGGAATTACAACTTGCGTAATGGCTCTAAGGCTTGGATCAATGCTTTGTCAACTGAGTAAGCATTAAATTAAGGAGTAAGTAACAAGTTTGGGACCTGTAAAGCATGGATTAGGCAGCATAGGTACTGATTGGAACTTTGTTCTTCATGAAATGGCTTGAACAAAAAGTGAGAAATTGCCAATTTCACCTCTTCGATTCTCTCTACTCAAAAATGATCTTGGGGAGTTCTTGGACATTTTGGAAATCTTGAAATGTGCTATATAACTCATATTTGAAATGAATTTCAAGATACTTCTTGGAACTAGGTGAAAAATTTCCATGAAGTTGGGTCCAAAACCTGCCTAAATTAGGGCAAAATTTTCACTAAGTTATTTAGTTCATGAGCATGTATTCATAAATTTATATCTTGAGATCCAAGCATCTTTAGGGAAAAGTGTGTGAATAAAAGTTGTATATTTCATGGAGGTCTACAATTTTCATGTTGGGAACTTTCTTTGAATCATTATGCATCATGGTAAAAAAATGGCCTAAAGTTGAGAAAAAATAAGAAATTTTCTATACTTAGAAACTTTTTAAGTTAAGAAAATTTTCAAATTTAAACCCTAATCTTCAAACTTGGATTTCTTGATGAACAAGTTTCACATTTTTACATGTTTTGATGAATTGTGACTCTTGGCACTTGATTTTGACCAAAAAGTCAAAGTTTGACTTTTCAATATACAGTTGACTTTTGATCAGTTGACTGCAAATTTCATCTGTCTATTAATGAAAATTGAAATGTTTTGAGCCATGTAATTAGGTCAAGATGATTCAAATGAATCCTTGAAATCATGCTTTAACTCAATTGGTCATTTGTTAGGTCAGAAAATCAGAAATTGCCCTTCCTCAGTCAAAACCCTAATTTTGACCATTTTGCCCTTTTGATGATTTGATCAAATTTCTTGAGGAATTGTCATCCAAACTTGATCAAATGACACATATGAGTCTAAAATGTTGATTTGGATAAAAAACTATGAAGTTTGACTGTAAATTGGCCATGGTTGACTTGTTCCCTAATATAGTTGATTTTTAGGTCAACTGTCCAATTGACTGACCAAAAATGTGGTTCAAAGCTTGAAACTTATCATGAGTGATCTTAGGGGTCCATAATGATGTTTGAAAGTCACATGAAGCCTTGATAGCCCAAAAATCCTTATGCAATATCAAACCCTAATTTTGGGTCATCAGTGCAAGATGAGATGTCTTGAGCTGACCAAACCCTAATCCAGTCTTGAGTCCAAGAGATCTTGTGAGAAAAGTTTTGATAAATGAGAGGGAAAATTTTGGGGTACAACACCGCTCTTTCGGGTTTTCAGTCCACCGGGATAACCTTTTTTGCTCAAGCCGCCTTTTCAGGTTTTCGACTTACCGGGTGTACAATTATTTTTATATATATATCCCTAATTTTTGCCCGAACTCTTTTGGTTCACCAGGATGCCCTTAACTTTTCCTATGCTTTTCAAGCTAGCGGGTCTTTTTCATGCGTAGTATTTTCTGACTATGTCCGCGCTCATAGGATGTGGAAAGTTGTCACAGTCTATGACAAAAAGTGTTGTAGAAATGCCAGAAAATGCTTATGTGATCGCATGTGCCCTTTCATACGTGGGAGCCTGTGTGGGGCTGCTTCAAGATGAATCTGGTTGCACCTGATGTTTGGTTAAGTTTCTGACAGTCTTGAATTTCCTAGGTATCTTTTCTAAGAACTGTCATGGAAGGATTCAAAGACATGATACTGACACCATCTGATACTACTGGCACGAACAAGCAATTTGGTAGTACCAAAGATTCAAATTTCATAGTGATTTTCTGTTGGAATCCTCGATCAATGTAACAGCCCCCGAGTGATTCAAATGGAGATCTGCCCTTGGCTATTTAGCATTTTTGGAGAGATTCTTTGCATATTGGCTTGACTTCCCCAAATTAATTAGACACCATGTCATGCCCCTTGATTATGAAAGGCTTGTTATTGGGAATGTTTTTTCCGTCTGAGGTGATTCTGTCCATTGAGGGGGTCTTCAATCACTGAATATTCGTTGTGTGAATTTCTCTATCATTTGAAAAATTAACCATATGCAAACAATGTCATTTAAAGAATGCAAAGCTTATGTCTGTCTTAAAATTTTTTGAAAATGCATTTTTTGTAGTAAAACAAAATTTGCAAGAATGTGATATCAACTCATGATTTATAGCAAACCTTACAGGAATCAGGATACCTTTGTAACAGTATGCTCTCGAACTAACTCATGCTTCAGCTAGGACTTTTAAGGGTTGTAACGTGGCCTGGCTCACGGTTTAAGAAACAAAGGATCAAGGCTCAAAATTTATTTGTACCCTCCTGTTCTTCGTGATGTTCTTCAGTCTTATGCTCAGTTAATTGTGCATTTCGAATCCCAGTTGAGTTCGGGAATATTGGCCCCGATATTCTGGTGATGGTTCAGAAATCGAACGTTTGTTTGAGAAGGCAGTCATTTTTGTGACCTTTTCTTTTTGTTGAGGATTGTAGGACCTCTTTCTTTTTTTGGTTTTGTTATCCCTTTCTTTTGCCTGAACTGTTTCTTTTGTGATTACGGCCAGCGGGATGCCCCAGTTTTTTTCTTAAGTCTCCTTCATAGGTTTTAACTTAATGAGCTTTTATTTTGAGAGATAATGACTGCATGTTCTTAATGATTATGTGGAACCATCACCATATTTTGGAGAGCATCTTCTACACCATTTGGCGTGTATGAAGGGAAAGCTTGCGACTGAATACACATCTGAATTAACTGAGAAAACTACCCTGCCCCAGGTTATGATTAAGGGTTTTAATTTGTGTGAAAAGAAAACTCCTATTTCTTAGGCTCAAAGGGGTTGACTAGGGATTATCTTCCTTATAACTCCACTATTTAGGATTTGAAACAATGCTTATACATTGTCAGCGAGGTCTGTTCAAAATCATACTGTAGAGATTATGGCATCGTTCTCGTCATCCTCCCTCTAAACGCTTAGAGCTTTTAATCAAGAGTTGAATATCACAAAAGGTAAGTAAGAAAGCAGTTTAAGCATAATGAAAACAATTAAAAGAAAATTACAAATTGAAAATTCTAATGAACAAAAGCCTCTTTGTCCGATCTTGTCACTTCAGATGGTGTTCCTTGGAGGGATGACAGAAAAATTCTAGTTAACCATCTTGTGCGAATTCCAATGCTCCCTCATCGATCAGGTATTGAATTTTATATTTTAATGTATGACAGCTATCAGTATCATGCCCTGGACTATTGGAGTGTGTTGTACCCTAAAATTTTCCCTCTCATTTATCAAGTATTTTCTCACAAGATCTCCTTTTGTTCAAGACTGCACAAGGGTTGATCAGCTCAAGACACCTCCTAAAGCACTGATGACTGAAATTAGGGTTTGAGATTGCACAAGGATAATTGAGCTTTTAATGCCTCATATGACTTTCATGGATCATTATGGACCCCCAAGATTGCTCATGTCAAGTTTCAAGTCTTGGATCACATTTTTGCTCAGTCAATTGAGCAGTTGACCTAAAAATCAACTATATTGGTGGAAAAGTCAACTGTGGCCAATTTACAGTCAAACCTCATAATTTTTTATCCATATCAACATTATGAACTCATATGTATCATTTGATCAATTTTGGACCATAATTCCTCAAGAAATTTGATCAGATCATCAAAAGGGCAAAATGGTCAAAATTAGGGTTTTGATTGAGAAAGCGCAATTTCTGATTTTTGACCTAGAAATTGGTTAATTGGTTTAATACATGATCTCAAGAGTTCAATTGAATCATTTTGACCTAATGGCATGACTCAAAACTTCCCTCAAGATCAATTGATTGATAGTTGATTTTCAGTCAACTAATCAAAAGTCAATTGTACACTAAAAAGTCAAACTTTGACTTTTTGGTCAAAATCAAGTGTCAAAGATCACAATTCATAAAAATATGAAACTTGTTCATAAAGAAATCAAAAAATCAAGATTTCATTTTGAAAAGTCAAAGTTTCCAAACTTAGAAATTTTTCTAAGTGTTGAAAACTTCATATTTTTTCACAACTTTGAGCCAATTTTTCACCATGATGCAAGATGATTCAAAAGAAACTTTCAACTTGAAAGTTGTATATCTCCATGAGATCTAAAATATTGCTTTACAAAAATTCTCCTAGAAATGATTGGATCTCAAGTTATTAATCCATGAAGTCATGGTCATGAAACTAAACACTTGGTGAAAATTTAGGCAGGATTTTGACCTAACTTCATGGAAATATTTCACATAGTTCCAATGCGAATTTTCAAAAGTGATTCAAAGAGTGGTTGTATAGCACATTACAAGCTTTCCAAAATGTCTAAGAACTCCTTGAGATCATGTTTGAGCAAGGAGAATTGAAGGCATGAAGTTGGCATTTCATTCTTGAATTATAGGTCATTTTCATAATGAACATGAATACAATTTCAATGTTAGGCTGCATAATATTGATTTTTAGGCCTTCTAATTGTGTATTTGTCCATCATTAATGGATTACACAAACTTTTGATCTATACACCATATGGTTTAAGCTTTATCCAATTCACATTGCCATTTTGGAAAGAAAGTGAAGAATACCATTCTTGAAAAGTAAGCTTTATGCACAAAGTAAATTCTTGAGCCTTTAACTTGTTCCCTCTGATCACACTCCACCTACAAAGTCAAGAGGCAAGTGTGTTTAAATCATAACCACTCTATCTTAGCAAGTACACAAGACTTTGAAACTTGGATTCCTCAAAAATCACATGTTATGCTTAAACTTGTGATTTTGAATTCTGATCAACAACAAGCTTCCAAAATTGTTGCTTATAAATAGAGGCACTATTTGTGAGCTAGAGGACGATCTTAAGCACCCTGAAACACACCAAAACTCCCTCAAGCCAGAATTTGCACAAAAAACTCCATTGATGCACAGTTCTGACCTTAAACTTATATCTCTCATTTCCCTCATGCGTTTTCCTTTCTAATCAATCATAAAGCTTCTAAACATCAAATACAACTTATCCCTGACCCTATTTCATAACTGTAACACTTCCGTCATCAAGTTCCATTTTCAAAAACAGAGCTCTGCAAGTTGACTTCTCTAGAACTCCTCAACCATTTTCAGCTCAAGCCAAGCATCACATTAGCTTCCCGGGAACTTGAGGAAGCTAACCTAATCACTGGAACTCATCAAAAGCTGCTCAAACTCAAAACATGATACCCTCTTGCAAGGTGAGTTTTCTGACTTTTGAACTCTTCATATAGGCATCATTAATGTTTAATTTGTGAATGAAAAATGTAGACATCATAGTCCTGAAATTAACTATGTCCTTAGAATTAATTTATGTTGCATGAGTAGTGAAAATTTTAGAGTTGAATTCTCTGAAAAAATTAGGTCATATTTGGTACCATTCAAAATTCATGCTCATTTTTTATTTATAGCTTTAGTTATTTATATGACTGAACTCGTGATGAAATTTGGAGTAAGTTTCATGTTTATACTTTTGCGAATGGTTGAGAAATGAAAGAGATGGCAATTTCAAAAAAATCATGTTGATTGGTCTGGCGCGAGGTTGAAGAAGATACATGCCTAAGAATGTGTTTCAAATATATATTCTTGGTTTTGTATTAATAAACGGATGTATAGCCACCCCAGTGGTAGAAGCGCGCGCCTGTGACTTTAGGGACCTGGGTTCGAGCCCCAGTGGTACCCTTTTATTTGTTTCACATTTATTTGTTTCAAATCCAATGCAATCATGTACAAGGCACCTATCATGAGCCTCACATCAACACCATTGGATGTTCATCAATCCAAATCCAACGTTTCATGATGCAAGCTCATGGTGCACTCACAGAAATCAATCCACACTGAATCACAATAAATGATGGACTTTGTTCTAGGCCCAGTCCGAACTGCTGACTCTCACCCCCATTTTACTTTCTAATGCAGGCTCGTTCATGCATTTTATTTTTTATTTTTATCTGATTACAAAAGCACACATTTGGGCCTAGCGCCCCTTTTTACTATTGTTAACCCCCATTTCCATTTTTTAACCCCCTGACTTTAATTTTATATTTTAATTTTATTTTTATTTTCTATATTATTATTATTATTATTATTATTATTATTAATATTATTATTAATAATAAAAAGTCCAAAAATATTTATATTTTATTATTTATATTTATTTAGTTTATTTTTCTTCATAAAACTAAAAGAACAAAAAACATTTCCTTTAATAAATTAATTTCCCTTTTTTAAATACTTAGATAATTAGTCTTAATCATTATTATATTATTTTCTTGTAAATTAAAATCAATTTATACCTTAGGACTTTTATTTAATTAATTTTATTTATTAAATTAATCAAATTCACAAAAAAACCCTAAAAAAATTGTTCTCTTTAAATTAATTTATTTTACTAACTTAATCTTAATTTTCTTATTTTTAGTTAAATATTTTATTTTAGTTAACTAGGTCAAAAAAACCTTTTCATGAAAACCAAACAAAAATCAGATTTCCTTTTGCATTTACATTCTTGCATTTCTATTTATTCATTGTTTGTACAATATTCAATATGGTTGTAATAGATACTTAGGGTTTTAATTTCTTGCAATTCCCCATTTGTAATTTGTAAACCCCTTCCACTAATGATGTAATAGCTTAGTATTTTTATTTTCCACAATTTAATGCTTTATATACAAATGCTAGTAATTAGAGTTTGTATGGAAAGATTAAAACCAACCAATAGAAAACCTTAATCAAGACAAAACAAGCATGTAAACCAATACATTTGCACACATACACCCTTATGGTAAATCCACTTTTGTTACCTTATAAAATGGTCATATTATTCATGTGAGGTATCTTAGAAAAAGCAAGTAAAAATACAAGATCATAGTCCCTCGATGATGCTATCAAAGTTGCCTTTCAAAGATGATCTTAGTCCCTAAATAAAATGCTAAGATATCTTACAACATTGCTAATCATGGCTATACGATGACCTTTGCCCGCCCCTTTTACATCCAAAGATAGGGTTTCTTACCAAATCAATGGTAAGATAACAATGTCAAAGGAAAGAGGAAATAAACATGAAATACTTTTGAGTAGGTAGATTGTTCCTAGTTGCTTGCTCAATTTCAAAACCAAAAAATCCTTGCTATTTTCAAAACAAACACCAACACTTTCAAAAAACATCTTTCAAACTTGAAAACATTTTCAAAAGATCAACACTTTGTATACATTCTTACGAACGAGAATCATTACAAAGTTTTCCTAAACGATGGCGCCTTTTCAAAATACTTTTAAAAACCACACAAAGCACATTTTCTAACAAAAGCAACTGATCTAGCAAGCAACTAAGAGCCCATGGAAAACCATGGATGGAAAGGGTGTTAACACCTTCCATTTTCATAATCTACCCCTTGAACTCAAGAAAACATCTCAAAGGTATTTCCTGTTCTTTTCAGCCTTTCCTTTTGGATAAAAGAAAAGTCGGTGGCGACTCTTGCTAACCACAACATTTGCGATCAAACGAAAAACAACCAAGTCAGTTATCCCACCGTGTTACAGAACTGGAGACTCTGCTGAGGAAATTTTTTAAAGTGGGGTTACCTTAGGGCTAGAACACCTTTACTTGCTTTCATTGTTTGACGTGTATGCTTTACATTTTGGTTCTTTGTTTGGGTTTTTATCCTCTACCCAGATTTGGGATACATTATAGGTAAGTAGCAATACATTGTAGAAACTGTGCGGGGTATACCGACATGGTCTAAGAAATATCTACATTAGTGTGACATATTTGTGGGTACCGGTAGCCCTTGAGTAGTCAAGGAGAATACGGGGCCGCTGAGTGATGTAATGAAGCACTAACTAACTTCTAAAACCATTACTTGACCAACTTGGCCATTTGGACATAGTGAGATGACCGGCTTTGGTGCAGTCCGAAGTTGGTAGATACTTGATACTACACTCATTGAGGTTTGGTTTTTTGGGATATTCCGGTCGCCATTAAAGAGGCTTGCGCTGAAACAATGCCCGAGAAAACAAACCAGTGATATTGAGCTCCCTTATAACCCGGTTACTATCGCTAGGACAGGTTTGAGCCAACTAAACTTCAAGAGGGTACTTACCTATGAGACTCCATGCAAGCCTAAACCTAAGGACTTGTTTGTTTTGTTTGTATATATTTACTTATACATAACATCATAAACATCATAACATCATACTCATACTATGTAACCATTTCAAGGATTTTTGGGATTTATCTTTGTTCTGTTTTATAGGACATGGATTCAATTCGCAGGAAAACCATTCAAGTCAATCTCGTAAGGATCCCTTCTCCACTTAAAGAGTTAGCATCAAGGGTTCCCATAAATTCTCCATTTACCGAAAGACATGGTCGCCTCTTAAACTTGGTTACCTCCAACACTGACGAGGACATGATGAAGGTGCTCTTCCAGTTCTTTGATCCTTTACACCATTGCTTCACATTTCTCGATTATCAAATTGTGCCAACTTTGGAAGAGTTCTCCCAACTCTTGAGGATTCCCATTCTCAATCAACTACCTTTCAACGGTACAGAAAGAGATCCAAAACCATAAGAGATTACTCAAGACCTACACTTGCAAGCCTCTGATGTCACAACTAATTGGGAAACAATGAGTGGTGTCAAAGGTTTCTTAGCCAAGTTCTTGTTTGAGAAAGCTCAAAACTGTTGGAACTCCTTGGACTTGCAAGCTTTTGAGAAAATTGTGGCTCTCCTCATCTATGGGATGTTTTTTTCCCAAATCCTGACCAACTCATAGATGTAAACGCCTTCAAAATATTCATGTCTCGTAACCCGGTGCCTACTTTGTTAGGAGACATCCTACATTCTTTTCACACTCGCACTATGAGGAAAAGAGGTATTCTCATGTGTTGTACTCCTCTCTTGGAAAGATGGTTTATTTCGCATCTTCCCCAAGCTGTATTGAAGAACGAGCAGCGTTCAAGGTGGTCACATAGGTTAATGAAGCTTAGGCATTCAGATATTCATTGGTGTTCCCAATCCGTGGAGAGTGTTACTATCGTAGACCGTTGTGGAGAATTCCCTAATGTCCCCTTACTTGGCATTAGAGTAGGTATCACCTATAACCCATGCTTAGCCTTAAGAAAGTTTGGTTACGCCTGAAGGGATGGTCCACATGAGGTGCTTATTCAAGGGTTGGCATTTGACTACGAGAATAACAATCAAGGTCACCGCCAGAGGTTTATCCGAGCTTGGAGGATGTTGAACAAGGTAGATAGCAAGACATTAGGTCATAAGAATTCCATACCTCTTGAGCCATATCTCAAATGGGTACGAGCTCGTGCTCAAAGTCTTATGATGCCTTACCCCTCCATTCTCCCGGTCATCAAAGAGCCTGTTGTGGAAGGAGATATCCCATACACTATCCTGCATCCTGACATGCCCACCTCTCTCGAAGACTTGCAAAGGGATTGGATACAACTTAAGGGGGAGCAAGACACTTTCGAGGCCCAATTCTACGCCAGCGAGAAGAAGGTTCTGGAGCTCACCAAGCAGGTTCATGAGGAGTGGAGTATGAACGCCTACATCGCACCAAAGAGGATGCGTTCAACTTTTTTATCTTAGAGTTTTTGTATTTCTTTGTAAGCCCAAAGAGGCATAATGTACTCAAACTTTTATTTATTAATATGACGTGTGTTCTTTTTTGTCTAAAGCAAATTTAAATCTCTAATTTCCTTGAAATCATTGCATATGCATCTTCATTCATCATAACATAAGCAAGCTTCTTACAACAGGTCTCCTCATCTTTCTACTGTTTATTTCAGTGAGATGGACATGGAACAGACGGTAAAAGATCTCTAGGCGCATAATGCTAAATTTCAACAAATGCTCTTGAATTTGGCAAAAGGACAAGAGGGTTTGAAAACTTTGCTGATCAAAGAAAAGAAAAAGAAAACAACAAAATCAATCGGTGTTCTGAATCTAGGAAGAAGGTTCCAAGGGCCAACCAGGCGGACCCTTGACTTTGCAACATCATCAGGTGAAAAGGATAATAAAGAAGGGAAAAAAAGGAAGTGATTTCCCATTCAGAATCTGAAGAGGAAGAAGACAATGATTACTTTGAAGAGCAGTATCCTCCGGCTGACGACAAATACAAACATCTGGAAGAAAGCCTAAGTGCAATGGAGATTCAGAAAGTGTCCGGGCTGGACTTTGAAAAGCTGGGTTTAGTGTCTGGGATTGTTATTCCACCAAAGTTCAAGGCACCAGTGTTTGCTAAGTACGACGAGGTTTCGTGTCCCAAGATGCACCTCCGATCTTATATGAGGAAGATACAGCCTCACACTGCCGATAGAGATTTATGGGTTCACTTCTTTCAGGATAGTCTATCCGAGACTCGGCTAGATTGGTTTTATCAACTGGAAAGGGCCAATATCCATAATTGGGAAGACCTTACCGCTTCTTTTTATAAATAGTATCAATACAACGCAAACCTTTCTCCCACCCATACTCAACTTCAAAGTCTGACTATGGGTTCGAACGAGGGTTTCAAAGACTACGCTTAGAAACGAAGGGACTTAGCAGGAAGAGTCCAGCTTCCCCTGTTTGATAGGGAGATAGTAGACATGTTTTTAGGTACCCTGTCCGGTCCTTTATTTAATCATCTAATTGGAAGCTCCTCAGCCGACTTCACTGAGTTAATCTTGACAGGGGAAAGAGTGGAAGCTGGGATTAAGAGTGGGAAGATCCAAAAGGACGCATCCTCTAGTGCCGTGAGAAAACCATTTATTGGGAAGAAAGAATTTGTTGTTGTATACCCTCAAAGGAATTAGGACAGAACTAAACTCCGTCCAAGAGTAGGGGCTGTCATGATCCCTAAGCCCGCACCTACTCAACAAAGAAATAACCAGCCTAGGACAGAAAGACCAGTAAGATAATTTACCTGGATAAATATGACGCTGTCTCAAGTCCTGCCACATTTATTGAGATCTAATCTAGTAACTTTGAAGGAAGCCCCAAAGAATCCCAACACAGCCTCTCCTCATTACCACCCTAATGCTCGCTGTGCTTACCATTCAGAAAGTCCAGGCAATGATACCAACAACTGCTGGGCTTTGAAAAACAAGGTGCAAGACCTTCTCGAGGCAAAAGAAATTGAATTTGATGCTCCTGAGATTCCAAATGTTATCACCGCTCCTATGCCCAAGCACGGCCGTGATGTTAATGCTGTTGAAGATGATATGTTTGTTACTATTGTTGATGAACTTGTTACTCCTCTCCTAACAATCAAGAGGAACCTGTTGAAGGCCAGTTTATTTCCGGGATGTGGCGAAGGTTGTCACCTCTGTTTATCCCTACCAACTGGTTGTCATTTATTGAAAGCAGGTGTCCAGCGCCTAATGGATGACAAAGAGATTTTGTTTGAAAAGACTCTTGTTCCAACCATTTATTACAAAGATGTTTCAATAGTAACCATTTCCGCCAATCCTTCCAGGGTCTACACCAAAAGAACCGTTAGGATTACATCTGTTCCTAAGGTGACTCCACTGATAATTATTATGCCAAGACCAATCCCGTACTCATCAGATAAAATTGTCCCCTGGAACTATGGGGGTGATGTCTACTATCATGGTGTTAAGCAAGATTGGCTGGTTGATGAAGACCCCTATTTTTGAGAAGGTTGACCCCAACGTCGGCAACAATGCGGGAACTGGCAAAATAACCCGAAGTGGAAGGGTATTCTCCCCCGAGATTACTCCTCCGAAAACTGTTACCGATCCTATGATCATCCCTGATTTGGTTCCTGTTGACACTACTACTACAATCCCTATGGTTACCCTTACTGACACCCCTACCACTGAGTCGACCGAGACTCGGGGCAAAGGCATTTTGGTTGAGCCTGTCCGAATGAAGGCGCAATCAGTATCTATCCCAGAGGCCTCTAAAAAGGAGATGGAAGAAATTCTGAAAATTATAAAGAGAAGCGACTACAATGTAGTCGAACAACTAGGGAAGACTCCTTCAAAGATCTGTATGATAGCTTTACTGTTGTGCTCTGAGGCTCATGTGAAGGCCTTGGTGAAATTTCTTAAAACTGCCCACGTGCCACAGGAAACCTCTGTTGACCAATTCCAAGACTGTGTGGCCAGTTTAACCTCTAATAATGGTTTGGGCTTTTCTGATGCGGATCATACACCTAGAGGGAGGAAACACAACGAGGTATTACATGTCTCTGTCGAATGCAGGGGCACAACTTTGGCCCATGTCCTGGTTGATACTGGTTCATCTTTGAATGTGCTGCTTAAGAAGGCTTTGGATAGACTAGACTATGAAGGTCTGACCTTAAAACCCAATAACATAGTGGTAAGGGACTTCGACGATTCGAAGAGAATGGTGCATGGGGAGGTGGACATCCCCATTAAAGTTAGAACTCAAACCTTTGATTAAACTTTCTACGTGATGGACATTCGCCCTTCTTATTCCTGTTTATTAGGCCGACCTTGGATTCACGACGCTGGTGCTGTCACCTCTACATTACATCAGATGCTGAAATACCCAACCAAGGGAAAAATCATCACTGTTCATGGAGAGGAGGAATATATGGTCTGTCACTTGAAATCCTTAAGATACGTGGAAATGGATGGTGAATTCGTTGAAACTCTGTTTCAGCATTTCGAGGAAGTCCCACAAACAGTGGCAGCAACCAAGACTATTTCCCAAGTTCCGAAGATTACAAGACTTCCGCTAAAGATGTCTTCTCTGAAAGATGCCAAGGCAGTGGCCTAAGATGGTGGGTGTATTATTTGGGGCCAACTCCCGAATATCCCTTGCAAATATGACAAATTTGGTTTGGGTTTCACTTCAGGAGGCCAGAAAGTTGTTCGTCGTGCTCGTGCGGGGGGACCACCTTTGCGGATCAGCAACCACGGAGTCAACACAGTGGAGGATAGTGATGACAGTTACGACCTGGAAGAATGGATTTTCCCAACTATCGACGGAGGACTCACCAATTGGGAAGCCAAATATTTTGTCCCAATTACTTTTATCCAGCAGTAATTGTCTTTAAATTTTTGTCGGACTTGTAATAAATAATTCAGACATTTAAAACCTTGTGTCTTACTCGAGACACAACGGTCCATTTGTAAGGGTTGTTACTTCATTTTCATATGTCATCAATGAATCAAGGACGTTTTTGTATGCAAACTTTGTGCTCTTTGTCTTTCTTTTTCTACATTTTTATTTCTTTCAAAAATAGCTATGCCCTTACACACACTCACATATCAAAATGAAGATCTACATCCACTCAGGATTCCATTGGTAATGATTCTGCTATGGCCTATTGTGACTCTGAAAATATAATCTACCAAGCCAAAGACGAAGGTGAGGAAGATTGTGAAGTGCCAGGGGAACTAGCCAGGTTACTACAACAGGAAGAAAGGACCATATAGCCCCACGAAGAACCAGTGGACACAGTTAACTTAGGTACCGAAGAGGACAAGAAAGAAGTCAAGGTAGGAGCTAATCTGGAACCTAGTGTCAAGAAGCGCTTAATTTAATTGCTACATGACTATGTTGAGGTCTTTTCCTAGTCGTACGAAGACATTCCAAGACTCGACGCTGATATCGTGGTCCATCGTCTACCAACAAAAGAAGACTACCCTCCGGTAAAACAGAAAGTTTGTCGCATGCGGCCAGACATGTCAGAGAAGATAAAGACTGAAGTCATGAAACAATTCTACGCTGGGTTCTTAGCCGTCACCTCTTATCCATAATGGGTCGCCAATTTTTTTCCAGTGCCTAAAAAGGACGGAAAAGTGCGCATCTGTGTGGACTACCGAGATTTGAATAGGGCAAGCCCTAAGGATGATTTCCCACTCCCCCATATCGATATTTTGGTTGACAATACCGCACAACATAAAGTGTTCTCATTTATGGATGGTTTCTCAGGCTACAATCAAATCAAAATGGCACCTGAGAACATGGAGAAAACGACCTTCGTCACACAGTGGGGCATTTTCTGTTACAAGGTTATGCCATTCGAGTTGAAGAATGTTGGGGCAACGTATCAGCGTGCCATGGTAGCTCTATTTCACGACATGATCCATCACGAAATAAAGGTCTATATGGATGACATGATAGCCAAATCTCAAACTGAAGAGGAACATCTTTACCATTTGTAGAAATTGTTTGAAAGGCTAAATAAATACAAGCTAAGGTTGAACCTGAATAAATGCACGTTTGGGGTGAGGTCCGGTAAACTCCTAGGCTTCATCGTTAGCGGTAAAGGTATCGAAGTGGACCCTGCCAAGGTAAAAGCAATACAAGAAATGCATGCTCCTCACACCGATAAGGAAGTCATAGGATTCTTAGGACGGCTTAACTACATCGTCAGATTCATTTATCACCTAACCGCTACTTGTGAACCAATCTTCAAATTACTTAAGAAAGATCAAGTAGTCAAATGGAATAATGAATGCCAAGCTTCCTTCGACAAGATCAAAGAGTACCTACAAGAGCCTCCTGTTTTTATGCCACCAGTTGAGGAAAGACCTTTGATCATGTATCTAACTGTGTTGGAAAATTCAATGGGGTGTGTGCTGGGGCACCATGACGAGTCTGGCCGAAAAGAGCATGCTATTTACTACCTGAGCAAAAAGTTTACCGACTGTGAAACAAGATATTCACTGCTCGAGAAAACTTGTTGCGCTCTGGAACGGGCTGCTTGCCGGCTAAGTCAGTATATGCTGACTCATACTACCTTATTGATATCCAAGATGGATCCAATTAAATACATGTTCGAGAAGATTGTCCTCTTTGGGAGAATAGCAAGATGGCAGATGATTCTTACTGAATACAACATTCAGTACACTACCCAAAAATCAATAAAGGGCAGTGTGCTAGCCGATCACCTTCCTCATCACGCTGTGGATGACTATCAGTCCATGAAACTTGAGTTCCCAGATGAAGACATCATGATGGTAAACAACTGTGAAGAATTCAGACCATATGATGGACCTGAACAAGGATCCTGATGGACCTTGGTTTTTGACGGAGCCTCCAACACACTCTGTAATTGCATAGGTGATGTAATCATATCCCCTGAAGGATGTCATACTCCCTTCACTGCAAGACTTTGTTTCAACTGTACTAATAACATGGCAGAATACAAAGTGTTTATTTTTGGTCTCAAAGCTGCCATAAATTTGGGAATCAAGTCCTTAAGTGTATTTGGAGATTCAGCCTTAGTCATCAGTCAGATCAAAGGAGAATGGGACACGAAGCACCCTAACCTCATCCCCTACAAAGAACATGTGTTGACATTAACCCCATATTTCGAGGAAATTACCTTTGAGCATTTTCCACGAGAGGAAAATCAACTAGCGGACGCGCTAGCCACTATGTCATCCATGTTTAAACTCAAGTGGGGTAACGAGGCTCCCCATATCACCATTGAGCGGATGGACGAACCAATTTACTATCACGAGATCGATACTGAAGAAGTAGTGGACCAGCCTTGGTTCCATGAAGTTAAGAGGTATCTCGAGGCCCAAGAGTATCTAGAGGGAGCTTCAGTCAATGATAAGAAGTTCTTGAGAAGAATCAATGCTAAGTTTTTCCTCAGTAATGGAATTCTCTACAATCACAACCAAGACTTTGTTTTACTTCATTGCGTAGACAAGATTGAGGCAGAAAGTATCATGGCTGATCTACATGAAGGCACTTTTGGCACCCATTCTAGTGGGCACATGATGGCTAAAAAGATCCTACGGGCAGAGTACTACTGGTCTACCATGGAAGCAAATTGCTATCAACATTCACGAACCTATCACAAGTGTCAGATCTATGGTGACAAATTGCATGTGCCTCCAGTTCCTCTAAACGTCCTGACTGCTCCCTGGCCATTCGCGATGTGGGGCATCGATATGATTAGAGAAATCAAACCTACAACTTATAATGGGCACCGCTTCATCTTGGTGGCCATTGACTACTTCACGAAGTGGGTTGAGGAAGCTTCTTTCGCTTCCATTACGAAGAATGTTGTGGCCCGGTTCATCAAACAAAATCTCATTTGTCGATACGGTATCCCGGAAAGAATCATCACAGATAATGGTACGAATCTCAACAATACTATGATCACCTCACTATGCGCGCAATTCAAGATCCAGCACCATAGTTCTTCTCCTTACCAGCCAAAGATGAATGGCATTGTCGAAGCCGTAAATAAAAACATCAAAAAGATCATACAAAAAATGACAGTAACCTACAAAGACTTGCATGAGATGTTACCATTTTCTCTCCCCGGTTACCGTACCACGACGCGCACATCAACAGGGGAAACTCCCTTCTCCTTGGTATATGGCATGGAAGTTGTTCTACCAATTGAATTCCAAATACCTTCCCTGAGAATCATAAAGGATGCAGGGCTGAATGAAGATGATTGGATCCAAACTCAGCTTGACCAGTTGAACATTATTGATGAGAATAGGCTTACGGCTGTCTGTCACGACCAGATGTACCAAAAACGTATGATCAAAGCTTTTAATAAAAAGATCAGGTGTCAGGTATGTCAGGTTGGTGACTTGGTAATCAAGCGTATCATATTACCACATGGTGATCCCAGGGGCAAATGGACTCCTACATACGAAGGACCATTTGTAATCAAAAGCATATTCTCTGGTGGAGCAATGATCTTAACCACTATGGATGGCGACGACCTTCCGCGCCCTATGAACGCGGACATAGTCAAAAGATACTACGCATAAGAGACCCGCTAGGTTGACACACCTAGGGAAAACAAGGGCATCCCGGCGAACCACAAAGGTTCGGGCAAAAATTAGGGATAAAATACAAAAAAAATCTGTACAGCCGGCAAGCTAAAAACCGAAAGGGCGGCTTGGGAAAAAAAGGGTATCCCGATGGATTGAAAACTCGAAAGGGCGGTCCAGGAAAAAGTTACGGAGTTAAAGTGTATGACTATGTCTCGTTGGATCACCTTACAGACAACCTTTAGTATCGACTGATAAACTCAACCGTTCTGATCAATCCAATCAGCTTCAGACAAGGCAACAAGTGAATGAGACACTCAGAGACATGAAGGTTATAGAAGAATGGGAACCCCATGGGATTATTTCACATAGCTATCTTTTTTTTACATCAAATTTTCATTTTTTATGAAGACGTTCTCTTACTAGAATGTTCGTCTCATTGTACAAAAATACTTATTCGAGTTAATACAAAGATAACCCTTTGAAAGTGAAAAACTATCTATTTTTCTTTTATTTCTGTGTTTTGTTTGAGAAAAATTCCAATGATTATTTTTGAACATATGCATTTGAATGTGACTACTGTTTACAAATGAACAAAAAATAGAAAGACAATCACTAATGGCTTTAATAAATAGGATAATATCTTTAGACTATTCCATAAAATCCCCCACAGGTACTTATTCCAGCAAGAGCGGAAGACGGTACAACCCACTACAGGATCGTTAACATATCTCAAGTATGCAGCTTAATGATATCAAGCTCTCTCACATCCCAGACCGAACAAAACTTCTAGTTACCGCTCCTACGATTCCCCAGTGAAAGTCACCCAATTTCTCAGGATTCCCCAGTAGGATTTCACGAGGTCTACAAGAAATACACGATGTTTTCCTTACACAACAGAGTTTATTTCTCTAACAAATGGAAGCTCATCAACACTTCAACTTCAAAATATGAAGACTTGCACTCCTCATTATCAGCAGTACTCAGGGATTTATTTTCCCCGACTCCAGCAACATTGCAGCATAATAATTAACGTGTTTATACACTACATCCATACGTCATAGCATTGACTACACAAATACATACGACACAATCTCATTTATTTTGAGAATATCATTACACCATGCATTTCATACATCATGACATTGCATGCAACTAACCTTTCATATTTTTCAGGAAAGATCAACAACAGAGAATTATCGTCAAATTTTCAATAAGTCAATTGTAGATCAATTCCCAACAAAGGACTGGTTAACGATCAACATAACAAATATTTCTTTCAGACCCCTGCCGGTTCAGTTTAAATCTCTCAACGATTTATTCTGATTCTTTCCCGCATACGTCTTCTCTGGTTCAGATAAATCTCTCAATGATTTATTCTGATTCTTCTCCAGATCCCTGCCGGTTCAGTTTAAATATCTCAACGGTTTATTCTGATTCTTTCTCGCAAACACCTTCTCTGGTTCAGATAAATATCTCTATGATTTATTTTGATTCTTCTCCAGATCCTTGCCGGTTCAGTTTAAATCTCTCAATGGTTTATTCTGATTCTTTCTCGTAGACACCTTCTCTGGTTCAGATAAATCTCTCTATGATTTGTTCTTATTCTTCTCTAGATCCCTGCCGGTTCAGTTTAAATCTCTCAATGGTTTATTCTGATTCTTTCCCGCAGACACCTTCTCTGGTTCATATAAATCTCTCAATGATTTGTTCTGATTCTTCTCCAGATCCCTGTCAATTCAGTTTAAATCTCTCAACGGTTTATTCTTATTCTTTCCCGCAGATACTTTCTCTGGTTCAGATAAATCGCACAAAGACTTACTCTGATTCTTTCTAGTTAAAGAATATTCAAGATCTCTTTTGGTTCAGTTTAAACCCCTCAATGGTTATCCTGATACTTTCCAAAGGAACACTTCGGGTTCAGATAAATATCTCAACGATTTATTCTAATTTTTCCAAGTCAAATAACATACAAGACTTCTTCTGGTTCAGATAAGTCGCTCCAAAGATTTATTCTGATTCTCTTCCAGTTGAAATCAAGTTCAGACTTATTCCACTTTCTGTCAACAGTAACCCTTGGACGGCATCTACAAGCCCATCTCCAGAAAACCTCCACCATTCCTCCAAATGGCATCCATAAGCCCATTCACAATCCATCTTCGAGTGCAAATTTCTGGGCACTCTAGTGTCCAATCATCTTCCACCTTCAAGTCACGAATGGCGGATCCTCCAATCTAACTCTTCAGGTTTAAGAAGATTGAACAGGGGCAGCTGTTGTACCCCAAAATTTTCTCTCTCATTTATCAAGTATTTTCTCACAAGATCTCCTTTTGTTCAAGACTGCACAAGGGTTGATCAGCTCAAGACACCTCCTTAAGTACTGATGACTGAAATTAGGGTTTGAGATTGAACAAGGATAATTGAGTTTTTAATGCCTCATATGACTTTCATGGATCATTATGGACCCCCAAGATTTCTCATGTCAAGTTTCAAGTCTTGGATCACATTTTTGCTCAGTCAATTGAGCAGTTGACCTAAAAATCAGTTGTATTAGGGAAAAAGTCAATTATGGTCAATTTACAGTCAAACTTCATAATTTTTTATACATATAAACATTATGAACTCATATGTATCATTTTATCAAGTTTGGACCACAATTCCTCAAGAAATTTGATCAGATCATCAAAAGGGCAAAATGGTCAAAATTAGGGTTTTGACTGAGAAAGGGCAATTTCTGATTTTTGATCAAGCAATTGGTTAATTGGTTTAAGAAATGATCTCAAGAGTTCAATTGAATAATTTTGACCTAATGGCCTGACTCAAAACTTCCCTCAAGATCAATTGATTGATAATTGATTTTCAGTCAACTGATCAAAAGTCAATTGTACACTAAAAAGTCAAACTTTGACTTTTTGGTCAAAATCAAGTGTCAAAGATCACAAATCATCAAAACATGTCAAAATATGAAAATTGTTCATCAAGAAATCAAAAAGTCAAGATTTCATTTTGAAAAGTCAAAGTTTCCAAACTTAGTAGGTTTTCTAAGTGTTGAAAACTTCATATTTTTTCACAACTTTGAGCCAATTTTTCACCATATTGCAAGATGATTCAAAAGAAACTTTCAACATGAAATTTGTAGATCTCTGTGAGATCTAAAAACTTTTCTTTACACAACTTTTCCTAGAAATGCTTGGATCTCAAGTTATTAATCCATGAAGTCATGGTCATGAAACTAAACACTTGGTGAAAATTTTGCCATAGTTTAGGCAGGATTTTGACCTAAATTCATGGAAATTTTTTACATAGTTCCAAGGGGAATTTTCAAAAGTGATTCAAAGAGGGGTTGTAGAGAACATTACAAGCTTTCAACAATGTCAAAGAACTCCTTGAGTTCATGTTTGAGCAAGGAGAATCGAAGGCATGAAGTTGACATTTCATTCTTGAATTATAGGTCATTTTCATGATGAACAAGAATGCAATTTCAATGTTAGGATGCATAATATTGCTTTGAAAGCCTTCTAACTTGTGTATCTATCCATCATTAATGGATTACACAAACGTTTGAGCTATAATCCAAGTGGTTTAAGCTTTATCCAATTCACATTTCCATTTTGGGAAGAAAGTGAAGAATACCATTCTTGAAAAGCAAGCTTTATGCACAAAGTCAATTCTTGAGCCTCTAACTTGTTCCCTCTGATCACACTCCATCTACAAAGTCATAGGCAAGTGTGTTTAAAGCATAACCACTCTATCTTAGCAAGTACACAAGACTTTGAAACTTGGATTCCTCAAAAATCACATGTTATGCTTAAACTTGTGATTTTGAATTCTGATCAACAATAAGCTTCCAAACTTGTTGCTTATGAATAGAGGCACTATTTGTGAGCTAGAGGACGAGCTTAGGCACCCTGAAACACACGAAAACTCCCTCAAGCCAGAATTTGCACAAAAACTCCATTGATGCATAATTCTGACCTTAAACTTATATCTCTCATTTCCCTCGTGTGTTTTCCTTCCTAATCAATCATAAAGCTTCTAAACATCAAATACAACTCATACCTAACCCTGATTCATAATTGTAACACCACCATCATCAAGTTCCATTTTCAAAAACAGAGCTCTGCAAGTTGACTTCTCCAGAACTCCTCAGCCACTTTCAGCTCAAGCCAAGCATCACATTAGCTTCCTAGGAACTTGAGGAAGCTAACCTAATCCTTGGAACTCATCAAAAGCTGCTCAAACTCAAAACACGATACCCTCTTACAAGGTGAGTTTTCTGACTTTTGAACTCTTCATATAGGCATCATTAATGTTTAATTTGTGAATAAAAAATGTAGACATCATAGTCCTGAATTTAACCATGTCCTTAGAATTCATTTATGTTGCCTGAGTAGTGATAGTTTTAGAGTTGAATTCTCTGAAAAAATTAGGTCAAATTTGCTACCACACAAAATTCATGCTCATTTTTTATTTATAGCTTTAGTTATTTATATGACTGAACTCGTGATGAAATTTGGAGTAAGTTTCATGTTTATACTTTTGCAAATTGTTGGAAAATGAAAGAGATAGCAATTTAAAAAAATCATGTTGATTGGTATGGCGCGAGGTTTAAGATGATACAGGCCTAGGAATGTGTTTCAAATATATATTCTTGGTTTTGTATTAATAAACAGATGTATAGCCACCCCAATTGTAGAAGCGCGCGCCTGTGACTATAAGGACCTAGGTTCGAGCCCCAATGGTACCCTTTTATTTGTTTCACATTTATTTGTTTCAAATCCAATGCAATCATGTACTAGGCGCCTATCATGAGCCTCACATTAACACCATTGGATATTCAACAATCCAAATCCAACGCTTCATGATGCAAGCTCATGGTGCACTCATAGAAATCAATCCACACTGAAACACAAAACAAGATGGACTTTGTTCTAGGCCAAGTCCGAACTGCTGATTCTCACCCCCATTTTACTTTCTAATGCAGGCTCATTCATGCATTTTTTTAATTTTTCTATGATTACAAAAGCACACATTTGGGCCTAGCGCCCCTTTTTACTATTGTTAACCCCCATTTCCATTCTTTTAATTCTATTTTTATTTTCTTTATTATTATTATTTTTATATTTAAATTTATTTTTTAATATTTATATTTATTTAGTTTATTTTTCTTCATAAAACTAAAAGAACAAAAAACATTTCCTTTAATAAATTAATTTCCCTTTTTTAAATATTTAGGTAATTAGTCTTAATCATTATTATATTATTTTCTTGTAAATTAAAATCAATTTAGAACTTAGGACTTTTATTTAATTAATTTTATTTACTAAATGAATCAAATTCACAAAAAACCCTTAAAATTTTGTTCTCTTTAAATTAATTTATTTTACTAACTTAATCTTAATTTTCTTATTTTTAGTTAAATATTTTATTTTAGTTGACTAGGTCAAAAAACCTTTTCATGAAAACCAAACAAAAATCATATTTCTTTTTGCATTTACGTTCTTGCATTTCTATTTATTCATTGTTTGTACAATATTAATTATGGTTGTAATAGATAATTAGGGTTTTAATTTCTTGCAATTCCCCATTTGTAATTTATACACCCCCATCCCCTAATGATGTAATAGCTTAGTATTTTTATTTTCCGTAATTTAATGCTTTATACACAAATGCTAGTAATTAGGGTTTGTATGGAAAGATTGAAACCAACAAATAGCAAACACTAATCAAGACAAATCAAGAATGTAAACCAATACACTTGCACACATACACCCTTAGGGTAAATCCACTTTTGTTGCCTTATAAAATGGCCATATTATGCATGTGAGGTATCTTAGAAAAAGAAAGCAAAAATACAAGATCATAGTCCCTCGATGACGCTATCAAAGTTGCCTTTCAAAGATGATCTTAGTCACTAAAGAAAATGCTAAGATATCTTACGACATTGCTAATCATGGCTATACGATGACCCTTGCCCATCCCTTTTACATCCAAAGATAGGGTTTCTTACCAAATCAATGGTAAGATAACAATGTCAAAGGAAAGAGGAAATAAACATGAAAGACTTTTGAGTAGGTAGATTGTTCCTAGTTGCTTGCTCAATTTCAAAACCAAAAACATCCTTGCTATTTTCAAAAAAAAAAAACACGAACACTTTCAAAAAACATCTTTCAAACTTGAAAACATTTTCAAAAGATCAACACTTTGTATACATTCTTACGAACGAGAATCATTACAAATTTTGCCTAAATGATGGCGCCTTTTCAAAATATTTTCAAAAACCACACAAAGCACATTTTCAAACAAAAGCAAGTGATCTAGCAAGCAACTAAGAGCCCATGGAAAACCATGGATGAAAAAGGTTCTAACACCTTCCCTTTTCATAATCTACCCCCCAAACTCAAGAAAACATCTCAAAGGTCTTTCATGTTCTTTTCAGCCTTTCCTTTTGGATAAAATAAAAGTCGGTGGCGACTCTTGCTAACCGCAACATTTGCGATCAAACGCAAAACAACCAAGTCAGTTCTCCTACCGCGTTACAGAGTGATATGCACACCTTGCTTTTGGATTGTACATTGGAGAGGCAGTATTTGGATTTGTTGAAGGATCCCTCAATGTGACCAAATTCAACTTCAACATGTGTCGCATACTTGCGACATTGGTATGTCGAGTTTGGTATATTGCCTAGTGAATGAATACTTCTTATGTCGATTACCCTGTGGTTGTTGGTGAAGTTATGGTTGGGCTTGCGATGTAGCAGAAATTTGGAAAGGTCCACTCTTCACCAAGCCAAACTCTTGTCTTCTTGGAGGTTGATCAATGACTTGGTCCTCAGCCTCGATCGTTTGCTTCATACAGTTGCATTTGTCTTGATGAACTTTTTTGATAACAGCTCTCAGATCTTCTTGTCCCCGAGATAGGCATTGGATAAGAGCCATTTGCCCTAGCATCTAGGTTCTCATTGCTTCTACCTCAACTTGCAGTTGTTCCAATCGTTCGTCCTTATTGTCTTCCGGATTTTTCTTGGTCAGGTTCCCAGCGAGGAGTGCTTTCAACTCTTCCTGCCCCTTGGATAGATTTAAGAACATTTCCATGAACTGAGCCTCTTGAGTTTAAAGATCTTTGTTGTCTTGTTGGAGAGCCATTTTCCTTGCTAAAATAAACAGCGAGAAAATGAGAGACCTATACTGGAAGACCTATTATGCAAATGACACGCGTGCAATGTTTTCAAGGATCTCGTGGTGTAAACGAGAAAATGTTAGAATCCAATTGCAGCTTTGTTTGAAGAATTTTCATATCTTTGAAGGTCCTTCTACAACAATCAAACTCAAAATATCAAGTGGGTCATAGCCCCTGACTCAATTTGTTGAGTTTTGGTCTTTTGACGACATTGGCTAGAGGAAAATAAATCCCCTTGCCCCTTGCTAGATGTCCGGTTCATCATAACCTGCACCACAGACCCTTGAGATCCTTGAAATGGTTAAGGATATGCTATGGGATGATGTTATGATGTGTATGTTATGCATTAATCAAAAGTGTAAGGTGATTAAGACAAGTATGTCTTGCAAGAAAACCAGTCTATTGGATAATGCATACAAACAAGGTCCTGCAAGAAATACAAACAAAGGCACTACAATGAGTTCAAGTTGTTAGATAATAAAGGCAAACAAGTCACACAAGGAGCCTTAGGTTTAGACTTGCATGGGGTTTGTAGATAAGTACCCTCTTGAAGTTTCAGTTGGCTCACCCTGTCCTATTAATAGTAATCGGGTTCTAAGGAGTCTCAATATCACTGACCTTCCTATCAGAAATTGTTTCAGCTCCGCACTGAAGTATTGCAGCCAAAAAATCCCGAAAGTCCAGCCTCAATAAGTGTAGTATCGAGTATCAACCAATCTTTGGTCGGAACCAAAGCCGGTTATCTCACTACTTCCTAATGGCTAAGATGAGTCAATTAAAGATTCTAAAGGTCATTTAGCGCTTAGTGACACTATGAGGAAGCCTAATGTTATCTTTAACTTACTCAAGGAACATTAGTACAATCCAAAGTATCGCACTAATGTAGCCAACACTTCGTCTGCATCGGTCTACGTCGTACAACCTCCATGGTTTATTTCTACTTACCTAATAAGGTGCTCCAGATCCGGGTGTAGGATCTTTTAGTAACAACCCAAGAAAACCCTTAAAATTAAAGCAAACAAAGTACAACAAGCAGTTTAAAAATGAACTAACTATAAGGTAAACCCCACTTTTAATCCCCAACAGAGTCGCCAATTCTATGATATGATGGCAGAACCGACAGTTATATACTGTTTTGTGTTTTGTATTTGCAAATGTGCAGTAAGCAAGAGTCACTACCAACTTTTCTTTTATCCAACAAAGGAAAGGGTGAAAAGAACAGAAAAAGACATTTTCGAGATGTTTTCTGAGTAAGGGGGGTAGATTATGGAAAGAGAAGGTGTTAGCACCATTTCCATCTGTGGTTTTCCATGGGCTCTTAGAGGTTTGCTCATTTTTAAAATACCTTTATGCTTTGTGTTTGAATTTTTTTTTAAAACGCCTTAGTACGCCGAACTTTGTAATGTTTCTCGGGATAGTGGAGAAAGTATACAAAGGGTTTTGAAATTGTTTTTGAAAAGAAGTTTTCTGTGTAAGTGTAAGATGTTTGAGAAAACTTCTAACAGCTATCTACTTTATTACTCGAAAAGGGTCGTTCTTTTTCTCGTTTCCTTTAGACAATGCTATCCTAATATTTGTGAGTAGGTAGCCTTATCGTTGGATATTAAGGGACAATCGAAGAGACGTTTTACAGTCATAAAGGCAACATATGGAGACGCTTTAGAAATTTCGTATAAGGGACGAGATTGTTTACCGGGTAACACCGTACGGTCATCGAGGGACTATGATCTTTTGATTCTTACAGGTCTTTGCTAAAGCGTCCCCATTCTCGAGGGACGTGACTGCTTTATTTTCCGAAAGGCAACCGAAGTGGGGATACCCTAGAGGTGCACATGTGCATATGTGTTGAGATTCAATTATTTTTCTCTTTTTGTTAGGTGAGCTAACGTTTTAATTTACAGTCTTTCCATACACGCCTATTTACTAACAGTAATATAGCAAAATAATAAAGCAGTAAATGTGCGGAAAATAAAAAGCAGAAAAGTAAATCCTAAACTATTACACGGCTTTGGGAGAGATACAATATAAGTGTAAGAAGTAAAGTGAGGAATTTTAAATCTAAAACTATTACATCCATAAGCAGTTACAATATTTATAAAATACGAGAATAAAAAATAAACACGCACGAAATAAATATTACGTCTAAAAAACCTTTAAAAGTTCTAAATAAACAAACATCTTTTTTTTGTTTTGTTAAGAAAGAAATTAACTCTAAATTTAATTTTAATTAAGAAAAATAAATGTTAAATGAAGTAAATCCCAATTCTAATATTTTTTGTATTTTTCATTAAGAAAATAATTTAAATTAAAATATACCTAAGTCTAATTGATTTTAAGTTGATAAAATAAAACTAAAATAATTAATTAATTAATTTAAATAATTTTGGAAAGCCTAAATATATTTATTATTTTTTGTTTTTTTATTATTAAGGAAAAAATGATTTTTGAAATTAAATAAATAATAACTAAAAAAATAAAAAAATAAAAGAAAATAACAAACAAAAAAATATGGGCCTGGCTGTCAAAAGCAAATGGGGGGGTGTTGTTGAAAATCCGCTAGGCCCAATCCAGAGGGAGCCCAGAAGTTGTACTGGGATTCAGTGAGGAGCAGCCTTGATGGCACATGGTGCCCTTGCACGTTGGATGCATTGGTCCTGATCAGATGTACATCTGATGGCCTAGACCGATGGTGTATGATGATCAATTGGTCATGAGGGGACTAGATCTGCATGTAATATGTTAGAAAAATGAAAAACACTGGACCTGGGACTCGAACCCAGGTCCTCACCCTTACACACACGCTTCATTGCCAGATGAGCCATCTAATCATTCATTACTTATAACAAAACAAAATTATTATATTAGAAAATCAGCGCTATTATTTGAAATTCAAAAATCTCGCGTGCTGCTTTGACTGGCCAATAGAGAATTAACACACTTCGTGCCAAAGTCAACAAGTCCAGGGTTCCAAAGTCAACACCCAGTCACCATCTCCGACCAACTTAAAATGTGATCTTGCAAAATAAGCAAGCTAAAGAAAAAAGAAAGAACCCTGTCCTTCATAAAATCACGCACTGATTTCAAATTTGGTCTTGGATTTTCCTGAAAATCCCCGTATCACTAAGAACAAGCTTCGTTTGAAGCTTTGCCCTAACAATGGAAAAGTTCCAATCTCATGTCAAACCTCACATGTAAAGGTACCAACCTGCCTAAAACTCCAACACTAGCACGAAGAAATACATGAAATCTATTAAATATGTTTAGATCATCAAATTGAATTTTGAGAAATACTTACAATTGGTGTACTTGAATCTGAGGTTTCGGATGTGGAATGGCTTGAGCAATGGATGGGTTGGGGTGCTGGAAATCTCAAGAAGATGTTTGAACCCTTGGTTTAGCCAAATGATGGCTGGAACTTGTTGTTTCAAAATTCACGATTCTTGGCAATTTTTGCAAATTTGTGTGGTTCTTTTTAGGTTGTGTCTCCGTCTGTTTGGCTTGCACGTGAGTTGTATTTATTGGGTAGAAGGAGGGGACAAGGAAACATGGCAAGAATCAAAGCCATAACTATGCATTTTAAGAGCAAAAATCAAAATTTGAATAATTGCCATTTTTTGTTTTCATGCCATGTTTGATGCTGAATGAATCTGGTCACTTCTTGCACGAATTTGTGGACCTCATGCCAAGACAAAACACAAGCCCAAGGGTCAAGGCCCATTTCCAATTATTTTTGTACCATTTATTTTATATTTATTTGAAATAAATCAAAATAAATATGTAAAAAAAATAGGTAAAAATGGTAAGGCCATTCAAAATGAGATTAAGGGTCCTTTATAACCTTAGGAATATATTTGAATCTTAAAAAGTTAGGCTATTGACTCAAAATTCAAATTTGCTCAATTCATAATTCTTGAAATTTCCAAAACTTTCCTAACTTTGGCAAGCCATAACTTGCTCAATTTTTATCTCATGATGATGATCATGTACTTTTTGGAAAGCCCAATATGCCTACTTCAATCTCTCTTTTGATCAATTTTGCATTTGAAGATGTTATCTTGATGTAAATGGTCTTGGCAAAAAGTAGCTTTTGTTGACTTTTTGAAAATGGTCAGTAATGTCTGAGCTCATATATTTCAAATGGTGCATTTCTTGAACTTTAGGGCTGAAGAGAAGTTGTAGGGAATTGGACTCTCTTCAAAAAGAGCTTTTGTTGGGGAAACATGGATGAAGTATGAGAAATTTATGCCTGGTCAAAGTTTGGTTGACTTTTTCTATAGAAACCCTAATTTAGAAATTCTTGATTTTTGATGAATTAGGAGCATTTATTGAGGAATCATGATCAACCCTTGATAAAATGATGGATATAAATTCAAAATGTTGATTTTGACCAAAAATCTTGAAGTTTGACTGTGCATGGACCACATTTGACTTTTTGACCTAACACAGTTTATTTTCAAGCATTTGAGCGATTGACTGAGCAAACTTGTTGTGCAATGCATGAAATTTTGCATGAATAATCTTGAATAAATATTAGGACCATGGGAGATGTTTGAGACCTTTGGAGCTCACACATATTGATGAAAATTGAAACCCTAGTTAGAGGTTCATTGCCTTAGGAAGAGAATTTGTCTGATCAATTCTTGGTCAACCTTAAGCAATTGAGGACCTCTAGGAGCATGTCTTAGTAAAAATTGGAGGGAAAATTTTAGGGTACAACAGTCACCTATAACCATCATCGTACCCGGGCCAATACCGTATGTCAGCAACAAAGTAATTCCTTGGTAATACAACGGTGAATGTTATCAACAAGGGAATAAACTTGCTACTCAGAAGTTTGAAAAGGGTGAGTTCGAAGAAAAGGAGTCTGAGATTCATGACATTGTTGGTAAAAGTAGGATTACCCACAGCGGTGGGATTTTCTCTATGCCAGAACGGCCTGAAAGTAGCACAGGTGCCGCAACTAAGGTCAGGGGCAAGAAGATTGTGGTCGATGGTGATAAACTGGAGAAAAATCCCCTTGTTCTTGTTTTGGATGCTAAAATGGCTAAGGATGTAGCCGAGTTGATGAGGTACATCAAGAAAAGTGACTATAAGATCATTTCCCAATTGAGTCATACACCCTCAAAGATATCAATTCTTGCTTTACTCAGAGATTCAGAATCCCATATAAATACATTGATGAAGGTGTTGGGGAATTCTTTCGTTCCTTAAGAGATATCGGTGAATCAATTTAAAGGGATAGTGAATAGTATTCATGCGAGTAATAGGCTAGGTTTTACAGACTTTGATTTACCCCTGAGGGGAGGAAGCATAATAAAGCACTGCACGTCTCTATGGAAATTGCAAAAACTACCTTATCCCGTGTGTTGGTTGATACCAGTTCCTCTCTCAATGTGTTTCCCAAGTCCTCTCTCTTGAAGCTTGATTACGATGGGCTTTTGTTGAGGCCAATTGATCTAATTATCAAAGAGTATAATGTTCGGGGAGGTCGACTTGCCGATCAAGATAGGTCCTCAAATGTTTGAAGTTACCTTTTTTATCATGGACACTAATCCTTCCTATTGATATTTGTTGGGTCATCCATGGATCCATGAGGTTGGTGTTGTCACCTCCACTCTGCACCAAAAGTTGAAGTTCCTGTTGAATGGGAAGGTGGTCACCGTTTGAGGCGTAGAGGATTACATTTTCAATCATCTGAGTTCCTTTCTCTATGTTGAGGTGGAGGGATAAATCCATGAGACTATGTGTCAAGCTTTTGAGACTATGCAATTTGTCAGAGCTCCCCACCAGGAGGATAAGAAGTCGGAGGTCTCTATGTCATCTTATCTTCAAGCACAAATGATTGTTCAATCTAGTCCTCTAGAAGGTTGGGGAAGAGTGTTGGATCTCCCTACTCTGACAAATAAAAAAGGTTTAGGCTATATGGCTGGTCGAAGCATGTTAGTTGCTACTCCTCTCAAGTTTCAAGGTTTTCCTCCACCAATTCAATTTGTCAACGGTGGGTGTTGTACCCCAAAATTTTCCCTCTCAATTTCTTAATAATTCTCTCACAAGATCTCTATTAATTCAAGACTGCACAAGGTTTGATCAGCTCAAGACACCTCCTCAAATACTGATGACTCAAAATTAGGGTTTGAGTTTATACAAGGACAATTGGACTTTTGATGCTTCGTATGACTTTCATGGATCATTTTGGACTCCCAAGATTGCTCATGTGAAGTTTCAAGCTTTGGATCACATTTTTGCTTAGTCAATTGATCAGTTGACCCAAAATCAACTGTATTGGGGAAAAAGTCAAATATGGTCAATTTACAGTAAAACTTCATAATTTTTTATCCACATCAACATTATGAAATCATATATGTCAATTGATCAAGTTTGAATTACAATTCCTCAAGAAATTAGATCAGATCACCAGAAGGGAAAAATGGTTAAAATTAGGGTTTTGACTGAAGAGGCTTAATGTTTTACTGTTGACCAAATACATGACTTGTTCGTTTGAGACATGATATCAAGAATCCAAATGAATCATTTTTACCTAATGGCATGGTCCAATACATTTCTCATGATCAATTGATTGATAGTGAAAATTTGGTCAACTGATGAAAAAGTCAACTATACACTGAAAAGTCAAACTTTGACTTTTTGATCAAAAACAAGTTTCAAAAATCATATTTCATAAAGACATGCCAAAATATGAAGATTTTTCATCAAGAAATATTAAAAGTCAAAATCATCTTTGAAAAGTCAAAATTCTAAGACTTAGAAAATTTTCTAAGTGTTGGAAATTTAACCTTTTTTCATGACTTTGTGCCAAATTTTCACCATGATGAAAGATGATTCAAGAAAAACTTCCAACATGAAAGTTGTAGATCTCAATGAGATCTAAAATATTGTAGGACAAAACTTTTTCTATAAATTCTTGGATCTTAAGTTATTAATTCATAAAGACATGTCCATGAAACAAAAACACTTAGTGAAATTTTACCCTAGATAGGCAGATTTTTTACCTAACTTCTTGGCCATGTTTCACATGGTTCCAAAGTGATTCTTAAATAATGTTTAACATAAAGGTTGTAGAGGATGCTAAAGATTTCCAAAATGTCTAAGAACTCATTGAGATAATTTTTTAGTTGAGAGAATCGAAGGCAAGAAGTTGGGCATTCATTCTTGATTTACAAGGCAAATTTGTGAGGAACACTTGATCCAATCTTCAAGCATGTTGTACAAATCCCACTTTGCAGGCTTCTAACTTTCATTTCACTCCATAAATAAATTTTTACACAACTGTTAGAGATTTGATCCAAGCATTTGAGACATTGTATAAATGGTTATTCCATTAATGGAACAAAGGTAACACTTCCATTTTGGAAAAACAAGCTTTATTGCAAAAGTCAATGCATAGAGCACCTAACTTGTTTCATCTGAATACAAGAAAAGTCAAAAACCAAAACAATCATGGCTAGAACCTCCTACCAACTCAGACCATGCTTGTACAACACACTGAAACTTGTTTTCCACTTTTCTTCAAAATCAAGTAACATAGCCATAACTCTATATCTCACAGATCTGTAAACTTCAAACCCGAAAACCTTTTGCTTATAACTATACAAGTTATTTACAAGAAAACACACGAATGCTCAAGCCCAGAAACACCCTAAAACAGAGAATCACCAAGAACATCTCAAAACTTGTCATTTCTGAGTTTTGAACCTAATCTTCAAATCTACTCGTGCGTTTCTTGGCCTTTTGCTTTCAAAAGCTTCTAAACATCATACATAAGCAATCCCAACACATGTTGTTCAACTGTAACATCATCTTTATCAACCTCCATTTCCAAAAATAGAGCTTTGCACTTGGACTTCTCCAACACGATTCAGCCATCCTCAGCACAAACTAATCATTGCATTAGCTTCCTGGAGATTCACTGAAGCTAACTCAATCATCACAACACCTTGAAAGGTCCTCTAACTCATTTCACGATTTCCATTTTTGAAGGTAACTTTCTGACCTTTTAACTCTTCATATAGGCATTGTTAGGCTTCCATTTTCAAAGACAAAATGTAGACACCATTTCCCTGAAGCTAACCATGTCCATAGTTTTCATTTATATTGCCTGAGCTTAGAGAATTTTGAGTTTGAAATTTCTGGAAAAATTAGGGTTCAGATTAGGGCCATCAAAATTCTCATTCATCTTTAACTTATAGTTTTAGTGATTTATATTTCTAGAATCGTGAGGAAAAATAGAACACCTTTCATGTTTACAATTTTAATTTTTGTTGAGAAATGAGTAAGCTACATGTGGTCTGGTTGGCGCAAGGTTGAAGATGAAGTTCATGCCATGGAAGTGTTTTGTAATATAATTGTATGGTTTCAGTTTAGTTACCGGATGTATAGCCACCCCAGTGGTAAGGCAGCACGCTTATATTGGTGAGGGCGTGGGTTTGAACCTCATCGCTGACTTTTGTTTTGATTTTCTAACATCTTTGTTCCTTTTCTTGTTACATAGCGCGCCTGGGCCTAAGGCCATTGGGCTTGTCCCATTTTTTCTTCAGCATCTCCCCCTGATTAATACGTTACACGCAACCCATTTTATTTTCTTATTTTTCTGATTAAAAATGGTTATTGGGCCAAGCTTCAAACAAAAGAAAACTATTTTTCTAGCAAACACCCCAACCTGATTTTCACACCCCTGACTCTTTTTATATTTTTTATTGTATTTTCTTTTTTATATTATATTTTTATTTTCTTTTTTTTATGATTATCATTATTATTTTTATTAATAAAAGACGGGCAAAAATATTTTATTTATTATATATATATATATATATATATATATATATATATATATATATATATATATATATATATATATATATATATATATATATATATATATATATATATATATATATATATATATATATATATATATATATA
Organism: Vicia faba; assembly: GCA_948472305.1. Taxonomy (NCBI): domain Eukaryota; kingdom Viridiplantae; phylum Streptophyta; class Magnoliopsida; order Fabales; family Fabaceae; genus Vicia; species Vicia faba. Next base: position 37,247,497 of record OX451739.1, on the reverse strand, counting down.
TATATATATATATATATATATATATATATATATATATATATATATATATATATATATATATATATATATATATATATATATATATATATATATTCTTGCTCCTTCCTTAAACTAAAAAGAGACAAAAAATATTTTCTTAAACAAATTTAATTCATTTTCTTAAAATAATTAGTAATTAGACTTAGGTTTTAATTTATTTTTCTTTAATTAAAAATAACATAGAACTTAGGTTATCTTTTAATTAATTGTTATAATAACTTAATTAAACCTTTTATTATAAACAAAAACCCTAAAAAACTTGTTCCCTTTAATAAATTAATTTCTTTTATCAACTTAATTTTAATTTTTCTTATTTTAGGTAATTATTTTCTTTTAAGTTAATTAGGTCAAAATTATCTTTCTTAACACAAAAACCAAACAAATTCCATTCCTTTTTACCATTTCTTATACTTGTACATTTATTCATTCTTGTATATTTAATTTTTGTAAATATTCAATATGGTTGTAATAGATAATTAGGGCTTAATTTCTTGCAATTCCCATTTGTAAATTTGTATCCCCGTTCCCAAAAATGATGTAATAGCGTAGGACATTTACATGCCGCAATTTATCACCTTCATATAAATGCTAGTAATTAGCGTTTGTATGGAAAGATAAAATCAATACTTAGAGAAACCTAATCCAAGATAAATCAAGCATGAAATACAAAACACTTGCACACTTTAAACCTCTAGGTTTAACTCCACTTCTTGCCTTAAAAAATGGTCATGATATACATGTGAGACATCTTAGCAAAAACAATTGAAAATACAATATCATAGTCCCTCGATGATGCTACGAATGTTGCCTTACAAATGATCTTGGTCCCTTAAGAGAAATGCTAAGGTATCTCACAACATTGTTATTCATGACTATACGATGACCCACGCCCGTCCCTTTACATCCAAAGATAAGGCTACTTACCAATCAATGGTGAGATAGAAATATCAAAGGAAGAGAGAAATGAACAAAAGTCTTTTAAGTAGGTAGAACGTTCTTAGTTGCTTTCTCACAATTTATCTTCAAAAACAAACATATTTTCAAACATACCAAACACTTTCAAAAACATGAAATAATTTCAAAAGTCCAACACTCTGTATGCATTCTTATAGAGATATGAATCATTACAAAGTTTGTCTAAACGAAGGCGCTTTTCAAAAATACTTTCAAAACCCACCACAAACACATTTCAAACAAAGCAATTTTCAAGTGATCTAGCAAGCAACTAAGAGCCTATAGATAACTATGGATGAAAAGGGTGCTAACACCTTCCCTTTTCATAACCTACCCCTCGAACTCAAGAAAATATCTCAAAGGTTTTTCCTGTTCTTTTCACCATTTCCTTATTGGATAAAAGAAAATTCGGTGGCGACTCTTGCTATTCGCAACAATTACGATAAAACGCAAAACAACCAAGTCAGTTCTCCCATCGTATTACAAAAATGGCGACTCTGTTGAGGAATATACTTAAAAGTGGGGTTACCTTAGAGATAGATCATATTTACTTACTTTCTTTATTTGATTTGTTTTCTTTACATTTATGGGCTGTTGTTTGGGTTTGTATTGATCCTGTACCCAGACCTGGGAACACCATTAGGTAAATAGCAAAGATTATGGAGATTGTACGGTGTAGACCGATATGGTTGATACAATAGCTATGTTAGTGTGACATATTTGTGGGTATCGGTATCCCTTATGGAGAATTAAGGAGAATACGGGGCCGCTGAGTGATGTCATGAAACGCTAACAAACCTTAGAACCTTTAATTGAAAAACTTGGCCATTAGGAAGTAGTGAGATAGCCAGTTTCAGTGGAAAGATGGAAATTAGTTGATACTCGATACTACGCTCATTGAGATCGGACTTTTGGGTTATTTTGGCTGCAAGAAAATATTGATTGTGCTAAAACAATGCCCAATGAAGAAAGATCAGTGATATTGAGATTCCCTAGAACCCGATTACTTTCTAGGACAGGTTGAACCAACTAAGCTTCAAGAGGGTACTTACCTATGAACTTCATGCAAGCCTAAACCTAAGGTCTTTGTGTGATTTGTTTGTGATTATTATTCATGTTATCATAAAACATCATAACATCATAAAGCATTGTCACTAACCATTTCAAGGATTTAGGAATTTATCTTTGTTCTGATTTATAGGCCATGACTTCTACTCGTAGGAATACCATCCGAGTCAACTTCGTGAAAGTAAATCCTTAACTTCAAGAGTTAGCATCAAGAGTGCCTGGAGATTCGCCTTTCACCAAGAAATATGGTCGACTTCTCAACTTGGCTACCTCAAACTTCCAAGAAGAAATGATGTGTGTGATTTTCCAATTCTTTGATCCTATTGAAACAACTGGATGAAAATCATCAAACAATGAAGTCACCATCGAAAGTCTTTTATCCCACATGAAGGGAAAGGTAAACATCGAGAAAACCTGAGAAAGTAGAAGTCACGGTCTTGCGACCGAGAGATCAGGTAAGGGAGTCTGTTACGCGATGGGAAGGTATTAGAACCCCACACACCCATAGTACTCTACAATATCCACTCTTGTTTTCTATCTTATGGGTGTGTCTAAATGATACTTACTATTTATTGATAAGGGATAATGCATGCAAAAGAAAGGAGAAAAGAATGTAGGGAAAATAAAGTTGTACTCGCTTGGGCCCTACCCCAATGCCTACGTATCCTAATTGAGGAATAAAAGCTACCATAGTTCGGCCCATATGTTTTTGTTTGTTTTGTGTTCTTTATGGACGATGTTAATTCCGCCTTCTGCCGCAGCTCGACCTTTAGAGACTTATGCGTTGACACATAAGTAAATTAATCATGTCCTTACTTGAAAATGGTTTCGAGTTACGCCCTCGAGGAAAGATGCCACACTTTATTGGTTTGTATTTTGTTGCGGATAATGGCTAGTTGACCTCAAGATAGAGATATTATCCTCTTCTCCACTTATCCATGAAAGTAGTCTTTGAGACTTGAACCACGCCTAGGTTGGATATGGAAGAACAATAAGATCGAGAAGAGACCCGCTTATCATTTCCCATACTCAACAAAAGGTATGATTCTCATCAGTGATTTTAAAGTGTTTTGAAGTTTGCAAAAAGTAAGTTTTTATTTTAATGCAAATGTAAAAGGGGAAAGGAAAGTCAAAGGGAGACTAGCCTATTTCTAAATCTAATGTTATCATGCATCAATGGACCTAAAGTTGGAATTTTGAGGGAATTCTATCTAATGTTTGCATGCTTGGATTTAAAAGCCTAATGTCTAATTATATTTCAATTCAATCAAAGATTAAATTTGAACCAAAATCACCTAAGGGATCATGAAAGACCATACAAACAAGTAAAATTAAGCGACAAGTATCAAAGTATTGCATACAATCCATACCAAAAATCGCAAACAAAATACATGATATAAAATGAGTAAAACTAGTAATTAAAATTGACTAAAAAGTTAACAAAAGGGGAGATAAATTAAGGTCACGATGATACCAAACAGAGAGGGTCCGTTGCCTCTTCAAAGCCACGCAAGCGATAAGAAAACTCTACTAAAAAGATTCCTCGAATCCCTTTGATGAAAATTATGCTCTTAGATAGCTTTAAAACCTCTTGAAATTCTTCTGTCAAAATCTTTTTTTTTACCAAATATCATGGAAAAATCAATCACCACCATTAATTAAAAATTGAATTGAAACGGATAGAAAAATGGAGCTTCAGGGGGTGTTAAGTTGAGATAGGGTGTTGGTTCAGTAAAATGCAGCTGAGCCCAACCACTTTTTGGTCCAAGAGCAGTTTTTGGTATCCATTAAAAAATAAAACAGGCCAAGAGTGTATGACCCGGCCCAACTCGTTCAGCTCAGTTGCTAGGGTTGAAATGAACTATGACGTTTTGGAATTCAACCGCGACTAGTGATAATTATTCTTCTTCGAAACACAATGGAGCGACGCTCTTTTCCTCCTTCAATGGCACATTGGTCGTCTTCTTCTCTTTCGAATCAACCTCGCAGTGAACCGCCACCATCTCAATGTGTCTGTTCGACCTTCAGCTTCCTCTAAACTCTTCTTGAATTCAACTTTTGTCTCCGCTTCTACTCAACCATAGAAAGTTTAGAGCCTGATTCACGCCGTCGAGGAGAAGGGAATTCTAAACTTAAATCCAGGTATTAACTTAATCTCATGCTTCTTTTATTTCATTATTCATCTCTTCTCCTTTTTCTTTTCGTATCATTATGATTTTTTGCAATTTGAAGTTTGTTGTGTGATGTGATGACAATTGACGTTTGAATCGCGATGATGTTGTTGATGCCGAGAAACCGTAGTTTTAACACTGTGACCTTGATGAGAAATGCAGAGAATTTGATTTTGGGATGAAGATGTTTATGATAGGTGTCAAAGAATCGATGAGGATGATAATGATAAAACGGTTGAAGATAGAGATCCAGTTCAGAGAATCTGAAGATTTTGATAATCATGATGAAGGTTAAAGGCTCAGCAGATCTCTGAAGATGATGAAGGATCTCCAGATGAATTTTGAGAAGATAATCTTGAAGTGAGTTTCTTTTCTTCCTGTATGAGCTTTTCTTGTCTCTTGAATCGTAGTTATGGCTGTATCACTCTACGAATGGCGATCCGATAGTTGTTGTTGTAGATGCTTGAGAGGATGAAGCAAGATGATGAATGAAGAGTGAGGAAGCCTTTGAGAATGAAGGTTATATGATGAATTTTCAAAGGGTGAGATGGAGAGAGAAGGTAGAAGGTGATGAAAAATGGGAGAAATGGTGAAGATAGATCAAGAAGAGAGCCAGAAGAGACTTCTTTGATTATTTTCTGGCGAGTTCTTCTCTAACCGATTTTAGTATGAATGAAATGATGAATCGTGAAAGAAAAAAAACCTCTCCTCCCTTTCTGTTATGATATCTTATAGGTATGTTGGAAGTAGTTAGAAATAGTTAGGAGGTTCGGAGGTTATCCTGAAAGTTAGTTGCAGGTTAGGGAATCGGTTAGAATCTTCTATTTTTGACAATTGGTGGGGGTTTCGTTAGTTGGTTAGAGACTGTTATAAACAGTTAGTTATAGGTTAGAGAATTGTTGAAATTCTGCTAGAAGTTGGTTATGAAATCAGCTCTGATTGGTTATAGGTTGGTTAATTGTTAATTTTGTTGGACAATTGGGATTTCTATTTTTTTGACAGCTGGGGGCGGTTATGGAGTTAGTTATAGGTAAGTTAGAGATTTTGTTAGGAGTTAGAAGGTTGGTTACGGTTAGTAGAGAGTTGGATGAAAGTTAGTGGGTTGGATACTTATAGGAAAATCAATTATGCTTAGAGGGATTTGGTTTGGTTAGCGAAACAGTTAAGGAATTTTGTTAGCCTATTTTTGTTTCCTGTTAGAAATATTGTTTGGAATTTAGAGGAGTTAGGAATGAGCTGAGTTTGTTAATGCAGGGTGGTTTAGGAATCTATTATGATGTTTTTTATGTTAATTGGTTATAGAGGTTTTTTGGACTGTCTTTAATGTTTGTAGGTTTGTTCTTATGTTTTTCTGTGATTATGGATTCACTTTGGTTCTGTATTAATATACAGGGCTGCGAATTGAATGAAGGCTCGAGCAAGCTTGGCAAAGGCGTGACATTGAAGGCAGAGTCATGGAGTTAAGGCAATGATTTTAAAGCCATGATGCAGCTTAGAATTAGGAACAACAAGATTAGGCATTGTATAGATTTTGGTAGAAAGTATAGGCCTTTTTGTTTGAATTTCTTTGGAATTGGAATGTATCTTGATGTAATGTAATGTAATGAAATATTTGAACTTCCTTGTTGGACACTTGACTTTAAATCAACCTTTGACAAATCGTGACCTTAAAACTTTCTTGATTCCATTTGAACAAATTATGAACCTTGGGCGAATGGATGTTGTTGAAGGAAACTTGAATGAATGTACTTTCAATTGCGAATTTTGCCAATTCATTTGAATCTTGAATAAAATACATCAACGGAATCCATGAATGGATGATGAATGAACTTGTGAGCTTGCTCGTATTGAAATGATTCTTACACAAAATCAACTTGCATTTTCAATGAATCCTTAATTCATTTCCATCTTCTAATCTGTACTAAACTTGTACGTTAAGCAACAAGTATTTGAAATAATGACGCCCTGAGCATAATGGACCTTCAAACTCAACACCTTGTATCATGATTCAACAGTGGTCTTAACATAACAAAAAGCCTTGAAGGAATATGGAGAATGCATATGGGAATATGGAAAATAGCCTTGACTTTAAAATCCAATGATCCTCAGTTGAATATTAATAGATGAAAACCCTAATTCTTAAGCCTTTAAGAAAGATTGCAACTTGATGTTGGGAAGAAATAATACCCCTGTAGTTTGACGATAAAGCAGCCCAGGAAATAAAACCCTAGCTTCAAACAAATGATTGATGGAGAAATCAACCAAAACAAGCTTGTGCGATGATGAGAGCTTTACAACCATATAACAACCCTAATTCTTTGAAATCCTTGATCCCATGCCAAAAATTTATTGATTAACGATGCATGATATGTCAAATGACCTAACGGGAGGTATATACATGAAATGAGAAGTGAAAAATACATAAGCCAGATAAAAGTGAAAGGGTGGGACAAATTTTTGGGTATTACAACTGCCCCTATTTAATCATCTTAAACCTGAAAGTGCGATTGGCGCGTGCCTTTCGGAAGTTCAAAGTTGAAGATGATTAAATACAAATGCCAAAAATTTGTTCTGGGAGAAAGTGTGAGTATTTATTATTATTATTATTTATGATATCTTCTAGGGAAAGAATTTTTTTGTTTTTTCAGTGAAGAGACGGAGATTGGACTTGTATTGTGGCGTGATGCCAATACAAGATAAAGGTTGGTACAAAAGGATGGCGGATGAGGTCTATGGGTGACCTAGGATCCTAAGGTGAAACATGAGAGTAATTTATCGGAGAACCTAGCCTAAGCGAGATCTCAGGTTCTAAGACAAGATATATGGGAAGAACCTAGCCAACGGGCGATCTCAGGTTCTAAGATGACCTGAGAAAGTACCTAGCCAATGGGGGATCTCAGGTTCGACAATGATCTATGGGAAGAACCTAGCCAAGAGGCGATCTCAGGTTCTAAGATAATCTGAGGAAGAACCTAGCCAACGGGCGATCTCAGGTTCTAAGATAATCTGAGGAAGAACCTAGCCAACATGCAATCTCAGGTTCGACGATGATCTACGCGAAGAACCTTACCAATAGGCGATCTTAGGTTCTAAGATGATTTGAGGAAGAACCTAGCCAAGAGGAGATCTCAGGTTCTAATATGATCTGAGGAAGAACCTAGCCAATGGGAAATCTCAGGTTCGACGATGATCTATGGGAAGAACCTAGCCAAGAGGCAATCTCAAGTTATAAGATGATCTGAGGAAGAAGCTAGCCAATGGGCGATCTCAAGTTTGATGATGATCTATGGGAAGAACCTAGCCGAGAGGCATTCTCAAGTTCTAAGATGATCTGAGGAAAAACCTAGCCAATGGGCGATCTCAAGTTCGACAATGATCTATGGGAAGAAACTAGCCAAGAGGCGATCTCGGGTTCTAAGATGATCCAAGGAAGAACCTAGCCAATGGGTGATCTCAGGTTCTAAGACGATCTGAGGAAGAACCTAGCCAATGGGCGATCTCAGGTTCTAAGATGATCCATTGGAAGAACCTAGCCAACAGGCGATCTCATGTTCTACGATGATCTATTGGAAGTATTAAGCCTACGGGCGACCTATAAGGAAATATAGATCTACGGTCGATCTACGAAAAACTAGGTCTACGGGAGACCTACAAGTGAATCTAGATCTATGGTTGATCTAAGATCCTAAGGTAATACCTACAGTCGGTCTACCAAAAACTAGGTCTATCGGAGACCTATAAGGGATTCTAGATCTACGGTCGATCTAAGATCCGAAGGTAAGACCTACGGTCGGTCTACAAAACTAGTTTTGTTGGCGACCTATAAGGGAATCTAGATCTACGTTCGATCTAAGATCCTAAGGTAAGACCTACGGTCGGTCTACTAAAACTAGGTCTATGGGAGACCTACAAGGGAATCTAGATCTACGATCGGTCTACCAAAAACTAGGTCTACGGGTGACCTACAAGGGAATCTAGATCGATAGTTGATTTAAGATCCTAAGGTAAGACCTACGGTCGGTCTACCAAAAACTAGGCTTATGGGCGACCTATAAGGAAATCTATGACAAGGTGTATTAATTTTGATGGGAATTCAGGGTACAAGTCACTGGCACCATTAGCTGAGTATTATGAAGATGATGGTCATCATCAGAAGGTTTGGGTTGATGTCCTCTTGTGGGGATGTATTGTTGTCCTTTAATGATTCAGGTATTTCATGTAAGGTACTAATCTGACTTATGCTTCCTATGCATGTTTGAATTTCTTTTGCCGCAAAGATCCATTATGATGAATCGGTTATGTGCTTTTTGAGGATGCAATGTTATGCAATGATATATATATGGAATGCAAAGAAATAGACTTCATGGGGGTAAGCGAAGGCTCGTTGAGAACTGTTATTCATCACTGGGGATGCCAATACATATCGGCGCTGGAAACCCGCAATACCAAATATTGCTGGAGATACTGGTAAGAATTTGCACTAGGAGCTCAAGATATCGAAGATTGAATTGATGACGGAGCAAGTTTACTGGTACGCCACTGAATTCTGAATTGTCTTATCGGGGAGGATATAATCTGGCCAGACTTCCATACATCCTGAATCATTAAGAGGATGGTAGAACAAAATATGCCAAAGAATGGACACTGAACACCATGTGGATCTCTTCGAATACATGCTCCAAGTTTATGCCACACTGGGGAACCACCTCTTGAATCACTCGGGGATAAAAAGATGGACACAGACACTTGTGAATGCCCTAGTTTAGCTCTGTGAATGCCGTGGTTTAGCTCTACTGGGGATGCACTTGATTAACTCCATTGGGGATGCACTTGCGCATGCCAAGTCAAACGGAGACTCCAAACTTTATGAATTCACTTGGGGAATCAAGTTTGAATTAGTCTGTAGCAGATGAAGGCAGCTTTGTGCACTAGCGAGGTCAGGGTGATCGTTATGATGCTTTTAGCTTGATCTGTCTCTTACAACATAATTGGCTTAAGCAACTTCATGAGTACGAATATAGAATGCCCCTGTCTAGAGGATTTCTGAAAGAACCTATGCTGGATAGAAGACCAGAATATTCACGCCACAATACGATATGAGGTGGCCTTCCCCAATGTCTTGAGCTACGAAATAAATTGTCTCTGATTAAAGCTTTCTTGGAGAGATTTGTCGAATCTCGACGTAACTGCCCCAGGTTAAATGAACTCTGAATAGATTTCTCGATGTGATAGTATCTTATTGGTCGAGCTTGAAGAGATTTATCGACGTGATAGCCTCTAATTGGTCGAACTTGAAGAGATTTATCGACGTGATAGCCTCTGATTGATAGCTTGGAGGGAATGCCCCAGATTTGGCTGACCTCGAAGAGATCGACTCTCGACTTGATTACCCCAGATTGGTAGAATCTGCTAACTTCATCCCTAAAGGGTACTCAGATTGTGAAGCACCAAGATGCTTTCGCTTAAGAGAATCTCTGGTTAACGTGCCCCTGGATCAATCATTTCTCTTGTGACAACTGACTTTTGCTTCAACCGAATATTCAAGCCTCTCTTCTCTGGAAAGATTAAACTCTTTACCAATTGTTCATTGTGTACACTTACTTGATGTTAATCAGTTGTTTTGTATGCAGAAGAATGTTTACTATGAGAATGATAATTCTAATGCAACACATATGTAAGTCTTGAAGTTTGAAAATACTCTGAATGAAATGATGTCACAACTCTGTTGTGAACGAGTCACTAGCTGGAGAGCAACATTTGCAAATTCTTTTTTATGAAAGGTAATGTAAGCACATGATGCCAACATAGATATTTAAACACACCTCTTATGAGTCAGTTAAACGCTATCTCATTGTAACACGCTTTCAAAATGACCCATGCTTCACTTATGGGTTGTAACCTGGCCTGGTTCACGGTTTTAGAAAAAACAATTTAAGGCTCAAAATTATTTGGTGCCCACCCATTCTCCATGATATTCTCCAGTCCTACATTCAGTTGACCCGATACAAGCATTCATTTCTCGAGAAGAGTTTGCGATGGTTGAGGAACCACTGAGGCCTCTTGGACACGACAGTTATTTCACCATTTGCTTTTGGTGTCTGATCACACAACCTTGTTCTTTCGATAAGGATTTTCATTGGTAATCCTTTTCTTGCTTTCCCTAGATTTTGCTTGGACAAATTCTTTTGAATTTTGATTTGGATGTCCAGCGGGATGCCTTAACTTTTGCCTAGACAAATTATTTTGAATTTCAATTTGGAAGTCCAGCGGGGTGCCCTAACTTTTGCCTAAGTGACTTGTTTTCAAGTTTTGACTTAGCAGGGCTTTTGTTTCTTTCTTATTCATAATTTCCATTCTGAACAAGTCGTTGATCTTTACGCTGTTTCTGATTTGTTGGAAGTGACTGTGACTGTTTGAGTTTTTAGTAGATGATGGATATCCATTATTGTATCGTCATCTGATCTCGACTTCTTGATGTGCGAGAGACACCCATTAGGATATCGTGAGTTGATGCATGTTTTTGATAGATGAGGGTTAACAATTTGCGGTTTTGACTTTCCTCAATGTTTTGATGGATAACCATTGTTGAATCCATAGATGCGCACTCTCGATGAGTTCTGAACACTTGATCGGATTAACTAAACACTACCCTGCCCTGGGTTAAAATGAGGGTTTTTTCTGAACAGAAAAGAAACTCCTACTTCAAAGGTTCAGAGGGGTTAACAAGGGTCTATCTCCCTTATATCTCCAGTGTTTAGGAATAAAAACAAAGTTTGTACATCATCAACAGGGTCTTACTCGAAAGCATACCAACCAGAGATTTTTTTGTGTTTTTATATTATCGTCATGCTCCATCCAATCTTTACCTAAGCATAAGACTTGGGAACTTGGCATCAATATGCAAGTAAAACATTTAAAGAGTGATAACGGATGTATGAATAAAAACGAAAGGAACACTTCAAGATAAGCATACCTATTGCATTAAGATTTTCATTCAAAAATAGACAAGTTTCTGCATGCAAGAAATGTTTAAACAAACAAGATTGAATGCAAATGAAAATGCAATAAAGAAACTAATGATTGCCATCGTTGAGGAGACTTGACTATGTATGGATTTCTTGATTCTGACGACTATCTGCAGTCTTGATGCTTAAATGGGCGAGAGAATTCCCCTTTCGATCTGATGTGAACATGATAGTCACTGAATTGATCCTGTGTAGGACCTTATCTTTGGATGACATACCATCTTCAATCGAATAGCCAGGTGCCCCAGAATAATATGCATGGAAGATTCTCTCAAGAGAACGAATAAATACTTTTCCTGAAGAATTGGTATAAACTTCATTGCCAAGCATATCACGCCATAAAGAAAATACATTTCGTCTTCTACCAGAACAACAAAGACATTCACCTGGTGAGAAAGAGTAAGTGAGTTGGCCAATTAGGAGTTATACTTTTGGAAGAGATGTCTGATAGGTGATGGGTGTGATACGGTGGGAGAACTGACTTGGGATTTTGCGTTTGTGTTCGCAAATGTTTCGGTTTAGCAAGAGTCGCCACCAACTTTTTATTTTATCCTAAGGAAAGGTCAAAAAGCACAGGAAAGACCTTTGAGATGTTTTCTTGGGTTCGGGGAGTAGATTATAGAAAGGGAAGGTATTGGCACCCTTTCTATCCATGGTTATCGATGGGCTCTTAGTTACTTGCTTAGATCACTTGCCTTTGCTTTTCAATTATTTGAAATGGTGATTTGTGTGTGTGGTTTTGAAAATGTTTTGAAAAAGATGCCTTGTCTAGGCAACCTTTGTAATGATTCTTGTTTGAATATATACAAAGGTGTGTGTCTTTTTGAAAAGATATTTCAATGTTTTGAAAGTTGTTTTGAAATTGTTTTGAAGTTGTGTTTGAAAATGGCAAGGATGTTTTGCAAGATTTTTGACCAAGTAACTAAGAGTTGTCTACCCTATTTTACTCAAAGATCTTTCTTATGCTTTTTAACCCTTTTAACAGTGTTGTTTCACCATTGTATTTGGTGAACAACCTTGTGTTAGGATGTTAAACGGGACAGGCGCGGGTCATCGTATTGATCATGATAGCAATGGTGTCAAGTATTTTTGGCAATTTTCTTAAGGGACTTGATCATTTTGTTTAGGCAACTCAGATAGCGTCATCGAGGGACTATGATCTTTTGTTTTGTTTTTGTTTTGCCAAAGTACTTGACATGCATACCATGGCCCATTTTTGAAGGCAACAAGTGGATTGTAACCCTAGGGGTGCAAGTGTGTATTGTGTTTGTTTTTCATGCACTTTTATCTTGGATTAGGTCAAACTATTTGTTAATTTGATTTTTGCATACAAAACCCTAAGTCTAATCATGGCATAATTGAAAGCTTAAAGGTGCGAGAATTTAAATTCTACACTATTACAACATGATATAGGGAGGGGATACAAATTTGAATTGGGGATTATTTTGCAAGAAATTAAATCCTAAATTATTACAACCAAATTGAGTGTATAAGGCATAGTAATTAAATATACAATACTTAGATAAATACAAGAAATAAGTATTAAATAAAATGTATTATGCAAAAAGTTTTTATGTATGTAAAAAAAGATTTTTTAATGTGAAATGTAAATAAAATAAAAAGTCAATTTTAATTATTTTTGACTTTAGGGCAAAAACCCTAATTTTAAATAAATAGTATTATTTATTATTTATATACAATAATGTATCAATTTGTACAAAAATAAAAGTATATTAAAAAAAGGTATTTTTTAGTATAAAATATTAATAAAAATAAAAATGTACTATTTTTGTGTTTTTTGTTCTAATTATTTAATTATTTATATATATATATATATATATATATAAATATATATATATATATATATATATATATATATATATATATATATATATATATATATATATATATATATATATATATATATATATATATATATATATATATATATATATATATATATATATATATATATATATATATATATATATATATATATATATATATATATATATATATATTAAATATATTAAGTGTATAAAAACAAAATAAATTACTTACAAAGAAAATGTATATATTTCAAGAAAATATTTTCAAATGTGTATAAAAATAATAAATAAAACTAAAAGTATTTTTTACATTATTTTTACGTTTAAACAAAAGTAAATATTAAGTATTTAATGTATTAATACTAGAAACAATTGAAATAAATACCAAATAAATATAAAATTTTATGAAAATATTTCTTAAGTATTTTTTATATTTGAGAATAAGATATCAAGGTCAGAAATAAAATAAAAATGCAAAAATGATAAATATATAAGAAAAGGGCCAGGGGGTGCAAAAAGAAAAGAGGTGGGTGCCAAGAGTAAGCCTGTACAGGCCCAGCCCAAAACCAACTTCATCTTCTTCCTTTGAACAGAAACGCGCGCGCTCTATGTACAACATGCTATCTCCTGATTCTGTGTTTTTTTGACAAAACTCATAACATGAAACTTGTAGAGCATCAAACAACGAATCTAACCATATAAAAAACTTAAGCTAACTCTCAAAGACCAGAGAGAATTTCTCTGGCCCTAATTCTTAACCTAGTTTTTTCAGAAAGTTCATGAACAAAATTCTCCTAGCACGATTAATATAAATGAAAACTAAGCACATGTATGGTTTCAGGGTTATGAATACAACATCTTTCATTCACAAACCTAAGTCTAACTATTCCTAAATAGAGAGATAGAAGTTCGTGAAATACCTGTTTCAGTTGACTTCGAGATGGACAATGCAGCAATTTCCAAGGGTGCTTGAGGTTCTTTTGAGCTTGCATGATGTCCAATGAAGCTTTCCCAATGCTTAATTTGTTTTGAAGTAGCCTGAATCGTGCTACAGAACTTAACCTGCAAAGCTTTCAAACAAAAATGGCAATGTGTGTTAATGGTGTTACAGCTGGAAATGGAGGTCTGGAATATTTCAGGTGAGTTGAATGGAAGGTGTTTGAAGTAGCTTTGGACAAAACGCATGATGGAATTTGATGATGGCTTGCAAAATGCAGAACTGGCCCTGTTTTGCAAGAAAATGGGGATTTTGTGCACAAGGAGTTTTAAGAGGTCAAGGGGTCGTGCTTCTGGCTTGCTAAGGTGTATGAAACTTGTTTTACAATTTTGTTTTAGTTGGTTTTATCAGATGTGTGAGATGCTTTGTTTTTGACTAGTTTTCTTCTTCTTGAAGCAAGAGAGTGGAAGTGAGGTTATAGACTTGTACAGGCCATCCTATCACCCTGCATACAACCCTCTTGGCCCCTCTAATTAGTGGATTTTGTTTGCAGCATAAGATCTGGTTCAATGCTCTAGGATGTTGTTTTGACATAAAGCAAAGTTTAAGCAAAAATGGCATTGTTACTTTTTCCATTTAAGGCTTAATCTAGTGTACAATACCCTAATGACCAAGACAATGCCTTGGCTCAATGGATTTGCATTAAATTATGGAGTAAAAACTGGTTTAGAGGCCTGTAATTGTGAACCAAGCTAGCTAGATCAGATTTGGCAAGTGGTATGAACATGTATTGGCCATGGATCAAAGTGAGTTTTTGCCAACTTCAAGCATTCGATTCTCCCTAACCCCAAAGGTGTTTGAGGAGTTCTTGGACAATTTGGAAAGCTTGCAACATGTACTATAATCCATATTTGAAATGAAACTTGAAATTCCAAGTGGAACTACGTGAAAAATGGCCAAGAAGATGGGTCAAAATCCTGCCTAAACTAGGGCAAAATTTCTCTAAGTTAAAAGTTTTAGTACCCTTGTTCCAAAAATCATAACTTGAGATCTAAGCTTCGTTTGAGAAAACTTTGTGAATAAAAGTTGTAGACTTTGTGATGTACTACAACTTTCATGTTGCAAGTTTTGTTTGAATCCCTTTTCATCTTGGTGAAAATGTGGGGCAAAGTTAGGAAAAAATAAGCAAATTTTATAACTTAGAAAAATTCTAAGTTATGAAAATTTTCCATTTTAAAACCCTAATTTGCATTTTTGGGTTTCTTGATGAACAAGTTTCATAATTTGACATGTCTTGATGAAAAATGACCCTTGGCACTTGATTTTGACCAAAAAGTCAAAGTTTGACTTTTCAGTGTACATTCAAATTTTGAACAGTTGACTGAAAAATTCATCTGTCAATCCTATCCATTTGAGATCTTTTGAACATGTTGAATGGGTCAAGACAATGTCATTGAGTCCTTGAGTCCATGGTTGAACTTGATTTGCCATTGGCTAGGTCAAACATTCAAAAATTGCCTTTGTACAGTCAAAACCCTAAAAATGACCATTTTGCCCTTTTGGTGGTCTGATCAAATTTCTTGTGGAATTGTGATCCAAACTTGATAAAATGGTTCATATGAGTTCATAATGTTGATGTGAATCAAATTTCATGAGGTTTGACTGTCAATTGGCCACAGTTGACTTTTTCCCCAATACAGCTGATTTCTAGGTCAACTGTCCAATTGACTTGGGCAAGAATTTGAATCAAGGCTTGAAACTTGGTATGGACAAACTTTTGAGTCCAACATGAAGTAGAAAGTCACTTTGGGAATTGTAGGTCAAAACATCCCTGTGCAAACTCAAACCCTAATTTAGGTCAACAGTGCAAGGAGATGTCTTGAGCAGAGCAAACCCTAGCTTGATCTTGAGTCCCAAGAGTCTTGTGATGAGAAATGTTGATGAAATGAGAGGGAAAATTTTGGGGTACAACAGTTGCCCCTGTTCAATCTTCTTGGACCTGAAGAGTTAGATTGGCAAGTTTGCCTTTCGCGACTCGAAGGTAAAAGAGGATTGGACACTAGAGTGCCCATAAATTTGCACTCGTCAAAACATAGATGCGGAAATGGGCTTAAAGATGCCATTTGGAGATGGTAGAATCTTGCTGGAGATGGTCTTAAAGATGCCATCCAAGAATGTTTGTTGAATTGCAATGTGGTAGGTCAGAAGAATGAGCATTAAAATGGTATCCGTGTTTGGAATGCATTTGAACTGTATCTGGAGACTGAGTCTATATGAGCGAAAGAATGTCGTCCGTGTCTGGAGCGTATCTGAGCTGTAACTATATTTGAACTTTGAATGAATATCAGAATGACTGTCGTGTTTGGAGTATATCTGTATTGTATCTGAATTTTGAATGGGCGACAGAGAAACATCTGTGTATGGAGCATCTCTGGGCTGGGGATAAATTCCGAAAGAGTGACAGAATGGCAACCGTGTCCGGAGCGCATCTGGACTGTATCTGAAGTTGAGATCTATATGAGTAGCAGAATGACTTCCGCGTCTGGAGTATATCTGAGACTATAACTGGGATCTGAATAAGTGACAGAATGACTTCCGTGTTTGGAGTATATCTCAAACTATAACTAGAGTTGAGATCTGTATGAGTAGCAGAATGACTTCCGTGTCTGGAGTATATCTGAGACTATAACTGGGATTTGAATAAGTGACAGAATGACATCCGTGTCTGGAGTATATCTGAGACTGTAACTGGAGTTGAGATCTGTATGAGTAGCAGAATGACTTTCGTGTCTAGAGTATATCAGAGACTATAACTGGGATCTGAATAAGTGACATAATGACTTCCGTGGCGACTGCACTGGGGAGAATCAAACTGCTGGTGTAAAGGCCAGAATGGCATCCGTGTTTGGAGCATATCTGAACTTGAAGTTGATAGTTGAATCTGAATGAGAAATACAATGGCTGTCGTGTCTGGAGCATATCTAGTTTGTATCGGATTGCTGAAGTCTGAATGAGTAGTAGAATGACCGCCGTGTCTGGGGTATATTTGTACTGTATTTGACTTGAAATTCTGAATGAGTGATAGAATGACCGCTGTGTCTGGGGTGTATCCATACTGTATCTGAAAAATTGTTAACGATAGCCTTTTAATCTTATCCTGAAAAGGGTAAAATGTTAGCTAAAACATAAAGTTATGTTTCATGATATGTGTGATGCAATGAACTGTATTTCATCAATGTTTATGATATATGAATGTAATGGATGTGTATGTAAGTTGAGTAGCTGTCTTGCTGAGGAAGATAAATCCTGGATAGCTGGAGATAATAAAATCTTTGACCGCTATCGGGGAAAATAAATCCTTGACTGCCGCTGGGGATTGAAAATCCTTTGATCATTAAAAATGAGAAGTCCTGGGACCACTATTGGGGAAATCAGGAATTTGGGTTGTATGCCAATCTACCGCGGATTCCTGTTTTGAGGAGATCTTCACCGGGGAATATCTGAAAACTCTGTGAGGAATTGAGAATGAGAGTCTTCATTCTGCTTAGGGAATTAGTGTTGAGGAGCCAAGAACGAGAATCTTCGATCTGCAGGGGATTTGAAATTCTGACAAACTCAAGTTGAGAGTAAAGAAAGCTCCGGAGAATCAAGGACGAGAGTCTTGATTTTGTTGGGGAGTAAGAACTCTGTGGGGAATTGCCATTCTGTTGCGGAGTGGCTATCCTGTTGGAGAGTAAAAACTCAGGACTCTGGGAAAAGCTTATTCCACTTTGAGAATGAGAATCTTCATTTTGTCGGGGAGAATCAAGAGGTTGGGTGTATGCCAATCTACTGGGGAAGCCAAAATGAGAATCTTCATTCAGGTCTTGGGTCAGAAGGTTGGGTGTATGCCAATCTACTGGGGAAGCCAAAATGAGAATCTTCATTCAGGTCTTGGGTCAGAAGGTTGGGTGTATGCCAATCTACTGGGGTTTTAAGGATGAGAATCTTCATTCTGTTAACGGTATCAGGTGCTTGGGAGTGTGCCAATCTTCTGAGGTTTCAAGGATGAGAATCTTCATTCTGTTAAGGGTCAGGAGGTTGGGAGTATACCAATCTCTGAGGTTTCAAGGATGAGAATCTTCATTCTGTTAAGGGTCAGGAGGTTGGGAGTATACCAATCTCTGAGGTTTCAAGGATGAGAATCTTCATTCTGTTAAGGGTCAGGAGGTTGGGAGTATACCAATCTCTGAGGTTTCAAGGATGAGAATCTTCATTCAGTTAAGGGTCAGGAGGTTGGGAGTATACCAATCTCTGAGGTTTCAAGGATGAGAATCTTCATTCTGTTAAGGGTCAGGAGGTTGGGAGTATACCAATCTCTGAGGTTTCAAGGATGAGAATCTTCATTCTGTTAAGGGTCAGGAGGTTGGGAGTATACCAATCTCTGAGGTTTCAAGGATGAGAATCTTCATTCTGTTAAGGGTCAGGAGGTTGGGAGTATACCAATCATCTGAGGTTTTAAGGATGAGAATCTTCATTCCTGAGAGAAATAGATTTTTAGGAGCTTCAGTTGTCCGTTATTATGTTGGTGGCTATAACCTCCAACAGGTGATGAAGGAATCTTCGATGACTGTAACTTCCAACAGGTGATGAAGGAATTTTTTATGACGACCGTAACTTCCAACAGGTGATGAAGGAAATTTCAATGACTGTAACTTCCAACAGGTGATGAATAAATTTTTGATGATGACCGTAACTTCCAACAGGTGATGAAGGAAATTTTGATGACGACCAATCTGAGTACGTTATGAATGTTATTGAAATGTAATTTGTTTCGGAGAATAAATCCTTGACAAATGTTGGGGAAATAAACCCATGATTGATGTTCTACTTAGAGAGGTGATAAACTTCTCGAGGACGCTTCAACTTCTTTTCAGAAAGATTTCGGAGAGGTTCATCACTGCCCCTAGTATTAGATGCTTATGGCACTGCTGGGAAACTTGGACTGTTTGTAACCCTTTGATGAGATTGATGTTTTAAATGCCCCAAGTGATGGTGAGGGAGACTTGCCCCAAGTTGATCTGCAGTTGAGAGATTTCTTAAAATCTTGACTGGACTGCCCCCAGGTTTACTAAACTTTGAAAGATTTGTTAGAATCTTGACTGGACTGCCCCAGGTTTACTGGATTTTGAAAGATTTATTGAAATCTTGACTGGACTGCCCCAGGTTTACTGGACAATACCATATCAAGTCCCCTTTTGCTGATAGGAGATTTTTTCCACGGGAGTGTCATCCCACTTGAAGTGATTTTACTCACTGAGAGAGCTTTCGTTCCTCCGAACATTCACTGTTGTGAATTTCTTCGCTGTCAAACAAATAAACACGCGCAAACAACGATATTCAAATAATGCAAAGTTTATGCTTGTCTCGAAGTTTTGAAAAATGCGTTTTTAGCAGAAAACTTTTTATAAGATAAATTCAACACAAGATTAAGAGCAAAGCCTTACAGGAGTCAGGATACCTTTTGTAACAGTATGCTTTCAAACTAACCCATGCTTCAATTAGGACTTTCGAAGGGTTATAACGTGGCTTGGTTCACGGTTTAAGAAACAAAGGATAAAAGCTCAAAGTATATTTGTACCCACCCGCTCTTCTTGATGTTCTTCAATCCTAAACTCAGTTAATTGTGCGTCAAACTCTGTTCGAGTTTGGAACGACGTTTTGGTGATGGTCTACACAAGTTGGATTTTATGGGAAGGCAGACATTTTTTGCAACATTTTTCATGTTGTTGAGGATTTATAACGACCTCTTTCTTTTGGTTTATTATCCCTAACTTTTGCCTGACTGTTCCTATTTTCGAGGTTACAGTCAGCGGGATGCCCCGGCTTTCTTAAGCCTCCTTTGTAGGTTTTGGCTCAGTGGGCTTTTCTCTTTTGAGATGTAATGAATGCCTATGAGATAAGGAACCATCATTGTCTTTTGGTTCCAAAGGAATGTTTTTGATGTCATTCGTTGTATTACGAACTGAGAGTTTGCGACTTCAATGCACATCTTTTGAATTAAGTGAGAGACTACCCTGCCCCAGGTTTGATTAAAGGTTTCAGTTTGTGTAGAAAACTTCTACTTCTTTGGCTCGAAGGGTTTTACTAGGGATTATCTTCCTTATAACTCCGGTGTTTAGGATTTGAAAGAAATGCATGTACATTGTTAGCAAGGTCTGTTCAAAAGCATACGGTTATGAGATTATGTCATTGTTTCGTCATCCTCCCTCTAAAGGCTTGTAGCTTTTTTGCAAGAGTTAAATGTCATAAAGAAAGTAGAAAGCATAATTCAAGAATAGTGAAAACGAATGGATGAATTCAAGACAAACATATGCAATGCATTAATGAAACAGAGTTTGACATCAACAGATAATTGTTTGAATAACAAAAGAAATTACAACTTGAAAATTCAAATGAAACAAAAGTCTCTTAGTTCAAACTTGTCATTTCAGGTGGAGAACCCTCAGCGGAAGATTTTCATCTCGCCATCCGGCATGAATTTCAGCATTCCATTGTCAATCAAGTCTTGAATTTTGTTTTTCAAAG
This sequence comes from Vicia faba, assembly GCA_948472305.1. Classification (NCBI taxonomy): domain Eukaryota; kingdom Viridiplantae; phylum Streptophyta; class Magnoliopsida; order Fabales; family Fabaceae; genus Vicia; species Vicia faba. Next base: position 37,226,907 of record OX451739.1, on the reverse strand, counting down.
CCCAACTGTCGTCGGTGTCATGTCCAGGACTATAGGAGTGGTATACACAAAATGCGTCAGGGTGATAGCTAGGAGCAGAGGTATTGGGCTTCCGAATAGGATCCTTTAAAGCAGTCAGATTGACCTCCAACAAGCGTTCCAGTATTAGAGATGATGGTATGTCGGTCTCAGTGATCTGTCTTCCAGACGTATTTTGCTTACGCTGATTACCCCGTTGACGCTGGCGAGGTTGTTGTTGGGCTTGTGACCCTGAAGCAAGTTGAGGAGCTTTTCCCTTGTCTTCTTGTCTCAAAGGGGGTTGAATGATGACTTGATCTTCAACCCTAGTTGTTTTCCCCACTTGGTTATCTTGAAGCAGTTTGTTGACGAGAACCCTGAGCTCTTCTTGTCTTTGAGCCAGGTCTTGAATGAGAGCCATCTGGCCCACCAGTTGTCCCATCATCTGGATCTTCATTGTTGCCAACTCAATCTGTAGTTCTTCCAATTGATCATTCCTGACGTCGCCTAGATTCCCTAGGACCATGCCCCTTGTGAGGAGAGCTTTCACTTCTTCTTACCCCTGGGACAAGTTCAAGAACATTTCTTGAAGTTGAGCGTTTTGAGCCTGGATCTCTTCGAGAGTTCTCTCTAGAGCCATCTCTACTGAAATAAACAGTAGGAGAATAAGGAAACCTGAAAGGGAAAACCTGTCATGATGTGGATGCATGTTATGTGGATGCATGTTTTCAAGAATCTCGCGAGGTAAACACAAGAAAATGTTAGAGGTTGAACTTTGATCAGCATCCTTGACTGGAGAAATTTGTATTGGTGGATGTCTTTCAACGAGAATCAAGCTCACCATGTCAAGTGGGTCATAGCCCTTGATTCAAGTTGTTGCACTTGATTTTTGAAGGTGTTTGTTTAGAGGAAAATGAAACCTCTTGCCCTTTGGTAGACGTCTGGTTCAACGTGACCCTGCATCAAAAGACCCTCGAGATCCTTGAAATGGTTATTGAAAATGCTATGGTATGATGTTATGATGTCATGTACAGGTATGCAAAAAGTAAGTAAGTGTATATACAGGTAATCATATTCACACAAAGCAAACAAGCCCTTAGGTTTAGGCTTGCATGGGGTTCGTAGGTAAGTACCCTTTTGAAGTTAGTTGGCTCAACCTGTCCTAAAATAGAAACCGGGTTCTAAGGTGCTCAATATCACTGGATTATTTTCTGGGTTATTTGTTTTGGTTTAGCCACTTAATTGGCGACTGAAATATTCTAAGAAAACCATCCTCAATGAGTGTAGTATCGAGTATCTACCAACTTCGGACTGTACCAAAGTCGGTCATCTCACTACCCCTAATAAGGCCAAGATGGTCAAGTAAGGTTCTAAGAGTTCATTAGTGCTTCATGACATCACTCAGCGGCCCTGTATTCTCTTTGATTGACTCAAAGGCTACCCGTACCCACAAATATGTCACACTAACGTAGCTACTACTTCAACCATGTCGGTATACCCCGCACAGTTCCTTCACAGTTTATTGCTACTTACCTAAAAAGGTGCCCCAAATCCGGGTGTAGGATTTAAAATAAACCCAAACAAGAACCCAAAAAGTAAAGCAATCAAAGCAATCAAGGTAAGCATGTAAATGTGATCTAGAACCCTAAGGTAACCCCACTTTTAAAAATCTCCCCAGCAGAGTCGCCAGTTCTGTGATATGGTGGGAGAACTGACTTGGGATTTTGCATTTGTGTTCGCAAATGTTTCGGTTTAGCAAGAGTCGCCACCGACTTTTTATTTATCCTAAGGAAAGGTCAAAAAGCACAGGAAAGACCTTTGAGATGTTTTCTTGGGTTCGGGGAGTAGATTATAGAAAGGGAAGGTATTAGCACCCTTTCTATCCATGGTTATCCATGGGCTCTTAGTTACTTGCTTAGATCACTTGCCTTTACTTTTCAATTGTTTGAAATGGTGCTTTGTGTGTGTGGTTTTGAAAATGTTTTGAAAAAGATGCCTTGTCTAGGCAACCTTTGTAATGATTCTTGTTTGAATATATACAAAGGTGTGTGTCTTTTTGAAAAGATATTTCAATGTTTTGAAAGTTGTTTTGAAATTGTTTTGAAGTTGTGTTTAAAAATGGCAAGGATGTTTTGCAAGATTTTTGACAAAGTAACTAAGAGTTGTCTACCCTATTTTACTCAAAGATCTTTCTTATGCTTTTTAACCCTTTTAACAGTGTTGTTTCACCATTATATTTGGTGAACAACCTTGTGTTAGGATGTTAAACGGAACAGGCGCGGGTCATCGTATAGATCATGATAGCAATGGTGTCAAGTATTTTTGGCAATTTTCTTAAGGGACTTGATCATTTTGTTTAGGCAACTCAGATAGCGTCATCGGGGACTATGATCTTTTGTTTTATTTTTGTTTTGCCAAAGTACTTGACATGCATACCATGGCCCATTTTTGAAGGCAACAAGTGGATTGTAACCCTAGGGGTGCAAGTGTGTATTGTTTTTGTTTTTCATGCACTTTTATCTTGGATTAGGTCAAACTATTTGTTAATTTGATTTTTGCATACAAAATCCTAAGTCTAATCATGGCATTATTGAAAGCTTAAAGGTGCGAGAGTTTAAATTCTACACTATTACAACATGATATAGGGAGGGGGGGTACAAATTTGAATTGGGGATTATTTTGCAAGAAATTAAACCCTAAATTATTACAACCAAATTAAATGTATAAGACATAATAATTAAATGTACAATACTTAGATAAATACAAGAAATAAGTATTAAATAAAATGTATTATGCAAAAAGTCTTTCTGTATGTAAAAAAAGATTTTTTTTAATGTGAAATTTAAATAAAATAAAAAGTCAATTTTAATTATTTTTGACTTTAGGGAAAAAACCCTAATTTTAAATAAATAGTATTATTTATTATTTATATACAATAATGTATCAATTTGTACAAAAATAAAAGTATATTAAAAAAAGGTATTTTTTAGTATAAAATATTAATAAAAATAAAAATGTATTATTTTTGTGTTTTTTGTTCTAATTATTTAATAAAATATATTATATATGTATATATATGTATTAAATATATTAAGTGTATAAAAACAAAATAAATTACTTACAAATAAAATGTATATATTTCAAGAAAATATTTTCAAATGTATATAAAAATAATAAATAAAACTAAAAGTATTTTTTACATTATTTTTACATTTAAACAAAAGTAAATACTAAGTATTTAATGTATTAATACTAGAAACAATTGAAATAAATACCAAATAAATATAAAATTTTATGAAAATATTTCTTAAGTATTTTTTTATATTTGAGAATAAGATATCATGGTCAGAAATAAAATAAAAATGCAAAAATGATAAATATATAAGAAAAGGGCCAGGGGGTGCAAAAAGAAAAGAGGGGGTGCCAAAAGTAAGCCTGTACAGGCCCAGCCCAAAACCAACTTCATCTTCTTCCTTTGAACAGAAACGCGCGCGCTCTATGTACAACATGCTATCTCCTGATTCTGTGCTTTTTTGACAAAACTCATAACATGAAACTTGTAGAGCATCAAACAACGAATCTAACCATATAAAAAACTTAAGCTAACTCTCAAAGACCAGAGAGAATTTTTCTGGCCCTAATTCTTAACCTAGTTTTTTCATAAAGTTCATGAACAAAATTCTCCTAACAAGATTAATATAAATGAAACCTAAGCACATGTATGGTTTCAGGGTTATGAATACAACATCTTTCATTCACAAACCTAAGTCTAACTATTCCTAAATAGAGAGATAGAAGTTCATGAAATACCTGTTTCAGTTGACATCGAGTTGGACAATGCAGTAACTTCCAAGGGTGCTTGAGGTTCTTTTGAGCTTTCCTGATGTCCAATGAAGCTTTCCCAATGCTTAGTTTGTTTTGAAGTAGCCTGAATCGTGCTATAGAACTCAACCTACAAAGATTTCAAACAAAAATGGCAATGTGTGTTAATGGTGTTACAGCTAGCAATGGACGTCTGGAATAGTTCAGGTGAGTTGAATGGAAGGTGTTTGAAGTAGCTTTGGACAAAATGCACGATGGAATTTGATGATGGCTTGCAAAATGCAGAACTGACCCTGTTTTGCAAGAAAATGGGGATTTTGTGCACAAGGAGTTTTGAGAGGTCAAGGGGTCGTGCTTATGGCTTGCTAAGGTGTATGAAACTTGTTTTACAATTTTGTTTTAGTTGGTTTTATCAGATGTGTGAGATGCTTTGTTTTTGACTAATTTTCTTCTTCTTGAAGCAAGAGAGTGGAAGTGAGGTTATAGACTTGTACAGGACATCCTATCACCCTGCATACAACCCTCTTGGCCCCTCTAATTAGTGGATTTTGTTTGCAGCATAAGATCTGGTTCAATGCTCTAGGATGTTGTTTTGACATAAAGCAAAGTTCAAGCAAAAATGGCATTGTTACTTTTTCCATTTAAGGCTTAATCTAGTGTACAATACCCTAATGACCAAGACAATGCCTTGGCTCAATGGATTTGCATTAAATTATGGAGTAAAAACTGGTTTAGAGGCCTGTAATTGTGAACCAAGCTAGCTAGATCAGATTTGGCAAGTGGTATGAACATGTATTGGCCATGGATCAAAGTGAGTTTTTGCCAACTTCAAGCATTCGATTCTCCCTAACCCCAAAGGTGTTTGAGGAGTTCTTGGAAAATTTGGAAAGCTTGCAACATGTACTATAATCCATCTTTGAAATGAAACTTGAAACTCCAAGTGGAACTATGTGAAAAATGGCCAAGAAGATGGGTCAAAATCCTGCCTAAACTAGGGCAAAATTTCTCTAAGTTAAAAGTTTTAGGTACCCTTGTTCCAAAAATCATAACTTGAGATATAAGTTTCTTTTGAGAAAACTTTGTGAATCAAAGATGTATACTTTGTGATGGACTACAATTTCATGTTTCAAGTTTTGTTTGAATCCATTTTCATCTTGGTGAAAATGTGGGGCAAAGTTAGGAAAAAATAAGAAAATTTTATAACTTAGAAAAATTCTAAGTTATGAAAATTTTCCATTTTAAAACCCTAATTTGCATTTTTGGGTTTCTTGATGAAAAAGTTTCATAATTTGACATGTCTTGATGAAAAATGACCCTTGGCACTTGATTTTGACCAAAAAGTCAAAGTTTGACTTTTCAGTGTACATTCAAATTTTGATCAGTTGACTGAAAAATTCATCTGTCAATCCTATGCATTTGAGATCTTTTGAACTTGTTGAATGGGTCAAGACAATTTCATTGAGTCCTTGAGTCAATGTTTGAACTTGATTTGCCATTGGCTAGGTCAAACAGTCAAAAATTGCCTTTGTACAGTCAAAACCCTAAAAATGACCATTTTGCCCTTTTGGTGATCTGATCAAATTTCTTGTGGAATTATGATCCAAACTTGATCAAATGGTTCATATGAGTTCATAATGTTGATGTGAATCAAATTTCATGAGGTTTGATTGTCAATTGGCCACAGTTGACTTTTTTCCCAATACAGCTGATTTCTAGGTCAACTGTCCAATTGACTTGGGCAAGAATTTGAATCAAGGCTTGAAACTTGGTATGGAAAAACTTGTGAGTCCAACATGAAGTATGAAAGTCACTTTGGGCATTGTAGGTCAAAACATCCATGTGCAAACTCAAACCCTAATTTAGGTTAACAGTGCAAGGAGGTGTCTTGAGCAGAGCAAACCCTAGCTTGATCTTGAGTCCCAAGAGTCTTGTGATGAGAAATGTTGATGCAATGAGAGGGAAAATTTTGGGGTACAACAATGGGCTTTAAACTTCAACCCCTTTACAGTCTTCGGCATCGAAACCGGGTGCCCCAGCATAGAAGACACATGTAGCCTGTGTATCCCAATCAGGAGAGATGTTTGTGGGAGAAGGACCTCAAAGATCATAGTTGGATCTAACAGGATGTAATGCATTGGGCTTGTATCAGCATGCCCATCAGGATTCTTCTGTCTTTTCTTAAAAGCTATTTTTTCATGAATTCACTAAGGGAATAAAGACTGACCGCTGTTGAACAGATTAGGTAACGCAAAGCTGTGAAGAGTACCCCTGATTGAAAAGTCAGTTGCTCTGGTGTGGCAACCACATCTGGAATTGGTCAACAAGAATGAATCAAGGATATAAGATCTCATAGTAAATGGGAACCATCTTATAAGATGTTCCAAGAACTCAAGATTGTGTAGCATTCCATGGTTGAAAATAATTCCCAAAAGATAAGAAGAAGAGAGAACCTATTGTAATAGTAAGTGCAAGATTGTTAACATCATCATCAGAGCTTCCATGACCTGGCTTATCTGAGTCTTCAACTGATTATCTTCATGCTCAAAGAAATTTCTGACCACGGGCCAAAGCTTGCATGTATACCACACGGAGTTATTCCATAACTGATCCCTGAGCATGTGACAATAATAAATCAAGTTGAACCTCTTAGGAGAACACCAGGTCTGAATAATAATCCCTAATCTTCGAGTACCTATCATGGATGCATGAATATTCATGGGGTGCATGAATGAATTCCATGTCATGTTCTGTCATTTCCATGGAATTTACGTGCTTTGATTTTGATTTTATGCAGCTAAGAGATGGAAAAGTTCAGCATAAGGCTTGCAAATGTGATTCCTCGGAAATAACAGAACATGTATGTTAGGTGTGTGGTAACCATGTTATGTATGCAAAGACATGGGATCAAAGTTCCATCACTTATGAATATGATTGCTGCACTGTTTTAAACTATATGAATGTTATCAGATCAAAGGTCCGACATAGCTTCTGCATATGTTGAGGCTCTTCTGAACATGCTGAGAATACCAAGATCGGAGGCTCAAATGAACCTCCAAATATACAAGTCAAGAACTCAGAAAATAAATTCGAGCACGCTATAGTCACCAACAGAATATAGCATATGAATAAGTTACCCACAGAAATCCAGAACATAATCATTAGAACCAATAGTCGCCGTCTGAGTATAGTCATTGTCTGAACATGAGTATCCATCTGAACATAGTCACCATTTGTACCTGAAATAATAATTCCTGCCCCACTCACGGGTGAAGACTATGTCAGGGTAAGGCAATGGTAACTCGAAAATCACAGGTTCGCTTGAAAGTAAAATCATCGCAACACAGACGTGCATGATGAAAATACCTCCAATTGAACCTCATCTGAGCATGGTATGTGACATGACTACACTAGTCGGACCACGTCCTATAGCCGTCATATCCGCACTCTATTCCTAGTGTCCTAGTGCACTCTGGCCTGGGTACTAGGCCTTTTACCTCAATATTAACATCCCAACCCTAATCAAGAAGCAGATCCAGTACAACAGTAGTATATGGAAAAAAGTAAAATATAAAGCATACATATGCTCAGGTATATACAAAATGAATAAGCCATGAAGTATATAAATAAACACCCAAAGAGAAGAAAACATGAGCTAGGAGCGACTCCGGGATGGACCAGCATTTGGTCGACCTGTTCCTAGTTAAGTCGCCAGCTGAAACAACTTGCTGAAAATCATCAAACAATGAAGTCTCCATCGAACGTCTTTCATCCCACATGAAGGGAAAGGTAAACATCGAGAAAACCTGAGAAGGGAGAAGTCACGGTCTTGCGATCGAGGGATCGGGTAAGGGAGTCTGTTACACGAGGGGATGGTATTAGCACCCCACATGCCCATAGTACTCTACAATATCCACTCTTGTTGTCTATCTTATGGGTGTGTCTAAACTATGCTTACTATTTATGCTAAGGGATAATGCGTGCAAAAGAAAGGAGAAAAGAATGTAGGGAAAATAAAGTTGTACTCGCTTGGGCCCTACCCCAATGCCTACGTATCCTTTTTGAGGAATCAGAGCTACCGTAGTTTGGCTCACATGTTTTTGTTTGTTTTATGTTCTTTATGGACGACGTTAATTCTGACTTCTTCCGCAGCTCGACCTTTGGGGACTTATGTGTTGACACATAAGTAAATTAATCATATCCTTGCTTGAAAATGGTTTTGAGTTACGCCCTCGAGGAAGATGCCACACTTGATTGGTTTGTATTTTGTTGCGGATAATGGCTAGTTGACCTCAAGAGAGAGATATTAGTCGCATCTCCACTTATCCATGAAAGGAGTCTTTGAGACTTGAACCACGCCTAGGTTGGAGATGGAAGAACAATAAGATCGAGAAGAGACCCACTTATCATTTCCCATACTCAACAAAAGGTATGATTCTCATCAGTGATTTTAAAGTGTTTTGAAGTTTGCAAAAAAAAAAGAAGTTTTGATTTTAATGCAAATGCAAAAGGGTAAAGGAAAGTCAAACGGAGACTAGCCAACTTCTAAATATAATGTTATCATGCATCATTGGACCTAAAGTTGGAATTTTGAGGGAATTCTACCTAATGTTTGCATGCTTAGATTTAAAAGCCTAATGTCTAATTTTAGTTCAATTAAATCAAAGATTAAATTTGAACCAAAATCACCTAAGGGATCATGAAAGACCATACAAACAAGTAAAATTAGGCGACAAGTACCAAAGTATTGCATACAATCCATACCAAAAATCAAAAACGAAATACATGATATAAAATGAGTAAAACTAGTAATTAAAATTGACTAAAAAGTTAACAAAAGGGGAGATAAATTAAGTTCACGATGATACCGAACGGAGAGGGTCCGTTGCCTCTTCAAAGCCACGCAAGTTATAAGAAAACTCTACTAAAAAGCTTCCTCAAATTCCTTTGATGAAAATTATGCTCTTAGCTAGTTTTAAAACCTCTTGAAATTCTACCATCAAAATCTATTTTTTTTACCAAATATCATGGAAAAATCAATCACCACCATTAATTAAAAATAGAATTGAAACGGATAGAGAAATGGAGCTTCAGGGGGTGTTAAGTTGAGATAGGGTGCTGGTTCAGAAAAATGCAGCTGAGCCCAACCATTTTTTTGTTCCACAAGCAGTTTTTGGTATCCATCAAAAACTAAAACAGGCCAAGAGTGTATGACCCGACCCAACTTGTTCAACTCAGTTTCTAGGGTTGAAATGAAATATGACGTTTTGGAATTCAGGCGCGACTAGCGATACTCCTTATTCTTCAAAACACAATAGAGTGGCGCTTTTTTCCTCCTTCAATGACGCATCGGTCGTCTTCTTCTCTTCCGACTCAACCTCGCCGTGAACCACCACCATCTCAATGTCTCTGTTCGACCTTCAGCATCCTCTAAACTCTTCTCGAATTCAACTTTTGTCTCCGCTTCTACTCAACAGGAGAAAGTTTAGAGCCAGATTCACGCTGTAAAGGAAAAGGGAATTCTGAACTTAAATCCAGGTATCGCTTTAATCTCTTACTTCTTTGTTTTCATTCTTCATCTCTTCTCCTTTTGCTTTTTGTATCATTGTGATTTTGTGCAATTTGAAGTTTGTTGTGTGATGTGATGACAATTGACGATTAAATCGTGATGATGTTGTTGATGTTGAGAAATCGCAAATCTAACATTGTGACCTTGATGTGAATTGCTGAGAATTCGGTTTTAGGATGAAGATGTTGATGAGAGGTATCAAAGAACCGATGAGGATGATGATGATAAAATGGTTGAAGATAGAGATTCAGTTCAGAGAATCTGAATATTTGGATAATCAAGGTGAAGGTTAAAGGCTTAGCGGATATGTGAAGATGATGAAGGATCTCAATATGAATTTTCAGAAGATAATCTTGAAGTGAGTTTCTTTTCTTCCTGTATGAGCTTTTCTTGTCTCTTGAATATTTCTTATGGTTGTATCGCTCTACGAATGGCGACCTGATAGTTGTTATTAGAGATGCTTGAGAGGATGAAGCAAGATGATGAATGAAGAGTGAGGAAGCCTTTGAGAATGAAGGTTGTATGATGAAATTTCAGAGGGTGAGATGGAGAGAGAAGGTAGAAGGTGATGAAAAATGGGAGAAATGGTGAAGATAGATCAAGAAGAGAGCCGAAAGAGACTTCTCTGATTATTTTTTGGTGAGTTCTTCTCTAACAGATTTTAGTATGAATGAAATGATGAATTATGAAAAAAAACCTCTCCTCCCTTTCTGTTATGATCTCGTATAGGTCTGAAGGAAGTAGTTAGAAATAGTTAGGAGGTTCGGAGGTTATCCTGAAAGTTAGTTGCAGGTTAGGGAATCGGTTAGAAACTTTTGTTTTTGAAAGTTGGTGGGGGTTTAGTTAGTTGGTTAGAGACTGTTATAAACAGTTAGTTACAGGTTAGAGAATTGTTAAAATTCTGTTAGAAATTGGTTATGAAATCAGCTCTGATTGGATATAGGTTGGTTGATTGTTAATTCTGTTGGATAATTGGGATTTCGGTTTTTTTACAGCTGGGGGCGGTTATGGAGTTAGTTATAGGTTAGTTAGATATTCTTTTAGGAGTTGGAAGGTTGGTTGCCGTTAGTAGAGAGTTGGATGAAATTTAGTGGCTTGGATACTGTTAGGAAAAGCAGTTATGCTTAGAGGGAGTTGGTTTCGTTAGCGAAACAGTTAGGGAATTCTGTTAGCCTATTTCTGTTTCCTGTTAGCAATGGTGTTTGGAATTTAGAGGAGTTAGGAATGAGCTGAGTTTGTTAATGTGGGGTGGTTTAGGAATCTATTATGATGTTTTTCTGTTAATTGGTTATAGAGGTTTTCTGGGCTGTTTTTAATGTTTGCAGGGTTGTTCTTATGGTTTTCCTGTGATTATAGATTCATTTTGGTTCTGTATTAATATGCAGGGATGCGACTTTAATGAAGGCTCGAGCAAGCTTGGAAAAGGCGTGCCATTGAAGGTAGAATCATGGAGTTAAGGCAATGATTTTAAATCCATGATGCAGCTTAGAATTAGGAACAACATGATTAGGCATTGTATAGATTTTGGTAGAAAGTATAGGCCATTTTGTTTGAATTTCTTGGGAATTGGAATGTATCTTGATGTAATGTAATGAAATATTTGAACTTCCTTATTGGACACTTGACTTTAAATCAGCCTTTGACAAATCATGACCGTAAAACTTTCTTGATGCCATTTGAACAAATTAGGAACCTTGGGCGAATGGATGTTGTTGAAGGAAACTTGAATAAATGTACTTTCAATTGCGGATTTTGCCAATTCATTTGAATCTTGAATAAAATCCATAAACGGAATCCTTGAATGGATGATGAATGAACTTATGAGCTTGCTCGTATTGAAATGATCTTACACAAAATCAACTTGAATTTTCAATGAGTCCTTGATTCATTTCCATATTCTAATCTGTGCTAAAGTTGTACGTTAAGCAACAAGTATTTGAAATAATGACGCCCTGAGCACAATGGACCTTCAAACTCAACACCTTGTATCGTGGTTCAACAGTGGTCTTAACACAACAACAAAGCCTTGAGGGAATCTAGAGAATGCATATGGGAATATAGAAGATAGCCTTGACTTGAAAATCCAATCATCCTCAGTTGAATATTAACAGACAAAAACCCTAATTCTTAAGCCTTGAAGAAAGATTACAACTTGATGTTGGGAAGAAAGAATACCCCTTTAGTTTGACGATAAAGCAGCCGAGGAAATAAAACCCTAGCTTCAAACAAATGATTAATGGAGAAACCAACCAAAATAAGCTTGTGCGAAGATGAGAGCCTTACAGCCATACAACAACCCTAATTCTTTGAAATCCCTGATCCTATGCCAAAAATTTATTGATTAACGATGCATGATATGTCAAATGACCTAATAGGAGGTATGTACATGAAATGAGAAGTGCAAAATACATAAGCCAGATAAAAGTGAAAGGGTTGGAAAAATTTGGGGTATTACAACTGCCCATATTTAATCGTCTTAAACCTGAAAGTGCGATTGGCGCGTGCCTTTCGAAAGTTCAAGGTTGAAGATGATTAAATACAAATGCCAAAAAAATTTTCTGGGAGAAAGTGTGAGTATTTATTATTTTTACTATTTGTGATATCTGTTGGGGAAAGAATTTTTTTTGTTTTTTCAGTGACGAGATGGAGATTGGACTTGTAACGTGGTGTGATGCCAATACAAGACAAAGGTTGGTACAAAAGGATGGTAGATGAGGTCTATGGGCGACCTATGATCCTAAGGTGTAACATGAGAGTAATTTGTCGGAGAACTTGTCCTAAGGGCGAACTCAGGTTCTAAGACAAGATATATGGGAAGAACCTAGCCAACAGACGATCTCAGGTTCTAAGACAATCTGAGGAAGAACCTAGCCAATGGGCGATCTTAGGTTCGACGATGATCTATGGGAAGAACCTAGCCAAAAGGAGATCTCAGGTTCTAAGATGATCTGAGGAGGAACTTAGCCAACGGGCGATCTCAGGTTCTAAGATGATCTGAGGAAGAACCTAGCTAATGGGCGATCTCAGGTTCGACGATGATCTATGGGAAGAACCTAGCTAAAGGCGATCTTAGGTTCTAAGATGATCTGAAGAAGAACCTAGCCAAGAGGAGATATTAGGTTCTAAGATGATCTGAGGAAGAACCTAGCCAATGGGAGATCTCAGGTTCGATGATGAGCTATGGGAAGAACCTAGCTAAGAGGCGATCTCAATTTCTAAGATGATCTGAGGAAGAACCTAGCCAATGGGAGATCTCAAGTTAGACGATGATCTATGGGAAGAACCTAGCCAAGAGGCGATCTCAAGTTCTAAGATGATCTGAGGAAGAACCTAATCAATGGGCGATCTCAAGTTCGACGATGATTTATAGGAAGAACCTAGACAAGAGGTGATCTCAGGTTCTAAGATGATCAGAGGAAGAACCTAGCCAATGGGCGATCTCAAGTTCTAAGACGATCTGAGGAAGAACCTAGCCAATGGGCGATCTCGGGTTCTAAGATGATCCATTGGAAGAACCTAACCAACAGGCGATCTCAGTTTCTACGATGATCTATTAGAAGTACTAGGCCTACGGGCGACCTATAAGGAAATCTAGATCTACGGCCGATCTACCAAAAACTAGGTCTATGGGCGACCTACAAGGGAATCTAGATTTATGGTTGGTCTAAGATCCTAAGGTAAGACCTACGGTCGGTCTACCAAAAACTAGGTCTATGGACGACCTACAAGGGAATCTAGATCTACGTTCGATCTAAAATCCTAAGGTAATACCTACGGTCGGTCTACCAAAAACTAGGCCTACGGGCGACCTATCAGGGAATCTATGACAAGGTGTATTGATTTTGCTGGGAATTCAGGGTACAAGGCACTGGCACCATTAGCTGAGTATTATGAAGATGATGGTCATCAGCTGAAGGTTTGGGGTGATATCCTCTTGTGGGGATGTATTGTTGTCCTTGAATGATTCAGGTCTTTCATGTAAGGTACCTGATCTGGCTTATGCTTCGTATGCATGTTTGAATTTCTTTTGCCGCAAAGATCCATTCTAAAGAATCGCCTACGCGCTTTTTAAGGACGCGATGTTATGTAGTGATATCTATATGGAATGCAAAGAAATAGACTTAATGGGGGTAAGCGAAGGCTCGTTGAGAGTTATTGTTAATCACTGGGGATGCCAATACATATCGGCGCTGGAAACCCGCAGTACCAAAGATTGCTGGAGATACTGGTAAGAATTTGCACTAGGAGCTCATGATATCGAAGATTACTGGAGACTCTGCTGAAGATTGAATTGCTGATGGAGCAAGTTTACAAGTATGCCACTAGATTCTGAATTGTATTATCGGGGAGGAGATAATCTGGCCAGACTTCTATACATCCTGAATCATTAAGAGGATGGTAGAACTAAATATATCGAAGAATGGACACTGAACACCACGTGGATCTCTTCGAATACATGCTCCAAGTTTATGCCACACTGGGGAACCACCTCTTGAATCACTCAGGGATAAAAAGATGTACACAGGAACTCATGAATGCCCCGGTTTAGCTCTGTGAATGCCCTAGTTTAGCTCTATTGGGGATGCACTTGATTAACTCCACCGGGGATGCACTTACGCATGCCAAGTCATACGGAGACTCCGAACTTTCTGAATTCACTTGGGGAATCAAGTTTGAATTTTTCTATAGCAGATGATGGCATCTTCGTGCGCTGGTGAGGTCAGGGTGATCGTTATGATGCTTTTAGCTTGATTCGTCTCGTACAACATAATTGGCTTAAAAAGCTTTGCGAGTATGAATACAGAATGCCCCTGTCTAGAGGATTTATGAAAGAATCTATGCTGGATAGAAGACCAGAATATTCATGCCACAATAAGATATGAGTTGGCCTGCCCCAATGTCTTGAGCTATGAAATAAACTGTCTCTGATTACAGCTTTCTTGGAGAGATTTGTCTAATCTCGACGTAACTTCCCCAGGTTTAATGAATTCTGAATAGATTTCTCGATGTGATTGGTCGAGCTTAAAGAGATGTATCGATGTGATAGCCTCCAATTGGTCTAGCTTGGAGATATTTATCGATGTGATAGCCTCTGATTGATAGCTTGGAGGGAATGCCCCAGATTTGGCTGACCTCAGAGAGATCGACTCTCGACTTGATTGCCCCAGATTGGCGGAATCTTCTAACTTCATCCCTAAATGGTACTCAGATTATGAAGCACCGAGATGCTTTCTCTTAACAGAATCTCTGGTTAATGTGCCCCTGGATCAATCATTTCTCTTGTGACAGCTGACTTTTGCTTCAATAGAGTATTCAAGCCTCTCTTCTCTGACAAGATTGAGCTCTTTACTAATTGTTCATTGTGTAAACTTACTTGATGTAAATCAATTGTTTTGTATGCAGAAGAATGTTTACTATGATAAAGATAACTTTAATGCAACACATATGTAAGTCTTGAAGTTTGAAAATACTCTAAATGAAATGATGTCACAACTCTGTTGTGAACGAGTCACTAGCTAGAGAGTAACATTTGCAAATTATTTTTTATGAAAGGTAATGCAAGCACATGATGCCAACATAGATATTTAAACATAACTCTTAGGAGTCAGTTAAACGCTATCTCATTGTAGCACACTTTCGAATTGACCCATGCTTCACTTAGGACTTTTTATGGGTTGTAACCTGGCCTGGTTCACGGTTTTAGAAAAAAGGATTTAAGGCTCAAAATTATTTGGTGCCCACCCATTCTCCATTATGTTCTCCAGTCCTACATTCAGTTGACCCAATACAAGTATTCATTTCTCGAGAAGAGTTTTCGATGGTTGAGGAACCACTAAGTCCTCTTAGACACGACAATTATTTCACCATTTGCTTTTGGTGTCTGATCACACGACCTTGTTCTTTCGATAGGGATTTTCATTGGTAATCCTTTTTTTGCTTTCCCTAGATTTTTCCTGGATAAATTCTTTTGAATTTCAATTTGGTAGTCCAGTGGGATGCCCTAACTTTTCCCTAGACAAATCCTTTTGAATTTCAATTTGGAAGTCCAGCGGGTTGCCCTAACTTTTGCCTAAGCGACTTATTTTCAAGTTTTGACTTAGCAGGGCTTTTGTTTCTTTCTTATTCATAATTTCCATTCTGAACAATTCGTTGATCTTTACGTTGTTTCTGATTTGTCTGAAGTGATTGTAATTGTCTGAGTTTTTAGTAGATGATGGATAGCCGTTGTTGTATCGTCATCTGATCTCGACTTCTTGATGTGCGAGAGACACCCATTGGGATATCATGAGTTGATGCATGTTGTTGATAGATGAGGGTTAACCATTTGTGGTTTCGACTTTCCTCAACCTTTTGATTGATAACCATTGTTGTATCCATAGAAGCACACTCTTGATGAGTTTTGAACGCTTGATCATATTAAATGAACACTACCGTGCCCCGGGTTAAAATGAGGGTTTTTTCTGAATAGAAAAGAAACTCCTACTTCGAAGGCTCGGAGGGGTTAACGAGGGTCTATCTCTCTTATATCTCTAGTGTTTAGGAATAAAAACAAGGCATGTACATCGTCGATAGGGTCTTACTCGAAAGCATACCAACCAGAGATTTTTTTGTGTTTTTAGATTATCGTCATCCTCCATCCAATCTTTACCTAAGCATAAGACTTGGGAACTTGGCATCAATACGCAAGTAAAACATTTAAAGAGTGACAACGGATGTATGAATAAAAACAAAAGGAGCACTTCAAGATAAGCATACCTATTGCATTAAGATTTTCATTCAAAAATAGACAAGTTTCTACATGCAAGCAATGTTTAAACAAACAAGCAAGAATGAATATGAAAATGCAATAAAGAAACCAATGATTGCCATTGTTGAGGAGACTTGAATCTGTATGGATTTCTTGATTCTGATGACTTTCTGCAGTCTTGATGCTTAAATGGGTGAGAGAATTCCCCTTCTGATCTGATGTGAACATGACAGTCACTGAATTGATCCCGTCTAGGACCTTGTCTTTGGATGGCATACCATCTTCAATCGAATAGCCAGATGCCTCAGAATAATATGCATGGAAGATTCTCTCAGGAGAATGAATGAATAATATTCCTGACGAATTGGTATAAACTTCATTGCCAAGCATATCACGCCACAAAGAAAATACATTTCGTCTTCTATCTGAACAATAGAGACATCCACCTGGTGAGAAAGAGTCTGACAGTTCGCCAATTAGGAATTAGACTTTTGGAAGAGACACCCGACAGGTGATGGGCTTTAGACTTCAACCCCTTTACAGTCATCGACATCGAAACCGGGTGCCCCAACATAGGATACACATGTAGCCTGTTGTTGTACCCCAAAATTTTCCCTCCCATATTCCTCAAGATTTGCCAAGATTAATCTTCAAATTGCTCAAGATGGCTCAAGGGTTGGACAATCAAATCACCTCCTAAGGCAGTCAAGTCAAAATTAGGGTTTTGTGTTGCATCAAGGTCCTTACATCCAAATGGCCTCAAATGCTCCCCAATGTCCTAATATGTTCTCAAGTTCATCCATGTCAAATTTCAAGCCTTGCAGAGAAAGTTTGGTTAGTCAATTGCTCAAGAGGCCCCAAAATCGACTATGCTAGGGCAAAAGTCAACTGTGACCTACAGACAGTCAAACCTCAAGATTTTTTGTCAACATTCTAATTTTGAAGGATAATTCATCATTTGATCAAGGGTTGATCATGATTCATCAAGGATTTCTCAAGATTCATCAAGATTCAAAAGTTGCTAAATTAGGGTTTTGTAGGAAAAGTCAACCAAACTTTGACCAAGCATAACTTTCTCATACTTTATGATAAATGACCCATCCAAAGCTCATTTTGAAGGGGATGCAATTTCCTACAATCCATCTTCACACCCTAAGATCAAGAAATGCTCTCACAAAAAGTTACAAATTTGGACATTATAGGTCATTTTTGAAAGTCAATAAAAACACCTTTTTTTCCAAAGCTTATAACTTGAGCATGGAACATAAAAATGAAGTGAGAACAAAAGGGTTGATCAGAGGAAATCTCAAGGTTTCTAAAAAGTCCAAGAACACCTCCAAAAGTTCAAAATTGAAGAAGTTATTCATTGTTGAATTTGGGCATTTTTCCAAAATTGCCAAAAGTCAACTATCCTAAAAGCTCCAATTTTCGACAAAAGGGCCCACTTTGTTCCACTTGATTTGGTCTTTTCATGCCACACACGTGTCCCATCTTTAATTTCATGACCAAACATTTATTTTTATATTTTATTTAATTTTTATTGATTTAATTCATTTTAAATCTATATTAATTCAAATAAAATCCAAAAATTAATGAAATGGTATCTTTGTGATTTGTACAGCTTGCATATACCATGTGACACCCAACCAACTCGTGCCAAGGCTCATTCAAGCACAAAATCTTAGATATGGCCTATATTTGGAAACATGTTAATGGTGATCAAAGGGCAATCTTGATTCTTCAATGCACAAGGATATTGGCCAATGTTTTAACCTAGAATCATCCCATTATATGCAAGCAAGCCTCACAAACCTAGAACACGTATAGGAGTCTGCAGAAATGGCCATACCAATTTGAGAAAAAAGCTTGAAAAGTGTGAGATTGAAAACAACCTTAGAGGCGAATTCAGACAAAAAGAAAAACGCAGCACTCTTCCTTGACATCCAGTGGTGCTATACCAATCAAAAGAAAGTCTTTTCATCGCCTAAATCGCACTGTAAGTCATCACGAACTGACCTCGGAACATGGAATCCAAACCTCCAGTTCTTGCATCTTTTCTTCAAAATTTTGCGTTTCAAATTTTGCGCTCCCTGTCTTTCTTTATTGCAAAACAGCTATTTTACACACACTCACATATACAGGTCCACATCCACTCTGGATCTCACTGGTAACGACTCTGCTACTGCCAGTTATGACTTCGAAAATTCGATCAACTTAGCCAAAGACGAAGGTGAAGATGCTTGCGAAGTGCCTGGTGAACTTGCAAGACTGCTACTCCAGGAAGAGAGGGCCATTCAGCCACATGAAGAGCCGGTGGAAATAGTGAATCTGGGTACTGAGACAGACAAGAAGGAAGTCAAGATTGGTGCAAATCTGGAGCTTAGTGTGAAACAGCGGTTGGTTCAGATGTTGCATGACTATGTTGAAATCTTTGCCTGGTCTTATGAAGATATGCCAGGGTTGGATACTGACATTATGGTTCATCGCCTGCCTACCAAGGAAGACTGCCCGCCCGTAAAACAGAAGGTTCGCCGTATGCGCCCGGAGATGTCTGAGAAAATCAAAGCCGAAGTTATGAAACAGTTTGACGCCGGTTTCCTAGCAGTGACTTCTTACCCTCAGTGGGTTGCCAATGTGGTTCCGGTACCAAAGAAAGATGGTAAGGTCCGAATGTGTGTTGACTACAGGGATTTGAACAGGGCAATCCCTAAGGATGACTTCCCCTACCTCACATCAACGTTCTGGTTGACAATACTGCTCAGCACAAGGTATTCTCCTTCATGGACGGTTTCTCCGATTATAATCAGATAAAGATGGCTCCCGAAGACATGGAGAAGACGACCTTTGTTACTCAGTGGAGAACCTTTTGTTACAAGGTCATGCCTTTTGGATTGAAGAATGCTGGGGCAACATATCAGCGTGCCATGGTCGCTTTATTTCATGATATGATCCATCATGAGATTGAAGTATACGTCGACGATATGATTGCGAGGTACCAGACTGAGGAGGAACATCTTGACCATCTACAGAAGTTGTTTGATAGGTTGAAGTTGTACAAGCTAAGATTGAACCCAAATAAGTGCACCTTCGGGGTGAGATCTGGTAAGCTACTGGGTTTCGTCGTAAGCGACAAAGGTATTCAAGTGGACCCTGCCAAAATGAAAGCCATACAAGAGATGCCAGCTCCCAGGACAGAGAAAGAAGTCAAAGGCTTTCTAGGACGACTGAACTACATTGCCCGATTCATCTCGCACCTAACTGCTACTTGTGAGCCAATCTTCAAGCTACTGAAGAAAGATCAAGTGGTACGTTGGAATGATGAATGCCAAGCCGCTTTCGAAAGAATCAAAGAGTATCTCAAGGAGTCACCCATTCTAATGCCACCAGTTGAAGGGAGTCCTCTGATCTTATACTTGGCAGTACTTGACAACTCAATGGGGTGTGTGCTGGGGCAGCATGACGAGTCCGGCCGAAAAGAGCATGCTATTTACCTTAGCAAAAATTTTACCGACTGTGAGACCCGATACTCACTGTTCGAGAAAACTTGCTGCGCTTTGGCATGGGCTGCTCGCCGACTGAGACAGTATATGCTGACTCACACTACTCTGTTGATTTCAAAGATGGATCCAATCAAGTATATCTTCGAAAAGCCTGCCTTGTCAGGAAGAATAGCAAGATGGCAGATGATCTTGACTGAGTATGACATCTAGTACACAACTCAAAAGGCTATCAAGGGAAGTGTGTTGGCAGACCATTTTGCACATCAGGCAGTGGATGATTACCAGTCTATGAACTTTGAATTCCCATACGAAAATATCATGCTAATAACTGATTGTGAGACACCTGGACCGGATGAAGGACCTGAGGAAGGATCTTGATGGTCTATGTACTTTGATGGAGCTTTAAACGCTTTGGGTAATGGCATTGGCGCTATGATCATATCTCTTAAAGGCTCCCATACTCCGTTTACCGTCCGACTATGTTTCAACTGCACCAACAACATGGTGGAGTATGAAGCATGCATCATGGGTCTTCGAGCTGCAATTGACCTAAGGATTAAGTTTCTAAGTGTCTTCGGAGATTTCGCTCTCGTGATCAGTCAGATCAAAGGCGAGTGGGATACAAAACACCCAAATCTTATTCCTTACAAGGAGTATGTATTGACGTTGCTTCCCCATTTCGAGGAGATAACCTTTGAGCACTTTCCTAGAGAGGAGAATAAGTTGGCGGACGCGTTAGCTACGATGTCTTCTATGTTCAAAGTCAAATGGGACAACGAGGCTCCCCAGATCATTATTTGGAAATTGGACGAACCTGCACATTGTTGTGATCTTGAGACTGAAGAGGTAACAGAAAAGCCCTGGTATCATGAGGTGAAAAGATACCTTGAATCTCAAGAATACCCTGAGGGTGCATCTGTTAATGACAAGAAGTTTCTGAGGAGATTCGCGGCGAAGTTCTTCATCAGCAATGACATTCTTTACAAACGTAACCATGATTCAACCTTACTATGTTGTGTGGATAAGACTGAAGCAGAAGCGATCATGGCAGAGCTGCATGAAGGTACTTTCGGAACTCATTCTAGTGGACATACCATGGCAAAGAAAATCCTTCGGGCAGGATATTATTGGTCCACAATGGAAGCTGACTGTTATCAGCATTCTCGGACATGTCACAAGTATCAAGTTTATGCTGATAAAGTGCACATACCTCTTGTTCCCCTGAATGTTTTGACAGCACCTTGTCCTTTTGCAATGTAGGGAATTGATATGATCGGCGAGATCAGACCTACGGCATCTAATGGGCATCGTTACATCCTGGTAGCGATTGATTACTTTACGAAGTGGGTTGAAGCAGCTTCCTTTGCTACGATAACCAAGAACGTCGTGGTACGGTTCATTCGGCATAACCTGATTTGTCGATACGGTGTACCAGAAAGGATCATTACGGACAATGGTACCGATCTTAACAACAAGATGATCACTGAGCTCTGCGAGCAATTCAAGATACAGCATCATAACTCTTCTCCCTACCGGCCGAAGATGAATGGGGTTGTAGAAGCAACTAAGAAGAACATTAAGAAGATTATGCAGAAGATGACAGTGACCTACAAAGACTGGCACGAGATGTTACCATTTGCTCTTCATGGGTACCATACCTCAGCACGGACGTCAACCGGGGAAACACTCTATTCCTTGGTTTATGGCATGGAGGCAGTTTTGCCCATCGAAGTTCAGATACCCTCTCTCCGGATCATGAAGGATGCAGGTTTGAGCAAAGATGACTGGATCCAGACCCGACTTGATCAACTGAATCTAATCGACAAAAAAAGACTTGCCGTTGTTTGTCATGGTCAGACGTACCAAAAACGGATGATCAAGGCATTTAACAAGAAAGTCAGACGACAAGAGTATCAAGTTGGGGACCTGGTAATCAAGCGCATTATTCTACCTCAAGGTGATCCTAGGGGCAAATGGACCCCTACTTACGAAGGGACATTTGTGGTTAAGAACATCTTCTCAGAAGGAGCTATGATTCTAACCACCATGGATAGTGACGACCTTCCTCACCCCGTCAATGCAGACATAGTGAAAATATACTATGCATAATCTAAGACCCTCTAGGTTGACTGGCCTAGGCAAAAATAAGGGCTTCCCGGCGAACCAAAAGGGTTCGGGCAAAAATAAGGGATGAAAATAAAAAAATATGTACACCCGGCAAGTCGAAAACCTGAAAAGGCGGCTTGGGCAAAAATGGGTATCCCGGTGGACTGAAAACCTGAAAGGGCGGTCCAGGCAAAAGTTAGGGATAAGCGTAACACTATGTCTCATTGGATCACCTCGCATCCAGACTTCGGTATCAACTATCAGGCTCGGACGGCACCAATCAATCAGATTCATCTTCAACTAAGCAGCAAAGTGATGAGACGCTTGAAGACATAAAGGCAATAGCAGAGTTGGAACCCAGTGGGATTATTCACATAGCTGTTTTATTTTCTTTTCATAAATTGTATAAATTCTATTGGCTCGGCGGCATTCTCTTACTAGGACGTCAGCCTCTTGTACAAAAACGCTTATTTACAGGCAAACTTCAAAATCAATACAAATTCATTTTCAGACAAATTTCAAATTGTTTTTCCTTTATCTATTTTGTTTTGCAAAGAACGTCCAATGTTCATTTTTGATATATGCATTTGACATTAATTGTTGCTCATAAATACTTACATGCGAAACAAAGGACGAATTACTGGTAATATCAGAAACAGGGCAATAAGAATTGTCTGAGCTGTCTAGTTGCTCTATCCACCAAGGTACCAAGGGAGGTTCAGCTGAAGAATATGACCAGGATACCGTCACTCCCCGCAGAGCAAAGCAGTACTGGTAGCTCTCCCCATTGAGACTTGCCGCTACAAACAAATCAGTAATACTCTCCCCAAGAAGAGTTAATCTACCATCAGCCTTGAAAAGGTTGGGTATCCCCAGAAGGTCTTAATATTCCTCAGCAGAGTATAAAGCACATTCCCCAGCCAGTATAAGAGCATCCCCGGCAGTCTTAATATTCCTCAACAGAATATAATAATGTTCCCCGGCGGAATACAAGATACCCCAGTGGAGTCATTTCCCCAGTGTAGTCTAAAAAGCTTCCCCGCCAGAATTGAATCATCTTACCCAGTAGATTCTGGAAGCTTATCCCCTGCAGAGCACAAATAAACCTCCCCAGCGAAATTCAGAAGGTTATCCTTACAAGCGTCTAACTGGGTTATCCTCAGCAGGTTGCAACTGAAAGGTCATCCCCAGCAAAGTTCTTCATATCCCCAGCGGAGTTCATCATTAAAATCCCCAACAGAGCTTATCAACAGAATCCCCAGCAGAGTTATCGGTAAAATCTTCAGCAGAACATCTCTCCCCCACAGAGTAGTCCCCTCGGAGTAATCTCTTCATCAGTTTATTCCCCCAACGGAGTTCTTCTCTCCTGCAGGCTTTTTCTCACAATTATCTTTGTTCATCATCCCCAGCGGAAACGAAGAACTCCACTCTATTCTCTAGCAGCTCCGGGATTCATTTTCCCCAGCTAAAACATCACATTTCCATACATCATGATACATGCATATACGCATCATACCATACAATCTCATTTATGTTGAGAACATCATTGCTTGACCCATGTCATGCATTGCATATGACTGACCTTTACCTTTCAGGAAAGATGCAGTTAAGTTCCCAGCTTAGTCGAAGATCTGACCAGTTCTTAAATCTTAATTGAATTATCTTTGGTTGAATTTCTGATAAGGTTCTCAATCTCGACAGTTTCTCTACGTCATAGTGTGGACGAGTACTATAACCTCAATGGTATACTCCCGGTGAGCACGAGTCAGTTCCTAGATCTTGATGTTTTCCTCCGTCATAGTGTGGACGAGTTCTATAACCTCAACGGTATACTCCCGGTGAGCATGAGACAGTTCCTAGATCTTGATGAAGATGATTCCCTACGTCATAGTGTGGAAGAGTACTATAACCTCAACGGTATACTCCCGGTGAGCACGAGTCAGTTCCTAGATCTTGATGTTTTCCTCCGTCATAGTGTGGACGAGTTATATAACCTCAACGGTATACTCCCGGTGAGCACGAGACAGTTCCTAGATCTTGATGAAGATGCTTCCCTACGTCATAGTGTGGACGAGTACTATAACCTCAATGGTATACTCCCGATGAGCACGAGTCAGTTCCTAGATCTTGATGTTTTCCTCCGTCATAGTGTGGACAAGTTCTATAACCTCAACGGTATACTCCTGGTGAGCACGAGACAGTTCCTAGATCTTGATGAAGATGCTTCCCTACGTCATAGTGTGGACGAGTACTATAACCTCAACGGTATACTCCCGATGAGCACGAGTCAGTTCCTAGATCTTGATGTTTTCCTCCGTCATAGTGTGGACGAGTTCTATAACCTCAACGGTATACTCTCGGTGAGCACGAGACATTTCCTAGATCTTGATGAAGATGCTTCCCTATGTCATAGTGTGGATGAGTACTATAACCTCAACGGTATACTCCCGGTGAGCACGAGTCAGTTCCTAGATCTTGATGTTTTCCTCCGTCATAGTGTGGACGAGTTCTATAAACTCAACGGTATACTCCCGGTGAGCACGAGATAGTTCCTAGATCTTGATAAATATGCTTCCCTACGTCATAGTGTGGACGAGTACTATAACCTCAACGGTATACTCCCGGTGAGCACGAGTCAGTTCCTAGATCTTGATGTTTTCCTCCGTCACAGTGTGGACAAGTTCTATAACCTCAACGGTATACTCCCATTTAGAACGAGAAAGTTCCTAGATCTTAATGAAGATTACCCTTCAGTTGAATTATGGATAGGTTCTTAATACTCAGCCGAGGCATTCTCTCAGTTGAAGTACAGGCAGGTTCCTAAATCTCCACAAAAGTTAGGCTTCCCCAGCGGAATCTTCTATAACAATAGGTATGTAAGTTCTCGCTAAGGAATCTCTTATGAGATCGACACTCCTGCAGATGGCATCTGTAAGCCTATCCTCCTACCAACAACCTCCAAATGGCATCTGTAAGCCCATTCCCGACATCACAATGCTGATACTACACCATGTGAGTGCAAATTTCTGGGCACTCTAATGTTCAATTATCTTCCACCTTCGGATCACGAAAGGCTCGAAAGCCAATCTATATCCTCAGGTTCAAGAAAATTTAACAGGGGCAACTGTTGTACCCCAAAATTTGCCCTCCCATATTCCTCAATATTTGCCAAGATTAATCTTCAAATTACTCAAGATGGCTCAAGGGTTGGACAGTTAAATCACCTTCTAAGGCAGTCAAGTCAAAATTAGGGTTTTGTGTTGCATCAAGGTCCTTACATCCAAATGGCCTCAAATTCTCCCCAATGTCCTAATATGTTCTCAAGTTCATCCATGTCAAATTTCAAGCCTTGCAGAGAAAGTTTGGTCAGTCAATTGCTCAAGAGGCCCCAAAATCGACTGTGCTAGGGCAAAAGTCAACTGTGACCTACAGACAGTCAAACCTCAAGATTTTTTGTCAACATTCTCATTTTTAAGGATAATTCATCATTTGATCAAGGGTTGATCATGATTCATCAAGGATTGCTCAAGATTCATCAAGATTCAAAAGTTGCTAAATTAGGGTTTTGTAGGAAAAGTCAACCCAAATTTGACCAAGCATAACTTTCTCATAATTTATGAGAAATGACCCATCCAAATCTCATGTTGAAGGGGATGCAATTTCCTACAATCCATCTTCACACCCTAATATCAAGCAATGCTCTCACAAAAAGTTACAAATTTGTACATTATAGGTCATTTTTGAAAGTCAATAAAAACACCTTTTTTTCCAAAGATTATAACTTGATCATGGAACATCAAACTGAAGTGAGACCAAAAGGGTTGATTAGAGGACATCTCAAGGTTTCTAAAAAGTCCAAGAACACCTCCAAAAGTTCAAAATTGAAGAAGTTATGCATTGTTGAAGTTGGGCATTTTTCCAAAATTGCCAAAAGTCAACTATCCTCAAAACTCCAATTTTTGACAAAAGGGCCCACTTTTTTCCACTTGATTTGGTCTTGTCATGCTACACACGTGTCCCATCTTTAATTTCATGACCAAACATTTATTTTTTTATTTTATTTAATTTTTATTGATTTAATTCATTTTAAATCTATATTAATTCAAATAAAATCCAAAAATTAATGAAATGGTATCTTTGTGATTTGTACAACTTGCATATACCATGTGACACCCAACCAACTCGTGCCAAGGCTCATTCAAGCACAAAATCTTAGATATGGCCTATATTTGGAAACATGTTAATGGTGATCAAAGGGCAATCTTGATTCTTCAATGCACAAGGATATTGGCCAATGTTTTAACCTAGAATCATCCCATTATATGCAAGCAAGCCTCACAAACCTAGAACACGCATAGGAGTCTGCAGAAACGGCCATACCAATTTGAGATAAAATCTTGAAAAGTGTGAGATTGAAAATAACCTTAGAGGCGAATTCAGACAAAAAGAAAAACGCAGCTCTCTTCCTTGACATCCAGTGGTGCTATACCAATCAAAAGAAAGCCTTTTCATCGCCTAAATCGCACTGTAAGTCATCACGAACTGACCTCTAAACATGGAATCCAAACCTCCAGTTCTTGCATCTTTTCTTCAAAATATTGGCATATTCATGTTGGTTATTTGATTTAGAGCATTTTTGCATTATTCAATTTCATTATTGGACCCTGTATCATGATGCTCGAACCTAGGGTTCTTGTTCTTGTTTTTTAGGCGTTTTCTTTATAGGCAAAATCAAGGAGAATGGTGGTTACAAGGATGACCAGGAGGAAGAGACGAGTACGTTGGTACTCTTGGATTTCATTTACATGGCCTAGGGAGGATTTTTGAGACGTCCTATGAATCTTCTTGCGGATAAAAATCCGCAGGTAAATGAACCAGGTTTTGTGAGGAAGATGATTACGTGGTGGGCGTGATTGGTTCGTTTGAATCAATTGCGCGTTTTTTATTTTTGGCCAGGCATAATTGAATTGTTTGTATATAATATTTGATTGATATTCCACTAACAGGTTAACATCTTGGCTCAGTTGGTAGCGCGCTAATTGATTTGTCCCTTGGGACATGGGTTCGAATCCCAGGTCCCCCAAAACGCTTCTTATTATTTTCTTGCATATATTCCAGTGGATTTTCAGGTATGAAGACTACCATACACTTCAAGGATCAGCATGCCAAGTGGCCCATCAGGCAGATCTAGGAATCCAGATTGCACGCCTACCATGGTCCCCAGTCAACAAGCACCCATGGGAATCCAAAAAGTCCAACGAGGCTGAAGCTTGATGGGCCTGGAAATTGCAACTCAAACACCTTCTTCAAGCCCAACACCCCCAAAGTTTGCTTATATTTTTATTTCTTTTCATTATTTTTTATTGCTTTTTATTATAATTATTAAAAACTAATTAATTAACAAACTAACCCTTTTTCATAAAAAAAATCAGAAATCATAAAAAATATTATTTTCATCATTAATTTGATTATTTATTTTTTGTAAATAGACCAATAATTAATTTACTTAGTTTTAATTAGGTTCAATTTTAATATATTTTGCATTAAATTAAAATCAACATAGAATTAGGGTTTTTAATATTTGTTAACCATTTTTTTATTTCCTTAATTAAAATAAAAATCAAAAATATTTTCTTTTTAATTAATTAATTCAAATTATCAATCTAGACTTAATTTTTAATTCAAAAAATAACAAAAAAATTTGTTTTATTTGATAAAAAGGGTCAAAACCCTAGGACGCTCCGATTCAATTTTCCGCGCGCATATTATTTTTTATCCATATATTGTAATTGCTCGGAGGATGTAATAGTTTTAACTTAGGATTTTATTTACCGCTTTTATTACTTTTCTCAATTTAATTTTCAAGGGTTTGTTTTTGGCGATGTAAATACCCGACGCCTTGTAATAGCTTAGATTTATTTTCCGCAATTTATATTCCGCAACTATTAACTGTTAGATGTTTGAATAATAGGCTATGCATGATAAGATCAATCTTAATTTAAAATCAACAGTAGCTCACCATGACATGTACAAAGATAAATAACTGAAAAACAATACACTCGCACATGCCACTCTTAGGGTACGCCTCACTTGGTTGCCTCGAACGTGGTCATTGAGTATAGGAAGTTTTAGAGGTCGCACTCTTGTCCAAAGATCATAGTTGCCTCGAAACGGTTGCCTCGGAAAAATGATCTAAGACATTAGGGTTACCGCTAAGGCGTCCTAACATTGCTTTAGTGACCACACGTCCCTTAACCGAATTGACCCGAAAACTCCAACGACGGTGCTACCTACTCATCAATAGTGGGATAGCATTGTCTAAAGGACATTTGCACAGTTTAATTCCTTTTTGAGTAGGTAGATGTTCTTAAGTACTTGCTCTTTTGAAAACAAAAATAAAACTTTTCGCACTTACACTCCCTTTCAAACAAAAACTCTTTTCAAACCCACAATCACAAAGAAAATAAAACTTTTGAAAATATAGTGAGCAAGTACCTAAGAGCCCGTGGATAACCACGGATAGAAAGGGTGCTAATACCTTCCCTTTCTATAATCTACCTCCCGAACCCGAGAAACATCTCAAAAAAAAAGGAATTTTTATGTGCTTTTGTCCTTTCTTTGTTGGATAAAATAAAAGACGGTGGCGACTCTTGCTTACCGCGACATATTGTAAAAACAAACGCAAGCGCGAACCAGCATTCCAAAACAGTCAATTCTCATTCCCACCGATCACAGAACTGGCGACTCTGATGGGGACATTATAAGTGAGGTGTACCTTAGGATTAGATCACTATGTTTTCAATTATATGCTTTGTATGCTTTAATTTTGTGGGCTTGTATCGGAGTTCTATAGATCCTAACCCGGATCTGGGGATACCCTTTAGGTAAGTAGCAATAAACTATGAGGGATCTGTACGGCGTAGACCGATACAGATGAAACAGTAGCTATGTTGGTGTGGCACCTTGGTCTGTACCAATATCCCTTGTGTTGGAACGAGGAGAATATGGGTCTTCTAAGGAGTCATTAAGCACCAACTGACCTTAGAACCTTAAATTGACCAACTTGGCCATAGAACAGTAGCAGTATGCTACACTCATTGAGACTAAACTCTCGCGATGATTCCGGCCGCAAGAAAAGGTTGCTAAACTGGAATTATGACCGATTGAGGGTAGTCAGTGATATTGAGATCCTCTAGAACCCGGTTACTATTTTTAGGACAGGTCTTAACCAACTGAAACTGAAAGAGGGTAGTACATAAGCTTCATGCCAGCCTGAAATCTAAGGGCTCTCAGTGTGACTTGTGTGCCTTTACCATGTTTGCCTTTTGTAGATACATGTAGTGTGTCTTTACCATGACATCATGACATCATAACATTGCATACATTTTTGCATAAGGACTAACCTATTTCAAGGACAAGAGGATTTCATCTTTGCTCTGTTTTGTAGGTCATCATGATGCCCATGCGTAGGAATACTATCCAGATCAACTTTGTCCAAGTACCTACCCTGCTTAAAGATTTGGTTGTCAAGATTCCAGACACTACTTCCTTTATCAAAAGGCATGGTTCTCTTCTCAGTTTGGTCACTTCAAAGTTGGACGAACAAATGATGAGTGTCCTGGTCCAGTTTTATGATCCACTATACCATTGCTTCATCTTTCAAGACTTCCAGCTGGTTCCTACCATGGAAGAGTTCTCTGAGCTGCTTGGTATCTCTATTTTGGAGCAGACTCCGTTTACTGGTTGGGAAAAGACTCCTAAGCCCGAAGAAATTATTGCAGCCCTTCACTTGACCAAAGAGGAGGTAATGGCTAACTGGGAGACTAGAAGTGGAGCTAAGGGTTTTCTGACTAAGTTTTTGGTTGACAAAGCTAATTACTTCTGGGACAGCTTAGACTTCAAGGCGTACGAGGATATTCTGGCCCTCTTGATTTATGGTCTGGTATTGTTTTCGAATCCTGACACTTTTGTTGGTATTAATGCCATAAAGATCTTCATCTCTCAGAATCTGGTACCCACTCTCTTGGGTGATATGCTTCATCAGCTATATGCTCGTACTGCCCGAAAGCGTGGAACTTTAATGTGCTGTGTTCCTTTATTGTCGAGGTGGTTTATTTTGCACCTCCCTAAGTCCGTGCTGAAAAACAAAGAAGGAATGGGCTGGGCTTATAGGGTGATGTCTCTTTCTAGTGATGACATTATCTGGACTCTCAAAGGTATGGATGAGGTGACTGTCATTGATCGTTGTGGAGAGTATCCTAATGTTCCATTGATCGGAATCCATGGAGGGATTTCTTACAACCCATGCTTAGCTCTCTGTCAGTTTGGAAGAGCCAGAAGAGAAGGGCCTCATGAGATGTTGATGCCTCATATCATCTTTGATTTTCAGGGAGATAGTGATGAGCTGCATCGTAGAGTCATAAAGGCTTGGGACAGAGTTCACAAATCTGACCCACATGAGTTGGGACCAAAGACTTCTCTGCCAATGGAGCCATATCTCAAATGGGTCCGCATCCGTGCCCAGAAGTTAGGCATGCCATACGAAGCTGTCAGGCCTGTTACTCTTGACGTTGCTGATGAATAGGGGGTTCCTCCAACTATCCTCCAACCTTATATGCCCACTGATATTGGGACACTGAAGAGGTCTTGGATGCAGTTGAGGAATGAACAGGATTCCTACCGAGAGAGGTTTAATGAATAGGAACAGAAGATCCAGAAGCTGACCAGGCAACTAGAGAACGAACGGATCCTGAATGATTATGTCTGCACTGAGAAGAAGAGACCATGGGAGCATTGATGGACCTTTGATGATTTCTTTACAGTTGTCATTTACTTTTCAGTATTTCCATTTCTTGTAACGCCTAAAGGCAGTTTGTTGAACAATTTAAATTTTAAAGTTTAAATCTAATAAAGTGTGTTTCCTTTCTTGTTTACAAATTTGAATCTCGATTGTCTTTGAAATCATAAATCATACGCACTTCATCTCATGCACTTCATAAACAGGTACCCCATTACAGGTCTCTTATCTTCTTCGCTGTTTATTTCAGCGCTCAATCATCATGTCTGCTGAACCTTCCACTAAGCAAGCTATCAAGGCCCTCCAGGCCCAGAATGCCCAATTTCAAGAGTTGTTCATGAATCTGGCTAAGGGTCAACAGGACCTGAAGACTTTGATTCTGAAGGAGAAAAAGAAGAAGAAGAAGAGGACCATCTTGTTCAACACTGGACGCAGGTTTGGAAACGGGCTGCAGAATGAAGTTGATCTGACCACCTCATCTGGAGGGAAAGATGGTCCACAAGAAAGGAGGGCTCCTAGCCCTATGGTCTCCGACAATGAGACGGACTATGACGAAGAACAGTATCCTCCTACTGAGGATAAGTACAAACAGCTGGAAGACCGTTTGAGCACTATGGAAATACAGAAGGTGCCCGGTCTGGACTTCGGAGATCTGGGTCTATCATCTGGGGTGGTGATTCCCCATAAATTCAAGGCACCTGCCTTTGCCAAGTATGACGGAGCTTCATGTCCAAAGCTGCACCTCTGGTCATATGTGAGGAAGATCCAACCTTACACTGCTGATAAGAACTTGTGGATCCATTTCTTTCAAGACAGTCTTTCAGGGACTCAGCTTGAGTGGTTCTATCAGTTGGACGGAACCAGAATCCGTAGTTGGGAAGATTTGACTACTGCATTCTATATGCAATATCAGTACAACTCCGACCTCGCTCCTATGCGTACCCAACTCCAGGGTATGTCAATAGGAATGGGTGAAGGATTTAAAGAGTATGCTCAAAAATGGAGAGACCTCGCCGGAAGGGTGCAACCACCTTTGGCTGATCGTGAACTTGTTGACATGTTTTTGGGGACCCTGTCTGGTCCATTCTTTAACCATCTAATTGGAAGCTCTTCAGCCGGATTTACAGATCTTATTTTGACTGGTGAGAGAATTGAAGCTGGTATTAAGGATGGGAAGATACAGAAGGGTGCCTCATCGAGCACCAAGAGGAAGCCATTCAAGAAAGATTCCAATGTTGTCTACAGTTCGAGAAGACAGAATAAACCTGAACACCGCCAAGTTGTCAATGCGGTTGTTATTTCAAAACCTGTTGGTGCTCCACAGCATCACAACCAACAAAGGGACGAGAGGCCTCGAAGGCAATTCACCCGCCTCAGCATGACTTTGTCTCAGATTCTGCCACAGTTGCTGAAGACCAATCTGGTGACTATAAAAGAAGCTCCAAAGATTTCAAATACAACGTCACCCAGGTATAACCCTAACGCCTGCTGCGCTTATCACTCTGAGAGCCCGGGGCATAATACGGATGATTGTTGGGCTTTGAAGAACAAGTTCCAAGACTTGATTGATGCAAAAGAGATTGAGTTTGAGGCGCCTGAGAGGCCTAATGTTGTGACCGCTCCCATGCCCAAACATGGAGTAAATGCTGTAGAGGAAGACTTGTTTGTAGTTTTCGTGGATGATATTGTTACCCCTCTGATGACTGTCAAGAAGAACCTGTTGCTAGCCGGTTTATTTCCGGGCTGCAACGAAGGTTGTCTATGTGTTCTGTTTTACCTATTGGTTGCCTATTTCTGAAGTCAGGTATCCAAAACCTGATGAATAACAAAGAGATCCTATTTGAGAAGACTGCGGTTCCCTCCACTCCTACTGAATAAGTTGCCATTATTACCATTTTCGACAATTCTTCCAAGGCTCCCTCGAGGAAGCCTGTTAGAATTACATCTGTTCCGAAGATCGCACCTGTGATCATCACTGTTCCGGGGCCCATCCCCTACACCTCTGACAAAGCTGTCCCCTAGCACTATGGGGCTGATGTTTATGTTCTTGGAGTTAAGCAAGAGTTGGATGTTGATACCGGCGTCAGCAACATTATTGGGCCTGCTAAAGTCACCCGCAGCGGCAGACTTTTCTCACCTGATATTGCTCCACCAACCGTCCGAAGACCTGTTGTCATTACACCTGCAAGTGTACCTACTACCATTCCTGATCAAGTTCTTAAACCTACCCCTGTCGCCGAGTCATCTAACACTCAGGGCAAAGGGATCACCACTGATGTACCTGCCCAGACGGAGGCACCGAAGACTATTACTGTTGAAGCTTCCAAGCATGAGATGGAAGAGATTCTGAAGATTATTAAGAGGAGTGATTATAACGTAGTTGAGCAGCTGGGGCAAACCCCATCCAAGATTTCTATGTTGTCACTATTGTTGTGTTCAGAGGCCCATGCCAAGGCCCTGATTACCTTCCTGAAAACTGCCCATGTGCCACAAGAGACATCAGCTGATCAGTTTACCGATTGTGTGGCCAATTTAACTGTTGATAATGGTTTGGGATTCTCCGGCGCTGATTTGACTGTTAAAGGGAAGAACCACAATGATGCCCTGCATGTCTCCATTAAATGCAGGGGTACTACTCTTTCACATGTATTGGTTGACACTGGTTCCTCATTGAACGTCTTGCCCAAGAAAGCTCTAGACAGGTTGGATTGCAAAGGGTTGGAGCTAAAGCCAAGTAACTTCGTTGTCAGGGCCTTTGACAGGTCTAAGAGGATGGTGCATGGTGAGGTTGATATTCCAATTAAAGTTGGTTCTCAGGTCTTCAATTCTACATTCTACGTGATGGCCATCCGGCCATCCTATTCTTGTTTGCTGGGTCGTCCATGGATCCACAAAGCTAGGGTCGTAACCTCAACACTCCATCAGAAGCTAAAGTACCCGGTCAGAGGGAAGATTGTGACAGTACAGAGAGAGGAAGAGTACATGGTCAGCCACCTCAACTCGTTCAGATACGTAGAGATGGATGGGGAGTTCATTGAAACCCCATTTCAGCACTTTGAAGAGGTTCCTCAGACATTGGCATCAGCTGAAACTGTGGTTGAAGATTCTCCTATGAAGATGGCTTCCTTAAAGGATGCCCGGGCTGTTATTGAGAAGGGTGAGTATGCAAATTGGGTCCGACTTCCTGATTTCACCCAGAAGACTAACAAGTTTTGTTTGGGTTTCACTGCAGAAGCTCAAAGGGTTGTTCGTAGTGCAAGGATTGGAAGACCTCCTGTGTTCATCAGCAACTCGGGAGTAAATGCCATTGAAGATGATGTGGGGGTGTAGCGATAAAAAATGTAGCGGGGTAAATCGGAGATCGAATTATTAATTAATTCGTCTCACAAAAGCAAGAGTCGCCACCGCGCTTTATTATTTCCAAGGGAAAAGGGAAAATAGCGAAATAAAACCCTAAAGTATGCAATGTAAAATAATACTTTTAAAAGTAATGAAAATACAAGGCGTTTTTGAAGAGAGGTCTATGGTTCGGGGGTTGGTTATACAATGGGAAGGTATTAGCACCCAATGCATCTATAGTATCCTATAGGAACCTTTTGAAATATCTGTTTATTAGAATTTGTTTGTTTGATTAAAAATACACTATTTTGGCCAAAAAGGGGTACAGACGGGTTTTTGAAGATACGACGACCTAATGTCGAAGTTTTGACTTAAAAGGTATGAGTTTTGAAAAAATCGAATATTTGGGAACATTATCTTAAGTTTTCAATGAAATGAAGGTATTCGCGTGATTGGATTTGAGGACATGAAGTCAACAAATTTAATCATTTTTCTCTTGGATTTAAACGTAAACAGAATAACCATGTAAAGACTGAATAATCAAACAGAAAATTAGATAGATAATGATTAAGTAGCTAAGTGATATACAACCATAACAATGATTAAATAACAGACTAAATGGTGTGAACATGCATTTTTATATTTTTGTTTAATATTAATTAAAGAAAAGAAAATGTTTTTTTTAAATTTTAATTTATTTATTTATTTATTATTTTTTATGTATTTTTAGTATTAATGTGTAAATAATAAAATATATTAATGTCTTATACCAATTCATGTATTTTAACTAATCATTTTATATACAAAGTCTTAATATATAAAAAGAGGGATGTTTTGTGTATAAACAAAATTAAATTAAAAAAAAGTTTTAAGCTTTTAATTATGTTATGTAATATTGTGTTATATACAAAGATAATAAAATAAAAGAAAAGGAAATATATCCTAAGAAGAAAAAAATTAAGGCTTTTGCATATTTTTAATAATATTTTTGTGAAGAGGTGTTATTTTATTTATCAAAACAATAAAAAATTTGTGTTAGCTTTAAACTAGGAAAATTAAAATGATAGAAAGTATATTAGTTCATATATATATTTGCAGAGGATAAAACATGAAAGAAAAGAGAATGGGCTTAAAGGGATTTGTCTTGGCCCAGACAGTTAAACAGAAACCAAAAAAAAGGGGGTTTAATAGGAAGTTCGTTTGGGTTTTAGGCTTAGGAAGCGGGTCAGGCCCAACGAGGGAACAATGTTTTAGGGTTCATTGTTTTATTTCATTTGGAAAGCGCTTGGGTTAGAAATTACAGCAGCGGCGCCGTTCGCTACTTCCGTCCTCTTCGTCTTTTCATGCCGAAAGTTTGAACCTTGTCCTTCTGAGCACTCCTCCGCATGAGGTAAAACGGCGCCACCTTCCTTCCTTCTCTTTCAGTGGCTGGGAGACGCGAATAATGAGAAAAAGGTAACGATCTATGAACATTATTAGGGCTTTTGATTTTTTTCGATTTTTTTTGCAATGTTCTGATTTTCCATCTATTGACTCTGTTTCGTGTGTGGTAATTTACATGAGGTTTTGAGAAGAGGGAAAAAGAATGTACTACCTTTGGAGACGGAGAAGGAGGGAATGAGGAGGCGCGCGGAGGGCCGGACGGCGAGGAGGCAGTGACGCACCCTAGCTTGCTTGGACCCCGGTATGTTGTATCTTTCTTTCAGGTTTTATGATGTCAAACTGAAAACCTGGCTTTAACACTTCTTTCTCTCTTCTGCTGTTTGCCTCGTATGCTTTGACTCTGAAACAAACTGCTTTTGCAATCTTCTTTTTCTCTTCTCCCTGTTTCTTTGTTGCCTAACTTGATGCCTTAGTGTTTGAATATTGTTGTGTCTGATCTGTTGCCTTGAATACTTGCCCTGTGTTTGGTTGCCTAGCTTGATTCCTATGATGAAATTTTTCTGAGGCTTACTATGTGGGTTTGGAAGCTAGTTTAGGAAGTCTTTGATGCAGGCATGAAAGTTTGGACTTGATAGGCTTGTGTTCTGGTTTAAAGTTGTTGGTTGATGGATTTACTGGTTTTTTAACTTGGCATGATTGTTGGTTTAAGGTTATGCTTCAGGCAGGTTGGGTTTTACTGGTTTTCAGGCCATGGTTTTATGGTTTGTGCTTCAGGCAGGTTGAGGGCTTGACATGGTTAAGGTTTTGGTACAAGTTTTTGCTTGTGGTATTTGTTTGACAGGTTAGGGGGCTTATGCTTCAGTTTTTGGCATCGCTCAGGGGGTTGGACAACAGGTTGTATATGTTTTGAATGCAGGTTCTTGAGGTTTTTGTACTTTTGAGAATAGGCTTGTGGTATTTTGTTTTTACAGGTTATCGTTTAAGGCTTCAAACTGGTTTTTGAAATCTGGCCTTTTCTTGAAAAGTTTGTGCTGTTATTATATCAGTTTTGCTGGCTTTTTCTCTTGATGGTTCAGGTTTTCGTTGTTTTGTCAATTTTTCCTTTGATACCTCTGCCCCCTCTACTGTTTCATTCAGTTTGTTTTGTATCCTTTTCTATGCCTCTTTATCCACTGTGTTACTGCAGTTTTGTTTTCTATCTCTTTTCTGCCTAAAGCCAAAACCTGTAAACCCAATTCTTTTCTCTCTTCTCTCTCCTTAGTACAGCTTAAAACATTAAAATAATGTTATGTACTTTAGTTCTGAAAAAGCAGTGGCTGGGAAATGATGAAACTGGAAATATTTGGCTTGCATATATGGTCTTAACCTGCATATTTCCTTCTTTAGCTTTCCTGCATCTGTTACAGTATGGAGGAGCCTTTGTATTGACATACTTCCATATTTTTGGACAGTTTACGTTGGACTCTGTTTTGACAATTTGAAACTTTGACTTGCATATGCTGTCTTGCTTCGGAACTGTGCAGTTTTTCACAAACTTTGAATTGTGCAATTTTTAACTTGCATTCATTTTTAATTTGCAAACATTTTCATCCCCCTTTGTGAACCGGGAGAAATCCCGTGATTTGCAGAGAGGGCTAACTGATCCCGGCCATTTCTTTTAATGATGAATTCTAAATTAATTGTCTGCTTTTAATTATATATCTATTTCTGACTTTTTCTTTAATTATTCTTTGCAGATAAAATCAAAGGTGCATCAAAGAAGTATTGGATAGAAGATGAAAATTTAGAACTTAGAAAAATTAGGATAGTTTTTTATTTCACTTTAAACATTTGTACAATTATCATGTAAATACTTTGTAAATAAATACGGTATTTAAACGACAATTGTAACAATTAGAATAAAGATGAATAAAACTCTATTATTTTACCGGTTAATTCTTTTCTTCTTTCCAATTATTTACTTTATCATTTATAATTCTTTAAATTATAATAATTGAAAATAAATTCCAACTATTTAAACTCAGAATAATAAATAATTAAATAAACATTGTTTTAGCATTGATCAATTAATAAACTTCTTTTCAATTATTTACTTTATTATTTATAATTCTTTAAATTATAATAACTGAAAATGAATTCCAACTATTTAAACTCAGAATAATAAATAATTAAATAAACATTGTTTTCAAAAATAATCAGCTCTTGACTTCTAAAGAAAAGTTGTAGTTGTCAAGGAGAATCATAGGTAAAATAACAACTTAAAAAAATTGTCGAAATTTGAAAAAGTTATGAATTTTAAACATCTGCTTTGAAAATTGATAAAATAGGTCAAATCGCTTGTGAACGCTTGCAATGTAATGATGCAGATGGGAGATGGTATCTTTGGTCAAAATTTGGGGTACAACAGTTGCCCCTATTTAAGTTTCTTCTATCCGGAGATATGAAGATTAAAATCTTCGTCTCGACGAGATTGAAGGTACTTAAATACATAATACGAAATTTTTTCCCTAAGATACCGCCATTATGTTTGTGATATGAATGTAGTAATTGAATTCACAGAGAAAGATATTGTATGAAACAAGATAATGCTGGAGAAATCAAACACCAACAAAACACAGGAACATAGATTATACACTACCGGGGAAATGAGCCATCGACTTCAAATAATAGACTCTTGACGGCGAATCAAAATTTGAGAGAATACGACCTCTGACCTTAACAAAGAAGGCATCTTGCATAGGCCATAAAAACAGATTATCGACCCAAAATAACGGTGAGTGCACATCTCAAGGTCAACGATGGACAAAAGATGTATCAATTTTGCTGATAATGGATTACCGACTTCTGAAGGTAAAGATTCATAACAAACTTCTCTGCGAGATTTTTTTCAGAGGGATACCAATTAATGCTGAAATAATAATATGGTTGTAGATACACAAGCTGCTCAAATAAAGAAGCTGCCACTTACTGTATTCCAGAAATACTATGACATACAAGTTGCTCAAATAAAGAAACTGCCACTTGCTGTCTTCCAAAAAATACTATGACATACAAGTTACTCAAATAAAGAAGCTGCCACTTGTTGTCTTCCAAAAATACTATGACATACAAGCTGCTCAAATAAAGAAGCTGCCACTTGTTGTCTTCCAAAAAATAATAACGTACAAGTTGCTCATGAAGAGACTGCCGCTTGCCGTTTTTTCAAAATAATAATAACGTACAAGTTGCTCATGAAGAGACCGCCGCTTGCCGTTTTCCAAAAGATAATAACGTACAAGTTGCTCGTGAAGAGCTGCCGCTTGCCGTTTTCCAAAAAGTAATAACGTACAAGTTGCTCGTGAAGAGCTGCCGCTTGCCGTTTTCCAAAAAGTAATAACGTACAAGTTGCTCATGAAGAGACCGCCGCTTGCCGTTTTCCAAAATAATAATAACGTACAAGTTGCTCATGAAGAGACTGTCTCTTGTCGTTTTCCAAAAATATTTCAGAAGAAAGTTGCGATAACACTGCCAGAGAATAAAATCTTCGTCAAAGGGAACCATGAATCAATCCTTCCCGAGGAGATCAAATACTTAAATGTGCAAAATAAATGCACCATTCATCTACGTTGCTTACTTCACTGGGGAAAATCATGAGATAGCCTATGCAAGAGACAACAACTCCCTCCAGGAATAAACCAGAGAGATAACAGTCAAACAAGACTCCACCCAATGAGAAAGTAACTTGATCGGGGGATTCATCCTATCCAGAAATGGACAAGGTAGGCTAAATCAAAAAATCATCCACGAGGATTAGCTCAGTTGGGGAATTTAGAAAGGAAGCACATTTTCTGCCTAAGCTAACCTTCTACTTGGAAAGAACATGTACATTGTCTTAATAAACAAAGTATACAACCCAAAATCAACGACAAATGTGAATATGCATGCGTGATATAAGTGTAAATGAGTAAATGAATGTTATGCTGACAAAACAAACAGATGGAATATCTTGAAGACGATAAGATGTCACGAAATAATAGATACTCGGCCAATCTTAAAAAGACGGAAAATAACTGGAACTGGAACCACAAAGCAACGTCAGAGCGTATCACGCTACAAGGCTCAAGTCTTCTGAGGAGAAAAGTATTCAAATCCAATCTTCTAATACCAATAGACCACTGGCATGATACAAAACGTACCACACCTCAGAAATCTGCTCAAATAATGATAACCAAAACAACGCTTAACTGGAAAAACTGGGGAGTCACCAAACTTAGTACCACGAGAAACGCAAGTTTACACAACCAACACCTCATTACGATTTTGAAAGAAAACATGTTCATCATGCAAGGATAAATTACTGTATTGTTTTGCATTTCATGGCTTGACCATCCTTGGAACAACTGTTAATATTCCTTTCAGTATTCACGACACATTTTTAAAACAAGAATACTTTAAATAACTTTGTTTCAAATATTTCCGTAAAATTAAAATTTTGCCCACAAAAGGTAAATGCTCAAATTTCATTAATAAGATGGTAGTTCGCTAACAACGTGACTCCAACGGTCTGCAAAAGTTTGGGAAATAGTACATGAAAGAAAAAAGTTACACAAAAAACAATGATCACCATTCTCCCTAACAACTTCGAATTCCGAAATGTGTTCAAATGCCAAGACTGGTCTGACCAAAAGCTTGCCTAAGCCGCCCTTTCGGGTTTTCAACTTAGCAAACTGTCAACTCAAACCTAAGCGAAATACTTCTTGACTACATCGGCGTTCATGGAGCGCGGGAGCTCTTCACCGTCCATATTTGTGAGAATCATGGCACCTCCAGAGAAAACTTTCTTAACGACATACGGTCCTTCATAATTCGGAGCCCACTTGCCCCTAGAATCAGGTTGGAAAGATAATATCTTTTTGAGCACAAGGTCACCTTCTCTGAACTCGCGTGGTCGAACCTTCTTATCAAAAGCCTTCTTCATTCTCTGCTGATATAATTGACCGTGACACAATGCTGTCAATCTCTTTTCTTCAATTAAATTCAACTGATCATATCTACTTTGACACCATTCAGCCTCAGAAAGTTTAGCTTCCATCAAAACTCTCATAGACGGAATCTCGACCTCCACGGGGAGTACTGCTTCCATACCATAAACTAGGGAAAATGGGGTTGCGCCTGTGGAAGTTCGAACTGAAGTACGGTATCCATGCAGAGCAAACGGAAGCATTTCATGCCAATCTTTATAAGTTACCACCATCTTCTGGACAATCTTTTTGATGTTCTTGTTAGCAGCTTCAACAGCCCCATTCATCTTCGGCCTGTAAGGAGAAGAATTATGATGTTCGATCTTGAACTCTTCACAAAGCTCTCTCATCATCTTGTTATTCAAATTCGAACCATTATCAGTGATGATCTTGCTCGGGATACCGTATCGATAAATGATTTGATTCTTGATAAATCTGACTACCACCTGTCTGGTTACATTAGCATAAGATGCTGCTTCCACCCATTTAGTAAAATAATCGATCGCTACCAAGATGAAACGATGACCATTTGAAGCTTTGGGTTCAATCATTCCAATCATATCAATTCCCCACATAGAGAAAGGCCAAGGTGAAGAGATAACGTTGAGGAGGGTCGGTGGCACATGTATCTTGTCCGCATAAATCTGGCATTTATGACATTTCTTCACATATTTGCAGCAATCGGATTCCATTGTCATCCAATAGTAACCAGCTCTCAACATCTTTTTAGCCATTGCATGTCCGTTGGCATGTGTGCCAAAGGATCCTTCATGTACTTCTTGCATCAGCGTGTCTGCTTCATGTCTGTCTACGCATCTGAGTAGGACCATGTCATAATTCCTCTTATACAATACTTATTCATTGAGGAAGAAACTACTTGCTAATCTCCTCAACGTCTTCCTATCTTTATGGGATGCCCCAGGCGGGTATTCTTGAGTTTGAAGAACACGTTTAATGTCATAGAACCACGGTTTGTCGTCGGTGACCTCTTCTACTGAGAACACATGAGCAGGTCTGTCGAGGCGCATAACCCGGATTGTAGGCACATCGTTCCAACCATTCACTTGAAACATTAAAGACAAAGTAGCTAAAGCATCATCCATTTGGTTCTCATCCCTAGGGATATGATGTAATTCCACTTTGTTGAAGAAAGTTAACAATCTTCTAGCATAGTCTCTGTAAGGGATCAAACCAGGATGACGAGTCTCCCATTCTCCTTTGATTTGATTAATTACCAATGCTGAATCTCCGTAAATATCAAGAATCTTAATCCTTAGATCCACTGCTTCTTCGAGACCCATAATACATGCCTCATATTCAGCCATGTTGTTCGTGCAGTCAAACTTCAATCTCGCCGTGAACGGGATATGAGTACCTCGGGGAGTGATGATGATTGCCCCAATTCCATTTCCATAAGAGTTCACAGCTCCGTCAAAAATCAAATCCCAATGCGATTCGGGATCAGGTCCTTCTTCAGGTAACGGCTCTTCACAATCTTTAGCTTTCAAGTACATAACATCTTCATCTGGGAAATCAAACTTGATGGATTGATAATCGTCAATTGGTTGGTGAGCCAAATGGTCAGCTAAAATACTCCCTTTGATT
Organism: Vicia faba; assembly: GCA_948472305.1. Taxonomy (NCBI): domain Eukaryota; kingdom Viridiplantae; phylum Streptophyta; class Magnoliopsida; order Fabales; family Fabaceae; genus Vicia; species Vicia faba. The sequence goes on along the minus strand of OX451739.1, from coordinate 37,185,044 downwards.
GCTTTCTGAGTGTGATACTCAATGTCATATTCGGATAACAACATCTGCCAACAGGCTATTCTTCCAGATAAGGCGGGCTTCTCAAAGATATACTTGATCGGATCCATTTTGGAGATCAACCAAGTGGTGTGGTTAATCATATACTGGCGCAGACGGCGAGCAGCCCAAGATAAAGCACAACAGGTTTTCTCAAGAAATGAGTATCGAGACTCACAGTCTGTGAATTTCTTACTCAGATAATATACAGCATGTTCCTTTCTTCCAGTCTCATCTTGTTGACCAAGCACACATCCCATGGAATCTTCCAATATAGTCAGGTACATAATCAAAGGTCTTCCTTCCACCGGAGGAATCAAAATGGGAGGTTCAAGTAAATATTCTTTGATGCTATCAAAAGCTCTCTGACAATCTTCTGTCCACACACATCCTTGGTTCTTTCTGAGAAGCTTGAAAATCGGCCCACAGGTAGCAGTCATATGAGATATAAATCTAGAAATATAGTTCAGTCTCCCAAGGAATCCTCTTACTTGTTTTTCCGTCTTGGGTGCGGGCATTTCCCGAATAGCTTTGACTTTATCAGGATCTACCTCAATACCTTTCTGATTGACAATGAAACCCAGAAGTATTCCAGAACGAACACCAAAAGTGCACTTGTTGGGATTCAGACGGAGTTTATACTTTCTCAAACGCTGGAATAACTTCAATAAATGTTCCAAATGATCTTCTTCAGTTTGTGATTTGGCAATCATGTCATCTACATACACTTCTATCTCTTTATGCATCATATCAAGGAACAAAGCAGTCATGGCCCTTTGGTATGTTGCACCAGCATTCCTCAAACCAAACGGCATAACCCGATAACAAAATGTTCCCCACGGTGTAATGAAAGCTATCTTCTCCATATCTTCTGGTGCCATCTTGATTTGATTGTAACCAGAGAAACCATCCATGAAAGAAAATACTTTGAACTTTGCAGTACTGTTGACCAATACGTCAATATGCGGTAATGGGAAGTCATCCTTTGGGCTAGCTCTATTCAGATCTCTATAGTCTACACACATTCGAACTTTGCCATCTTTCTTAGCAACAGGCACTATATTGGCTAACCACTGAGGATAGACCAATGTAACAAGGAAACCTGCATTAATTTGTTTTTGAACTTCTTCTTTGATCTTGTCAGCCATATCGGGACGAGTCCTTCTCAACTTCTTCTTAATCGGCGGACATTCAGGTCTCAACGGTAAACGATGCTCCACAATACTGTTGTCCAAACCTTGCATATCTTGGTAGGACCAAGCAAACACATTAACATACTCTTTGAGAAGCTCCAACATTTTCTCTTTGACCTCTGGGATAAGCAATGCTCCGACCTTGACTTCCTTTTTATCTTCTTCATCACCCAAATTGATCAACTCTATAGGTTCTTCAAACGGCTGAATAGTCTTTTCATCGTGCTCAAGTAAACGGGAAATTTCATCAGGAATCTCTTCACTATCCTCTTCCTCGGCTCTGAACACAGGGAATTCAAAGTTGGGAGAGGGCATAGGATCATTGTTTTCAATGGTGAAGTCATGGATTAATCTGCACATATGATTATGCTTTATTTTAGAAATCGATTAATATGAATGTTGTACAAATGAAACAAAATATTATTATATTTTCCTATTACTGCCAATTAATTTTCATTACTATTTCCCGGAAAAAGTGAAAAAATAAAACAGTAGTGGACAAAATAACATTTTTATTCATGAAGGGAAATACTCGAAACAAAGAGCCCAGACATTTTCTCTTTTGCCTTGGGCAGAGCAAAAGGATTTATTTTCAACATAGCCCGACACAAATACTTTTCGCCTTGGGCAGAGCGAAAAAAATTTTCAAAAATAAAACAAAACATTACTCAGAAATATGCATCACAACAGGAACATCAACAGCAATCCAGTTCTGGAAAACCACTCCGTGCGTTTCAAAATCGGGTAAATCCTCTTCAGAATCGTCTCCTATTATAGCATCAACTTCAGGAGGAGTCGCATGGATAAAACCTGCGCTTTGGAAAACTTCTTGTATCGGACGGGTAACTACTTCCTGCTTGACTCTTGTAGACACGGGATGAAAACCAAGACCTTCTCCAGACTTGTTCTCGGGCAAAGTCAACACCTGGCCCCAACCTTCAGCCGAACCACTTTCAACCACTCGTCGCGCATCCTCAAAAGAATAAATAGATGTCCCTTGCTTCTTCATTTCATTATTGGCAACAGATAGAGCTTGGAATTGGGTTCCAACATCCTCATCAGCATCAATAAAAGAGAAAGATGACAAATGGCTTACCACCATAGCCTGCTCTCCACCAATCATTACCAGCTTTTCGTGCCTTACAAACTTCAATCTTTGATGGAGCGTGGAAGTGACTGCCCCTGCATCATGGATCCATGGACGACCCAATAGGAAACTGTAGGCGGCACGAATATCCATTACTTGAAAAGTGATCTAAAAAGTATGAGGACCAATTATTATAGGAAGATCCACTTCACCAATGACAGTCTTCCTAGAACCATCAAACGCTTTGACAATTACCCCACTAGGTCTCATGGGAGCACCTTGATATGAGAGTCGAGATAATGTAGTTTTGGGCATTACATTTAACGACGAACCTGTATCTACCAACACACTTGATAAAGTATCATTTCCACAACTTATTGAGATATGCAAAGCCACATTATGGTTCCTTCCCTCCTCCGGAAGCTCTTCATCACTGAAACCAAGATTGTTGCACGAAGTAATATTTCCCACAATTCCATCAAATTGGTCAACCGTCACATCATGATCCACGAATGCCTAGTCCAAGACCTTCATCAAAGCTTCTCTATGGGCACCAGAATCTCTCAGTAAAGCAAGCAAAGAAATCTTGGAAGGAGTTTGCAATAGTTGGTCCACAATCTTATATTCACTTCTCTTGATGAGCTTCAGAATCTCATCATCATCGGGATATGGGATAGGTTCATTGGATCGGCCTATCTCAACCCTTGGTTCAACATTTCTCGCTGGAATATCGGCCAGTATGGGTCTCCTGACTTGAACTTCTGGTCTCTTCAAAGGTACTGCTGCAAAAACACGTCCGCTTCTCGTAACTCTACTCACATCAGCGATGTTAACAAAAGATGGCCTTGTTGGTATAGGGACTTCTACCCCATTCTCAATCATGGTGGCATTATACTTATACGGTATAGCTTGGTCTGAGTTGTAAGGCACAGGACCAGGTGGATAAATGATCAAAGGAGCAATAGGTGCAGTCTGACTGTCGTAAACGATCTCAACTGGTTCAGGCAAGTTGAATTGTGGTATTATAACATTCACTTCATTAACTGGATCTCTATCATGTGTAATAGTGATAACCCTCTGGTCTAACAATTTTTGAATATCCTCCTTCACAATAGGGCAATCAACCTCTCTTGAACAAAATTCACAAACATCATAATCATGTTGATGCCTAAAAAAGGCAAGTCTTCTTAAGCTCTGATGTAACCTGATCAACGAATCTCTTATGTGTTCAACTTGAAAAACTCGAAACTTTCCCGGACAACCTTCCACCATATTCACTGATGCTGCCCCATGTCGAGGCAAAGGATTATCTCTAACATTTGGGTTAACATCCTTGAAAGACAAGATACCATTCTTAATCAACCTCTGCACGTCCGCCTTTAAAGCAAAACAATTTTCAATGTTGTGCCCCGGCGACCCTTGATGATATTCACAAAACTGATCTGCCTTGTACCACGGAGAAGTACTATTTGGTGCGATAGGAGGAGGCTTCGTCGTTATGAGGTTTTTTCTGATCAAGGCGGGGAACAAATCAGTATAAGTCATGGGAATGGCATCGAATTGCGGTTTCCTTGGTGAACGGTTCTGGTTGTTGAATGGATAAGCCTGTTGTCGAGGCTGCTGCTGAAATGGCTGTTGCTGAGTTGGTGGGGTTTGATGAGTTGGGGTCACCAACGTTGGGCGGACAGCCGGAGTGACTGCCGCAACATGTGAGTAACCTCTCCTCGGTCTCCCTGGGAAGATCACGCTGACATCCTACTCTTTTCTTTTTGGGAAAACACTTCCAAACTTCTTGGTACTGCTAGACGGACTTCCTTCTTTAACCAAACGTCCTTCACGAATCCCTTCCTCCAACCGCATGCCCATACTTACCATTTCGGTGAAGTCACTGGGTGCGCTGGCAATCATTCTTTCATAGTAAAAGGAACCTAAAGTCTTCAAGAATATCTTTGTCATCTCTTTCTCCTCAAGAGGAGGATAGATTTGAGCAGCAATTTCGCGCCACCTCTGGGCGTATTCTTTAAAGGACTCTCTGTCTCTCTGGGACATCGCCCGGAGTTGATCCCTGTCCGGTGCCATGTCGACGTTGTACTTATACTGGTGAACAAAAGCTTCACTAAGATCGTTGAAGTTGCGGATCCGAATGCTGTCCAAACCCATATACCACTTTAGAGCGGCACCAGTCAAACTGTCTTGAAAATAGTGAATTAACAAGTCATGATCGTCGGAATATGTAGACATCTTTCTCACGTACATAGTCAAATGACTCCGAGGACACGAATCACCCTTATATCTTTCAAAGTCTGGCACTTTGAATTTTGCTGGAATCTTGACATTCGGAACTAAACACAGGTCATGAGTGTTCTTTCCAAACAAATCCTTCCCCTTTAACGCTCTGAGCTCCCTCTGCATTTCTTGGAATTGGTCTTGAAATTCTTCCATTCTATCAAAAAGACCCAGACTTTCAGCAGGCTCGGCAGGATAAGTAGGTTCATTCAAGTATGGCGTGGAGTGAACCACAGGAGCGACAGTTGTCATCACTGGTTGCGGGAAAGGTGTCACAGACGGGATTACCGGCGGCATAGCAGTTGTCTCTTGTTGAGGAAAAGACATAGTAGGTTGAAACAAAGGTTGTACGACAGGCTGATACCCCTCTGGCACAAAGTTGTAAGGCATTCCCCACGGAAAACCTTTTGGCATCTGATGTTGAAGCGGAGAGTTGATTTGAGTCACAGATGTTGGAACGGTGACAACCTCGGAAACCACAGTAGTTGAAGTCTGAATCTCAGCAGCTGTAGTCGATGGCTGATTCTGAGCAGCCATCAAACTTTCCACTAACGCAGTTAACTTTTCCATTTCGACACGAAGGGTAGCAACCTCCTCGCGAAGCTCGTGGTTTTCCTGTTCCAGATCTTCCATTTTCCTCTGACGATTGGCTCGGGTATCGTATCGATGAGACAGCTTGACAATCTATCGGAGTGGAAAAAGAAACAAGGATAAGACTCTAGGAAACATGTGAAGTGGAATGTTGGATGATGCATGATATGTGATGCAAATGATAATTCATTTTGATAATTTTTCAAGGAACTTCAATAATTTTGCACACATCAATGGTAGAGGAATTTGGAACAACAAAAACTCACTTCATTAATCAAAAGTGGTAAATTACAACTTACAACTTTGGAACAACAAAATAATAAATTACAACTTTGGGACAACCCAATAATAAAGCAGTAAACTACAACTTTGGAACATGAAGCCCATAATAAAAGCAGTAAATTACAACTTCGGAACATGAAGCCCTTTTACAGAGTTTTACAAAATGACATCAGTAAAATAAAACTAAAAGCTAAAGATCACTCAGAATCATCAGATGAAGGACCAAATGCCAACTGTAACCGGAGCTTCCTGATCTTCTCTTCATAAAAGTCTTCCATCTCTTTCTTCTCAGCTACCAGTCGATCAATGATTTCCTTTTGTGGATTAGAAACGAGAGCAACGCTTACCGAACCTTCCTTCTTTCTCTTCCTTTCACTAGCATATTTCTTCAGTAAAGCATCCTTTTGACGAAGCTTCTCATCATGATCAATGAACCAGCCGTCTTGAATAAATAGCAAATCCTCCTTTTCCTTTAGTTGTCGAGCCAGGACCCGATTCTCATATTCAGACATATTATACTTTTCTTTCCAAGCATCTCTCTCGGACTTCATCCTAGCCAGATTTCCTTGGTATTCTCCCATATTCTCGATAGGGATATCAACAGATGATGATGCAACGGTAGGGAATAAAGGTTTCTCAGGTTTATAGGGCATCTTGAGAGCACAAGCCCTAGCACGGACCCATTGTAGGTAAGGCTCCAAAGAAACAGCACCCCTATGTCCTAACGTGTCTCTCCCTTTCCTATGGATGTGGCGCCAAGCTCCTTCGATCTCCCTCTTAGCTGCCTGGTGATCTTGTCCTTCTTGTAGAAAGAAACCACTCACATGGATGTTGTTCGGCTTGTCCCTCATCGGGTATCCAAACTGACGGCGCGCGAGAACAGGATTATAGTTAATTCCTCCTTTCGTACCAAGAAGGGGCACGTTAGGAAAAGCACCACAGCTATCGATGATCTTCGCGTCGTAGTAAGCTCGATTATACCAATCAATGTCGAAATGAGTGAGAGCCATAATTTTTGGCGCCCATCGCGGCTCCTTCTCGAGATCCCAGAAAACATCAGACCTAGGTAGATGAGAAACATACCACTGATACAGCAACGGTGCACAACAAATAATCATCCCTCCTTGATAAGAGTTTCGAATATGGATGGAGTAGTAGGTATCTCCTAGCAGCGTAGGGACCGGATTTCCAATCAAGAAAATTCTGATGGCATTGATATCCACAAACTTATCAACGTTAGGGAACAAGAATAGACCATAAGCGAGTAAAGAAAAGACGTCTTCAAAGGCAATAGTATCTTTTATCTCAGCGAAATAACGAGCTTTCCTCAACAAAAACTGCGCAGACAAGCCTCGGATTCCCCCTTTTATAGTCATGTTCTCCTCTATCTCTGACTTCTTCAAGTGGGTGATGGTCGCTATCTCGTGGGATTTGGGTTCCTCTTCTAAGCCAGAAAAAGGAACACAGTCGGTGATCGGCAAACCAAGTATGTAGGATTACTCTTCTAAGGTGGGCATTAACTGGTAATCCGGAAAGGTGAAACATCGATACAAAGGATCGTAAAATTGGACCAACGTACCAAGGATGCCCTCTTTCATCTTGCGCTTCATGAGAGGTATAATGGACCCATACTTTTTCTGAAAATCCGTCGGGTTCTTGATCTTAGGAATTAAACTCTTCAGTTCTTCAATCTCGGGCTCCTTAAAACTAAAACTTCGAGTATTTCTCCTTCCAAATTCCATAATAATAGTACCTGAGATGTCTGCAAAAATCATTCTTAAGTTCCTTGAAAAATAAGTTTTTTTACAAAAAATGTTGATGAATGCATGGATGAATGATAATGCAACAATTACACACAAGTTCACAAATATGGGGTTCAAAGGTTCAACGTTTCGAGCATGGAGTCAAAGGTAAAGCCCACCCCAAGGTATGTACTACGGTTTAATCACACCTGTAAGACAAGGTTCTAAGAGTTCCCAGATTCTACATTCCTCCTTCGGATATTACCAACGTCTTGATTACTCAATAATTAGCAATATTCTCAAGAGAAACTCATCCGAGCGTAGCATCGTGTAACAACTACTTCCGAATTACTCCGTTATAGTCTCCGCGCTACACCTAAAAGGCCAAGATGGGTCAGGGTTCTACGGTTCTCAATTTCTCTGGCTCCCAGGTCGAAAATAATAATGTCTTCCCGATTACTCGGTAAACAAATATTATGTTCAAAAGGGCCTTCCATTGAGTGGGGGATCTCATGCCTCATTCTTCGGGATTACTCCCTCAAAGTTAACATGACTATACCGCCCGTCCTATTCTTAAGTGTAACTTAATCCGGGTATAGGATTCGTCCTTTGCAAAAAAACCCAAACAACCCCAATTTAAACACATAATCAAACAAAACAAATAATAATAAAACAGATAAAACAAACTAGGCTTAACCCACTTAGGGATGGACCAGCAAGAGGTCAATCTGTCCCCAGCAGAGGTGCCAATTCTGTAGCGATAAAAAATGTAGTGGGGTAAATCGGAGATCGAATTATTAATTAATTCGTCTCACAAAAGCAAGAGTCGCCACCGCGCTTTATTATTTCCAAGGGAAAAGGGAAAAGAGCGAAATAAAACCCTAAAGTATGCAATGTAAAATAATACTTTTAAAAGTAATGAAAATACAAGGCGTTTTTGAAGAGAGGTCTATGGTTCGGGGGTTGGTTATACAATGGGAAGGTATTAGCACCCAATGCATCTATAGTATCCTATAGGAACCTTTTGAAATATCTGTTTATTAGAATTTGTTTGTTTGATTAAAAATACACTGTTTTGGCCAAAAAGGGGTACGGACGGGTTTTTGAAGATACGATGACCTAATGTCGAAGTTTTGACTTAAAAGGTATGAGTTTTGAAAAAATCGAATATTTGGGAACATTATCTTAAGTTTTCAATGAAATGAAGGTATTCGCGTGATTGGATTTGAGGACATGAAGTCAACAAATTTAATCATTTTTCTCTTGGATTTAGACGTAAACAGAATAACCATGTAAAGACTGAATAATCAAACAGAAAATTAGATAGATAATGATTAAGTAGCTAAGTGATATACAACCATAACAATGATTAAATAACAGACTAAATGGTGTGAACATGCATTTTTATATTTTTGTTTAATATTAATTAAAGAAAAGAAAATGTTTTTTTTAAATTTTAATTTATTTATTTATTTTATTATTTTTTATGTATTTTTAGTATTAATGTGTAAATAATAAAATATATTAATGTCTTATACCAATTCATGTATTTTAACTAATCATTTTATATACAAAGTCTTAATATATAAAAAGAGGGATGTTTTGTGTATAAACAAAATTAAATTAAAAAAAAGTTTTAAGCTTTTAATTATGTTATGTAATATTGTGTTATATACAAAGATAATAAAATAAAAGAAAAGGAAATATATCCTAAGAAGAAGAAAATTAAGGCTTTTGCATATTTTTAATAATATTTTTGTGAAGAGGTGTTATTTTATTTATCAAAACAATAAAAAATTTGTGTTAGCTTTAAACTAGGAAAATTAAAATGATAGAAAGTATATTAGTTCATATATATTTGCAGAGGATAAAACATGAAAGAAAAGAGAATGGGCTTAAAGGGATTTGTCTTGGCCCAGACAGTTAAACAGAAACCAAAAAAATGGGGGTTTAATAGGAAGTTCGTTTGGGTTTTAGGCTTAGGAAGCGGGTCAGGCCCAACGAGGGAACAATGTTTTAGGGTTCATTGTTTTATTTCATTTGGAAAGCGCTTGGGTTAGAAATTACAGCAGCGGCGCCGTTCGCTACTTCCGTCCTCTTCGTCTTTTCATGCCGAAAGTTTGAACCTTGTCCTTCTGAGCACTCCTCCGCATGAGGTAAAACGGCGCCACCTTCCTTCCTTCTCTTTCAGTGGCTGGGAGACGCGAAGAATGAGAAAAAGGTAACGATCTATGAACATTATTAGGGCTTTTGATTTTTTTCGATTTTTTTTGCAATGTTCTGATTTTCCATCTATTGACTCTGTTTCGTGTGTGGTAATTTACATGAGGTTTTGAGAAGAGGGAAAAAGAATGTACTACCTTTGGAGACGGAGAAGGAGGGAATGAGGAGGCGCGCGGAGGGCCGGACGGCGAGGAGGCAGTGACGCACCCTAGCTTGCTTGGACCCCGGTATGTTGTATCTTTCTTTCAGGTTTTATGATGTCAAACTGAAAACCTGGCTTTAACACTTCTTTCTCTCTTCTGCTGTTTGCCTCGTATGCTTTGACTCTGAAACAAACTGCTTTTGCAATCTTCTTTTTCTCTTCTCCCTGTTTCTTTGTTGCCTAACTTGATGCCTTGGTGTTTGAATATTGCTGTGTCTGATCTGTTGCCTTGAATACTTGCCCTGTGTTTGGTTGCCTAGCTTGATGCATATGATGAAATTTTTCTGAGGCTTACTATGTGGGTTTGGAAGCTAGTTTAGGAAGTCTTTGATGCAGGCATGAAAGTTTGGACTTGATAGGCTTGTGTTCTGGTTTAAAGTTGTTGGTTGATGGATTTACTAGTTTTTTAACTTGGCATGATTGTTGGTTTAAGGTTATGCTTCAGGCAGGTTGGGTTTTACTGGTTTTCAGGCCATGGTTTTATGGTTTGTGCTTCAGGCAGGTTGAGGGCTTGACATGGTTAAGGTTTTGGTACAAGTTTTTGCTTGTGGTATTTGTTTGACAGGTTAGGGGGCTTATGCTTCAGTTTTTGGCATCGCTCAGGGGGTTGGACAGCAGGTTGTATATGTTTTGAATGCAGGTTCTTGAGGTTTTTGTACTTTTGAGAATAGGCTTGTGGTATTTTGTTTTTACAGGTTATCGTTTAAGGCTTCAAACAGGTTTTTGAAATCTGGCCTTTTCTTGAAAAGTTTGTGCTGTTATTATATCAGTTTTGCTGGCTTTTTCTCTTGATGGTTCAGGTTTTCGTTGTTTTGTCAATTTTTCCTTTGATACCTCTGCCCCCTCTACTGTTTCATTCAGTTTGTTTTGTATCCTTTTCTATGCCTCTTTATCCACTGTGTTACTGCAGTTTTGTTTTCTATCTCTTTTCTGCCTAAAGCCAAAACCTGTAAACCCAATTATTTTCTCTCTTCTCTCTCCTTAGTACAGCTTAAAACATTAAAATAATGTTATGTACTTTAGTTCTGAAAAAGCAGTGGCTGGGAAATGATGAAACTGGAAATATTTGGCTTGCATATATGGTCTTAACCTGCATATTTCCTTCTTTAGCTTTCCTGCATCTGTTACAGTATGGAGGAGCCTTTGTATTGACATACTTCCATATTTTTGGACAGTTTACGTTGGACTCTGTTTTGACAATTTGAAACTTTGACTTGCATATGCTGTCTTGCTTCGGAACTGTGCAGTTTTTGACAAACTTTGAATTGTGCAATTTTTAACTTGCATTCATTTTTAATTTGCAAACATTTTCATCCCCCTTTGTGAACCGGGAGAAATCCCGTGATTTGCAGAGAGGGCTAACTGATCCCGACCATTGCTTTTAATGATGAATTCTAAATTAATTGTCTGCTTTTAATTATATATCTATTTCTGACTTTTTCTTTAATTATTCTTTGCAGATAAAATCAAAGGTGCATCAAAGAAGTATTGGATAGAAGATGAAGATTTAGAACTTAGAAAAATTAGGATAGTTTTTTATTTCACTTTAAACATTTGTACAATATTCATTGTAAATACTTTGTAAATAAATACGGTATTTAAACGACAATTGTAACAATTAGAATAAAGATGAATAAAACTCTATTATTTTACCGGTTAATTCTTTTCTTCTTTCCAATTATTTACTTTATCATTTATAATTCTTTAAATTATAATAATTGAAAATAAATTCCAACTATTTAAACTCAGAATAATAAATAATTAAATAAACATTGTTTTAGCATTGATCAATTAATAAACTTCTTTTAAATTATTTACTTTATTATTTATAATTCTTTAAATTATAATAACTGAAAATGAATTCCAACTATTTAAACTCAGAATAATAAATAATTAAATAAACATTGTTTTCAAAAATAATCAGCTCTTGACTTCTAAAGAAAAGTTGTAGTTGTCAAGGAGAATCATAGGTAAAATAACAACTTAAAAAAATTGTCGAAATTTGAAAAAGTTATGAATTTTAAACATCTGCTTTGAAAATTGATAAAATAGGTCAAATCGCTTGTGAACGCTTGCAATGTAATGATGCAGATGGGAGATGGTATCTTAGGTCAAAATTTGGGGTACAACAGGGGGAGTCTGATTTCGACAACTGGATCTGTCCTACGACCAACAGTGGACCAAGCAACTGGACAGCAAAGGACTTCATCCCTATTACTTTTGTTACCCAGTAATGAGCTCTTTGTTTTGAATTTGTAACAGACAATGTTTTGAAACTTTATGGCCCGGTGTCTTACCCGGGGCACCGTGGCTTCATTTGTAAGGGCTTTTTGTATGCCATTTTCATATATCATTAATAAAAGCATTGGACGTTTCTTGCATTTCAAATTTTGCGCTCCTTGTCTTTCTTTATTGAAAAACATCTATTTTACACACACTCACATATAGAGGTCCACATCCACTCTGGATCTCACTGGTAACGACTCTGCTACTGCCAATTATGACTTCGAAAATCCGATCAACTTAGCCAAAGACGAAGGTGAAGATGATTGCGAAGTGCCTGGTGAACTTGCAAGACTGCTACTCCAGGAAGAGAGGGCCATTCAGCCACATGAAAAGCCGGTGGAAATAGTGAATTTGGGTACTGAGACAGACAAGAAGGAAGTCAAGATTGGTGCAAATCTGGAGCTTAGTGTGAAACAGCGGTTGGTTCAGATGTTGCATGTTTACGTTGAAATATTTGCCTGGTCTTATATGTTGGTGTAAGCCCTAGAGTCCAATACTTTTGGTACTTGTATCGAATTATTTATTAATAATAAAAGGCATTTCTTTATTATGTTTGCTTTCCAAAATAATAAAGTCCCTAGAATGGTTTATTTGTTTAATGAAATGTTAAGTGTGACTTAATCATGAGATCCCATTAAACATAAGACACTATTCTTAAAGTATCTGTAGTCAAGCTTTAATGTGAAGTGGGATAACATTAAAGCATTAAGATTATTATGAAGATAGATTGATGATCACATCTCATGGATCATAGATAAGGAGTTATCAAGTCTTGACATAGGTATGAATATTAGGAGTAATATTTATACTGGATTGACCCGCTATGAGAATACTACATAGAATGTTATGCAAAGTGTCATAAGTTATTCTCATGATGATAATGGTGTATACCACCCTTCGACCTGAAACTACTATGGACCCTAGATGTAGAGTCAAGTACTTTATTGCTGATCAAACGTCATCCATAACTGGATGACTATAAAGACGGTTGATGGGTACTTCACAAAGCATGCTAAGGGACATGAGTGACCTAGATGGAATTTGCTCATCCTGCATAACAGGATAAATGTCTAAGGGCCCAATATTGAACTGGACAAGGGTGACACAGTGTATGCCTTGTGTTCAATATAGACATGAGGGCAAAAGGGTAATTGTATAACACAAATATTATCACGGAAAAGGTTTGGTCAGATCACATGACATTTTCGTGACTTGGGTAACAGTGATGTGTTGCTAGATACCGCTCACTGTTTATCATATTAAATGTGTGATTTAATATAATTGCCAACATCGCGAAAACCTACAAGGTCACACACATAAGGACAGGTTGATGAGAGATAGAATAAATAAGGAACACCGTAAGGTACGGTGCACTTAAATGTAATACGGAAAGTGGTAAGGTACCACGTGGATAAGTGATATATGGTACATCATAAGGTATGATGTCCATAAGATTAATTGGGCTTTTAGATTATAGCCTTAATTGGGCTTTTAGCTTGTAGCCCACACGAGTGATTCTATAAATAGATCCCTTGTGATGAAGCAATTTCACTTGATGCAATTTCGTTTTTGATTCTCTCTCTGACTCAAGGTTTCCGTTCGTGATCAGCTAGCACTGTGACCGGAAGCGATTTGTTCGTGTGGACTGAGTAGAGGCGTTGTTCTTCATCAACGCTCGTGATCACGACATCAAAGGTCTGAATCTCCACAAGAGGTAAATATTTATATCACTGACCATGCTCATTCGTAAGGATCGCTAAAGGAAAATTTTAAATTCCGCTACACTTTTGATCGCAATTTTCCTTCATTATGAAGATATGCCAGGGTTGGATACTGACATTGTGGTTCATCGCCTGCCTACCAAGTAAGACTGCCCGCCCGTAAAGCAGAAGGTTCGCCGTATGCGCCCGGAGATGTCTGAGAAAATCAAAGCCGAAGTTATGAAACAGTTTGACGCCGGTTTCCTAGCAGTGACTTCTTACCCTCAGTGGGTTGCCAATGTGGTTCCGGTACCAAAGAAAGATGGTAAGGTCTGAATGTGTGTTGACTACAGGTATTTGAACAGGGCAAGCCCTAAGGATGACTTCCCCCTACCTCACATCGACGTTCTGGTTGACAATACTGCTCAGCACAAGGTATTCTCCTTCATGGACGATTTCTCCAGTTATAATCAGATAAAGATGGCTCCCTAAGACATGGAGAAGACGACCTTTGTTACTCAGTGGGGTACCTTTTGTTACAAGGTCATGCCTTTTGGATTGAAGAATGTTGGGGCAACATATCAGCGTGCCATGGTCGCTTTGTTTCATGATATGATCCATCATGAGATTTAAGTATACGTCGACGATATGATTGCGAGGTCCCAGACTGAGGAGGAACATCTTGACCATCTACAGAAGCTGTTTGATAGGTTGAAGTTGTACAAGCTAAGATTGAACCCAAACAAGTGCACCTTCGGGGTGAGATCTTGTAAGCTACTGGGTTTCGTCGTAAGCGACAAAGGTATTCAAGTGGACCCTGCCAAAGTGAAAGCCATACAAGAGATGCCAGCTCCCAGGACAGAGAAAGAAGTCAGAGGCTTTCTAGGACGACTGAACTACATTGCCCGATTCATCTCGCACCTAACTGCTACTTGTGAGCCAATCTTCAAGCTACTGAAGAAAGATCAAGTGGTACGTTGGAATGATGAATGCCAAGCCGCTTTCGAAAGAATCAAAGAGTATCTTCAGAAGTCACCCATTCTAATGCCACCAGTTGAAGGGAGACCTCTGATCTTATACTTGACAGTACTTGACAACTCAATGGGGTGTGTACTGGGGCAGCATGACGAGTCTGGCCGAAAAGAGCATGCTATTTATTACTTTAGCAAAATGTTTACCGACTGTGAGACCCGATACTCACTGCTCGAGAAAACTTGTTGCGCTTTGGCATGGGATGCTCGCCGGCTGAGACAGTATATGCTGACTCACACTACTCTGTTGATTTCAAAGATGGATCCAATCAAGTATATCTTCGAAAAGCCTGCCTTGTCCGGAAGAATAGCAAGATGGCAGATGATCTTAACTGAGTATGACATCCAGTACACAACTCAAAAGGCTATCAAGGGAAGTGTGTTGGCAAACCATTTTGCACATCAGGCAGTGGATGATTACCAGTCTATGAACTTTGAATTCCCAGACGAAAATATCATGCTAATAACTGATTGTGAGACACCTGGACTGGATGAAGGACCTGAGGAAGGATCCCGATGGTCTATGTACTTTGATGGAGCTTTAAACGCTTTGGGTAATGGCATTGGCGCTGTGATCATATCTCCTAAAGGCTCCTATACTCCGTTTACCGCCCGACTATGTTTCAACTGCACCAACAACATGGTGGAGTATGAAGCATGCATCATGGGTCTTCGAGCTGCAATTGACCTAAGGATTAAGTTTCTAAGTGTCTTCGGAGATTCCGCTCTCGTGATCAGTCAGATCAAAGGCGAGTGGGATACGAAACACCCAAATCTTATTCCTTACAAGGAGTATGTATTGACGTTGCTTTCCCATTTCGAGGAGATAACCTTTGAGCACTTTCCAAGAGAGTAGAATCAGTTGGCGGACGCGTTAGCTACGATGTCTTCTATGTTCAAAGTCAAATGGGACAACGAGGCTCCCCGGATCATTATTTGGAAATTGGACGAACCTGCACATTGTTGTGATCTTGAGACTGAAGATGTAACAGAAAAGCCCTGGTATCATGAGGTGAAAAGATACCTTGAAGCTCAAGAATACCCCGAGGGTGCATCTGTTAATGACAAGAAGTTTCTGAGGAGATTCGCGGCGAAGTTCTTCATCAGCAATGACATTCTTTACAATCGTAACCATGATTCAACCTTACTACGTTGTGTGGATAAGACTGAAGCAGAAGCGATCATGGCAGAGCTGCATGAAGGTACTTTCGGAACTCATTCCAGTGGACATACCATGGCGAAGAAAATCCTTCGGGCGGGATATTACTGGTCCACAATGGAAGCTGACTGTTATCAGCATTCTCGGACATGTCACAAGTGTCAAGTTTATGCTGATAAAGTGCACATACCTCCTGTTCCCCTGAATGTTTTGACAGCACCTTGGCCTTTTGCAATGTGGGGCATTGATATGATCGGCGAGATCAGACCTACGGCATCTAATGGGCATCGTTTCATCCTGGTAGCGATTGATTACTTTACGAAGTGGGTTGAAGCAACTTCCTTTGCTACGGTAACCAAGAACGTCGTGGCACAGTTCATTCGGCATAACCTGATTTGTCGATACGGTGTACCAGAAAGGATCATTACGGACAATGGTACCAATCTTAACAACAAGATGATCACTGAGCTCTGCGAGCAATTCAAGATACAGCATCATAACTCTTCTCCCTACCGGCCGAAGATGAATGGGGCTGTAGAAGCAGCTAATAAGAACATTAAGAAGATTGTGCAGAAGATGACAGTGACCTACAAAGACTGGCATGAGATGTTACCATTTCCTCTTCATGGGTACTGTACCTTAGCACGGACGTCAACCGGGGCAACACCTTATTCCTTGGTTTATGGTATGGAGGCAGTTTTGCCCATCAAAGTTCAGATACCCTCTCTCCGGATCATGAAGGATACAGGTTTGAGCGAAGATGACTGGATCCAGACCCGACTTGATCAACTGAATCTAATCGATGAAAAAAGACTTACCGTTGTTTGTCATGGTCAGACGTACCAAAAACGGATGATCAAGGCATTTAACAAGAAAGTCAGACGACAAGATTATCAAGTTGGGGACCTGGTAATCAAGCGCATTATTCTACCTCAAGGTGATCCCAGGGGCAAATGGACCCCTACTTACGAAGGGCCATTTGTGGTTAAGAACATCTTCTCAGAAGGAGCTATGATTCTAACCACCATGGATGGTGACGACCTTCCTCACCCCGTCAATGTAGACATAGTGAAAAGATACTACGCATAATCTAAGACCCGCTAGGTTGACTGGCCTAGGCAAAAATAAGGGCTTCCCGGCGAACCAAAAGGGTTCGGGCAAAAATAAGGGATGAAAATAAAAAAAATCTGTACACCCGGCAAGTCGAAAACCTAAAAAGGCGGCTTGGGAAAAAATGGGTATCCCGGTGGACTGAAAACCCGAAAGGGCGGTCTAGGAAAAATTTAGTGATAAGCGTAACACTATGTCTCATTGGATCACCTCGCATCCAGACTTCGGTATCAACTATCAGGCTCGGACGGCACCAATCAATCAGATTCATCTTCAACTAAGCAGCAAAGTGATGAGACGCTTGAAGATATAAAGGCAATAGCAGAGTTGGAACCCAGTGGGATTATTCACATAACTGTTTTATTTTCTTTTCACAAATTGTATAAATTCTATTGGCTTGGCGGCATTCTCTTACTAGGACGTCAGCCTCTTGTACAAAAACGCTTATTTACAGGCAAACTTCAAAATCAATACAAATTCATTTTCAGACAAATTCCAAATTGTTTTTCCTTTATCTGTTTTGTTTTGCAAAGAACGTCCAATGTTCATTTTTGATATATGCGTTTGACATTAATTGCTGCTCATAAATACTTACATGCGAAACAAAAGACGAATTACTGGTAATATCAGAAACAGGGCAATAAGAATTGTCCGAGCTGTCTAGTTGCTCTGTCCACCAAGGTACCAAGGGAGGTTTAGCTGAAGAATATGACCAGGATACCGTAACTCCCCGCAGAGCAAAGCTGTACTGGTAGCTCTCCCCACTGAGACTTGCCGCTACAAACAAATCAGTAATACTCTCCCCAAGAAGAGTTAATCTACCATCAGCCTTGAAAAGGTTGGGTATCCCCAGAAGGTCTTAATATTCCTCAGCAGTATAAAGACATTCCCCAGCCAGTATAAGAGCATCCCCGGCAGTCTTAATATTCCTCAACAGAATATAAGAATGTTCCCCGGCGGAATACAAGAAACCCCAGTGGAGTCATTTCCCCAGTGCAGTCTAAAAAGCTTCCCTGCCAGAATTGAATCATCTTAACCAGTAGATTCTGGAAGCTTATCCCCTGCAGAGCATAAATAAACCTCCCCAACTAAATTCAGAAGGTTATTCTCACAAGCATCTAACTGGGTTATCCTCAGCAGGTTGCAACTGAAAGGTCATCCCCAGTAAAGTTCTTCATATCCCCAGCGGAGTTCATCATTAAAATCCCCAACAGAGCTTATCAACAGAATCCCCAGCGGAGTTATCGGTAAAATCTTCAGCAGAACATCTCTCCCCCACAGAGTAGTCCCCTCGGAGTAATATCTTCATTAGTTTATTCCCCCAACGGAGTTCTTCTCTCCTGCAAGCTTCTTCTCACAATTATCTTCGTTCATCATCCCCAACGGAAACGAAGAACTCCACTCTATTCTCCAGCAGCTCCGGGATTCATTTTCCCCAGCTAAAACATCCCATTTCCATACATCATGATACATGCATATACGCATCATACCATACAATCTCATTTATGTTGAGAACATCATTGCTTGACCCATGTCATACATTGCATATGACTGACCTTTACCTTTCAGGAAAGATGCAATTAAGTTCCCAGCTTAGTCGAAGATCTGACCAGTTCTTAAATCCCAATTGAATTATCTTCGGTTGAACTTATGATAAGGTTCTCAATCTCGACAGTTTCTCTACGTCATAGTGTGGACGAGTACTATAACCTCAACGGTATACTCCCAGTGAGCACGAGTCAGTTCCTAGATCTTGATGTTTTCCTCCGTCATAGTGTGGACGAGTTCTATAACCTCAACGGTATACTCCCGGTGAGCACGAGACAGTTCCTAGATCTTGATGAAGATGCTTCCCTATGTCATAGTGTGGACGAGTACTATAACCTCAACGGTATACTCCCGGTGAGCACGAGTCAGTTCCTAGATCTTGATGTTTTCCTCCGTCATAGTGTGGACGAGTTCTATAACCTCAACGGTATACTCCCGGTGAGCACGAGACAGTTCCTAGATCTTGATGAAGATGCTTCCCTACGTCATAGTGTGGACGAGTACTATAACCTTAACGGTATACTCTCGATGAGCACGAAACAGTTCCTAGATCTTGATGTTTTCCTCCGTCATAGTGTGGACAAGTTCTATAACCTCAACGGTATACTCCCGGTGAGCACGAGACAGTTCCTAGATCTTGATGAAGATGTTTCCCTACATTATAGTGTGGACGAGTACTATAACCTCAACGGTATACTCCCGATGAGCACGAGTCAGTTCCTAGATCTTGATGTTTTCCTCCGTCATAGTGTGGACGAGTTCTATAACCTCAACTGTATACTCCCGGTGAGCACGAGACAGTTCCTAGATTTTGATGAAGATGCTTCCCTACGTCATAGTGTGGACGAGTACTATAACCTCAACGGTTTACTCCTGGTGAGCACGAGTCAGTTCCTAGATCTTGATGTTTTCCTCCGTCATAGTGTGGACGAGTTCTATAACCTCAACAGTATACTCCCGGTGAGCACGAGACAGTTCCTAGATCTTGATGGAGATGCTTCCCTATGTCATAGTGTGGACTAGTACTATAACCTCAACGGTATACTCCCGGTGAGCACGAGTCAGTTCCTAGATCTTGTTGTTTTCCTACGTCACCGTATGGACAAGTTCTATAACCTCAACGGTATACTCCCATTGAGCACGAGACAGTTCCTAGATCTTGATGAAGATTACCCCCCAGTTAAATTATGGACAGGTTCTTAATACTCAGCCGAGGCATTCTCTCAGTTGAAGTACAGGCAGGTTCCTAAATCTCCACAAAAGTTAGGCTTCCCCGGCGGAATCTTCTATACAATAGGTATGTAAGTTCTCGCTAAGGAATCTCTTATGTGATCGACACTCCTGCAGATGGCATCTGTAAGCCCATCCTCCTACCAACAACCTCCAAATGGCATTTGTAAGCCCATTCCCGACATCACAATGCTGATACTACACCATGTGAGTGCAAATTTCTGGGCACTCTAATGTTCAATTATCTTCCACCTTCGGATCACGAAAGGCTCGAAAGCCAATATAGATCCTCAGGTTCAAGAAAATTGAACATGGGCAACTTTTGTACCCCAAAATTTTCCCTCCCATATTCCTCAAGATATGCCAAGATTAATCTTCAAATTTCTCAAGATGGCTCAAGGGTTGGACAGTCAAATCACCTCCTAAGGCAGTCAAGTCAAAATTAGGGTTTTGTGTTGCATCAAGGTCCTTACATCCAAATGGCATCAAATTCTCCCCAATGTCCTAATATGTTCTCAAGTTCATCCATGTCAAATTTCAAGCCTTGCGGAGAAAGTTTGGTCAGTCAATTGCTCAAGAGGCCCCAAAATCGACTGTGCTAGGGCAAAAGTCAACTGTGACCTACAGATAGTCAAACCTCAAGATTTTTTGTCAACATTCTCATTTTGAAGGATAATTCATCATTTGATAAAGGGTTGATCATGATTCATCAAGGATTGCTCAAGATTCATCAAGATTCAAAAGTTGCTAAATTAGGGTTTTGTAGGAAAAGTCAACCCAAATTTGACCAAGCATAACTTTCTCATAATTTATGAGAAATGATCCATCCAAAGCTCATGTTGAAGGGGATGCAATTTCCAACAATCCATCTTCACACCCTAATATCAAGAAATGCTCTCACAAAAAGTTACAAATTTGTACATTATAGGTCATTTTTGAAAGTCAATAAAAACACCTTTTTTTCCAAAGATTATAACTTGATCATGGAACATCAAAATGAAGTGAGGCAAAAAGGGTTGATTATAGGACATCTCAAGGTTTCTAAAAAGTCCAAGAACACCTCCAAAAGTTCAAAATTGAAGAAGTTATGCATTGTTGAAGTTGGGCATTTTTCCAAAATTGCCAAAAGTCAACTATCCTCAAAACTCCAATTTTTGACAAAAGGGCCCACTTTTTTCCACTTGATTTGGTCTTGTCATGCTACACACGTGTCCCATCTTTAATTTCATGACCAAACATTTATTTTTCTATTTTCTTTAATTTTTATTGATTTA
Organism: Vicia faba; assembly: GCA_948472305.1. Lineage (NCBI taxonomy): Eukaryota > Viridiplantae > Streptophyta > Magnoliopsida > Fabales > Fabaceae > Vicia > Vicia faba. The sequence goes on along the minus strand of OX451739.1, from coordinate 37,164,064 downwards.
ATTCATTTTAAATCTATATTAATTCAAATAAAATCTAAAAATTAATGAAATGGTATCTTTGTGATTTGTACAGCTTGCATATACCATGTGACACCCAACCAACTCGTGCCAAGGCTCATTCAAGCACAAAATCTTAGATATGGCCTATATTTGGAAACATGTTAATGGTGATCAAAGGGCAATCTTGATTCTTCAATGCACAAGGATATTGGCCAATGTTTTAATCTAGAATCATCCCATTATATGCAAGCAAGCCTCACAAACCTAGAACACGCATAGGAGTCTGCAGAAACGGCCATACCAATTTGAGAAAAAGCTTGAAAAGTGTGAGATTGAAAACAACCTTAGAGGCGAATTCAGACAAAAAGAAAAACGCAGCTCTCTTCCTTGACACCCAGTGGTGCTATACCAATTAAAAGAAAGCCTTTTCATCACCTAAATCGCACTGTAAGTCATCACGAACTGACCTCTGAACATGGAATCCAAACCTCCAGTTCTTGCATCTTTTCTTCAAAATATTGGCATATTCATGTTGGTTATTTGATTTAGAGCATTTTTGCATTATTCAATTTCATTATTAGACCCCGTATCATGATGCTCCAACCTAGGGTTCTTGTTCTTGTTTTTTAGGAGTTTTCTTTATAGGAAAAATCAAGGAGAATGGTGGTTACAGGGATGACCAGGAGGAAGAGACGAGTACGTTGGTACTCTTGGATTTCATTTACATGGCCTAGGGATGATTTTTGAGACGTCATATGAATCTTCCTGCGGATAAAAATCCGCAGGTAAATGAACTAGGTTTTGTGAGGAAGATGATTAAGTGGTGGGGCGTGATTGGTTCGTTTGAATCAATTGCGCGTTTTTTATTTTTGGCCAGGCATAATTGAATTGTTTGTATATAATATTTGATTGATATTCCACTAACAGGTTAACATCTTGGCTCAGTTGGTAGCGCGCTAATTTATTTGTCCCTTGGGACCTGGGTTCGAATCCCAGGTCCCCCAAAACGCTTCTTATTATTTTCTTGCATATATTCTAGTGGATTTTTAGGTATGAAGACTACCATACACTTCAAGGATCAGCATGCCAAGTGGCCCATCAGGAAGATCTAGGAATCTAGATTGCACGCCTACCATGGTCTCCAGTCAACAAGCACCCATGGGAATCCAAAAAGTCCAACGAGGCTGAAGCTTGATGGGCCTGGAAATTGCAACTCAAACACCTTCTTCAAGCCCAACACCCCCCAAAGTTTGCTTATATTTTTATTTCTTTTCATTATTTTTTATTGCTTTTTATTATTATTATTAAAAACTAATTAATTAACAAACTAACCCTTTTTCATAAAAAAAATCAGAAATCATAAAAAATATTATTTTCATCATTAATTTGATTATTTATTTTTTGTAAATAGACCAATAATTAATTTATTTAGTTTTAATTAGGTTCAATTTTAATATATTTTGCATTAAATTAAAATCAACATAGAATTAGGGTTTTTAATATTTGTTAACCATTTTTTTTATTTCCTTAATTAAAATAAAACTCAAAAATATTTTCTTTTTAATTAATTAATTCAAATTATCAATCTAGACTTAATTTTTAATTCAAAAAATAACAAAAAAAATTGTTTTATTTGATAAAAAGGGTCAAAACCCTAGGACGCTCCGATTCAATTTTCCGCGCGCATATTATTTTTGATCCATATATTGTAATTGCTCCGAGGATGTAATAGTTTTAACTTAGGATTTTATGTATCACTTTTATTACTTTTCGCAATTTAATTTTCAAGGGTTTGTTTTTGGCGATGTAAATACCCGACGCCTTGTAATAGCTTAAATTTATTCTCTGCAATTTATATTCTGTAACTATTAACTGTTAGATGTTTGAATAATAGGCTATGCATGATAAGATCAATCTTAATTTAAAACCAACAGTAGCTCACCATGACTTGTACAAAGATAAATAACTGAAAAACAATACACTCGCACATGCCACTCTTAGGGTACGCCTCACTTGGTTGCCTCGAACGTGGTCATTGAGTATAGAAAATTTTAGAGGTCGCCCTCTTGTCCAAAGATCATAGTTGCCTCGAAACAGTTGCCTCGGAAAAATGATCTAAGACATTAGGGTTACCGCTAAGGCGTCCTAACATTGCTTTAGTGACCACACGTCCCTTAACCGAATTGACCCGAAAACTCCAACGACGGTGCTACCTACTCCTCAATAGTAGGATAGCATTGTCTAAAGGACATTTGCACAGTTTAATTCCTTTTTGAGTAGGTAGATGTTCTTAAGTACTTGCTCTTTTGAAAACCAAAAACAAAACTTTTCGCACTTACACTCCCTTTCAAACAAAAACTCTTTTCAAACCCACAATCATAAAGAAAAGAAAACTTTTGAAAACATAGTGAGCAAGTACCTAAGAGCCCGTGGATAACCACGGATAGAAAGGGTGCTAATACCTTCCCTTTCTATAATCTACCTCCCGAACCCAAGAAACATCTAAAAAAAGGAATTTTTCTGTGCTTTTGTCCTTTCCTTGTTGGATAAAATAAAAGACGGTGGCGACTCTTGCTTACCGCGACATTTTGAAAAAACAAACGCAAACGCGAACCAGCATTCTAAAACAGTCAGTTCTCATTCCCACCGATCACACCTGTGTATCGCAATCAGGAGAGATGTTTGTGGGAGAAGCACCCCAAAGATCATAGTGGGAACTAACAGGATGTAATGCATTGGGCTTGTATCAGCATGCCCATCAGGATTCTTCTGTCTTTTCTTAAAAGCTTTTTTTTCATGAATTCATTAGGGGAATAAAGACTGACTGCTGTTGAACAGATCAGGTAACACAAAGCTGTGGAGAGTACCCCTGATTGAAAAGTCTGGTGCCCTAGTGTGGCAACCACATCTGGTGTTGGTCAACAAGAATGAAGCACCTATATAAGATCTCATAGTAAATGGGAACCATCTGCTGATAAGATGTTCCAAGAACTCAAGATTGTGTAGCATTCCATGGTTGAAAGCAATTCTCAAAAGATAAGGAGAAGAGAGAACCTGTTGTAATAGTAAGTTCAAGATTGTTGACATCATCATTAGAGCTTCCATGACCTGGATTATTTGAGTCTTCAATTGATTATCTTCATGCTCGAGGAAATTTCTGACCATGGGCCAAAGCTTTCATGTTTACCACACGGAGATATTCCATAACTAATCCATGAGCATGTGACAGTAAGAAATAAAGTTGAACCTCTGAGGAGAACACCAGGTTTGAATAATAATCCCCAATCTTTGAGTACCTGTCATGAATGCATGAATATACATGGTGTGCATGAATGAATGCCATGTCATGTTCCATCATTTCCATGGAATTTACGTGCTTTGATTTTGATTTTACGCATCTAAGAGATGGAAAAGTTTAGCACAACGCTTGGAAATATGATTCCTTGGAAATAACTTAACATGTATGTTAAGTATGTGGTAACCATATTATGTATGCAAAGACATGTGATCAAAGTTCCATCACACTGTTCTGAACTATAGGAATGTTATCAGATCAAAGGTCCGACATAGCTTTTGCATATACAAGAACTAAGTACCATGTAAATCTCCCATTGTACGGGATCAAGGCTTCTGGTACATCGGATACTGTTGAGGCTCTTCTGAACATGCTGAGAATACCAAGATCGAAGGCTCTAATGAACCTCTAAATATACAAGTAAGGAACTCAGAAAATAAATTCGAGCACCCCATAGTCACCAACAGAATATAGCATATGAATAAGTTACCCACAGAAATCTAGAACATAATCATTAGAACCAATAGTCATCGTCTGAGTATAGTCATCGTCTGAACATGAGTATCCATCTGAACATAGTCACCATTTGTACCATTAATAATAATTCCCTCCACACTCACGGGTGAAGACTAGGTCAGGGTAAGGCAATGGTAACTCAAAAATTGCGGGTTCGCTTGAAAGTAAAATCATCACAACACAGATGTGCATGATGAAAATACCTATAATTGAACCTCATTCGAGCATGGTATGTGAAATGACTGCACTAGTCGGACCACGTCCTATAGTTGTCATATTCCCAATCTATTCCTAGTGTCCTAGTGCACTCTGGCCTGTGTACTAGGCCTTTTACCTCAATAGTAACATCCCAACCCTAATCAAGAAGCAGATCCAGTATAACAGTAGTATATGGAAAATAGTAAAATATAATGCATACATATGCTCAGGTATATACAAAATGAATAAGCCATGAAGCATATAAATAAACACCCAAAAAGAAGAAAACAAGAGCTAGGAGCGACTTCAGGATGGACCAGCATTTGGTCGACATGTCACTAGTGAAGTCGCCAGCTGAAACAACCGGCTAAAAATCATCAAAAAATGAAGTCACCATCGAACGTCTTTTATCCCACATGAAGGGAAAGGTAAACATCGAGAAAACCTGAGAAGGGAGAAGTCACGGTCTTGCGATCGAGAGATCGAGTAAGGGAGTCTGTTACGCGAGGGGAAGGTATAAGCACCCCACACGCCCGTCGTACTCTATGGTATCCACTCTTGTTGTCTATCTTATGGGTATGTCTAAATTATGCTTACTATTTATTGCTAAGGGATAATGCATGCAAAAGAAAGGAGAAAAGAATGTAGGGGAAATAAAGTTGTACTCGCTTGGGCCCTACCCCAATGCTTATGTATCCTTTTTGAAGAATCAGAGCTACCGTAGTTTGGCTCACATGTTTTTGTTTGTTTTCTATTCTTTATATATGATGTTAATTTTGCCTTCTTCCACAGCCCGACCTTTGGAGACTTATGCATTGACACAGAAGTAAATTAATCATGTCCTTGCTTGAAAATGATTTCGAGTTACGCCCTCAAGGAAAGATGCCACACTTGATTGGTTTGTATTTTGTTGCAGATAATGGCTAGTTGACCTCAAGAGAGAGATATTATCTGCTTCTCCACTTATCCATGAAAGGAGTCTTTGAGACTTAAACCACTCATAGGTTTAAGATGGAAGAATAATAAGATCGAGAAGAGACCCGCTTATCATTTCCCATACTCAATAAAAGGTATGATTATCATCAGTCATTTTAAAGTGTTTTGAAGTTTGCAAAAAAAAAGATGTTTTTATTTTAATGCAAATGCAAAAGGGAAAAGGAAATTCAAAAGGAGACTAGCCTATTTCTAAATCTAATTTTATCATGCATCATTAGACCTAAAGATGGAATTTTGAGGGAATTCTACCTAATGTTTGCATGCTTGGATTTAAAAGCGTAATGCCTAATTTTAGTTCAATTAAATCAAAGATTAAATTTGAACCAAAATCACTTAAGGGATCATGAAATACCATACAAACAAGTAAAATTAGGCGATAAGTACAAAAGTATTGCATACAGTCCATACCAAAAATCGCAAACGAAATACATGATATAAAATGAGTAAAACTAGTAATTAAAATTGACTATAAAGTTAACATAAGGGGAGATAAATTAAGGTCACGATGATACCGAATGGAGAGGGCCCGTTGCTTCTTCAAAGCCACACAAGCGATAAGAAAACTCTACTAAAATGCTTCCTCGAATTCCTTTGATGAAAATTATGCTTTTAGCTAGCTTTAAAACCTCTTAAAATTCTTCCGTCAAAATATCTTTTTTACCAAATATCATGGAAAAATAAATCACCACCATTAATTAAAAATAGAATTGAAACTAATAGAGAAATGGAGCTTCATGGGGTGTTAAGTTGAGATAGGGTGCTGGTTCAGAAAAATGCAGCTGAGCCCAACCATTTTTTGGTCCACAAGCAGTTTTTGGTATCCATCAAAAACTAAAACAGGCCAAGAGTGTATGAACCGGCCCAACTCGTTCAGCTCAGTTGCTAGGGTTGAAATGAACTATGACGTTTGGAATTCAGCCGCGACTAGCGATACTCCTTCTTCTTCGAAACACAATGGAGCAACACTCTTTTCCTCCTTCAATGGCGCATAGGTCGTCTTCTTCTTTTCCAGCTCAACCTCGCTGTGAACCGCCACCATCTCAATGTCTCTGTTCGACCTTCATCTTCCTCTAAACTCTTCTCGAATTCAACTTTTGTCTCCACTTCTACTCAACCGGAGAAAGTTCATAGCCTGATTCACGCTGACAAGGAGATGGGAATTCTGAACTTAAATCCAGGTATCGCTTTAATCTCATGCTTCTTTGATTTCATTCTTCATCTCTTCTCCTTTTGCTTTTCGTATCATTGTGATTTTATGCAATTTGAAGTTTGTTGTGTAATGTGATGACAATTGACGATTGAATCGTGATGATGTTGTTGATGCCGAGAAATCGCAGTTCTAACATTGTGACCTTGATGAGAATTGCATAGAATTCAGTTTTGGGATAAATATTTTGATGGGAGGTGTCAAAGAACCGATGAGGATGATGATGATAAAACGGTTGAAGATAGAGATTCAGTTCAGAGAATTTGAAGATTTGGATAATCACGCTAAAGGTTAAAGGCTCAGCGGATCTGTGAAGATGATGAAGGATCTCCAGATGAATTTTCAGAAGATAATCTTGAAGTGAGTTTCTTTTCTTCCTGTATGAGCTTTTCTTGTCTCTTGAATCATAGTTATGGATGTATCACTCTATGAATGGAGATCTTCTAGTTGTTGTTGCAGATGCTTGAGAGGATGAAGCAAGATGATGAATGAAGAGTGAGGAAGCCTTTGAGAATGAAGGTTGTATGATGAATTTTCAGAGGGTGAGATGGAGAGAGAAGGTAAAAGGTGGTGAAAAATGGTAGAAATGGTGAAGATAGATCAAGAAGAGAGCCGAAAGAGGCTTCTCTGATAACTTTCTGGTGAGTTCTTCTCTAACTGATTTTAGTATGAATGAAATGATGAATCGTGAAAAAAAAACCTCTCCTCCCTTTCTTTTATGATCTCTTATAGGTCTGCTGGAAGTAGTTAGAAATAGTTAGGAGGTTCAGAGGTTATCCTGAAAGTTAGTTGCAGGTTACGGAATCGGTTAGAAACTTCTGTTTTTGACAGTTGGTGGGGATTTAGTTAGTTGGTTAGAGATTGTTATAAACAGTTAGTTACAAGTTAGAGAATTGTTGAAATTCTGTTAGAAATTGGTTATGAAATCAGCTTTGATTGGTTATAGGTTGGTTATTGTTAATTTTGTTGGACAATATGGATTTCTATTTTTTTGACAGCTAGAGGCGGTCATGGTGTTAGTTATAGGTTAGTTAGAGATTCTGTTAGGAGTTGGAAGGTTGGTTATTGTTAGTAGAGAGTTGGATGAAAGTTAGTGGGTTGGATACTGTTAGGAAAAGCAGTTATGCTTAGAGGGAGTTGGTTTGGTTAGCAAAACAGTTAGGGAATTCTGTTAGCCAATTTCTGTTTCCTGTTAGCAATGCTGTTTGGAATTTAGAGGAGTTAGGAATGAGCTGAGTTTGTTAATACAGGGTGGTTTAGGAATCTGTTATGATGTTTTTTCTGTTAATTGGTTATAGAGGTTTTCTAGACTGTTTTTAATGTTCACAGGGTAGTTCTTATGGTTTTCTGTGATTAAGGATTCACTTTGGTTCTATATTAATGTGCAGGGTTGTGAATTGAATGAAGGCTCAAGCAAGCTTGGCAAAGGCGTGACATTGAAGGCAGAATCATGGAGTTAAGGCAATAATTTTAAAACCATGATGCAGCTTAGAATTAGGAACAACATGATTAGGCATTGTATAGATTTTGGTAGAAAGTATAGGCATTTTTGTGTGAATTTCTTTGGAATTGGAATGTATCTTGATGTAATGTAATGAAATATTTGAACTTCCTTGTTGGACACTTGACTTTAAATCAACCTTTGAAAAATCGTGACCTTAAAACTTTCTAGATGCCATTTGAACAAATTAGGAACCTTGGGCGATTGGATGTTGTTGAAGGAAACTTGAATGAGTGTATTTTCAATTGCGGATTTTTCCAATTCATTTGAATCTTGAATAAAATCCATAAACGGAATCCTTGAATGGATGATGAATGAACTTGTGAGCTTGCTCGTGTTGAAATGATTCTTACACAAAATCAACTTGCATTTTCAATGAATCCCTAATTCATTTCCATCTTTTAATCCGTACTAAACTTGTATGTTAAGCAACAAGTATTTGAAATAATGACGCCCTGAGCACAATGGACCTCCAAACTCAACACCTTGTATCGTGGTTCAACAGTGGTCTTAATACAACAACAAAGCCTCGAGGGAATCTGGAGAATGCATATGGGAATATGGAAGATAGCCTTGACTTGAAAATCCAATGATCCTCAGTTGAATATTAACAGACAAAAACCCTAATTCTTAAGCCTTGAAAAAAGATTGCAACTTGATGTTGGGAGCAAAGAATGCCCCTGTAGTTTGACGATAAAGTAGCCCAGGAAATAAAACCCTAGCCTCAAACAAATGATTGATGGAGAAATCAACTGAAACAAGCTTGTGCAAATATGAGAGCCTTACAGCCATACAACAACCCTAGTTCTTCGAAATCCCTGATCCCATGCCAAAAATTTATTGATTAACGATGCATGATATGTCAAATAACCTAACGAGAGGTATGTACATGAAATGAGAAGTGCAAAATACATAAGACAGATAAAAGTGAAAGGGTATGATAAATTTGGGGTATTACACCTATGCATCATTGCTTCACCTTTCCCGAATACCAATTGGTACCTACATTAGAAGAATTCTCTCAATTGTTAGGAGTGCTTATGCTTGATCAAATACCATTCACCGATTTAGAAGAGACTCCAAAACCTGAAGTTATTGCCAATGCTTTGTATTTGAAAATTGTTATACCCCAAAATTTTCCCTCTCATTTCTCAAAGGATCACCCTGGACCCTCAAGTTTGCTTCCATCCAATTCCAAGCCTTGGATTACAAATTTTCCAAGAAAGTCATTCACAAGGGCAAAATGGTCATTTGCATACTGAAAAGTCAAACTTTGACTTTTGAGTCAAAGTCAAGTTTCAAGAGTCATATTTCATCAAGACATGTTGAAATATGAAGTTTGTTTCATCAAGAAATTCAAAAGTCAAAATTACTTTGGAAAAATCAAAATTCTAAATACAAAGAATTTTTCTAAGTGTTTAAGAAATTTGACAAGCTCAGAACTTCTGGCCAGATTATCACCATGATGCAAGCTGATTCTGGAAGAACTTTTAACTCAAGAGTTTTAGATCTCAATGAGACCTAAAATACTGCAGAATAGAACTTCTTTTAGAAATGCTGGGATTTCCAGTTATACATCCTCAAAGTCACGTCCCTGAAACTTAAACACAGTAACTTCTGAGAATTTTCAAATCAGAATTTGTTTACAACTTCTGGGCCAGTTTTCACGTAGGTTCAGTTAAAAGTGGCAAGAGTAACTCAACGAGGACTTACAAAGCATGTCTTAAGATTTTTGGAAAGTCTGAGAACTCGCTCAGAACATGTTGGAGCAAAGAGATTAAAGGATCAGAAGTTGGATGTTGGTTTTAAGTTGCGCTGATGCTGAACTTCTGACCCAGAATTAAGCTATGATGCATAATCTCACATTGCAGGATTTCTGGTTTGATAAATCTCATCATCATTTAATGCTCACAACCACTTTTGAGTTTTATCCAAAGGATTTCCCCACGTGTGACATAGAAGTACATTGTTGTACTTGAAAAAGCAAACTTTTGTACAAGAGTATGTTAGGCCCATGCTTTACTTTTGCTTTTGAGGGTACTTTTCCTTAATTCATGCTTACATATCCAGCTTAGGCATGGCTAAAAGATGCTAACCACCATACTTGTTTATCTTGCTTCAAGAACAAGCCAGCATGCTAGCATGATGTTGGTACTTTTGACTTCTCCAAGCTACAAAGTTCTTGCCTATAAATTGAACTTCATTGGCAACTCTAAAGAGGCCATTCGAAAAAACTGAAAAGAAAAAGCTTTGAAACCTTGCTAAAAATTCCAAGAATCCGAAATTGCAAACACAAATACAAAACCTGCTAGTTTTTTGTTCTTGCATTAAAACTCCAACATCCCTCAAGTGTTTCTTGACCAAATCATTCATACAGCTTCTGAATTTTCCAGCCATTCGTAACCCAAGTTAAAGGTTGTTCCAGTCTGCTGAGCACGTGAGGAAGCTGATTAGAACATTACAAGCAGTCAGAACCAGGCTCCGGTTCACAGGACTTTCTCCAGCTGCAAGGTAAGCTTCTTCTGACTCTCATCATATCACTTAGGGATTGTTAAACTTGCATGTCCAAAATACAATGTAGACATCCTGATTCTGATGTTGTACATATTCTGAGGTTTCATGTATTTGTCTGCCTAAGTAGGGAGAACATTAGTTTCATAACTTCTTAAGGAAACTAGGATTAGCAGATACATGCTTGTTTTTCGGTTTACAGTCTTGGCCCTTTTTTTATGTTTTTGAAACCATGATGGAAACCTGCCATAATTGCTATAAATGTGTTTTCTGTTCTGTTAAGAAATGAATAAGTTGCAGATGTTCTTATTAGAATTAAGAAAGAGATGGAATTTATCATCAGAGTTTAATTTATAATACATGTTTATGCTTTTACTTCTAATACCGGATGTACAGCCACCCCAGTGGTAGAAAGCGCGCACATAAGACATCAGTACTAAGAGTCCTGGGTTCTAACCCCAGAAGCATCTTTTTAGGTTTATTTAATGACATTTTCACCCATTTATCTGTCAAACAATATTCCTAAATTAGAACTTCTAGACAACCTTACCCAACAGCATTATCACCTCACTCTCTCAAATAGCCAGAACTTCTAACTTGCCAGTGATATATGAACTTCTAGGTTCCCAGCTACGCTATAGCTTCTGAACCCCTTCAACAATCAGAACTTCTAGGTTTTCCTTTATTCCCAGCAACCTCAGAACTTGGTGTACCCAGGCCCAGAACTTCTGACCCTCTACTTTCCTACTAACATTTTCTCTCTTGCAGCGTATCAGAGTCATAACTTCTGTTCCTTCTCGTTTTAGCAATGTGCTGATTCTGACTCCTTTTTCTCTTATTTATCTTATGTTATCTTTTAATAACCAAAAATATTTCATATTCACATGTTTTATTTTATTTCTTTTTAGAACAAAAAGATCAAAATATTTTCTTAAGTAAACTTATTTCTTTACTTAAACAAAACAAACTCATTTTACATTTCTTGTGTATTATTTCAATGTGGTTGTAATAGATAATTAGGACTTTAATTTCTTGCAATCCCCATTTGTAAATTTGTACACCCCATCCCCCTAATGATTGTAATAGTGTAGAATATTTACTTTCTGCAGTTTATCGCTTTCATATAAATACTAGTAATTAGGATTTGTATGGAAAGATAAAAATCGACAAATAAATAACCCTAATCAAGACTAAATGCATGCAATCAAATATACTTTTCACACATGCACCCTTAGGGTAATCTCACTTGTTGCCTCGGAAAAAATAGTCATGTCCCTCGAACATGGGTGTTTTAGCAAAGACCCTCGATAAAAGATCGTAGTCCCTCATTGACCCTCGATGTTGCCTTTGGTAAACAATATAGTCCCTAAACGATATTGCTAAAATGTCCATAGGTTGCCTTCTATGACTATACAAACTTCCCACGCTCGTCCCCTCACATCCAACGATGGGGCTTCTTACCAAAATAATGGTAAGATAGTAACATCTAAAGGAGGAGGAAAAGAACATTTAAGACCTTTTTTTGAGTATGTAGATTCACTCCTAGTTGATCGCTTTCTCACAACAAAAACATTTTATGCACCAACACACTCATTTGAAACATTTTCAAAAGACAAACACTTTGTACGCGTTCTTATAGAAACGAGAGCCATTACAAAAGCACCTTTTCAAAATCACTTTCAAAAACACACTCCACAAACACCTCTTTGAACTATTTTCAAAAATAACCCCTTTGTACGAGTTCTCATAGAAACGAGAACCATTACAAAGTCACATTTTCAAAACACTTTCAAAACCCACACCACAAGCACATTCAAACAAAAGCAAGTGATCTAGCAAGCAACTAAGAGCCCGTAGATAAATACAAATGAAAAGGGTGTTAATACCTTCCCTTTTCATAATCTGCCCCCCGAACTCAAGAAAGCATCTCTAAAGGTCTTTCATGTTCTTTTCAGCCTTTCCTTTTGGATAAAAGAAAATTCGGTGGCGACTCTTGCTATCAGCAACATTTGCGATCAAACGCAAAACAACCAAGTCAATTCTCCCACCGTATCATAGAACTGGCAACTCTGCTGGGGATTTTACTTAAAAGTGGGGTTACCTTAGGGCTAGATCATCTTTACTTGCTTTATTTGTTTGACTTGAATGCTTTACATTTTGGGTCCTTGTTTGGGTTATTGTTAAAGATCCTACACCCGGATATGGGGAACCTTTTAGGTAAGTAGCAATAAATCATGGAGGTTGTACGGTGTAGACCGATATAGACGAAGTGATAGCTATGTTAGCATGACACTTTGGCTTGTACTAATGTTCCTTGAGTCAGTCAAGGATAACATTAGGCTTCCTTAGCGTCATTAAGGGCTAACTGGCCTTTAGAACCTTTTAATTGACTCATCCTAAGCCACTAGAAAGTAGTGAGATGGTCGGCTTTGGTTCCGACCGAAGATTGGTTGATACTCGATGCTACACTCATTGAGATTGGACTGTTGGGATATTCTGGACGCAATACTTCGATGCTTGAGCTAGAACAACGCCTAAAAGAAAGGCCAGTGATATGAGACTCCTTAGAACTCGTTACTTTTAATAGGACAGGTTTAGCCAACTAAACTCCAAGATGGTACTTACCTTTGAAGACTCGCGCAAGCCATTAAGCCTAGGGTCTTTTGTGTGACTTTATTGATATGTCTGATTTCAAAGCATAACCATAACATCATGAACATCATGAATTATATGCTAACCATTTCAAGGGGCTAGAGATTTATCTTTCCTTTTTGTTTTGTAGGGTATGGATTCAACTCGCAGAAAGACCATACGAATCAATTTTGTAGAGGTCCCTCCCAAGCTCAAAGAATTGGTCCTGAGAGTTCCCGAGAGCTCATCGTTCAATAAGAGATATGTTCTCTTGCTCAGTTTGGTTACTACCGGGTTTGACGAAGGCCTCATGAGTGTTATGTTCCAATTCTTTGACCCTAAACACCATTTCTTCACTTTTCCAAATTACCAGTTAGTGCCTACACTGGAAGAGTTCTCTAAAATACTCGGGTCACCTATATTGGAGCAAGTACCTTTTACCGGCCTATAACAAGATCCAGTTTATGAAAGTGTCGCCGTAGTCTTGCATTTGAAGCCATCTGACATCGAATCCAATTGGGAAAGAAGAAGTGGAGTCAAGGGTCTCCTTGCAAGTTTTCTAATGAAGAAAACTCAGATATTCTTAGATTCCATGAGTTACCATGCCTTTGAAGATGTCCTAGCTCTATTAATCTATGGGTTGGTTCTGTTCCCCAATTCATACTAGATTATAGATGTCAGTTCCATCAACATTTTCCTTGCTCGCAATCCAGTGCCTACATTGCTCGGAGACGTGCTGCATTCACTCCACACTCGTACTATAAAGAAACGAGGGACTCTTATGTGTTGTACGCCTTTACTCTATTGGTGGTTTATTTCGTACCTCCCTCGATCAGTGTTGAAGAATGAATTAGGCTTGAGGTGGAATCAAAGGATAATGTCCCTTTCTCACTTTAATATCTATTGGTGCTCTCGCTCTCAAGAAGATATCTCTTTTATTGATCGCTGCGGAGAATTCCCTAATGTGCCACTTCTTGGCATTATAGGGGCATCACTTACAACCCTTATTTGGCCCTACGTCAGTTCTTCTACGCCCAGAGGGATGGTCCCCACAATATGCTTATTCAGGGTATTGTGTTTGACTATTCAAATGACCTGCAAGGTTATCTCCAGAGATTCATTCGCGCTTGGGGCATGGTAAAGAAGACCGATAGCAGTACTTTGGGACGTAAAAACTCCATGCCATTGGAGCCTTACCTCAGATGGGTACGGGGTCGTGCTCAGAGTCTTATAATTCCATATGCTGCTATACTGCTAGTGATCTCAGAGTCTGTTGGTCAAGAAGACGAATATCACATCATTTATCGTCCTAATATGCCAACAAGCTTTGAAGAGTTGCAAAAGTCATGGATCCAGCTCAAGGAAGAACGAGACACCTTTGAGAATCAATTCTACACCAGCGAGAAGAAAGTTATGGAACTCACCAAGCAGCGGCATGAGGAGCGAAATCTGAACGCCTACATCGCACCAAAGAGGATGCGCTCAACTTCTTTGTCTTAGGAGTTTTTGTATTTTATTTCCTTCATTGTAAGCCCAAAGAGGCATGATGTACTCAAACTTGGATTTATTAATATAATGTGTGTTCCTTTTTTGTCTAAAGAAAATTTTAATCTTTAATTTCCTTGAAATCATTTGCATATGCATCTTCATTCATCATAACACAAACAGGTTTCTTACAACATGTCTCCTTATCTTTCTACTGTTTATTTCAGTAAGATGGATATTGAACAGACATTAAAAGATCTTCAGGCGCAGAAAACTCAGTTTCAACAAATGTTCTTGACTCTGGAAAAAGGACAAGAGGAGTTGAAAACTTTACTGATCAAAGAAAAGAATAAGAAAGCGAAGAAATCAACTGATGTTTTAAATCTGGGAAGAAGGTTCAAAGGACCATCCAGAAGGACTCTAGACTTTGCAACATCATCAGGTGAAGGGGATAATCAAGAAGGGAAAAACAAGCAAGTGACTGACCATCCAGAATCTGAAGAGGAAGAAGAGGTTGACTACTCTGAAGAGCAGTATCCTCCAGCTGACGAAAAATACAAACAGTTGGAAGATCGCCTCAATGCTATGGAGATCCAGAAGGTACCCGGGTTAGATTTTGAAGAGCTAGGACTTGTCTCAGGGGTTGTCATCCCACAAAAATTCAAAGTCCCCACTTTCGCTAAATATGACGATGTCTCTTGTCCAAAGATGCATTTGAGATCATATGTCAGGAAAATTCAACCCCATACTGCTGATAGGAATCTATGGGTGTATTTCTTCCAAGAAAGTTTGGCTGGGACGCAGTTGCATTGGTTCTATCAAATGTAAGGGACCAACATCCGCAATTGGGAAGATTTGGCGGCCGCTTTTTACAAGCAATACCAGTATAATGCTGACTTAGCTCTGATGTGGACACAGTTGCAAGACATGTCTATGGGTATAGGTGAAGGTTTCAAAACCTATGCCCAAAAGTGGCGGGATCTCGTGGGAAGAGTCCAACCCCCTCTATCTGACAGGGAATTGGTGGATATGTTCTTAGGCATGCTATTTTGCCCTTTCTTCAAACACCTGATCGGAAGCTCCTCGGCTGGATTTACCGAATTAATCATGATTAGCGAATGAGTAGAGACGGGTATAAGAAGTGGAAAAAATCAAAGAGATGCATACTCAAGCACGTCGAAGAAACCATTTGCTGGGAAGAAAGAGGTTGGTGTTGTGTACCATCAAAGGAATCGGGACAGAACTGAACACCGTCCAGCGGTAGGGGTTGTCATGATCTCTAAGCCTGCCCCTACTCAACAAAGGAATAGTCAGCCGAGAACAGAAAGGCCAGTAAGACAATTTACCAGGATAAATATGACGATGTCTCAAGTCCTGCCACATTTGTTGAGATCTAATATGGTAACCTCGCGGGAAGCTCCGAAGAATCCCAACACTGCCTCTCCCCATTATAACCCAAATGCTCGTTGTGCTTACCATTCAGAAAGTCCAGGTCATGATACAAACAATTGTTGGGCTTTAAAAAATAAGGTGCAAGACCTTCTCGAAGAAAAGGAAATTGAATTTAATGCCCCCGAGATCCAAAATGTTATCACTGCTCCTATGCCCAAGCACGACTGTGGCGTTAAAGCCATTGAAGATGATGTATTTGTTACTATTGTTGATGAACTTGTTACTCCTCTCCTGACCGTCAAGAGGGACCTGTTGAAGGCCGGTTTATTTCCGGGTTGTGGCAAAGGTTGCCACCTCTGTTTATCTCTACATACTGGTTGTCATTTATTGAAGGCAGGTGTCCAGTGCCTGATGGATGACAAAGAGATTTTGTTTGAAATGACTCCCGTTCCAACCATTTCTTACAAGGATGTTTCAATAATAACCATTTCCGCCAATCCTCCCAAGGTCTCAACCAAAAGACCCATCAGGATTACATCCGTTCCAAAGGTGACTCCACTCATAATTATTATGCCAGGGCCAATCCCATACTCCTCAGATAAAATTGTTCCCTGGAACTATGGGGGTGACGTCTACTACCACGGCGTCAAGCAGGATTGGATGGCTAATGAAGACTCGATTTTTTAGAAGGCTGACCCCGACATTGGCAACATTGTGGGAACCAGCAAAATAACCAGAAGTGGAAGAGTATTCTCCCCTGAGATTTCTCCTCCGAAAGATGTTACTGTTCCTGTGATCATTCCTGCTTTTGTTCCTGCTGATACTACTACTACTACTACAGTTCCTGTGATTATTCCTGCTGACAGCCCTATCACTGAGTTGACCAAGACTCGGGGCAAAGACATTTTGGTTGAACCTGTCCAGACGAAGGCGTAGCCAGTATCTATCCCGGAGGCTTCCAAGAAGGAAATGGAATAAATTTTGAAAATTATAAAGAGAAGCGACTACAATGTAGCCGAACATCTAGGGCATACCCCTTCAAAGATTTCTATGCTAGCTTTAATGTTGTGCTCCGAAGCTCATGCGAAGGCTTTGGTGAAATTTCTTAAAACCGCCCATGTGCCACAAGAAACCTCTGCTAACCAATTCGAAGATTGTGTGGCTAGTTTGACAACGGATAACGGTCTGGGCTTTTCTGATGCTGATTTGACACCCAGAGGGAGAAAACACAATGATGCGCTGCATGTTTCTGTCGAATTCCGAGGAACTACTTTGGCTCATGTCCTGGTAGATACTGGTTCATCATTGAACGTGCTGCCTAAGAAGGCTCTGGATAGGCTAGACTATGAAGGTTTGACCTTAAAACCCAGTAAATTAGTGGTAAGGGCCTTCGATGGTTAGGAGAGACTGGTGCACGGGGAGGTGGACATCCCCATCAAAATTGGTTCTCAGACCTTTGATTCAACTTTCTACATAATAGATATCCGCCCTTCCTATTCCTGTCTGTTAGGACGACCTTGGATCCATGGCGCTGGTGTCGTCACCTCTATGTTACATCAAATGTTGAAATACCCGATCAAGGGAAAGATAATCATTGTTCACAGGGAGGAGGAATATATGGTCAGTCACCTGAACCCTTTTAGATACGTGGAAATGGATGGTGAGTTCATCGAAACTCCGTGTCAGCATTTCGAGGAGGTCCCACAAATAGTTGCAACAGCCAAGACTGCTACCAAAACTCCAAGGGGTACCAGACCACCTTTGAAAATGGCCTCGTTGAAGGATGTTAGAGCAACAATTGAAGAAGGTGAATGCACTATCTGGGGTCAACTCCCGGATATTCCTTACAAATCCGATAAATTTGGTTTGGGCTTCACCTCGGAGGCACAAGAGGTTGTTCAACGGACTAGCACCGGGGGGCCACCTTTGCGTATTAGAAATCAGGGAGTCTACGTGGTGGAAGACAGCAACAGTAATTGTAACCTGGATGAGTGGATCTCCCCAACCGTAAGTGGAGGACTCAACAACTAGGAAGCCAAGGAATTTGTCCCTATTACTTTTCTTCGAGAGTAATTGTCTTTCAATTTTTGTCATATTTCTAATAATCAAACAATTTAGATTTTAAAACGTTGTGTCTTACCCGAGGCACAACGGTCCATTTGTGAGGGTTGTTACTTCATCTTCATATGTCATCAATAAATCATGGACGTTTTTACATGCAAATATTTACGCTCATTGTTTTTCTCTTTTTAACTTTTATCGTTTTTCAAGATAGCTATGCTCTTACACACACCCACATATCAAAATGAAGATCCACCTCCACTCGGGATCCCATGGGTAACGACTCTGCTATGGCCTATCATGACTTTGAAAATCCAATCTACCAGGCCAAAGACGAAGGTGAGGAAGATTGTGAGGTACCATGGGAACTAGCCAGGTTATTGAAACAAGAAGAAAGGACCATACAGCCCCACGAAGAGCCAGTGGAAATAATTAACTTAGGTATTGAAGAGGACAAAAAAGAGGTCAAAGTAGGTGCCAACCTGCAGCCTAGCTTCAAGAAGCGCTTAACTCAGTTACTACATGACTATGTTGAGGTCTTTGCTTGGTCATATAAAGACATGCCAGGGCTCGACACTGACATCATGGTCCATCGTCTGCCGACAAAAGAAGACTGCCCTCCGGTAAAACAGAAAGTCCGTTGCATGAGGCCAGAAATGTCAGAGAAAATTAAGACCGAAGTCATGAAGCAGTTCAACGCGGGATTCTTAGCTGTCACTTCCTATCCATAATGGGTCGCCAATGTTGTTCCAGTGCCTAAAAAGGACAGTAAGGTACGTATGTGAATGGACTACAAAGACCTAAATAGGGCAAGCCCTAAGGATGACTTCCCGCTCCCCCACATTGATACCTGGTTGACAATACTGCACAGCATAAAGTATTTTCTTTCATGGACGATTTCTCCAGATACAACCAGATCAAAATGGCACCTGAGGACATGGAAAAAATGACCTTCATCACACAGTGGGGTACTTTCTATTACAAGGTTATTCCATTCGGGTTGAAGAACGCAAGGGCAACCTATCAGCGTGCCATGGTATCTCTATTTCACGACATGATCCATCACGAAATAGAGGTCTATGTGGATGACATGATAGTCAGATTTCAAACTGAAGAGGAGCATCTTAACCATCTATAGAAACTGTTTGAAAGACTAAAGAGATACAAATTAAGGCTGAATCCAAATAAATGCACTTTTGGAGTAAGGTCCGGTAAACTCTTAGGTTTCATTATCAGTGGCAAAGGTATCGAAGTGGACCCTACAAAGGTAAAAGTAATACAAGAAATGCATGCTCCTCGCACTGAGAAGGAAGTTAGGGGATTCTTAGGACGATTGAACAATATCTCCCGGTTCATTTCCCATCTAACCGCTACTTGTGAACCAATCTTCAAATTGCTGAAGAAAAATCAAGTGTTGGATTGGAATGACGACTGTCATGCTTCCTTCGACAAGATCAAAGAATATCTTCAAAAGCCTCATGTTTTGATGCCTCCAGTCGAGGGAATACCTTTGATCATGTATCTAACTGTCTTGGAAAATTCAATGTGGTGTGTGTTGGGGAAGCATGACGAGTCTGGCCGAAAAGAGCATGCAATTTACTACTTGAGCAAAAAGTTTACCGACTGTGAAACCAGATATTCACTGCTCGAGAAAACTTGATGCGCTCTGGCATGGGCTGCTCGCCGGCTAAGACAGTATATGTTGACCCATACTACGTTATTGATATCCAAGATGGATCCAATTAAATACATATTCGAGATGCCCGCCCTCTCTGAGAGAATAGCAAGATGGAAAATGGTCCTGACCGAATATGACATTCAATACACTACCCAAAAATCCATAAAGGGAAGTGTATTAGCCGATCACCTTGATCATCAGGTTGTGGATGACTATCAATCCATGAAGTTCGAATTCCCAAATGAAGACATCATGATGGTAGAAATTTGTGAAGAACTAAGACCATATGACGGACCTGAACAAGGATCCTGATGGACCTTGGTTTTTGATGGAGCTTCAAACGCACTCGGAAATGGAATAGGCAATGTGATCATATCTCCTGAAGGATGTCATACTCCCTTCACCGCTAGATTGTATTTCAACTGTACCAATAATATGGTAGAGTACGAAGCATGTATTTTGGGTCTCAAAGCTGCCATAGATTTGGGAATCAAGTCCTTAAATATATTTGGAGATCCAGCCTTAGTCATCAGTCAGGTCAAAGGAGAATGGGACATGAGGCACCCTAATATCATCCCTTACAAAGAACATGTGTTGACATTGATCCCACATTTTGAAGAAATTACCTTTGAGCATTTTCCTCGAGAGGAAAATCAACTAGCAGGCGCGCTAGCAACTATGTCATCCATGTTTAAAGTCAGATGGGATAATGAGGCTCCTCAGATCACCATCGAAAGAATGGACGAACCAGCTTACTGTCACGAGATCGATATTGATGAAGTAGTGAACAAGCCTTGGTTCCATGAAATTAAGAGATATATCGAGGCCCAAGAATATCCGGAGGGAGCTTCAGTCAACGACAAAAAATTCCTGAGAAGATTCTCTGCTAAATTTTTTCTCAGTAATGGCACTCTCTATAAGCACAACCACGACTCAACTTTGCTTCGGTGCGTAGACAAGAGTGAGGCAGATAAGATCATGGATGATCTACACGAAGGCACTTTTGGCACCCATTCTAGTGGGCACGCGATAGCTAAAAAGATCCTACGGGCAGGGTACTACTGATCTACCATGGAAACAGATTGTCATCAGCATTCACGAACCTGTCACAAGTGTCAGATCTATGCTGACAAAGTACATGTGCCTCCAGTTCCTCTAAATGTCCTAACTGCTCCTTGGCCATTCGCGGTGTGGGGCATTAACATGATTGGACAAGTCAAACCTACAACTTCTAATGGACACCGCTTCATCATGGTTGCCATTGACTACTTCACGAAATGGATTGAGGTAGCATCCTTTACTTCTGTCACCAGGACTGTTGTGGCCCGATTCATCAAGCAGAATCTTATTTGTCGATACGGTATTCCAAAAAGAATCATCACATATAATGGTACAAATATCAACAATACTATGATCACTGCACTATGCGTGCAATTCAAGATCCAGCATAATAACTCTTCCCCTTACCGGCCGAAGATGAATGGCGTTGTAGAAGCCGCTAATAAAAAAATTAAGAAGATCATACAAAAAATGATAATAACATACAAGGACTGGCATGAGATGTTACCATTTTCTCTCCACGGTTACTGTACCACGGCACGCACATCGACAAGGGAAACTCCTTTCTCTTTGGTATACAGTATGGAAGCTGTCCTACCAATTGAAGTCCAAATACCTTCTCTGAGAATCATAAAAGATGCAGAGCTGAATGAAGATGAATGGATTCAAACTCGACTTGACCAGCTAAACTTGATTGATGAGAAGAGGATTACGGATGTCTTACATGGCTGTTGTACCCCAATTTTTGCCCCTAAGATCCCTTCATCATACCATATTGTTTCAATCACCACAAAATCACATTAGGGCTTTTGGTTCTTCTCCCTATCTTTAGCCTTGCTCTTTTGAGGAGTTACCAAGCACCTTAACTTGTTTTCTTTTGTGATCATGGATATTTTGCTTTGATTTTCTCTCTAAATTAACAAATACAATATTGTTTTGTCTTACTTGTTAATAATGTGTAAAGGCAATGAGGTTTAACAAGTTGCATCATGGGTTCATGAGTTTATTTCCATGCCCTAGTCAAAAGCTTAAGAGATTCAAACCTCACCATTGAAGTTGTTTTGAAGTTGGTACGGAAGTAGTTTTGGTGGCCATGATTCCTCATCATCATCCTCAACAAATTCTATTCACAAAGAAAGAATATTGGCACAAAAAGTTTGTTCAAACTTGGCAAAGTTCCACCAAGCATTCTCTTGATCTAGAGGCTAGGGTTTTGGACTTCATAGGGGAATATCTTGCTCATCTTTTGGTATTTTTGAGTGATTCCAAAAACATTCTTATCTTCAAAGAGTTACCAGCAAATCACTTCAAAAGTTCCAAGTAGTTTTCATGTGGAAGGAACTTAGTGAAGAAGAAAGATTGCAAGTCATCCAGATGAATCCCTCATTTTTCATATGTGATTTCAAATGGTCATAACTTGATCAATTTTTATCACCTTGAGCCCATTATTTTTTCATAATGACCCTAAGGATATGTAATTCATGCCTTCTTTTATGTGCAAAGTAATAAAATGGATGGAAGTTGCCTTAAGAATGCAAGAGATTATAGGTCATTTCATGATTTTTGGCCAACTTCAACAAGTCATAACTTGCTCAATTTTTGGAGATTTTGAGTGGTTCAAATTGCAAAATTCCATTCAAGAGATCTACTTCATTCCATATTTTTTGGTCAAGAGAAAATTATAAGTGGAAAGCCATGTTTGGATGCAAGAGATTATAGGTCATTTTTAAAGAAGAATTTAAAATATTTCTAAGTATGGAAAGTCAACTCTTTTTCTTCAACTTTGAATCCATGTAGATTTCAGGTCAAGCATCCATTTGATTCCATTCTTTTTCCATTGCAAAGCTTGTTACCTCATATTTCCAAAGCATCAAGAATTTTTCCCTAAGACCCCCTGAGGTGGAAATGTCATTGGATTGAACTTGGTAACTTTGAACTGAAGTTTCACCATAAGTCAGAATTTGAAATCCATGTTTTGGCCTTTAAACATCAAATTAGCATGCGTTTGTGATTTAAACATGTTTAACCAAGTTGCCAAAGTGGATTAGAGCCTTGAAACGTAAGGATTTGATGAGTTTTGATGCAAATCAGATCACACTTTGCTCGTGCATCAGGTTCACACGATTTTCCTCCAATTTGCATCATTCCACATGCTTGAACATTCCATTTGATTCCCTATAAATAGAGGCTCATCCCCCATTCAATTTCCCAAGCTTAGATAGCCAGAATCACCCTGCCAAACTTGCTTCACAACTCAGAATTCAGCTACTTCGAATCCTATTCTCAAGCCTTTTTCAATCCATTTATTTCATCAATTCCCCTTCCTTGATCTTCCCTGAAGCTAACCATATAATCAAATTCAAGAATCGTGCCCTATATTGCTCCATAGAAGTCTAGTTTCAGAGCTCTGCAACTCAACTTCAATAGGTAGATTCCTTCATCAATTCGTTACAACTTTGGTACCATTGTGTTGCTCTCATTGCCCTGGTTCTAGTCACAACACTTACTTTTATCTGGAAGCATGTTTTGACCATGAATTTTCAAATTCCTTTTCAAAACTTTCTTTTCAAATTTCTTGAGTTACAGTTTATATAAATTTGGCGCGAGGGTGTGGTTGTCTTCGTCTTGAAGAGACGAAGCGAATGGCATAGGTCTGAGCTTCTGATTTTACAGTTTTAGAGGCCTGCAATTCGTGAAGGCTGGAGGTTGAAGATGACCAACGTGTCATCTTCTAACCAATGAAAGTGTGACATTTGTTATTTTCAAATTCTGATTTTATTAATGATTTTGTACGTTATTCATTAAAGACCATGATATGCACAGCGCGCCAGATCCTTTGGATTTGATTACTAACGCATTTTGACTCTCATCCAATGATCCACATCTTTTTCTTTTATTTTCTTTTTCTGATTTTTATATTTTAATTGTTTTAAATTTCAAAAAATCATAGAAAATTCATTTTTAGTCCAAAAAATCTAAAAAAATTATGAAAAATATTTTTGATTATTCTCTTTCTGATTTTTATTTTTTCAAAATTTACTTTTGTGTTTTGATATTTTTTTTTATGAATTTTAAACTTATTTGATTTGTTTAAAATGTTTAAAAATACTTTTACACATTTTTAAATTCTGAAAAAAATTATGGAATGATCCAATGATATTGTGACAAATATTGGTGACCTTATTTTATCTTGTTTCTGACTTTGCTATTTTTTTACTATTTTTGTTTATTTTACCCATTTATTTTATTTTTAAAAATAGTTTCTGACTTTTAAAAATTCCCAAAATTTTTGTAAAATTACTTGGCCTCTTTTCTGATTTTTCTATGGTCTTATTTTTCATTACTTGATTAATTTGAATATAATTGGCATTTTCTTCATTATTTTCCATTTTTAAAACATTTTTAAACCCTTTAATGAACATATTAATTATATTATTATTTTGTGAATATTTTTTGGCTGTCTTGGGTTAATTTTTTGGTCATGGCTTTATTAACATCATTGGATCCATGGTGTTGAGTTTAACTCCACAAAAAATGGATGAATGATTTTAATAATAGTTTGATTAAATATTAATTCAAATGTGGTTTTTCTTTTTACCCTAATTCCTCTTCATCTCATCCCCTTCTCATTGCACTAAATGTTGTTGGAGCATGATCTCTATATCATGTCTCAAAACAAATGGTGTATAGATTGCTATTGACCGGCCTCAAAATAGGTGCGACTTCTATATAAGTCCACTTACGATTGCTTAACATAGCGCTAAAGTTTGTCCCGATTCGAATAAATGATCATTTGTGGCCCAAACTTATGATTTCAAGCCCAAGTATGTTAATTTGATCTCTTTTGATCCAATAACCTTGAGATTCATTGTGTGGAGGCTTTGGTTCTACCAATCCTCTAATGGATCTACAACACCTTTGGTCAACGCGGATCACTTAAACATCGTTGATCATTAAATGGTACTTGTGAGAATTCCAAATGGATGATATACTTGACAAAAAGCAAATGCAACTTGTTGTGTGGAGGCTTTGGTTCTACCAATCCTCTAATGAGTTCCAAATGCAAGCTTCAAGATGGTCATCCAACTAACCAATAATTATTGACTTGCTTTATTTTATGCTTTTATTCTTTTATGCTTTATGCACTATTTATTTCCTAGCATTTTTCATTTCATGTCATTTTTCATTTCATGTCATTTTTCATCTTTGCTCATTTGAGCATTTATATTCTTGCCATTTTATCTTTGCTCACTTGAGCTTTTCTTTTTCCTTTTCCTAAGATACTTAATAACCAACTTAAACCCTAAAAAATTCTTAATGGTACTTGGACTATTTGGTTACTATCTTTGGCATGATGGAGCAGTGGACTTTTTCTTAGACTTAGGATTAGAAACCTTGGCCTATCTTGGATACCTTGTGATCTCATCTGATTATTTTGTCTGGAGTTCTTGAAGTTTACCTCAAGACATTGGGTTGCTTGTTTGTTTTTGTGTGCAAGTTTTTGGTGATTACACTCTTTATTTGTAATCTGAAATTCACCCGCATACAGCTGTTACTCTGCCCAATTTTTGTGAAGACTTAATACATTTGAAGAGGTATAGTATCTTTGATTGCTTGGTTTCACTCCAAAGAATGGGAATTCTATCTTGGCTCATAATGTCAAGTTTTGGCTTCTTGTTGGTTAGATGGTCCTTATCCTTAGCTTCTACCTTATGCTTTAGGATAACTTCTTCTTCTCCTCCCATCTTCTTTAATTTCAAAAATCTTCTCCCTCCTTTTGAAAACCCTTCTTGTTTTGAAACTTAAAACACTTTCATAATAAACTTGGGCTTATGTCCATGCATTTTCAAAAAAAACATTTTCATAAATAAACTTCAATCAATTTAATAATACCTTGACATTTTGTTTGTGAAAAGACTAAAAGTCAATCAATCTCATTTCAAATCATTTTGCCACTTTGGCTTTTACCTTTAAACTTTTCTTAAAAGATTAGGCTCTTGTCAATCCTTGTAGTGATGCAAACAACTATAATTCTACAATATGTAGTGAAGTGAGATATTTTTCACTTGGGTGTTGAGTGAGGCATTGTTGATTTTAAAATCCAAGCCATATCCTCCACTTTGAGATGATGCAAATTCTCCTTTCTCATGATTGTGGGTAGTAAGTATGTTTTCCACACGGACAATGACGATGACGTCTTATCTCATAAAATTAACGACCACACTCGTGTTTCAAATTTTTAAAAGAGGAACTACGTGTACCCTGATCCCCTATTGCACGAAAGGTGGTACGTAGGCACTAAAGGTTCGCAACCGCGATGGGTGCAAAAATCAAAAAATATATTTCTTTTCTCACCTCCACCATCCATTTTTTATATAACACGTTTTTATAGCCAAAATATACAGATTTTACAAAGAGGTTCCTACGGAGTACCGTAGATGTTTAGGGTGCTAATAATTTCCCTTTGCATAACCAACCCTCTTACCTTGAATCTTTCCCCCTCTTTTTGGGTTATTCGCTCTTTTCCCATTCCTTTGGAAACAATAAAGCGCGGTGGCGATTTTTATTTTGATTTGTATAAAGTCTAGTCAATCCAATGGCTTAGTATTGAACATTTCTACCGCTACATAAAAATGGCGACTTCACTGGGGACAAATTGACCTCTTGCTGGTCCATCCCTAAGTGGGTTGAGCTTATCTTTGTTTATATATGTATATGTGCTATTGTTGTTTATGTGTTATATTCTGTATATATGTTTGTTTGGATTTTCCTGGTTTTCAGGGTGCTTGGTGATTACTCATAAGTCCTATACTCGGACTTGGGCAAACTTTAAGATAGGACGGGCGGTATAGTCATGTTAACTTTGAGGGAGTAATCCCAAAAAAGGAGGCATGAGATCCCCCACTCAGTGGAGGCCCTTTAACTGTAGTGTCGTTTACCGAGTAATCCGGAAGACGTACTGCTTTCGGCCTGGGAGCCTGCTGAAACTGAGGACCGTAGAATACCAAACCCATCTTGGCCTTTTAGGTGTAGAGAGGAAGCTATGATGGAGTAATCTGGAAATAGTTATCACGCGATACTACGCTCAGACGAGTCTTTCTTGAGAATATTACTAATTACCGAGTTAATCAGGAAGTTGGTAATATTCAAAGGAAGGATGTAGACTCTGGGAACCTCTAGAACCTTGTTCGGCAGGTGATAACCTCTTAGACCAATACCTTATGGGTAGTACCTTAGACCTCATGCTCATGACGTTGAACCTATGAACCCTATATGTGTGATCTTGTGTGTGATTGTTGCATCATGCATCCATTCACTCATAAGCATCTTTTGAAGACAAAAATATTTCAAGGGATTTAAAGGTTGACTATTTGTGAATATCTCAGGTACTTTTGACCATGGATCCTGGAAAGAGAAAGACCGGGAAATACAGTTTCAAGGATCCCAAGATAGATGAGTTGATCAGTCTAATTCCAGAGATCGAGTGTTCTGCAGACTTTCGGAAGAAGTATAGATCCATTATTCCTCTCATGAAGTTGAAGATGAATGAGGGTATTCTCTCTACCTTGGTCCAGTTCTATGATCGGGTGTATCACTGCTTTACTTTTCCCGATTATACGTTGATGCCTACACTGGAGGAGTATTCTCATCTATTGGATTTACCCGTTACCGATCGTGTTCCTTTTACTGGTTTGGAGGGTGAGCCAAAACCAAATGAGATAGCTACTTTGATTCATCTGGAGAAGTCTGAGGTTGAAGCCCATATGACTACCAAAGGAGGGATTAGAGGATTACCATCTCAGTTCTTATTGGAGAAAGCTTGCTACTTTGCCAGAATGAAGAGTACGATTGCTTTTGAGGCCATCTTTGCTCTACTTGCTTATAGGTTGTTCTTATTTCCTAATGTGGACAAGTTTGTTGACATTAACGCTATCAGGATTTTCATGATTGGAAACCCAGTTTCTACACTGTTGGGTGATGCTTATTATTATGTTCATCTTCAGAGTTCTTATCATGGGGGAATGATTATCTATTGCACGCCTTTGTTGTACCGGTGGTTCATCTCTCATATGCCTCAGTCTGATGCTTTTTGGGATTCCAAGAAGGAACCCCGTTGGGCTCCTAAGATCATGGCACTTACTCACTCGGATATTGATTGGTATCATCGAGCTTACCAGGATGTGGAGATTATTGACAGTTGTGGTAGTTTCCCCAATGTACCTCTTCTTGGTACTAAGGGAGGGTTAACTATAACTTGTTCTTGCACGGCGATAACTTGGTTATCCGATGAGGGATAAACTGAATAGCATTCATTTGAGTAGTTTCTTTCTGAAGGAAGGAGAAGACAACAGGGAAGCTAGGGAGCAGATTGGGAAGGCCTGGCGTCACATTCATAAGAAGAGTAGGAAGGATTTGGGACCTAGTGGTGTTGTTTCTTTGGAGCCATATCTTCAGTGGGTCCGATCAAGAGCCATTCAGTTGAAGATGCCATATACTCGGGAGACACCCATGCCTGATCTATTTGTGAAGACCACTCCTCCCTTATTATATGATCTAGAAGAGTTGCGACTTTCTTTGGTTAGGATGCAACAGGAAAGAGATGCTTGGAAGAATAAGTTCTAGACTTTAGAGAGTTCCTATAAAGAACACTTGAAAGAGAAAGATGATTTGATCGAGATCCTTGAGAGTCGAGCAGTAGAGTCTATGGAGAGGCAAGGGGATTTATTTTCTCCTGAGCCTCAAACAGGGGCTGATTGCTCATTTCCTGATCCGAATGATTGGAAGGAGGTTGCCATCAGACATATGGAAGAAAACCAGAGGTTGAGAGCTCAGATTGCCAGGCTCACAGGAAAGCGCCAACGTACAGATTGATCTCCATCAGTTGTTATTCTCGGGATTTTTAGATTGTATTTTCATCTTGTACTTGGGATCATTGAAACTTGTAACCCATTTTGAAGTTATTATAATAAAAGTTTTCAGTATTTCAAATGCGTTATTATTTTGATGTTTGCAATATGTCTATAAACGTTAAATCCCTTGAAATATTAAATAATCATCATATGCATTGCATATCATGCATCATATTTCACATATTTCTTGCATTTATTATGCATATCCAGGTGCCTTACCCAGCTTTTTGCTTCGTTCAGCAAGCTGACTTATCACTACAACACTCGGGCTAACTTTAAAAAGAAGATGGATAACTTGGAACTGGAGAATTATGAGCTACACGAAGAAGTTTCTGCTTTGAAGGCTGGCTTGGCCAATTTGACTACTCTGATGGAAGCTCTGGTGGTTGCTCAGAATCAACCACCGAGTGTTCAACCTCAACCAACAAGGGCAAATGCTGAAGTTCCTGCTGTTCCTGTATCCACTACTCCGACTGTTGTTCAAAACCGCATGCCTAAGGGTTATCCGTGGGGAATGCCAGAGAATTGTGCACCTAAAGGTTTCAATTTGGGCCCCCAAGATGCTCCAGTGGTTCCAAATGTTGTTACTCCAGCACCTCATGTGGTGCATGATGTTCATGTTGCATCTCTTTCGGTGAATTTGGTTCCGTTTATTAATGAAGATGTATGTCGTCCTTTCCCTCCGCCGAGTGAATACTTGGGTCTTTATGACATAATGGATGATTTCCAAGAGCGGTTTGATAGAATGCAAAGAGAATGAAGGCTCTTAGGGGAAAAGAGTTATTTGGGCAGAATGTGAATGAGTTGTGTTTGGTCCCGAATGTCAAAGTTCATGCTAAGTTCAAGGTCTCGGAGTTTGAGAAGTACAAAGGCAACACTTGCCCTCGTGCTTACTTGGTGATGTATGTAAGGATAATGTCTACCCACACCGATGATCAGCGTCTGCTGATTCACTTTTTCCAGGATAGTCTAACCGGCGTAGTGTAGAAATGGTACATGAGTTTAGACAGCGCCAACATCCATAACTTTAATGATTTGGGAGAAGCATTCATAAAACAATACAAGTACAATGTGGACATGGCGCCCGATCGTGAGCAACTTAGAGCCATGGTTCAGAAAGACAGAGAATCGATCAAAGAGTACGCGCAGAGATGGTGCGAAGTGGCTGCACAAGTGATTCCTCCCATGGAGGAGAAGGAAATGACTAAAAATTTTCTAAAGACGCTAGGCGCTTTCTACTATGAAATAATGGTAGCAAGTGCCCCAAGTGATTTTACAGAGATGGTAGGAATGGGTGTCCGCCTAGAAGAGGCAGTAAGAGAAGGTCGTTTGGCAAAGGGTGAAGGATCTAGAGGTGTGAAAAAGCCAGCTTATGGGTTCACAAAGAAGAAAGAGGGGGATACAAATGTTGTCATACAAGAGAGGAGAGTGAACACTCCTAGAAGGAATTATCAGCGTCACCAGCAAGTTGCTTCAGTTACTCTTGTTATGAATGCCAATCCGACTACCGTTGCTTATCAAAGATAGTCCCAGCAGGGGAACCAAGGGAATAATCAGAGAAGGGAGAACTACGACCCTATTCCCATGAGTTATGCAGAGCTACTACCAGCATTGATTCAGAATAAGTTGGTCTAGACACGACCACCTCCCGCCATACCATCACCATTACCTTGGTATTACAAAGCAGACCAGACGTGTGCCTTTCATGAGGGAGCACCAGGGCATAGTGTTGAAAATTGTTATCCTTTGAGGACTGAAGTGCAAAGGTTGGTGAAGTCCGGAATTTTATCTTTCAAAGACATGAGACCTAATGTGAAAGGAAATCCTCTACCCAAGCACGGTGGGGTGAATGTTGTGAATATGGTGGCCGGTTGTCCAGGTGACTTCCGGATTTTTGACATTAATTTGGTTAGAGGGGATTTGGTAAAGATGCACGCAGACCTCTGTGAATTCAGTTATTATACGCATGACCACGCTGGTTGTGCTATTTGTAGTACAAACATACAAGGTTGCGAGAAGATAAAGGCTGCTTTACAGGAGATGATGGATGAAGGTCTAATTCATATAATCAGGCCTAGGGCAGAATATGAAGAGGAAGTTAATATGGTTTCTGGATGTCTGGGTGAATTCATAATTTTTTTAAGTAGAGCATTTGAATGAAGATCTCGTACAGTTGCATGCTACCTTCTGTCGTACTGCTGGTCAGGTGGAACACCAATATGGATCATGCGTAGTTTGTTGTCAAGACCCCCGAGGATGTTCTATTATGAGAGAGAGTGTTCAATTGCTGTTAGACAATGGAACTATCAAGATCATAGGTCAGAGAGATGATTATCACGAGATTGATATGGTTGAAGTTTGTTTGATGGGAGAAGAGTCAGAAGAAGCATATGCCTCTGCGGATGACTATTTATGTTCAGACGAAGATTTGTTTGCTGCAAATGGTCTGTTGAGGGCTGATTGTGTCGAGGAAGGTGTAAACATCATTGTACCTTATTTTGGTGCACTCGCTCATCTTGAGGTGGAGTACCATAGAAAACTAGTTGTTACCCCATTGGTAATTAGTCTTCCAGGACCTATTCCCTATAAATCAGATAAGGTTGTGCCTTACAAATACAACGCTACAATCTTAGAAGATGGGGTGGAAGTTCCCATCCAGCCAATGCCATATGTTGGAAATATAGCTGATAATAGCAGGGTGACCCGTAGTGGTTGCGTGTTTGCGCCAGTTATTAGAAGAGACGTTGTTGCTGAAAAGAAAATTGTTGAGAACGATGAGCCTAAGAAGGCTGCAGGAGAGACTAGTGGAGCTACGTTAGAGAAAGAATTGGATGATATATTGAAGATAATTAAAATGAGCGACTACAAAATTGTGGACCAACTATTGCAGACTCCTTCAAAGATATACATCTTAGCTTTATTGATGAATTCCTCCGCTCATAGAGAATCACTGATGAGAGTACTAGACCAAGCTTTGGTAGAGAATGACATGCCATTAGATCAATTTAGCAATGTAATTGGAAACATTACATCATGTAACAACTTAAGTTTCTGCGATGATGAGTTACTAGATGAAGGGAGGAATCACAACCTGGCCCTCCACATATCTATGAACTGCAAGAATGATTCGCTATCCAATGTGCTAATTGATAACGGATCCGCGTTGAATGTTGTACAGAGAAGTACTCTCATGAAGTTAAAGTATCAGGGAACACCTATGCGCCCGAGTGGCATCATTGTGAAGGCTTTTGATGGGTCGAGGAAATCTGTCATCGGTGAGGTGGACTTACCCATCCATATAGGACCACACTTGTTCTTGATAACTTTCCAGGTAATGGACATTATTCCCACGTATAGTTGTTTGCTAGGACGGCCATGGATACACGAAGCAGGGGCTGTCACTTCAACTATGCACCAGAAGCTAAAATTTGTGCGTGAAGGGAAGGTAGTGATCATAAATGGGGAGCAGGTGTTGTTGATATCCCATCTATCCTCTTTCAGTATTGTAGAAGCGGATGAGGCTGCTGTTGGAACCCAGTTCCAA
Organism: Vicia faba; assembly: GCA_948472305.1. Taxonomy (NCBI): domain Eukaryota; kingdom Viridiplantae; phylum Streptophyta; class Magnoliopsida; order Fabales; family Fabaceae; genus Vicia; species Vicia faba. Next base: position 37,132,080 of record OX451739.1, on the reverse strand, counting down.
GTCCTATCCATTGATAACATAAGGAAGAATGAGAATTCCGTGGTCTCGCTGAAGGACACGCAGCAGGTTATGCACAATGGTCATAATGCAGTTTGGGGATGACTTGTCGACCCACCTGTGAACAAGAACATAACTGGCTTGGGTTTCTCTTCGAGGAATGGCGAAGGCGAATGTTTGAAGTCAAAATCTTCTGTGAACAGTTATCATGATGTTTTCCGCAGTGGAGGCTACCTTCATCCGATTGGTTCTGGAACTAATGTTGTTGAAGAGGATAAAGCAGAGCAGGAAGCACCGAATTATATGACGCATGGATTCCGAGTTCAGAACTGGGTCACCATTGATGTTCCTTCTTGCATACATGTTTCAAAGTAATTTTTTTTGTTAATCTGCTTCTTTCTTTTGAAAAGCTTTCACTCTGCCCGAGGTGGAAGTATTAATGTTGTAGGGCTTATCTATTTGTTATAATTGTTAAGATCATTAATAAAAGTTGTCTTTGCTTCCAAAATAATCTCTTTTATTTTCTTCCTTTTTCTTGGGAAATGGTAATAAAAAAAACCTTTCAAAATAAATAATAACTGAAAATTAATATGCATGATCACTTGCTATATGTGTCAGTTTCTAAAAACAATCATAAATCATATGTGCAGATTAATTAAAAAACTCGTTGAATACAATGACCCTGCACCCTCTCCCAACTTTGATTGTCATGTGTTTTGGGCTGAAGAAGAAGATTATGATGAGATTCCAGAAGAGGTCTCACGGTTGCTTGAACATGAGGAAAATGACATTCAGCCATATAAGGAGCCTTTGGAAGTGGTTAATTTGGATTCATAATGTAGGTGTTTAGGTATTGGCTTGCATTTTTGGTAAATCCCAAGTGTATGTGTGAATGTCATGACTGATGTCATAACATTCTAGTTCTGTTTGTACTGACTCATTAGGTACCTTTGCAGAAAAATATTGTAATTGAAGTACTGATGTTTATAAGTGTGTATCTGAGCATTTTGCAAAATGATCACATTTTGCTAAATCAGCAGACAGGTTTTCTCAGATGTCATAACAGATGTTATGACATCCTATTCTGAACTAACAAGTTTGCAGGATGGATAAGTCTGAGTTTTTTCAGGAAATAACTCAGTCTTTCCTGAACAGAATCCTGCGTTTTCTGAGGGGTAACCTAGCTCAACCCTAACCTGGTTAATAAAGTCCTGTGACCTGGTCTTTAGGTCAAACGGAATTAACCCTAGGTTTTTGTGGAAACCCTAACTGAAGTTGCAGCTGCTATATATTCAACAGAGCTGCTGTTTTTCAAGGCATCCCTCTTGATTGATCAGAAGATCATTTGTAATCTGTATAGATTTGATTATTGTACTCCAAGCAATTATCATTGTGATAAGTGCCTTGGAATAGGTTTCTAATTGTAAGGGTTGTGTAGCACTCAAAGCTTTGAAGCAAGAGTGTTTGAATGTTCCGTGACTAAAGCTGTGAAGCAGAGTCAAGTTAGCTGTGTGCATCACTCAAAGCTGTGAAGCACGAGTGATTGTGTTGCTTGATTAAAAAGCTGTGAAGCTTAATCAAGTGTTTGTTTTTGAAGAGTGTCTTCATCAATTCTTAAGTCAAATTGGTTTATGTATCACTGCTGTGATTGAGGGGGAGTGAGTAGGAACTCAGGTTTAAGTAGTACTTAGATTGGAATTGCATTGGGTAGGTCTTAAGTGAAGGAGATAAACTGGTTGGTTTATTCCTGAATTAAAATCTCTTATAGTGGATTTCCTCCCTGGCTTGGTAGCCCCCAGAGTAGGTGTTGTTGCACACTGAACTGGGTAAATAATTGACTGTGTTCTTTATTGCTTTTGTATTTACTGTCATATAGTAAGTCAGATACGGTGTCATAACATTGAATGTGACATTGAGTATCTGCAGCCAGAATTTCAATTGGTATCAGAGCAGGCACCCTGCCTGTATTACTGGGTGAGATCTAGGGATATCACTTTCTGGCACTATGGACAAAGAAGGAGTTTTTGGAAATAGACCACCCATTCTGGATGGAACTAATTATGACTACTGGAAACCTCGTATGATTGCCTTCCTAAAATCTCTGGACAAAAAGGCTTGGAGAGCTGCTGACAAAGGATGGATTCATCCCACCATAACTGAGATAGATGGGACAATCAGTCTGAAGCCTGAGGAAGATTGGAGTAAAGAAGAAGATGAGTTAGCTCTGGGAAATTCAAAAGCTTTAAATGCCTTGTTCAATGGAATTGATAGAAACATTTTCAGACTAGTACATCAATATGAACTGGCCAAGAAAGTTTGGGACACTCTCAAAACTACTCATGAGGGCACTTCCAAAGTAAAAATGTCAAGGCTTCAGATGTTGACTACCAAATTTGAGAATCTAAAAATGATGGAAGATGAAACCATTCATGAGTTTCACATGAACATCTTGGAGATTGCCAACACCTCAGGAGCACTGGGAGAAAAGATGTCAGAAGAAAAACTGGTGAGGAAGATTCTCAGATCCTTGCCTAAAAGATTTGCAATGAAGGTAACTGCCATAGAGGAAGCCCAGGACATTAGCAAGTTGAAAGTGGATGAACTTATTGGGTCTCTTCAGACTTTTGAGATGGGGATCACTGATAATGGTGACAAGAAGAACAAAAGCATAGCACTTGTATCCAACACTGATGTTGAATACAAGGAGGATGAAGAAGAAAACATATCAGAAGCTATTGCCATGCTTGGAAGACAGTTCAACAAGCTCATCAAAAGAATGGATCCAAAGTCAAGGTCTAATGTTCATAACATTCCCTCTGACATTGACAGTTCCAGCAGAAGACCAAGGTCAGAAGATAAGGGAAACCAAGGCAGAGGTATTCAATGCCATGGATGTGAAGGATATGGACATATTCGAGCTGAATGTCCTACCTTTCTTAAGAAACAAAAAAAAGGAATGACTGTTACTTGGTCTGACTATGATTCAGAAAGTAATTCTGAAGAAGAATCTGCCAAACTAGTTACTGCCCTAACTAGTGTTTGTACTTCTTAAAGTGACACTAGTGATGAAGAAGTGACATTTGAAGAACTGGCTGATACCTACAAGAAATTGTGTATCAGAAGTGCTGAAGTCTGTGTGCAGAATGAGAAACAAACAAAACTCATTATAAAGCTGGAGACTGAAAAAAGGGCAAATCTTGAAACTATAAGTCATCTAGAAGGAGAAGTTCAATTGCTGAACTCACAACTGAATCAAATGACCAAATCTGTCAAGATGTTGACAAATGGAACAGACAAATTGGAAGAGATCCTTCAGGTTGGACAAAATGTGGGAAATAAATCTGGACTAGGATTTATGGAAGCAAAGAAATCTGGTACTGGTAAGCAAATGTCAAAACAGATGTCTCAACACAGCTCTCAACATCAGGAACATAGACACATGAAGAAAAGGTACCAAAGATGGAAATGTCATCATTGTGGGAGATATGGTCACATAAAGCCCTTCTGCTTCAGACTACATGGATATCCTAATCAGAACTCAGGTGTCAAACCTAAGTCTAAGAAGGTACCACATGCTCCTAAATGGAAGAAAAAGGCTACTGCACTGATAGCTCACACTTCCCTGAGGGTCTCTGCAAAGGAAGATTGGTATTTTGACAGTGGATGTTCCAGACACATGACTGGATTCAAAAATCTCCTCAATAATGTTATGCCTCACACCACCAGTTTTGTGACCTTTGGAGATGGTGCTAAAGGTGAAGTCAAAGGAGTTGGTAATTTGGACTGCCCTGGAGTTCCAAGTCTGAATAAAGTACTGCTGGTAAAAGGGTTGACTGCTAATCTCATTAGTATCAGTCAATTATGTGATCTAGGATTCAAGGTCAACTTCTCAAGATCTGAATGTCTAGTAAGTAATGAAAAACAAGAAGTTGTAATGAGAGGAATCAGATCCAAAGATAACTGTTACGTGTGGCAGCCTGAGAACACTGATATCTCCACTATGTGTCAAATCATCAAAGAAGAAAAAGAGATGAAACTGTGGCAGCATAAGCTTGGTCTCCTTCATCTAAGAAGAATGAAAAGAGCTATTTCTATGGAAGCTGTCAGAAGAACTTCAAAACTACAGGTTGATAATATTTGTGATGTGGAAAATAAACTTGAAGAAGGATGTATTGTCAGAATCTTAAGTCATCTTGACAAGGATGTTGGAAATAACAAGTCTAATAAATTCTGTTCTCAAAACATCTGGTCAAAACAGATGCTCCCTGAGTACAATGTTACACAAGATGTTGTGACATTGTGTTGTGACAATCTGAAAACAATCAACATTTCCTTGAACCATATTGACTTTGAAGAGAAGAAGTCATTTAAACTGGAACATAGTTTCTCTAAGCTTCAGCTGACTGATTCTTCTACCAAGGCTCTTGTTGGAAATAAACTTGAAAATTTGAGGGGCAGGTTGGGTATTCACCAACATAAGAAATTATAGCAATTAATTTTGCTTAAAACAAAGGTTGAAGGAATTAACTTTATTAAGTCTGTCATTGGTGGGTTAATCTTATACTTTCACAATTCTTTCAAAATCTTTAAGAAGTTGAAAAGACTCCCTTTTACCCTCTACCTCTCTCGTCCTTGCAACCTGTTTTCTCCTCTCAATCAAAGATCTTTCTTAAACTGCTACCATTACTCAAAGTCAATCAAAATGTCTCAGACATCGCCTTCAACCATGGCAACTTCGTCATCCTCATCATCGTCATCATCTGACCAAGATTCTAGGGCAATCACCACATGCATAGAATCTAAAGTTCTTGAGGTCACTCCTCTCAGAGAGATGGCAACTGACCCAGCCAAAGTCAAAAAACTCAGAACCAGACATGCAGGAAGAGCTCAAGCTACAGCCTCTGGTAATTCTTCTCATCCTTCGTCTTCTGTACCTAATTGAGAAGGATCAGTTCAAGTTCACCAAGCTATTGCTAGGCTGGTTACTAGTATACTGAGTGGCAACCAATCTGTACCGGGGATTTCTGTCCCTTTAAATCAATCAGAAAGTCCAAATGTGGAAGTTTCTGAAAATGTAAATGTCTCTGAGAATGTTGTGACACAAAAAGACAACATTCAGAACCTCTCAGAAAAGGCTGTTGATCCACCTATCATTGATGTGGATGAGGATTACTCAGATAATGATCTGATTGCTAATGTGAACCCTAGCATAGCTAGGAGATTGATGAAAAGAAAGAATAGTCAGAATGATAAACCTAATGCTAAGAAATCCAAGGCTGAAGGCATGGCTGAGAAAAGTATTCAGACAAAAGGGAAGAAGGCCCAGGTGCATACTGCTAGACAACCAATCTCTAAGAAGAGTAAAGAACCTGAAACTTCTGATTCTGATGAGGAATCAGAATTTGAGATTGATATTGAAGAAACTCCCATCAGAAGGAAGCTCCCCTCCAGTAAAATTGCTAGAGTGCCTGAAGTGCCAACAGACAACATCTCTTTTCATCATCCTGACAATGCAAACAGATGGAAGTATGTTTGCTTAAAGAGAATAGCCTTAGAGAGAGAACTCAACAATGATGCCTTGGAGTGCAAAGACATCATGGACCTGATCAAGAATGCTGGACTAATGAAGACAGTGATAAAGTTTAACAAATGTTATGAAAATCTGGTCAAGGAGTTTGTAGTGAACTTGTCTAATGATTGTGCTGATGGAAGGTCAGCTGACTTTGAAAGTGTTTTTGTTAGAGGAAGAAGGGTCAAGTTCTCTCCATCAGAAATCAACAAGTTTCTTGGAAGAACAAATGAGGACTGTCCTGATCTAGAGGCAACTGACAATGATATTTGTCTAACCATCACAGCCAGGCAAGTAAAGTGCTGGCCCTTGAAAGGGAAGCTGAATGCTAGTAAACTCAGCATGAAGTTTTCCATCTTGCATAAAGTAGGTGCAGCCAACTGGGTGCCTACAAATCACAAATCAACTATCTCCACAGGATTGGGGAGATTTATCTATGCTGTGGGAACCAAGACTGCTTTTGACTATGGGAGGTACATCTTTGAACAAACTTTAAAGCATGCTGGAAGTTATGCTGTCAAAGGACCAATTGCCTTTCCCTCCCTCCTTTGTGGAATCATCCTTGCACAATACCCTGATATCCTTGTGGCAAGAGATACAGTCTGCAAAAGAGCTCCTGCCCTTGGCCTGCACTACAAACTGTTTCAGGGATCTCATGCTCCAGACATTGTCATAACATCAGCTGAGACATCGTCTGTGAAGACCCAGTCCAAGACATCAGATGTCATAGCTGTTTTAAAAGAAACTTGCAAAGAGCTGGATGCTAGAAAAAGGACCCTAGAAACTCTAATTGCCAGGCTAGAAAAGGAGGAAGCTGAAGAAAACAGAAGGGAAGAAGGTGAAGGACATCTCAACATTGAAGAAACTAGCTCCTCTGAGTCTGATGACAGTGCTTGAAGGTTGATTGCTGTTTGGTGGTGTTGCTGGTTGGTGCTGATATCTGGTGGAGTTTGGAAGTGTATTCAGATGTTTTCTGCTGCTGCTCTTATTATTTTGTTTTGGATAACTGTATAATTTTATGAACATGTATCTTTGGCCCATTTGTGGCTAAAGAGGGGGAGAATATTTTGGTACTTACTTAATTAGTACTTGACATTCTATTTTTCTGCTGTCACTTATTTCTGCTGCTATCTATCTCTGATTGCTTAGGGTCTTTAGCCAAAAATCTGCCAAAGGGGGAGTTTGTAGGTGTTTAGGTATTGGCTTGCATTTTTGGTAAATCCCAAGTGTATGTGTGAATGTCATGACTGATGTCATAACATTCTAGTTCTGTTTGTACTGACTCATTAGGTACCTTTGCAGAAAAATATTGTAATTTAAGTACTGATGTTTATAAGTGTGTATCTGAGCATTTTGCAAAATGATCACATTTTGCTAAATCAGCAGACAGGTTTTCTCAGATGTCATAACAGATGTTATGACATCCTGTTCTGAACTAACAGGTTTGCAGGATGGATAAGTCTGAGTTTTTTCAGGAAATAACTCAGTCTTTCCTGAACAGAATCCTGCATTTTCTGAGGAGTAACCTAGCTCAACCCTAACCTGGTTAATAAAGTCTTGTGACCTGGTCTTTAGGTCAAACGGAATTAACCCTAGGTTTTTGTGGAAACCCTAACTGAAGTTACAGCTGCTATATATTCAACAGAGCTGCTGTTTTTCAAGGCATCCCTCTTGATTGATCAGAAGATCATTTGTAATCTGTATAGATTTGATTATTGTACTCCAAGCAATTATCATTGTGATAAGTGCCTTGGAATAGGTTTCTAATTGTAAGGGTTGTGTAGCACTCAAAGCTTTGAAGCAAGAGTGTTTGAATGTTCCGTGACTAAAGCTGTGAAGCAGAGTCAAGTTAGCTGTGTGCATCACTCAAAGTTGTGAAGCACGAGTGATTGTGTTGCTTGATTAAAAAGCTGTGAAGCTTAATCAAGTGTTTGTTTTTGAAGAGTGTCTTCATCAATTCTTAAGTCAAATTGGTTTATGTATCACTGCTGTGATTGAGGGGGAGTGAGTAGGAACTCAGGTTTAAGTAGTACTTAGATTGGAATTGCATTGGGTAGGTCTTAAGTGAAGGAGATAAACTGGTTGGTTTATTCCTGAATTAAAATCTCTTATAGTGGATTTCCTCCCTGGCTTGGTAGCCCCCAGAGTAGGTGTTGTTGCACACTGAACTGGGTAAACAATTGACTGTGTTCTTTATTGCTTTTGTATTTACTGTCATATAGTAAGTCAGATACGGTGTCATAACATTGAACGTGACATTGAGTATCTGCAGCCAGAATTTCACATAAGAAGATCCGAAGGAAGTCAAGATTGGAGCATCGTTGTATCCTGATGTAAGGAGCAGAATGATTGAGTTTTTGAAAGAGTATGTGGATATTTTTACTTGGTCTTATCAAGATATGCCTGGTCTAGATACAGACATTGTCAAGCATCATTTTCCGTTGAATCCAGAGTGTCCGCTAGTTAAACAAAAGTTGAGAAGAACCCACCCGGATATGGCAGTAAAGATCAAAGAGGAGGTCCTAAAACAGATTAATGCTAGTTTTCTTGTGACATCAGTGTATCCTCAATGGATCGCCAATATTGTCCCAGTACCGAAAAAAGAAGGAAAAGTCTGCATGTGCGTAGATTACAGAGATCTAAATAAAGCTAGTCCAAAAGATGATTTTCCATTTCCTCACATTGACATGTTAGTGGATAGCACCTCAAAATTCAAGGTATTCTCGTTCATTGACGGATTTTCCGGGTATAATCAAATAAGAATGGCTCCAGAGGACATGGAAAAAACAACGTTTATCACACCCTGGGGAACATTCTATTACAGAGTGATGCCCTTCGGGTTGAAGAACGTTGGTGCAACGTACCAGAGGGCTATGAAAACCCTATTCCATGATCTGATGCACAAATAAATCGAAGTATATGTTGATAATATGATTGCCAAATCCCAAACTGAAGAAGGGCATATAGAAGATCTGTTGAAGTTGTTTCGGCGTTTGAGGAAGTATCGTCTCCGCCTGAATCCAAATAAATGCACCTTCGGAGTTAGATCGGGGAAATTTTTGGGTTTTATTGTTAGCCAGAAAGGAATTGAAGTTGACCCTGATAAAGTCAAAGCAATTCAAGAAATTCCAGCACCAAGAAATATAAGTGTTCTTCGTTTCAGCTCTTTCGTTTGGCCTTTTGGCCTCTTTCGACACAAGCTTGGCTTGCGTCCTTCGACTGGGCATGGGCCTCTGGCACATTTTGGTTTGGATTCACAAAGGAAAAAGCCTCTTGTAATCTATTTCATTTCCAAGGCAAAAGGCTCTCTTTTAACATCCTTCGATTTGCACTTTTTGTTCCCTATATGCCTCTTTCGAATCTGAACATTTTGTCCTCCTACATGCACCTTTCGTTTGGACATGTTGGTTCCCTTTATACAAGCTTCGTTCGAACATAGATCTTTTACGTGTTGGCATGAAGTCACAAGACAGGGACCCTCTATGTACACTCTTTCGTTTGACCACATGTAACCCCTGGCATGCAAGCCTTCGATTGGACATAAGCCACCTTCACACAAAAGCTTCGATTGGAGTTTTGGTTCCCTTCGAATCAGCATCTTTCAAACCCATCTCTGAATCCTTCGATGCAGTCTTCTTTAGTACATTTCTAGAACTCTTCGACACAAATGGGAAATAGGGTTTTGAAAGGACAACTGATCAAATCTGTGGACCCTGCTACGTGATCTTACTTTACAAGCCTTAATGCTTGTATTTCACTCCATAATTAATTTATTACATCCTGGATTAAGCTATTGTCCAGGTGATTAAGCCTTTGTCCAGAAGTTTTTTGCGTGAAAGTGAACTTACTAAGTACAAATCTTGTCCCAAAGCCCATGCTTTGCTAAAATCATGTTGGTATTTCACCATAAGTCAGGGAAGTCAGCCCCTTTTAACCAACAACTTCAGTACTTCACCTTGGGATCTTTGAAAATCTGACATAGCTTAATATTCACGTTTCAGCCAAGCCACATCTTTGTTTAAACTTCCAAACCTTTTCTCTATAAATAGAGGAACCATTGACAAAGAAAGGGTCCAGATTTTTACTAGAGAGAAAAATCATAAAAAATCCTCAAGCACTAAAAACTCTCCCATATTCTTAAACTCCCATATTCTCAAACTCCCATATTCTCAAACTCTCCAACATTCTCAAATCTTCAAAACTCTAAGATTTTTCATAAAAAAGTCTCAGTGGTGTACCTTTCGATTTACTTCTGTAGCGATAAAAAATATAGCAGGGTAAATCGGAGATCGAATTATTGATTAATTCGTCTCACAAAAGCAAGAGTCGCCACCGCGCTTTATTGTTTCCAAGGGAAAAGGGGAAAGAGCGAAATAAAACCCTAAAATATGCAATGTAAATTAATACTTTTAAAAGTAATGAAAATACAAGGCGTTTTGAAAAGAGGTCTATGGTTCGGGGGTTGGTTATACAATGGGAAGGTATTAGCACCCAATGTATCTATAGTATTCTATAGAAACCTTTTGAAATATCTGTTTATTAAAATGTTCGTTTGATTAAAGATAAATTGTTTTGGCCGAAAAGAGGTACGGATGGGTTTTTGAAGGTACGACGACCTAATGTCGAAGTTTTGGCTTAAAAGGTATAAGTTTTGAAAAGATTGAATATTTGGGGAAAAATTGTCTTAAGTTTTAATGAAATGAAGATATTCGCGTGATTGGACTTGAGGACATGTAGTCAACAAATTTAATCATTTTTTCTCTTGGATTTAGACGTAAACAGAATAACCAAATAACGATGAAATAATCAAGCAGAAAATTAGATAGATAATGATTAAATAGCTAACTGATATATAACCACAACAATGATTAAATAACAGACTAAATGGTGTGAACATGCATTTTTATATTTTTATTTAATATGTACAAAGCAAGAGAATTAATTAAAGAAAATAAAATGTTTTTTTAAAATCTTCTATTTTTATGCATTTTTTTTAGTATTAAGATAAAGTATTATTTAAGAATTAATAAATAGTTCTAAACTAAATTAAAACTTAAAAGCTATTAACTTAAATCTAATTAAAAATAATACTAAAAATTACTAAATTAATCCTAAACTTAAACTAATGAAATTGGTCAAATTATTAAAATTATCTAATTAAATTACACCTCTATTTGATTAAACTTACTAATTAACTAAATTAATAACATTCTAAAAAAAAGTTAATAGAAAGTAAATAGAAGGAGAGGTATCAAAAAAAAAGAAATAAAGGGGATAGACAATAAACCATTGCATGGGCTAAAGGGTTTTTAAAGGGCCCAATCAAAACAAACAGAAATGGGGTGGGGGGTTCTAGTAGAAATTCGTTTGGTTTTTTTAGGTTTTAAGAAATGGGTTAAGCCCAATTATTCCATAACTTGTTAGGGTTAAACATATTTGTTTTAGTTTGGGGAAAAAAAGGGGTTAAGGTTACAGCGCTGCTACTCTTCGTTCACGCGTTCTTCTTCGCTCGTCTTCTTCGTTGCCCTCATGCCCGCTTCTGAACTTCCCTTGCCCGAGCCACCAACGCCACTTCTGTGTTCTCCTTCCCACGATGAAGCACGCGATAGTTCAAAGGTTAACTTCCGTTTTTATCGCTTTGGGGTTTTTTATGATTTTTGCATGTTTATGATTTACATCCATTTTGATTCTGACTCTATTTTTTACATGTGGTTTCTGTTGAGATGGTGGAAAGGAAAAAGAAAAAGCATAGCTACCTTTATGAAGGAGGAGGAAGAGGCGTTCCGGAGGCTTGCTGACGGAGGAGTGAAGCGCGGTGGCTTGGAGTCCTGGTATTTCGTTTCTTACTTCTTTAGTTTGGTGATGAAATCCTGAAAACAAAACTTTATCCTCTTCCTCTTGCTGCTTCGTATGCTTCTTTTCCTTCTTCTTTCTGTGGGCTTGCTGAGTGGTCTTGATGATGATTATCTGAGAGTTTGTTACCTTTTGAATAACTTTGCTTGTATGAATATTCTGAGTTGTCTTGAAAATGGACCCTGTGATGGTTCGAGTTGCTTTGTATATTTGTTTTGACTCTGGTTCTAAAGTCTTGACAGTTTGTGTTTGAGCATGGTTTCGATTGGGGCTGGAAACAGGTTTGACAGGGTATTGTTTGTTTTGGGATAATTTTCTGGTTAAGCTATGGGCGTGTATGGCTTGTATGTTTGTATCGGTTTAAAGGCTTCAGGCAGGTACCTGGTACGAGTTTTGGCCTTGGATATTTGGGAAGGTATGAGGGTTTTAGGCTTTACTGGTTGTTGCTTTGATGAGGCTTTACTGGTTTTCCGGTTAGGCTTGAAAACAGGTTGAACAGGTTTTATGGTTTTAGGCCATACTGGTTTTGGTTGGACAGTCTAGTGTTTTTCTGGTTTTTTAAGCCATGGTTATTGGTTTTGAGATAGCAGGTTCTTGAGGTTTTGGTCTTGAGACAGCAGGTTCTTGAGGCTTTTTTTTTACCTTAAGAATTGACTTGGTATTTGTTTGACAGTTTTGAGTTTTTAAGGCTTGAAAACAGGTTTTGAACTCTGAACTTCTCTTGAAGAGTTTGTTGTTATAATAACAGTTTGCTGGCCTCTTTTTTTGACATTTCAGGTTTTGTATATTTAACTATTTCCTCTTGATATCTCTGCACTCTTACTGCTCCATTCAGTTTGCTTTACATCCTTTTATGCTTCCCTTTTTTACTATGCTACTGCAGTTTTGTATTATATCCCTTTTCTGCCTAAGGCCAAAACCTGTAAAACCCACACTCTTTCTCTCTTCTCTCTCCTTAGTACAGTTTGAAACATTAAAATGATGTATGTACTTTGTGTTCTGAAAAAGCAAAGCTGGAAAATGATGAAATTAGGAAATACTTGCTTGCATAAGTTTTGATTTGCACACTTCCTCTTTGCCATCTGCATTGTACAGTATGGAGCCTTGTGTTTTTGGCCTCTTCCCATACATTGGGTAGTTTACATTGGACTTGGCTTTGAACATGTAACTTTGACTTGGTTACTTGCATATGCTGTTGAACTATGCATTTTTTTGACAATTGAAATGTGCAATTGATTTTGAACTATGCAGTTGGTTTTGAAATATGCAGTTGGTTTTGAAATATGCAGTTGGTTTTTGAAATATGCAGTTGGTTTTGAAATATTGAATTTGTGCATAATTTTAACTTGTGCATTCATATTTATCAAAAAAATATTCATCCCTTTTTGTGAACCGGGAGAAATCCCGTGATTTGCAAAGAGGGTAAAAAACTGATTCCAGTCGTTTGCTTTTAATGATGAACGATAAATTAATCGTCTGCTTTTAATTATATATCTTATTTCTGACTTTTTTTCTTTTAATTCTTTTGCAGGTAAAATCAAATGAGCATCAAAGAAGTATTGGATAGAAGATGAAGATTTAGAACTTAGAAAAAATTAGGATAGTTTTTATTTCACTTTAAACATTTGTAAAATTATCATTGTAAATACGTTGTAAATAAATACGGTATTTAAACAACAATTGTAACAATTAGAATAAAATGAATAAAACTCCAATATTTTACCAGTTAATTCTTTTCTTCTTTCCAATTATTTACTTTATCATTTATAATTCTTAAAATTATAATAACTGAAAATAAAATTTCAACTATTTAAACTTAGAATAATAAATAATTAAATAAACATTGTTGATCAATTAATAAACTTCTTTTCAAATATTTACTTTATTATTTATAATTCTTTAAATTATAATAACTGAAAATAAAATTTCAACTATTTAAACTTAGAATAATAAATAATTAAATAAACATTGTTGATCAATTAATAAACCTCTTTTCAAATATTTACTTTATTATTTATAATTCTTTAAATTATAATAACTGAAAATAAAATTTCAACTATTTAAACTTAGAATAATAAATAATTAAATAAACATTGTTGATCAATTAATAAACTTCTTTTCAAATATTTACTTTATTATTTATAATTCTTTAAATTATATAATAACTGAAAATAAATTCCAATTATTTAAACTCAGAATAATAAATAATTGAATAAACATTGTTTTAGCATTGATCAATTAATAAATTTAGCGTTTCAAAAATAACCAGCTCTCGACTTGAAAAAGCTATGAATTAAAAAAACTGCTTTGAAAGTTGATAAAAATAGGTCAAAACACTTGCAACGTAATGATGCAGATGGGAGATGGTATCTTAGGTCAAAATTTGGGGTACAACAACTTCCCCTAGACTGAAGCAACCTTCGATTCACGTATCACCATCATATACTCTCTTCGATTCAGTGACTGCCCAAACCAAACAGTAACAGAACTAGCTTCAGGAAGATCCCAGCGAGGCTCCCTCAACCATAAAAGAAGTAACCTACAGCTCTTTCGATCAAACACTTCAAGAGGTAAGTTCTCTCTAAACTTGGAACTCTTTCATTTAAACATCATATGCACATGCCAATAAAGAAAAATGTAGATATTTCTAGACTATGTTTTAGCATTAGATTCTGACTGCTCTTATGCTGAAAACTCAACCTTAATTAGTTATAATTTGGACTTTGAGACCCATTGGTTTTTGTGCTAACCCCTGGACTGTAGTTATGTTTGGATGTTGCATTTTAAGAACTTGAGACAGGTTTGTTATACCCTTCAATTGGCTAGTTGCACAAGCCTTTCGAATCACAATTTGAGGGCCTAATATGCTTACAAGGAGTCAGCAAGGAGCCTGTGGAAAAGCCAGAACCTTGTTTGTTTCCAGACCTCAGACGAAATCCATAACCTTTCCGTTTCCATGCCTCAAAAAAAAGATAGAACCACTGACTCCAACCCCCAGTCGAAGGAGACAAAGGAAAATCGAAGGGCATGACTCCACTGACTCCAACCCCCAGTCGAAGGAGACAAAGGAAAATTGAAAGCCATTCCCTCACTGCTTTCAACCCCCACTAGAAGGAGGCAGAAAGGCAGATTGTATCTTATACTGGTTCCAGGCCCAGTCGAAAGGCACAACATGTTGTCCCACTGGTCCCAATCGAAAGGCACAACATGCTGTCCCACTGGTCCCAATCGAAAGGCACAACATGCTGTCCCACTAGTCCCAATCGAAAGGCACAACATACTGACCGTGAGGCCTCAGTCGAAAGTCATGCCTTCACCCTTTTCAGGCCAAATCGAAGAGATCCAGAAAGTGCAGAATCAAAGGGTTTTCTGCCTCAATCGAAAGACCCTCATTTTTCTTGCTTTTATTTTATTTTTGCCTTTATATTTTCATGCAATTCAATATGGTTGTAATAGTGTAGGATTTTATTTTTCTGCGCTTTATTACTTTTATATGCTTGCTAGTAAATAGGATATGTATGGTAAGATAAAATCAACAAGTAGACAATCACTAATAAAAAACAAAGCATGAAAATAACACACATGCACACTTGCACCCCTAGGGTTTCAGTCCACTTGTTGCCTTCAAAAATGGGCCATGATATGCATGTCAAGCACTTTGGCAAAACAAAAACAAAACAAAAGATCATAGTCCCTCAATGACGCTATCTGAGTTGCCTAAACAAAATGATCAAGTCCCTCAAGAAAATTGCCAAAAATACTTGACACCATTGCTATCATGGTCTATACGATGACCCGCGCCTGTCCCGTTTAACATCCTAACACAAGGTTGTTCACCAAATACAATGGTGAAGCAACATTGTTAAAAGGGTTAAAAACATAAGAAAGATCTTTGAGTAAAATAGGGTAGACAACTCTTAGTTACTTGATCAAAGCTTGCAAAAACATCCTTGTTATCTTCAAAACACACTTCACAACACAATTTCAAAACCCTACTTTCAAACATTGGAAACTTTTCAAAAGACAAAAAACACCTTTGTATACATTCAAACAAGAATCATTACAAAGGTTGCCACAATGATGGCCTCTTTTCAAAACATCTTTCAAAACCACACACAAAGCACCATTTCAAACAATTGAAAAGCAAAGCAAGTGATCTAAGCAAGTAACTAAGACCCCATGGATAACCATGGATAGAAAGGGTGCTAATACCTTCCCTTTCTATAATCTACTCCCCAAACCCAAGAAAACATCTCAAAGGTCTTTCCTGTGCTTTTTGACCTTTCCATTGGATAAAATAAAAAGTCGATGGCGACTCTTGCTAAATTGAACATTTTCAAACACAAACGCAAAATCCCAAGTCAGTTCTCCCACCGTATCACACTTAAGAAAAATTAATGAAAACTATGGACACGGTTAGCTTTAGGGCAATGATATCTACATTTTTCATTCACAAATAAATCATTGGTGATACCTGTATGAAAAGTTCCAAAGTTAGAAAACTTACCTTGCAAGAGGGTATCAGGTTTGAAGTTTGAGAAGCTTTCAGTGAGTTCCAATGATTGGGTTAGCTTCCTCAAGTTCCCAAGAAGCTAATGGGATGCTTAGCTTGAGCTGAAAGTGCCTGAGGAGTTTTGTTGAAGTCCAAGTGCAACGCTCTGTTTTTGAAAATGGAGGATGGTGTTAATGGTGTTACAGTCTTGTAATAGGGTGTGGGATGAGTTCTAAATGATGTTTATAAACTTTAGGAACCAAAAGGATTGAAAACGCACGAGGGAGATGTGAGTTTCAAACTTTTGGTCAGGTTAGGCAACCATGGAGGTATGTGATACAGTTCTGAGATTTTGGTGTTTTTAGGGGTCAAGCATGCGTGTGATTTATGGAAAATGGTTTGTGTATGTTTAAACAAAAGGTCTTGAGTGGTTTGGCAAGTCAGAAGTACAAGTCTCAAGCTTTTTGCTAGGTTACTTGATTTTCAAGAAAAGTGGGAAACCAAGTTTCAATGTGTAATACAAGCATGGGCTGGGTGATTGTAAGTTTCTAAACCATTTCTCTTATGTTATGAGACATGTATGATCAGAAGAGAACAAGTGGAAGGCTCAAGAACAAGTTTTGCACAAAAAGTCACTTTATCAAAATGGCATTGTGCACTTTCTTCCCAAAATGGATATAAAGCATGGCCTTGCATTAAATGCTTGAAATGAGACCTCTAACAGTTGTGCAAGCAATTAACTATGGAGTGCCTAACAAGTTTGAGGCCTGAAATGTAGAGGTTATGCAGCATAACTTTGAATTTTGAATTTGTTCATCACAAAATGACTTGTAATTCAAGTGATAAAACCCTAACTTCATCTCTTCGATTCTCCCTACTCAAAAATGATCTCAAGGTGTTCTTGGAAATTTTGGAAAGCTTTCAATGTGCTCTACAACCCATATTTGAATTAATTTTGAGGATTCCCATTGGAACTATATGAAAAAGTGCCATGAAGTTGGGTCAAAATCCTGACCAAATTAGGGCAAAATTTCACTAAGTGTTTTGTTTCATGACCACGTATTCTTAAAATTATAACTTGAGATCCAAGCACTTTTGGAAGGAGTTGTGTGGAGAAAAGTTGTAGATTTCATGGATATCTACAAATTTCATGTTGGAAGTTTCTTTTGAATCAGCTTGCATCATGGTGAAAAAATTTGTTCAAAGTTGTGAAAAATAAGAAATTTCCAACACTTAGAAAAATTTCTAAGTTTAGAAATTTTAACTTTTCAAAATGAAATCTTGAATTTTTGATTTATTGATGAATAAGTTTCATATTTTTCCATGCTTTGATGAATTATGATCTTTGACATTTGAATTTGACTAAAAAGTCAAAGTTTGACTTTTCAGTATACAGTTGACTTTTGATCAGTTGACTGAAAATTCGTCTGTCAATCCATTGGATTTGAGCAATGCTTTGAGCTATGTCATTAGGTAAAAATGGTTCAATTGGACTCTTTAGATCATTCCTTAAACCAATTGATCATTTTCTAGGTCAAAAATCAGAAATTGCCCTTTCCTAGTCAAATCCCTAATTTTGACCATTTTGCCCTTTTGAAGATTTGATCAAATTTCTTGAGGAATTGTGGTCCAAACTTGATCGAATGATACATATGAGTTTAAAATGTTTATGTGGATCAAAAAATATGGAGTTTGAGTGTAAATTGGCCATAGTTGACTTTTTCCCCAATACAACTGATTTTTAGGTCAAGTGCTCAATTGACTGAGCAAAAGTGTGATCCAAAGCTTCAAACTTGACATGAGAAATCTTGAGGGTCCATAATGATCCATGAAATTAATATGGGGAATTGGAAGCTCAAATATCCATGTGCAATCTCAAATCCTAATTTTGGTCGTCAATGCTTAAGGAGGTGTCTTGAGCTGATCAACCCTAGTGCAGTCTTGAGTCAAAGGAGATCTTGTGAGAAAATTCTTGATAAATGAGAGGGAAATTTTTGGGGTACAACAGCTTCCCATGTTCAATCTTCTTAAAGCTGAAGAGTTAGATTGGCGGACTTGCCATTCATGACTCGAAGGTGGAAGATGATTGGACATTAGAGTGCCCAGAAATTTGCACTCGGTGATGTGATGGTTGATGGTATATGGAATGGGCTTAAAGATACCATTTGGAGGGATGATGGAAAGTTGTTGGATATGGGCTTGTAGATTCCATCCAAAAATGATTGATGAATCGTATTTGTAGGTTGAAACTAAATGAGTATCAGAATGCCATCCGTGTCTGGAGCGTATCTGAACTGTATCTGAGAGTTGAATCTGAATGAGTATCAAGATGGCATCCGTGTCTAGAGCGTATCTGAACTGTATCTGAAAAGTTGAAACTGAATGAGTATCAGGATGGCATCCATATCCGGAGTGTATCTGAATTGTATCTAAAAAGCTAAAACTGAATGAGTATCAGGATGGCATCCATATTCGTAGCGTATATGAACTGTATCTGAAAAGCTGAAAATGAATGAGTATCAGGATGGCATTCGTGTCTGGAGCGTATCTGAACTGTATCTGAAAGCTGAATCTGAATGAGTATCAGGATGGCATCCGTGTCTGGAGCGTATCTGAACTGTATTTGAAAACTGAATCGGAATGAGTATCAGAATGTCATCCATGTTTGGAGCGTATCTGAACTGTATCTAAAAGCTGAATCTGAATGAGTATCAGGATGGCATCCGTGTCTGGAGCATATCTGAACTGTATCTGAAAGCTGAATCTGAATGAGTATCAGAATGGCATCCATGTCTGGAGCGTATCTGAACTGTATCTGAGAGCTGAAACTGAATGAGTATCGGGATGGCATCTGTGTCTGGAGCGTATCTGAGTTGTATCTGAAAAAGCCTTTGAAATTTGTTAATGGTAGCTATTGATTAACCTTATCCTGAAAAGGATAAAATGTTAGCTAATATGCAATGTCATGTTGTATGAAATGCATGGTGTAATGAGATTGTGATACATGCATTCGTGTTATCAATGTTTATGATATATGGATGTGATGTATGCGTATGTGAGCTAATCAGCTGCACTGCTTGCTTGAATTGGGGAAAATAAATCCCTAATTGCTACTGAGGATACAGAGTGCAAGTCTTCATGTTTTTGAAGTGTTGATGAATTTCCATTTAGAGAAGTAAACTTTGTCGTAAGGGAAATTCCGTGTACTGCAGGTAAAATCCTGTTGGGGAATCCTGAGAAATTTGATGACTTCTACTGGGGATTGATAACTGGAAGTTTTGTTCCACTGGGGATTAAACTGCACACTGCGGGGGATTTCATGGAAATAGCTTAGAGAGATTTTCCTATTTCTTAAAGCCATTTAGTGATTGTCTTTCTATTTTGTTCATTTGTAAATTGTAGTTACGTTCAAATTCATATATTCAAAAATAAATCATTGGACGTTTTCGTAAACAAACACAACATTAAAGAAAAATAGATAGTTTTTCACTTTCAAAGGGATATCTTTGTATTTGCTTTGAGTAAGTATTTTTGTACAATGAGACAACCATTCTAGTAAGAGAATGCCGTCGTAAAAAAGATGAAAGTTTGATACAAAGAAAAAATAGTTATGTGAAATAATCTCATGGGGTTCCCATTCTGCTATAGCCTTCGTGTCTATGAGCATCTTATCTATTTGTTGCCTTGTCCGAAGCTGATTGAACTAATCAGAATCGTCGAGCTTGCAGGTTATCCGTAAGGTGATCCAACAGGACATATTCATAAGCTTTAATTCCCTAACTTTTTCCTGGACCGCCCTTTCGGGTTTTCAGTCCACTGGGAAACCCTTTTTTACCCAAGCCGCCCTTTTGGGTTTTCAACTTGTCGGGTGTAAAGATTTTATTTTTATCCCTAATTTTTTCCCGAACCTTTTGGTTTGCCGAGATGCCCTTGTTTTGCCTAGGTGTGTCAATCTAGCGGGTTTCTTATGCGTAGTATCTTTTGACTATGTCCGCGTTCATGGTGTGCGGCAGGTCGTCGCCATCCATAATAGTCAAGATCATTCCTCCACCAGAGAATATGCTTTTTATTACAAACGGTTCTTCATATGTAGGAGTCCACTTTCCCCTGGGATCACCTTACGGCAGTATGATACGTTTGATCACCAAATCCCCGACTTGATACACTTAGCGTCTGACCTTTTTGTTGAAAGCCTTGATCATCTGTTTTTGATACATTTGACCATGACAGACAGTAGTAAGCCTTTTCCCATCAATCAAGTTCAGTTGATCAATTCAAGTCTGGATCCAATCGTCTTCGTTCAGCCCTGCATCCTACATAATTCTTAGAGAGGGGATCTGAACCTCAATAGGCAAGACAGCTTCCATGCTGTATACCAGAGAGTAAGGTGTTTCCCTGATTGATGTGCGCGTCGTAGTACGATAACCGTGGAGAGAGAATGGTAGCATTTCATGCCAGTCTTTGTATGTGACTGTCATTTTCTGTATGATCTTTTTAATGTTCTTATTTGCAGCTTCGACAACACCATTCATCTTAGGCCGGTAAGGGGAAGAATTGTGATGCTGGATCTTGAATTGCTCGCACAAGACGGTGATCATAATATTGTTTAGATTCGTACCATTGTTTGTAATGATCCTCTCTGGGATACCATACCGACAAATGAGGTTCTGTTTAATGAACCGGGCTACAACATTCTTGGTAACGGAAGCGAAAGAGGCCGCCTCAAACCACTTTGTAAAATAGTCAATTGCCACTAAGATGAAGCGGTGTCCATTAGAGGCTGTTGGTTTGATCTCCCCAATCATATCAATGCCCCACATAGCAAAGGGCCAAGGAGCCGTCAAGACATTCAGAGGAACCGGAGGCACGTCACCTTGTCAGCATAGATCTGACACTTGTGGTAGGTTCGAGAGTGTTGATAGCAATCTTCTTCCATGGTAGACCAGTAATAACCTTCCCGTAAGATTTTCTTTGCCATCGTATGCCCACTGGAATGGGTGCCAAAAGTGCCTTCATATAGATCAGCCATGATCTTTTTTGCCTCAACCTTGTCTATGCAACAGAGAAAAACAGAGTCATGGTTGTGTTTGTAGAGAATGTCATTACTAAGAAAGGACTTAGCAGAGAATATCCTTAGGAACTTCTTATCATTGACTGAAGCTCCTTCCGGATATTCTTGAGCCTCGAGATACCTCTTGACTTCGTGAAACCAAGGCTGGTCCACTACTTCTTCAGTATTAATATCGTGACAGTGAGCTGGTTCATCCATTCGTTCAATGCTGATCTGGGGAGCCTCGTTATCCCATTTAAGTTTAAACATGGATGACATTGTGGCTAGTGTGTCGGCTAGCTGATTTTCTTCTCGCGGGAAATGCTCGAAGGTGATCTTCTCAAAATGTGGGATCAATGTCAGTACATGTTCTTTGTAAGGGATAAGGTTAGGGTGTTTGGTGTCCCATTCCCCTTTGATCTGGCTGATGACCAAAGCTGAATCTCCAAATAGATTTAAGGATTTAATCCCTAAGTCTATGTGTGATACGGTGGGAGAACTGACTTGAGGTTTTGCGTTTGTTTTTGCAAATGTTTCGGTTGAGAAAGAGTCGCCACCGACTTTTTATTTTATCCTAAGGAAAGGTTAAAAAGCACAGGAAAAACCTTTGAGATGTTTTCGTGGGTTCGGGGAGTAGATTATAGAAAGGGAAGGTATTAGTACCCTTTCTATCCATGGTTATCCATGGGCTCTTAGTTACTTGCTTAGATCATTTGCCTTGCATTTTCAATTGTTTGAAATGGTGCTTTGTGTGTGTGGTTTTGAAAATGTTTTGAAAAAGATGCCTTGTCTAGGCAACCATTGTAACAATTCTTGTTTGAATGTTTTACAAAGGTGTGTGTCTTTTTGAAAAGATGTTTCAATGTTTTTGAAAGTTTGTTTTGAAGTTGTGTTGTGAGGTGCGTTTTGAAAAATGGCAAGGATTGTTTTGCAAATTTGGTCAAGTAACCAAGAGCTATCTACCCTAAATTTCTCAAAGATCTTTCTCATGTTTTAACCCTTTTAACAGTGTTGTTTCACCATTGTATTTGGTGAACAACCTTGTGTTAGGATGTTGACAGGACGGGCGCGGGTCATCGTTTAGACCATAGAGGCAATAGTGCCAAGTATCTTTGGCAATTTTCTCAAGGGACTTGATCATTTTAGGCAACTTGATAGCGTCATCGAGGGACTATGATCATTTGATTTGTTTTTGTTTTGCCAAAGACACTTAACATGCAACCATGGCCCTTTTTTGAAGGCAACAAGTGGAGTAACCCTAGGGGTGCAAGTGTGCATTGTGTTTGTTTTTCATGCATGTTTATCTTGAATTAGGTCAAGCTATTTGTTGGTTTTATTTGCATACAAACCCTAGGTCTATCATGGCATAATTTGAAAGCTTTTAAATACGGAAATTTAAATGCTAAGTTATTACAACAATGATTATGGGGATGGGGGTACAAGTTTGAATTTGGGGGATATTTGACAAGGAAATAAAATCTAAGTTATTACAATCATATCGAATATACAAATATTTAATTATACAATATTTAAATAAATACAATAAATATGCAAAATGTATTATGCACAAAAATGATTTTTTATGTATGTGAAAGTATTTTTCAATATGAAATATAAACAAGAAAAAAAGGTCAAATTTTGAATATTTTTGTCATTTAGGGCAAAACCCTAGTTTTCAAGTAAATAGTATTTATTTATTAATTATGTACAATATATATTAATTTATATAAAAATAGAAGAAAAAAAGAAATATATTGTAAAAAAGTATTTTTTTAGTGTCATATATTAATAAAATAAAAATGTATCATTTTTATATTTTTTGCCCTAATTATCTAATAAGATATACAAGTATTTATATATTATATATTAAATATACTAAATATGTACAAAAATAAAATATTAATTATTTACAAAAAAATGTATATTTTAAAAAATGTTTTCAAAATATAAACAAAAAATGATAACTGAAAAAATAAATATTTTTGTATTATTTTTTAGGGTTTTAGTAAAAAAAAGTATATATATTTATTTACATACTTAAGCTATTAAAATGAAACAAATACCAAATAAATATAAAAAAGGGTGGAAAAATATTTTTGGGATTTTTTTATGTTTGGACAAAAAATATCAAGTCAGAATAAAAAATAAAAAGTCAAAAATGATAAATATTTCACACAATGGGCCAGGGGGGTGCAAATGGAAAAAAGGGGTGTGAACGGCAAGTTGACTCAGGCCCAGCCCAAGTCAACCTTCTTCAACCTCCAGCTTCTGTTTCAAAAAACGCGCGCCTTCTTGTTCATCATACTAACTTCTGATTCTTTGATCCTTTGACAAATCTTAAAACATGAAACTTGTAGAGCTTGAAGCCACGATTTCAACCATATAAAGTATTAAATCTAACTCTAAGAAACCAGGGAGAATTTCATCACCCCCAATTTCTGACCTAGCTTTTTTCAAATGTTCATGGTTAAAATTCTCACAACATGCTTAATATAAATGAAAAGTGATCATATGTATGGCTTCAGGGCTATGAGTGGGACATGTTTCATTCACAAACCTAAGCCTAACTCTTCCTAGATTGAGAGATAGAAGTTCATAGATTACCTGTTTCAGCTTGAATCGTGTACAGCAATGTGGCCACCTTCAATGGAGTTTGAGCTTTTGTATAGCTTGCCTGAAGTCCAAGGAAGCTTCTCCAACACCTAGCTTGCTTTGAATCACTCTGAATCGTGCTATGGAAGTTCACATGCAAAACTGAAAAATGAAAATGGCAACTGAGGTTAGGGGAGTTACAGCTTGTGTTTAGGGCTTGGAATAGTTTGGGTGGATGGTATGGAAGGTGTTTGAATAGGTTTTAGCTAAAGTGCACGAGTGGATTGAGCTATGGACTTCAATCTGCAGGAGGTGCCCTGTTTTGCAGCAAAACTGTGATTTGGTGTATGAGGAGGGATGAGAGGTGGTTTAGTCGTGCCTTAGGTCTGCTTGGGTGTATGGAAGATGAGAACAAAGTTTGTTCTTGGCTGTGTTGACAGGAAGTGGAAGTTGTGTGTGTTTGGCAAAGTTACTTCTCTTGTAAGCAAAGATAGTGTGTGTGTCAATGCAGGCTTGTACCACCCTCAATGTATGCTGCATATCTTGCTCTTGGTAACACAAATTTGTGGACTCTATCTGGCCTCAAAGATCTGGCCCCATGCCTCAAGGATTCACTTTTGACATAAAGTGACATTAAGCCAAAAATGGGAACTTTGCTTTTTCTAGTTAGGGATTAGTTTTATGTGCAATGCCCAAAGGGATGAAATAACACCTTAACACAATGGTTAGGCATTTAATTGTTGAGTGTAAAGAGGTTTAGAGGTTTGCAAGATAGCATAATCCATGCTGATTTGAAAAATGCCAATGTTATGAACATGCTTTGGCCATGAACAAAAGTGAGTTTTAGCCAACTTTGCAAATTCGATTCTCTCTAACCACAAGGGTGTTTGAGAAGTTCTTGGACAATTTGGAAATCTTGGAATGTGTACTACAATCCATATTTGTAATGAAAATTGAAACTCCAAGTGGAACCATGTGAAAAATGGCCAAGAAGTTGGACAAAAATCCTGCCTAGAATAGGTCAAAATTTCTCTAAGTTAAAAATGTTTTGCACCCTTGTTCCAAAAATCATAACTTGAGATACAAGCTTCCTTTGAGAAAACTTTGTGAATAAAAGTTGTAGATTTTGTAATGGACTACAACTTTCATGTTTCAAGTTTTGTTTGAATCCAATTGCATCTTGGTGAAAAAATGGGACAAAGTTAGGAAAAAATAAGGAAGTTTCATAACTTAGAAAAATTCTAAGTTATGAAATTTTCTCATTTTAAACCCTAAATTGCAATTTTGGATTTCTTGATGAACAAGTTTCATAATTTGACATGTCTTGATGAAAAATGAATCTTGGCATTTGATTTTGACCAAAAAGTCAAAGTTTGACTTTTCAGTATACAGTCAAATTTTGATCAGTTGACTGAAAAATTCATCTGTCAATCCTATGCATTTGAGATCTTTTGAACTTGTTGAATGGGTAAAGGCAATGCCATTGAGTCCTTGAGTCCATATGTGAGCTTGGTTTGCCATTGGTTAGGTCAAACAGTCAAAAATTGCCTTTGTGCAGTCAAAACCCTAAAAATGACCATTTTGCCCTTTTGGTGATCTGATCAAATTTCTTGTGGAATTGTGATCCAAACTTGACCAAATGGTTCATGTGAGTTCATTATGTTGATGTGGGTCAAAATTCATGAGGTTTGACTGTCAATTGGCCACAGTTGACTTTTTCCCCAATACAGTTGATTTCTAGGTCAACTGTCCAATTGACTGGGCAAAGATTGGAATCAAGGCTTGAAACTTGGTATGGATAAACTTGTAAGTCCAACATGAAGCATGAAAGTAACTTTGGGTATTTTAGGTCAGAACATCCCTGTGAAAACTCAAACCCTAATTTGGGTCAACAGTGCAAGGAGGGGTCTTGAGCAGAGCAAACCCTAACTTGATCTTGAGTTCCAAGAGTCTTGTGGTGAGAAAATGTTGATGAAAAGGGAGGGCAAATTTTGGGGTACAATAGTTGCCCCTGTTCAATATTATTGCACCTGAAGAGTTAGATTGGCAAGTTTGCCTTTCGCGTCTCGAAGGTAAAAGGAGATTGGACACTAGAGTGCCCGTAAATTTGCACTCGTCAAACATGGATGCGGGCATGGGCTTAAAGATGCCATTTGGAGATGGGCTTAAAGATGCCATCTGGAGAGGTGACAGGATCTTGTCGGGGATGGGCTTAAAGATGCCATCTGGAATGTTTGTTGAATCGTATGTCGTTGATGAGTGAGTGAGTATCAGAAAGGTATCCATGTTTGGAATATCTCTGGACTGGGGGTATGAATAAGCAATAGATTGACATCCGTGTTTGGAGAATCCATAAACTGTTTTCAGAAATCTTGAATCTGAACAAGTGATAGATTATCATCCGTGTTTGGAGAATCTGTGAACTGTTTTCAGAAGTTGAGTCTGAACAAGCGATAGATTGACATCCGTATCTGGAAGCACCCATAAATTGTTTTCAGAAGTTGAGAATCTGAACAAGCAATAGATTAACATTCGTGTTTGGAGAATCCATAAACTGTTTTTAGAGGTCGAAGTTGAAGCTTATTAATCTTATCCTGAAAAGGGTAAAACATTAGCTGAAACACAAAGTTATGTTGCATGAAATGTATGATACAATATATGTTATATCAATGTTTATGATATGAATGTAATGAATGCGCATGTAAGCTGAGTAGCTGTCTTGCTAAGGATGGATGAATCCTGGATAATG
This sequence comes from Vicia faba, assembly GCA_948472305.1. Classification (NCBI taxonomy): domain Eukaryota; kingdom Viridiplantae; phylum Streptophyta; class Magnoliopsida; order Fabales; family Fabaceae; genus Vicia; species Vicia faba. The sequence goes on along the minus strand of OX451739.1, from coordinate 37,105,778 downwards.
AAATTTTTGACTGCTGCCGGGGAAAGTAAATCCTTGACTACTGCAGGGGATCGAAAATCCTTTGATCGTTGAAAATGAGAGGTCCTGGGACCACTGTTGGGGACTCAGGAGCTTGGGTTGTATGCCAATCTACTGGGGATTCCTGGACGAGAGTCTTCATTCTGTTAACGATTAACTGTTATCTGGTCGATCTCCAGGCTTTCACAGAAACTTGTATTGCCATCTGGTCGTAATCCAGGCTTCACAATAACTTGTTGAGCTACTATCCGGTCAAATCCGGGCTTCGCGGCTTATGTTAAAGATATACCACTATCTGGTCGACTCCAGGCTTCGTAGTATTCTTGGCTGCTGTCTGGTCGTAATCCAGGCTTCACAGAAACTTGTATTGCTATCTGGTCATAATCCAGGCTTCACAATAGCTTGTTGAGCTGCTATCCGGTCAAATCCGGGCTTCACGGCTTGTGTTAAAGATATACCACTATCTGGTCGACTCCAGGCTTTGTAGTATTCTTGGCTGCTGTCTGGTCGTAATCCAGGCTTCACAGAAACTTGTATTGCTATCTGGTCATAATCCAGGCTTCACAATAGCTTGTTGAGCTGCTATCCGGTCAAATCCGGGCTTCACGGCTTGTGTTAAAGATATACCACTATCTGGTTGACTCCAGGCTTCGTAGTATTCTTGGCTGCTGTCTGGTCGTAATCCAGGCTTCACAGAAACTTGTATTGCTATCTGGTCATAATCCAGGCTTCACAATAGCTTGTTGAGCTGCTATCCGGTCAAATCTGGGCTTCACGGCTTGTGTTAAAGATATACCACTATCTGGTCGACTCCAGGCTTCGTAGTATTCTTGGTTGCTGTCTGTTCGTAATCCAGGCTTCACAGAAACTTGTATTGCTATCTGGTCATAATCCAGGCTTCACAATAGCTTGTTGAGCTGCTATCCGGTCAAATCTGGGCTTCACGGCTTGTGTTAAAGATATACCACTATCTGGTCGACTCCAGGCTTCGTAGTATTCTTGGCTGCTGTCTGGTCGTAATCCAGGCTTCACATAAACTTGTATTGCTATCTGGTCATAATCCAGGCTTCACAATAACTTGTTGGGGATTAAACTATTATCCGGTCGAATCCGGGCTTCATAGCTTGCTCTTAGGAGATACCATTATCTGGTCGTAATCCAGGCTTCGCGGTGGTCTGATACTGTTATCCGGTCGTAATCCGGGCTTCACAATATGCTGTAGAGATCAAGATACTATCCGGTCGAATCCGGGCTTTATAACTTGAATTTTGTGAGAACTTGATCTTTGATGACCGTAACTTCCAACAGGTGATGAAGGAACTTTTGAACAACCGATCAATCTGAAATGTGATTTGTTTTGGAGAATAAATCCTTGACAAATGTTGGGGAAATAAACCCATAACCGAAGCTGGAGATTGAAAATCCTTTGATTACTGAGGGTGAGAAATCCTTGTTGACTACTGACTGCTTGGGGAACAAGATCTTCAGTTGTTGAGGGATCTTAGGACCACTGCTGAGGATTGAAAATCCTTGGTGACTTGTGAGGAAAGAGAATTCTGATGACCTCTACTGGGGAGTTCAGAACCTGGGAGACTCATGCTGGAGGAGTAAGACGGAGAATCTTCAATCTGATGGGGAGTATCTCTGTGGGAGAATGTTCACTAATCTGGTTCCGCCGGGGATTGATAGTTGGAAGTTTTAGCTCCGCTGGGGTTTAACAGCTTTAACTTCGCTGGGGATAGGATTTTCAGATTTTAGGGCTCCACTGGGGATACTGAAACTTAACTCTGAGGGGAATTAAGTTCTGGAAGGCTCTCTTAGCTGGGGAATTTAGTTTTGAGAAAGCTTTTTCTCTGCTGAGGATCCTGAAGTTTAACTCTGTGTGGGGAATTAAGTTTTGGATTTTAACCTTGTTGAGGAATTTGGTGTTTAATTCCGCTGGGGGATTTCTTCTGAAAGGGCATCAAGATATCTATCTGTACCTTCGACCTATCAGCAATCATCTTTCTTGATTTGTAAGAAAATGATTATGTTAAAATGCATATGCCTATTTAACAATCATTGGACGTTTCTCAAATAAAACATAAGTGTGAAAAAGAAAAAGAAGACAAAGAAAATTTCTGTATTTGGAAAAGTATTTGTATTAACTTTTTATGAGTATCTTTGTACAAAGGAGACAGGCATCCTAGTAATAGGATATTGCCGTAAAAAATTGAAAATTTTATACAAAAGAAAGATGGCTATGTGTAACAATTCCATGGGATCCCATTTTGTTATATCCTTCACAACTCTGAATATCTTGTCCATTCAATGCTTCGTCCACCGATGACTGGATTGATCAGAAACTCGGAGCTTGTTGATGAAGAGATTGTTCTTTAAAGTGATCCGACGAGACATAGTCATACGCTTTAATTCCCTAACTTTTTCCTGGATCTCCCTTTCGGGTTTTCAATCCACCGGGAAACCCTTTTTTGCCCAAGCCGCCCTTTCGGGTTTTCAACTTGCCGGGTGTACAGATTTTTTTATTTTATCCCTAATTTTTGCCTGAACCGCCCTTTCGGGTTTTCGGTTCACCGGGATGCCCATTTTTGCCCAAGCCGCCCTTTCGGGTTTTCGACTTGTCGGGTGATTTTATGCGTAGTATCTTTTGACTATGTCTGCGTTTGCAGGGTGTGGCAAATCGTCGCCGTCCATGGTGGTCAGAATCATTGCACCACCAGAAAAGATGCTCTTGATTACAAATGTTCCTTCGTAAGTAGGAGTCCATTTGCCTCTGGGATCACTTTGCGGCAAGATGATCCGCTTGATTACAAGATCTTCGACTTGATATACTTGACGTCTGACTTTCTTGTTGAAAGCCTTGATCATCCGTTTTTGGTACGTCTGACCATGGCAAACAGCAGTGAGACGTTTTTCGTTGATCAAATTGAGTTGATCAAGTCGGGTCTGAATCCAATCGTCTTCACTCAAACCAGCGTCCTTCATAATCCTTAAAGAAGGAATCTGAACTTCCATAGGTAGGACATCTTCCATGCCATATACCAAAGAAAATGGGGTTGCCCCTATGGAAGTACGTGTCGTGGTACGGTATCCATGCAGAGCAAACGGTAACATCTCATGCCAGTCCTTGTAGGTAACTGTCATTTTCTGAATGATCTTCTTGATGTTTTTGTTCTCAGCTTCAACAGCACCGTTCATCTTCAGCCGATAGGGAGATGAATTGTGATGATAAATCTTGAATTGTTCGCATAGAGCGGTGATCATAGTATTGTTCAGATTTGTACTGTTGTCTGTGATGATCCTGTCGGGAACACCATACCGGCATATGAGGTTTTGCTTGATGAAGCGGGAAACCATATTTTTTGTAACAGAGGCAAAGGAAGCTGCTTCGACCCACTTGGTGAAGTAGTCAATAGCGACCAGGATGAAGCGATGTCCATTGGATGCCATGGGCTTGATCTCTCCAATCATGTCAATGCCCCACATTGCGAATGGCCAAGGAGCTATCAGAACGTTGAGAGGAACAGGAGGAATATGAATCTTGTCGGCGTAGACTTGACATTTGTGGCAAGTACGGGAATGTTGATGGCAATCAGCTTCCATGGTAGACCAGTAATAGCCTGCCCTTAGAATCTTTTTAGCCATCGTATGCCCGCTCAAGTGGGTGCCAAATGTGCCACTGTGTATCTCAGTCATGATTAACTCTGCTTCATCTTTGTCTACACATCGGAGTAAAACTCAATCATGGCTGCGCTTATAAAGGATGCCATTGCTTAGGAAGAACTTGGCAGCAAATCTCCTTAAGAACTTTTTGTCATTGACGGAAGCACCTTCGGGATATTCTCTAGTCTGGAGATACCTTTTGATTTCGTGAAACCAGGGTTGTTCCACTACTTCTTCGGTATTAATCTCATGACAATGCGCAAGTTCATCCATTCGCTCGATGGTGATTTGGGGAGCCTCGTTATCCCAGTTTAGTTTAAACATGGAAGACATTATAGCCAGAGCATCTGCTAGCTGATTTTCTTCTCGCGGTAAATGCTCGAAGGTGATCTGCTCGAAATGAGGCAGTAATGTCAGGACATGTTCTTTGTATGGGATAAGATTAGGATGTTTGGTGTCCCACTCTTCTTTGATTTGACTGATAACCAAAGCCGAGTCCCCAAATACGATCAAAGATTTGATCCCCAAGTCTATAGCAGCCTTGAGACCAAAGATGCAAGCTTCATATTCGGCCATGTTGTTGGTACAGCTGAAACAAAGTCGGGTCGTGAAAGGTGTATGACAACCTTCCGGGGAAATGAGTACCACACCGATACCGTTTCCAAGTGCATTTGAAGCACCATCAAAGTACAGGGTCCATCGGGATCCATTTTCAGGTCCGTCATACGGTCTGTTACCTTCAATGTTTTCCAATGTCATGATGTCCTCGTCCGGGAAGTCGAATCTCATGGATTGATAATCTTCGATAGCTTGATGAGCTAGATGGTCAGCTAGTACACTCCCTTTTATAGCTTTTTGGGTAGTATACTGGATGTCATACTCAGTCAGGATCATTTGTCATCTAGCGATTCTTCCAGATAAGGCAGGCTTCTCGAAGATATACTTGATAGGATCCATTTTGGAAATCAGCAAGGTGGTATGAGTCAACATATACTGCCTTAGTCGGCGAGCAGCCCATACCAAAGCGCAGCAAGTTTTCTTGAGCAGTGAGTAGCGATTCTCACAGTCGGTAAACTTTTTGCTAAGGTAATAAATGGCATGCTCTTTTCGACCAGACTCGTCATGTTGGCCCAGTACGCACCCCATTGAGTTGTCCAAAATAGTCAGATACATGATCAGCGGCCTTCCTTCGACGGGTGGCATCAGAATAAGAGGTTCTAGCAAATACTCCTTGATCTTATCAAAAGCAATTTGACAATCATCGTTCCATTCGACTACCTGATCTTTCTTCAATAGTTTGAAAATTGGCTCACAGGTAGGCGTCAGATGAGAGATGAATCTGGCAATATAGTTCAAGCGTCCTAAGAATCCTCTAACCTCCTTTTCAGTACGGGGAGCAGGCATTTCTTGTATAGCTTTTACTTTTGCTGGATCGACCTCAATGCCTTTGTTGCTGACAATAAATCCCAGGAGTTTACCAGACCTAACTCCAAAAGTGCACTTACTTGGATTCAGCCTGAGTTTGTACTCCTTCAACCTGGAAAACAGCTTCTGCAAATGTTCAAGGTGTTCCTCTTCCGTTTGTGATCGAGCTATCATGTCTTCTACGTAAACTTCAATCTTATGATGTATTATATCATGAAACAAAGCCACCATGGCGCGTTGATAGGTTGCCCTTGTGTTCTTCAGTCCGAACGGCATCACCTTGTAGCAGAAGGTACCCCATTGTGTAACAAAGGTTGTTTTCTCCATGTCCTCGGGGGCCATTTTGATCTGGTTGTAGCCCGAGAATCCGTCCATGAAGGAAAACACCTTGTGCTAAGCCGTGTTATCAATCAAAATGTCGATATGCGGTAGCGGAAAATCATCTTTAGGGCTAGCCCTGTTCAAATCCCGGTAGTCCACACACATTCTGACCTTGCCGCATTTTTTAGGTACTGGCACGATGTTAGCAACCCATTGTGGATAGGATGTAACAGCCAGAAAGCCAGCGTTGAATTGCTTCATTACTTCAGCTTTAATCTTCTCAGACATGTCGGGCCTCATTCGGCGGACTTTTTGCTTGATCGGTGGACAATCTTCTCTTGTAGGGAGACGATGAACCACAATATCTGTGTCTAAACCTGGCATGTCTTCATAAGACCAGGCGAAGATTTCAACGTATTCATTCAACAGCTGTATTAAGCGCTCCTTGACACTTGGTTCCAGATTGGCACCCACTTGTACTTCTTTCCTGTCTTCCTCTGTTCCTAAGTTGACTGTTCCCAACAACTCTTCATGAGGCAAGATGGCCCTCTCTTCTTGTTTTAGAAGTCTGGCTAGCTCTCCCGGTACTTCACAATCTTCGTCATCTTCGTACTCAGCCTGATTGACCAAATCTTCAGAGTTTTTGAAGGATACAGCAGAATAGTCACCCATGGAATCCGGAGTGGATGGGTACCTACATTTGTGAGTGTGAGTGTGTGTAAGGGATAGCCATCCTTAAACAAACAAAAATGCAAAAGGAAAGAAAATGAACACAGCAGTTTATAAATGAAAAATGTCCAATGAATCATTAAACATGGCATATGATTATGAAAAGAATCAAGCCCTTACAAATGGACCTACATGCCCCGGGCAAGGCATGAGGTGAAAAAGTGTGCAGATTGTTTTAGTAATTATTACAGACCAACAGGAAATGTTCGAAAGATAAATTACTGATTGATGAAAGTAATGGGAACAAAGTCTTTCGCCTCCCAGTTGTGCAGTCCCCCTTCAATGGTTGGGAAGATCCAATCTTCAACGTTGGCCTCTTCGTCTTCGTCTTCTAAAGCATTGATTCCATGAGGAGAAATCTTGATGGGTGTCTTTTCAATTTTTGAGCGACGCATAGCCTTTTGCCCCGCAGCGGTAAACCCTAACCCAAACTTGTCTGTCTTGTGGGGAAAGTCAGGAAACTGACCCCATGTTGAGCTCTTTCCCTCTTTCATTGCAGCCTTTGCGTCTTTCAGCGATGCCATCCTGGCCACCTGCTTGGGTACCTCAGCTACTGCCTTTGCTACTGCAACCTCGAGAGCAATTTCCTCGAAGTGTTGGAACGGTGTTTCGATGAATTCGCCCTCCACTTCCACATACCGAAAGCAATTCAGATGACCGATCATGTACTCCTCCTCACCGTGTACAATTATGATTTTCCCTTAACAGGGTATTTCAGCATCTGATGTAGAGAGGAAGTGATTGCCCCAGCATTATGAATCCACGGCCTTCCTAGCAAGCAAGAGTAAGATGGGCGGATGTCCATCACATAGAATGTGGAGTGGAACACTTCAGTGCCTACCTTGATGGGAATGTTGACCTCCCCATGCACCATTCTTTTAGATCCGTCAAAGGCCCTGACAATGATATTACTTGGTTTCAGCTCCAAGCCTTCACAATCCAACCAGTCCAGAGCTTTCTTAGGCAGCACATTTAGAGAAGAACCAGTATCGACCAAGACATGGGCGAGAGTAGTTCCTCGGCATTCAACTGACACATGCAGTGCGTCATTGTGCTTTCTTCCCTTCGGAGTCAGGTCTGCATCAGAGAAACCCAGGTTGTTGTCGGCGGTAAGGCTGGCTACACAATCCTGGAATTGATCGACTGAGGTTTCCTGGGGCACATGGGCTGTCTTTAAAAACCTTATCAAAGCTTTGGCATGAGCTTCCGAACAAAGCAGCAAAGCTAACATGGAGATCTTCGAGGGGGTTTGCCCCAGTTGCTCCACCACATCGTAATCACTCTTCTTAATTATTTTCATAATCTCCTCCATTTCTTTCTTAGAGGTTTCAGGGATGACCAACGGCTGAGCCCTCGTCCTGACGAGCTCTTCTTGGATCCCTTTCCCCTTATCAGCAGCAACAGAAGGGACAACCACAGGAGTAACAGCTTCTTCAATCATCGGCATTTTTGCAGATAGTTTTACCGGCGCAGGGGTAACCTTGGGAACAGCTGAGGGTCCAAAGATTGCCTTTGGAGGGGCAATCTCTGGAGAGAAAATTCTTCCACTTCGGGTAATTTGGCTCGTACCGGCAATGTTTCCAATGTCGGCAGTTTCTTCGTCAGAGCTCTCTTCAGTTATCTCAATTTGTTTAACACCATGGTAGTAGATTTCTCCACCACAATTCCACGGTATTGATTTGTCAGATTTGTATGGGACGGGCCCAGGCATGGTTATCTTCAAGGGTACAATCTTCGGAGCGGATGTAATCTTAACAGGCCTTTTGGGGACCTTGGAAAGATTGGCGGAAATGGTTATTATTGAAACTTCATTGATAGGAGTTGGAGTAACAGGAGTCTTTTCGAAAAGAATTTGTTGGTTGTCCATTAGGCGTTGGATGCCTATCTTCAGCAACGGACAGTCGATCGGTAGGGAGGAACAAAGGTAGCAATCTTCTTTATAACCTGGGAAAATCCCAGCCTTCAACAGATTCAACTTGATTGTCAATAGTGGGGTTATCAGATCATCAACAGCAGAAACAAACAGATCCTCTTCAACAGCATGGACGTTGCGACCATGCTTTGGCATTGGAGCGGAGATTACATTCGGCTTCTCGGGGGCATCGAACTCAACCTCTTTTGCGTCTATCAAATCCTGAATTTTATTCTTAAGCGCCCAGCAATCGTTGGTGTCATGCTCGACGCTGTCAGAATGATAGGCACATTTAGCATTGGGATGATAGTGTGGGGAAGTGGTATTCACAACCTTTGGTGCCTCTCTAATACTGGTGATATTTAGCTTCAACAAATGGGGAAGAACTTGTGCAGGCGTCATGTTGATGCGGGTGAACTGCCGTTGTGGCCGTTCTACCCGTTGCTGGTTAGGTCTAGATTGATTATTACGAGGCTGATCATTTGATGAATTTTGAATCATCACGGCCCCTACAGTCGGCCGGCGCTCAGTTCTTCTCAATCCTTTCTGAGAGTATATAACAGAGTCTTCCTTCTTAGCTGGGAATGGTTTCTTAACAGTTGTGGAGGCAGAGGCGTCCCTTTGAATCTTCCCACTCTTAATACCGGCTTCCACCCTTTCGCCAGTCAGAATCAGTTCAGTAAACCCTGCGGAAGAGCTCCCGATCAAATGGTTGAAGAAAGGGCCAGATAGGGTTTCCAAGAACAATTCAACTAGCTCCCTATCTGAAAGAGGTGGTTGTACTCTTCCGACCAAGTCACGCCATTTCTGGGTGTATTCTTTGAATCCCTCATTTGAGGCCATCCCCATACTTTGTAGCTGAGCACGGGTTGGCGCCAAGTCGGCGTTGTATTGATACTAGCGATAAAAGGCAGCTGCCAAGTCCTCCCAACTATGCACTTCTGACCTCTCAAGCTGGTAAAACCAATCTAGCTGTGTACCGGACAGGCTGTCCTGGAAGAAGTGTACCCAAAGATTTATATCGGGTGAATGAGGTTGAATTCTTCTGACATATGACCTTAGGTGCATCTTTGGGCAAGACAGACCATCATATTTTGCAAAAGTTGGCACCTTAAACTTTGGAGGGATCACAACCCCAGCAATCAATCCAAATTCTTCAAAATCTAGCCCGGGAACCCTTTGCAGCTCCATAGCTGCCAGTCTATCCTCCAGGTTTTTGTATTTGTCGTCCGCTGGCGGGTATTGCTGCTCTGAATAATCTTCATCTTCCTCAACCTCTTCCTCTTTAGCCTCGGACTCAGAAGGTAATGCCGCTCCTTTTCCTTTGCCGGTCCCCTCATCAGATGTGGAGGGGAATTCAAGAACTCTCCTAGATTCATTCTCAAATCTTCTTCCTAGTGTAGCTACCCCAACTCTTTTCTTCTTATTTTTTCCTTTTCTTGCTCTTTATTCCCTAACAGTGCTTTAAGATCCTCCTGACCCTTTGCCAAGGTCATAAGGAGCTGTTGAAACTGCGAGTTTTGTGCCTGCAGATCTTTGACCGTCTGTTCAAGATCCATCTTACTGAAATAAACAGCAGAAAGATAAGGAAACCTGGTGTGAAGACCTGTTTATGCATATGATAAATGATATGTTTATTCATGCAATGCATTCAAGGATTTAGAAATTCAAAATTGTTGCAGACAAAAAGAACACACGTCATATTAATAAGAAAAAATTTTGTCAGTACATAAAGGCCCCATGGGCCAAATATTACAAAAACTTCTTAAGGTAAAAAGACGTTGCGCATCCTCTTTGGTGCGATGTAAGTGTTGAGGGTCTCCTCCTCGTGAAGTCGGCGGGTAAGCTCCAAAACCTTCTTCTCACTGGCGTAGAAGCTGGCTTCAAAAGTATCCCTTTCTTCCTTGAGTTGGATCCAACTCTTCTGCATCTCCTCCCATGATGTTGGCATGTCAGGATGTAGGATGGTGTATGGAACCTCTCCTTCCTTAACAGGCTCTTTGATTAAAGGGAGAATATGAGGGTAAGGCATCATAAGACTCTGGGCTCGGGTTCATACCCACTTGAGGTAAGGCTCAAGAGGGATGGAGTTTTTGTGCCCCAGTGTCTTGCTATCTACCTTGTTAGGCATCTTCCAAGCTCTGATAAATCTTTGGCGAAGTCCTTGCGCATCGTTGTCGAAGTCAAAAACTAGGTCAGGAATCAGCATGTCATGAGGGCCATCCCTCTGAGCATATCCAAATTGTCTCAAAGCTAGACAAGGGTTGTAGGTAATGCCTCCTCTAATGCCAAGTAATGGAACATTAGGGAACTCACCACAACGATCGATGATGATGACATTTTCTCTGGACCGAGAACACCAATGTACATCAGAATGTGTGAGGGTCATCAATCGTTGTGACCACCTTAAGCCTTGGTCATTCTTCAAAACTGATTGTGGAAGGTTAGAAATAAACCACTTTGCAAGGAGAGGAGTACAGCACATGAGAGCACCTCTCTTCCTCATTGTTCGTGTGTAAAATGAGTGGAGGATGTCCCCAAGCAATGTTGGTATGGGATTCTTGGATAGGAAATCTTGACAGCATTCACATCTATAAGTTGGTCAGGATTTGGGAACAAGACCAACCCATAAATGAGGAGTGCCACAATCTCTTCAAAGGCTTGCAGATCCAAAGAATTCCAACACTCTTGTTCCTTCTCAAACAAGAATTTTGCCAAGAAGCCTTTGACACCACTTCTAGTCTCCCAATGCCCCTTGATGTCAGATGGTTGCAAGTGTAGTGCTTGTGCAACATCTTCAGGCTTTGGTTCTTTTTCCGTACCGTTGTAGGGTAGTTGATTAAGAATAGGAATTCTCAGGATTTGAGAAAATTCCTCCAAAGTAGGCACCAATTGGTAGTCGGGGAATGTGAAACAGTGGTGAAGGGGGTCAAAGAATTGGAATAGCATTTTCACCATGTCTTCTTCAATGTTGGTGTTGACTAGGCTGAGCAGTCTACCATGTCTTTCACTGAAGAGAGAGCTTTCTGGAATTCTGGATGTAAGCTCCTTGAGTTGAGGAGGGATTCTCACAAGGTTGACTTGGATAGTTTTCCTGCGAAGAATTTCCATGACCTACAAAACAAGAACAAAGATGAAGATCCAAACCCTTGAAATGGTTAGTGGATGCATATGATGCTTTATGATGTTCATGATGTATGCACAAACTCATGTACAAGCAAGTCACACAAAACCCTAGTTTCAGGCTTGCATGAGGTTTCATAGGTAAGTACCCTCTTGAGTGAAGTTGGCTTAAAAACCTGTCCTATAAATAGTAATCGGGTTCTAAGGAGCTCAATATCATTGGATTGTTTTCCATGTTCATTGTTTTGGTTTAGCCACTTAACTAGCGACCAAAATATTCCAAGAAAACAACCCTCAATGAGTGTAGTATCGAGTATCTACCAACTTCGGACTGCACCAAAGCCGGTCATCTCACTACTCCTAATAAAAGGCCAAGATGGTCAAGTAAGGTTCTAGGTCATTAGTGCTTAGTGCCATCACTCAGCGGCCCCGTACTCTCCTTGATTGAACTCAAGGGTTACCGGTACTCACAAATATGTCGCACTAATATAGCTATTGCTTCAACTGTGTCGGTATACCCCGCACAGTTTCCACAACGTATTTCTATCTATGAATGTTTCCCAAATCCGGGTGTAGGATTGCAAGCCCAAACAAGAGAACCAAAAATGTAAAGCAATCAAAGGAAACAATTAGTCATGCAAAAGGGTGATCTAAGCCCTAAGGTTACTCCACTTTTAGAATCACTCCCCAGCAGAGTCGCCAGTTCTGTGATACGGTGGGAGAACTGACTTGAGGTTTTGCGTTTGTTTTTGCAAATGTTTCGGTTGAGCAAGAGTCGCCACCGACTTTTATTTTATCCTAAGGAAAGGTTAAAAAGCACAGGAAAAACCTTTGAGATGTTTTCGTGGGATCGGGGAGTAGATTATAGAAAGGGAAGGTATCAGCACCCTTTTTATCCATGGTTATCCATGGGCTCTTAGTTACTTGCTTAGATCACTTGCCTTGCATTTTCAATTGTTTGAAATGGTGCTTTGTGTGTGTGGTTTTGAAAATGTTTTGAAAAAGATGCCTTGTCTAGGCAACCATTGTAACAATTCTTGTTTGAATGTTTTACAAAGGTGTGTGTCTTTTTGAAAAGATGTTTCAATGTTTTTGAAAGTTTGTTTTGAAGTTGTGTTGTGAGGTGCATTTTGAAAAATGGCAAGGATTGTTTTGCAAATTTGGTCAAGTAACCAAGAGCTATCTATCCTAAATTTCTCAAAGATCTTTCTCATGTTTTAACCCTTTTAACAGTGTTGTTTCACCATTGTATTTGGTGAACAACCTTGTGTTAGGATGTTAACAGGACGGGCGCGGGTCATCGTTTAGACCATAGAGGCAATAGTGCCAAGTATCTTTGGCAATTTTCTCAAGGGACTTGATCATTTTAGGCAACTTGATAGCGTCATCGAGGGACTATGATCATTTGATTTGTTTTTGTTTTGCCAAAGACACTTAACATGCAACCATGACCCTTTTTTGAAGGCAACAAGTGGAGTAACCCTAGGGGTGCAAGTGTGCATTGTGTTTGTTTTTCATGCATGTTTATCTTGAATTAGGTCAAGCTATTTGTTGGTTTTATTTGCATACAAACCCTAGGTCTATCATGGCATAATTTGAAAGCTTTTAAATGCAGAAATTTAAATGCTAAGTTATTACAACAATGATTATGGGGATTGGGGTACAAGTTTGAATTTGGGGGATATTTGACAAGGAAATAAAATCTAAGTTATTACAACCATATCGAATATACAAATATTTAATTGTACAATATTTAAATAAATACAATAAATATGCAAAATGTATTATGCACAAAAATGATTTTTTATGTATGTGAATGTATTTTTCAATATGAAATATAAACAAGAATAAAAAGGTCAAATTTTGAATATTTTTGTCATTTAGGGCAAAACCCTAGTTTTCAAGTAAATAGTATTTATTTATTAATTATGTACAATATATATTAATTTATATAAAAATAGAAGAAAAAAAGAAATATATTGTAAAAAAGTATTTTTTTTTAGTGTCATATATTAATAAAATAAAAATGTATCATTTTTATATTTTTTGCCCTAATTATCTAATAAGATATACAAGTATTTATATATTATATATTAAATATACTAAATATGTACAAAAATAAAATATTAATTATTTACAAAAAAATGTATATTTTAGAAAATGTTTTCAAAATGTAAACAAAAAATGATAACTGAAAAAATAAATATTTTTGTATTATTTTTTAGGGTTTTAGTAAAAAAAAAGTATATATATTTATTTACATACTTAAGCTATTAAAATGAAACAAATACCAAATAAATATAAAAAAGGGTGGAAAAATATTTTTGGGATTTTTTTATGTTTGGACAAAAAATATCAAGTCAGAATAAAAAATAAAAAGTCAAAAATGATAAATATTTCACACAATGGGCCAGGGGGGTGCAAATGGAAAAATGGGGTGTGAACAGCAAGTTGACTCAGGCCCAGCCCAAGTCAACCTTCTTCAACCTCCAGCTTCTGTTTCAAAAAACGCGCGCCTTCTTGTTCATCATACTAACTTCTGATTCTTTGATCCTTTGACAAATCTTAAAACATGAAACTTGTAGAGCTTGAAGCCACGATTTCAACCATATAAAGCATTAAATCTAACTCTAAGAAACCAGGGAGAATTTCATCACCCCGAATTTCTGACCTAGCTTTTTTCAAATGTTCATGGTTAAAATTCTCACAGCATGCTTAATATAAATGAAAAGTGATCATATGTATGGCTTCATGGCTATGAATGGGACATGTTTCATTCACAAACCTAAGCCTAACTCTTCCTAGATTGAGAGATAGAAGTTCATAGATTACTTGTTTCAGCTTGAATCGTGTACAGCAATGTGGCCACCTTCAATGGAGTTTGAGCTTTTGTATAGCTTGCCTGAAGTCCAAGGAAGCTTCTCCAACACCTAGTTTGCTTTGAATCACTCTGAATCGTGCTATAAAAGTTAACCTGCAAAACTGAAAAATGAAAACGACAACTGAGGTTAGGGGAGTTACAGCTTGTGTTTAGGGCTTGGAATAGTTTGGGTGGATGGTATGGAAGGTGTTTGAACAGGTTTTAGCTAAAGTGCACGAGTGGATTGAGCTATGGACTTCAATCTGCAGGAGGTGCCCTGTTTTGCAGCAAAACTGTGATTTGGTGTATGAGGAGGGATGAGAGGTGGTTTAGTCGTGCCTTAGGTCTGCTTGGGTGTATGGAAGATGAGAACAAAGTTTGTTCTTGGTTGTGTTGACAGGAAGTGGAAGTTGTGTGTGTTTGGCAAAGTTACTTCTCTTGTAAGCAAAGATAGTGTGTGTCAATGCAGGCCTGTACCACCCTCTATGTATGCTGCATATCTTGCTCTTGGTAACACAAATTTGTGGACTCTATCTGGCCTCAAAGATCTGGCCCCATGCCTCAAGGATTCACTTTTGACATAAAGTGACATTAAGCCAAAAATGGGAACTTTGCTTTTTCTAGTTAGGGATTAGTTTTATGTGCAATGCCCAAAGGGATGAAATAACACCTTAACACAATGGTTAGGCATTTGATTGTTGAGTGTAAAGAGGTTTAGAGGCCTGCAAGATAGCATAATCCATGCTGATTTGAAAAATGCCAATGTTATGAACATGCTTTGGCCATGAACAAAATTGAGTTTTGGCCAACTTTGCAAATTCGATTCTCTCTAACCACAAGGGTGTTTGAGAAGTTCTTGGACAATTTGGAAAGCTTGGAATGTATACTACAATCCATCTTTGTAATGCAAATTGAAACTCCAAGTGGAACCATGTGAAAAATGGCCAAGAAGTTGGACAAAAATCCTGCCTAGAATAGGTCAAAATTTCTCTAAGTTAAAAATGTTTTGCACCCTTGTTCCAAAAATCATAACTTGAGATACAAGCTTCCTTTGAGAAAACTTTGTGAATAAAAGTTGTAGATTTTGTAATGAACTACAACTTTCATGTTTCAAGTTTTGTTCGAATCCAATTGCATCTTGGTGAAACAATGGGACAAAGTTAGGAAAAAATAAGGAAGTTTCATAACTTAGAAAATTCTAAGTTATGAAATTTTCTCATTTTAAACCCTAAATTGCAATTTTGGATTTCTTGATGAACAAGTTTCATAATTTGACATGTCTTGATGAAAAATAAATCTTGGCATTTGATTTTGACCAAAAAGTCAAAGTTTGACTTTTCAGTATACAGTCAAATTTTGATCAGTTGACTAAAAAATTCATCTGTCAATCCTATGCATTTGAGATCTTTTGAACTTGTTGTATGGGTCAAGACAATGCCATTGAGTCCTTGAGTCCATATGTGAGCTTGGTTTGCCATTGGTTAGGTCAAACAGTCAAAAATTGCCTTTGTGCAGTCAAAACCCTAAAAATGACCATTTTGCCCTTTTGGTGATCTGATCAAATTTCTTGTGGAATTGTGATCCAAACTTGACCAAATGGTTCATGTGGGTTCATTATGTTGATGTGGGTCAAAATTCATGAGGTTTGACTATCAATTGGCCACAGTTGACTTTTTCCCCAATACAGCTGATTTCTAGGTCAACTGTCTAATTGACTGGGCAAAGATTGGAATCAAGGCTTGAAACTTGGTATGGATAAACTTGTAAGTACAACATGAAGCATGAAAGTCACTTTGGGCATTTTAGGTCAGAACATCCCTGTGCAAACTCAAACCCTAATTTGGGTCAACAGTGCAAAGAGGGGTCTTGAGCAGAGCAAACCCTAACTTTATCTTGAGTTCCAAGAGTCTTGTGGTGAGAAAATGTTGATGAAAAGGGAGGGCAAATTTTGGGGTACAACACTATGGCAGCTTTGAGACCAAAAATGCACGCTTCGTATTCTGCCATGTTGTTTGTACAATTGAAGCAGAGTCTTGCAGTAAAGGGAGTATGACATCCTTCAGGAGATATGAGTACAGCACCAATACCATTGCCGAGTGCGTTGGATGCCTCATAAAAAACCGGGGTCCATCGGGATCCTTGTTCAGGTCCGTCATATGGTATGAATTCTTCCCAGTTATTCACCATCATGATGTCTTCATTTGGGAATTCGAACTTCATGGACTGGTAGTCTTCTACAGCTTGGTGAGCAAGGTAATCAGCTAATACATCTCCCTTTATTGCTTTATGGGTGGTATATTGTATGTCATATTCTGTCAGGATCATCTTCCATCTCGCTATTCTCCCAGAGAGAGCAGGCTTCTCGAAGATGTATTTTTATTGGATCCATTTTAGATATCAATAAGGTAGTATGGGTCAGCATATACTGTCTTATCCGGCGAGCAGCCCATGCCAGAGCGCAGCAAGTTTTCTCGAGCAGTGAATATCTTGTTTCACAGTTGGTAAACTTTTTGCTCAGGTAATAATAGCATGCTCTTTTCGGCCAGACTCGTCATGCTTCCCCAACACACACCCCATTGAATTTTCCAAAACAGTTAGATACATGATCAATGGTCTTCCCTCGACTGGTGGCATCAAAACAGGAGGCTCTTGCAGGTACTCTTTGATCTTGTCGAAAGCAATTTGGCACTCTTCATTCCACTTGACTACTTGATCTTTCTTTAGTAATTTGAAGATTGGTTCACAAGTAGCTGTTAGGTGAGAAATGAATCTGGAAATGTAGTTTAACCATCCCAAGAATCCTGACTTCCTTTTCGGTACGAGGAGCAGGCATCTCTTGTATCGCTTTCACCTTGGTGGGATCCAGTTCGATACCTTTATTGCTGACAACAAAGCCTAGAAGTTTACTAGACCTTACTCCAAATGTGAATTTATTTGGGTTTAACCTCAGCTTGTACTTCTTTAGCCTCTCAAATAGTTTTTGTAAATGATCAAGATTCTCTTCTTTTGTTTGAGATCTAGCTATCATGTCATCCACATAGACCTCTATTTCGTGATGTATCATGTCGTGAAATAGAGCTATCATGGCACGTTGATAGGTTGCCCCAGCATTCTTCAGCCCGAATGGCATAACCTTGTAGCATAATATGCCCCACTGTGTGACAAAGGTTGTTTTCTCCATGTCCTCAGGTGCCCTTTTAATTTGGTTGTAGCCTGAGAAACCGTCCATGAAGAAAAACACTTTGTGTTGTGCCATATTGTCAACTAGAATATCAATGTGGGGAAGTGGGAAATCATCCTTAGGGTTCGCCCGATTCAAATCTCTGTAGTCCATGCACATTCGTACCTTGCCGTCCTTTTTAGGCATGGGAACAACATTGGTAACCCATTGCGGATAGGAGGTGGCGGCCAAGAATCCGGCATTGAATTGTTTCATGACTTCTGCTTTGATCTTCTCTGACATGTCTGGTCGCATGCGATGGACCTTTTGCTTTATCGTTGGCATTCCTCTTTTATAGGTAGATGATGTACTACGATATCTGCATCAAGTCCTGGCATGTCTTCATACGACCAGGAAAATACCTCAACATAATCATGTAGCAGATGAATTAGATGCTCTTTGACACTGGGTTCCAGATTGGCACCCACCTTGACTTCTCTTTTGTCTTCTTTGGTACCTAGGTTGATTGTATCCACTGGTTCTTCATGGGGGTGAATGGTCCTCTCTTCTTGTTGTAGTAACCTGGCGAGTTCCCTTGGCACTTCACAATCTTCCTCACCTTCGTCTTCGGCTTGGCAGATTATATTTTTAGAGTCACAAAAGGCCATAGCAGAACCGTTACCCATGGGATCCTGAGTGGATATAGACCTGCATTGTGAGTGTGAGTGTGTGTAAGAGTATAGCTATCTTTGAAAGAAATGAAAATGTAAAAGAGAAAAACAATGAGCACAAAGTTTGTACGCAAAAAAATGTCCATGATTCATTGATGTCATATGGAAATGAGATAATAACCCTTACAAATGGACCATTGTGACTCGGGTAAGACACAAGGTTTTAAGAGTCTGAATTGTTTTAATATTACAGATCCGACAAAATTTAAAGACAAATTATTGTTGGATAAATGTGATTGGGACAAAATATCTAGCCTCCCAGTTGCTGAGCCCTCCACTGACAGTTGGGAAAATCCAATCCTCCAGGTTATAGCTATCTTCATCATCCTCCATGGTGTTGACTTCGCGGTTCCTGATCTTCAAGGGTGGTCCTCTGGCACGAGTACAGCGTACAACTTTCTGGGCTCCTGAAGTGAAACCCAAACCAAATTTGTCATATTTGTATGGGATATCTGGGAGTTGGCCCCAAATAGTGCACCCACCTTCTTCTATCACTTCCTTGGCATCTTTTAAAGACGACATCTTGAGCGGAGACCTTGTAATCTTGGGGACTTGAGACACAGCCTTGTAAAGACGACACCTTCCCTTTTCATAACTTACCCCCTGAACTCAGAAAATTCTCGAAGGTCTTTCTTGTTCTTTTCACCATTTCCTTATTGGATTAAAGAAAAGTCGGTGACGACTCTAGCTATCCATAACATTTGCGATAAAATGCAAAACCAAGTCAGTTTTCCCACCGTATTACAACGATCATATTCAAAAAAATGAACAAATAGACTGTGATTCGAGAAACATTACCACGACTACAAAAGAGAATGATCGATCTAAATCATCTCACTCAGAAGCAGATGAGATTGGAGTTATCAGAGGATATTGGAGAAGCAACATTAGCAATTATCATTTTCATTGCCATTTTCAAATTTTTGATCAAATTTCTTGTGATTATCTCTTTTTAGGAATTTCCTTTTGTACTCACACCTATTCAAAGTCATTTTTTATAATAATATAATTCAGTTTATTCAAAGGTGTTTTACTTTTTTTCTGATTTGTTTGCAAAATACTACGATTATTTCTTGTAAACACTGCGTCGAAATTATTTTGGGGATTTGACAGAATAAATAAAAGCATTTGATAAAACATAAAAAATAATTTTGGTTAGAAAAACGTCGAAGCAAAATCTACGGCTACGCTCACGCTTATGCCTACGTTGTACTCTATGAGGTCTTATCGAAATTGACTTTGTTCACCGTGACATATCGAATTCAAATCAACTACGAGACATCACAACGAAACAACAAACAATGTTGGGAAGTTTGTGACTTAGAAAACCCAATGGTTTAATAGGATGAAAGTTCAATGTTTCAATTGATTTGAGACAGTGTTGGTCGAAAATCAGTATTGTGACAGTGTAGTTCATAAATTTGTATCTTTCAACCAATTCAATATTTCGAGTGGCTATTTCGAAATCAAGATCATCTCAATGTATTTTTCATTTTACATGTTTGGGTCGAAGTCCAATTATTTGAAGAAGATATCTAAATTGCAAATTTCCTGAGGTTTGAGGGTGAAGCGGATTTGTTGGTCCGCTGTCCATCACATTCAAAAATTCATATCTCTTGACTAGTTCTATGTTTTTGAATTGTTCATTAGGCGTTGGTGTCTTCTTGACTCCCTTAGCAATTCTTATGTTCGGGTCGAGAGCTAATTTTATGCAGATGGCCTCCGGATATATCAATAAACTAAAATTTAGATTTGCTGGTCAACTATTCCTCGGATGTTCGAAAATTCGTAACTCCTATCTGGATCAACATTTATGATTGATTATTTTGCCATAAAATTCTTCCTGATGTCTTCTCTAATTCATATGTTTGGAATGAGAACTATTTCTTTGAGGAAGATCTCCGAATGTGTAAATACCCTGAAGATATACAGTGAAAATACAGTGGAAACGATGTGCTGAACTGTTGTTTTTCAGACGTTCAAAAATTCATAAATTTCATCTGGTTCAACGTTTTTCAATCGTTCTTTGGGCATAAATTCCATCCTGATATCATCTACATTTCGTATGTTCGGGCCGAGAGCCAATTTTGTACACAAGATCTCCGAAAGTGCAAATTACCTGAGAAATTTACAATGGAAAACGAGTGTCAGTCGTATGTTTTCCTGATATTGCAAAAATCATAACTTCTTCAATTTTATCGTATCGGGTTGGTTCCCAAAGCATAAGATCACAAATTTTGTTAGCTACAATTTTGCTTCAGACCTCGAGTTCGGAAGGTGCTTCACAGGCTTCATCGTGGTCTGTTTCGCAAATGGACTAGTGAAATAAGCAGCTGAACCAGAAAAAGAGAATTCTGATTAAGTTTCTCGCCATTCAAAAACTTATAACTTGCTCGATTTTTATTGTATCGCATCCATTCTTTCGACACAGCGTCATAAATTTTGTCATCTATGATTTTGCTGTAAGGCTCACGTCATATTTTGCACCGAATGTCATGAGATTATGGTTTGTTCGTGCGCCGTACAAGAAAATAAGCTAAAATTCTGCATTAATTGATTTTGGACTCTCATTTCATGGGTCAGATTAGGCCCAGTGGCTCCACTATATCTTTCTTTGACCCAATTTCACAAACACCTTTCACTCATTATATCAAATTTCTCAAGATCATTCTCTCATTTTTCTCTCAATTCTCTCTCAATTTCTCAAGAAAAAAGCAAGAACACAAAGTGCAAGAAACCAAAAACCCCTCCCTCCACCATAAAACTGCCCTAGTCTACGTCCCTCTGAGCATGCGCCGCTTCCGTCCGGCTCCGTCAATTCCGACCAGTCTTCGTATGTGCTTCCGATCTCCTCCATCAGGCAATTTCTTCTCCAATTCACAATACTCTGACGTTATTCAGTAATTTTCTTAATCTTTTTCTTAATTGATTTTTTTGAATAGAATTGATTCTTGAATTGGTTGTGAATTATGATTTAAGAACTCGATAGTTGAACTGTTCATGGATTGATTCTTGAAGTTTCAATTATTAATAAATGTGGAATTGGTTGAATCTCTTGAATTTTGACGCGTTCATAATTGAATTTGTTGAGACATATGCGTCGGAACTCACATTTGTTCATGATTGTTGAGATTTACATGTCGTAAGTTAATTCCGATTCATTATCCTCTTGACGATTGCTTAATCTCATGAATCAAAATTAATTTCCAAATTGTTTAATCACATTTTACGCATAAATTGGTTCCGTTCCAATGCTTGATGATTGTGGTTTCGATATCGATTTTGCAGATGCATGTATTTTGTAAATTCCGATTGAACTTCCATATGTTGATATTCGAAATTAGTGCATTAAAACCTTGATTTTCTAATCAATTATTGGTGAATATCAACATATGTGTACTGCTATTCGGAGTTTTCAAATACACCGTAACATGTGAATTAATTCTGGCTTGTTGCATTTTCGAACTCGTGTGCACAATTGATTGATACCGATACCAAATTCCATTGATTTTAAGACAATTTTGGAGTGTTTCATGTGTTAATTATTTGTTGTTCGGAAAATGATTTTCACTTGTATACCATTATTTAATTCCAACTTGATGCTTACTTGAGCTTGTTAGCATATTTGGTGGATACCGGTACCAAATTTAGTTGATTTTATTCTGACTTTTCGAGCACTTCAAAATTACAACAATGTTGTCCAGAATTTAATTTTACATGAACAATGAGATTTAATTCTTGAATAATGCATAAGTGGACTTAATCAGTTATTTCTTTGACACTGGTACCAAATTTGGTCACTTTTAATCCAGTTTTTCTATCGATTTCATGTGTTCCGTCACCGCTGCCCGAAGTTTATACTTGTGGTTCCAATACACATTTAAATTCCATTTCTTCATGATATAATCCCAAATTGAATTGTGATGAGAATGTATAACTCCGATTTTGTTTCTTTGTTATTTCTAACATGTTTGTGGACTTGTGCAAGGGACTTCAAGAGCGCTTTCAATCGATTACCTAACTCGGTTATTCGATTAAAGCATTTTATTCCACTTTATTTATGGATCGATTACCCTTCTGACGCATTTGATTGTTGATTCTCATTCCATGAGATATATATAGTGTTTGGTTTGTCTGTATTTGTATTTCCTGCATGTTCATTGATTGATATTAAGATGTGTATGACACACGTTCTCCTTGTGCTTTATTGATGTTTCGACGCATATTCTTATTATTTTATTGTTGATGCTAGCTTGTGTGAAGTTTTGTGGGTTTCTTACACTCTTTGAGCTTTACTACGGATTGTTATTTGTTCTTTATATTCCTTGCCTATTTTTCATTTTGCATCATTTACCGCTTTCGTTGCCATGAGAAGTAGGAATAAAGATGTATGACTGGGAGTCTCTACTTTAGATGGACAATATTGTTTAAAATACCTTTAGAAGTCAATTCATACATGTGCTTGCTTGTTTAAAGTGCTCGACGAAGGCAATTCTGTGTGTTTACATTTGTGTCAAAGACCTCAAAGAAGGCCTTCACATTCCCATTCCCCATTGATAAAGTCCTCAAAGAAGGAATAAGGTGGAGCAAGGGTTCGTAATCGAGCCCCAACATTTCTAGTCCCCAGGTCATTGTAGCTTACGTCGCACGTTGATGATATGAATAGTGCTACTCTTGTTATCGAGTCAGTCAAGTGGAACAGAGGGTTTACAATCAACCCCCACAATTTGTCTTTAGCTCGTGTTTGCCAATGTTTATGCTTTGATGTGATCTCATTATTACCTTCTATCACCTACCTCGATGACACAAGATCTTGGTTAGGTGTTAGTCGCCTATGACAATTCACTTTCGTTCTTCTCTTGCCTAGATGACACGATATCTTGGTTAAGGGTCGACGCCCCCTATTCTTCTTGCCTTGATGACATGATATTCTGGTTAAGAGTTATTCACTCCCCCGTTTTGCTTGCCTCAATGACTTAATATCCTAGTTAAGCCTCACTTTATCCTACCTTGATGACATGATATCATGGTTAGGTGTCTCTCTTCCTTATCCTACCTTGATAACATGATATCATGGTTAGGTGTTATCCCTCTACCCTTTCTACCTTGGTGACATGATACCTTGGTTAGGTTTGTGCTACTTGAGCGAGTGGGTACTTCTCAAGCTTCGTGTGTTTTCTTTCTATTGCATGATCACATTCTCCCCTAGGATTGTTTGTTCACTCTCCTTCAAGTTTGAACTAATTAGACCTTAGGCTTGAATCTATACATGCCAACACTAGGTAGATTCTCCCTTTGTTAATCCAAACGTTACGACCATCATTGTATGATAACATTAGCGATAACACTAGGTTATTCTCCCTTAGACTTTTTCCTTCCCTCTTTTACATGACTAAAACAAAAACTCTTTTCTTTGGAAAATTCACAAAACACTCTAAAATTGCAAAACCCCTTTTCTAGGTAAAAACACCAACCAATGCAAACCTTTTTGTCTTCAGACCTTTTCTTTTGAAAACCTTTTCATAAAAGGACATGTTTCACTAGCATTGTTCATAAAAATATACAACTCACCAAAACTTTTGAGGTGAACTACGAGTGCCTTGATCCCCATTGCACGGTCGGTGGTACATAGGCACAAAGGTTCGTAACCACGACTGACACAACTAACAAAAACTTTTCTTTTTGTACATAATAGTTTGCATCCATGCATTCCCCTCTAGCATTACGCTTTAGACATAGATTAGATACACCCGTAGAATAGAACAAACTTAAGTGGATCCTGTAGAGT
Source organism: Vicia faba (assembly GCA_948472305.1). NCBI lineage: Eukaryota > Viridiplantae > Streptophyta > Magnoliopsida > Fabales > Fabaceae > Vicia > Vicia faba. The sequence goes on along the minus strand of OX451739.1, from coordinate 37,082,048 downwards.
ACCACATACGTGAGGGATGCTAATACCTTCCCCTCGCGTAATCGACTTTCTTACCATTTTTCTCTTAGTCGCGATGACCATGCTCCCTTCCTTCCCTCAAGTTTATTCAATGTTTCCTTTCCCTCTCTTGGGATAAATAACATTGATGGAGACTCTTTTGTCTTTCGCCTCCTTCGCGCTTCGATGAAAATCTCATATGCGACATACCCCTACTGGATCAAATGAGCCAACTTGTTAGGCTTGGACGTCCAAAGCTTGTTCCCACCCCCCGATTTCTATTTAATTGTTTTATAACCTTTTCTTGATTATTGTTAAATGTCATTATATTATAAAAGGTTTTGTTTAAATAATTAATTATTTTAAACACTTTTTATTTAATATGGTTAACTAATTTATTAATTAATTTTATTAAATAAAATTTATTTAGCTCAATTAATTATTTTATTTAATTCGATTGAATTGTATTGTGTGATTTAATTTTTGGACTTTGTTGAACTATTTATACGGCTTCATCCTCATTCTTAAACAATGTATTCTACTCCCCTAAACAATGTATTCTACTCCCCCTAAAGTTTGTAATAATTAGTATTTAGTTTATTTTTGTATTTATTTAATTATCCATCATCACTTACACAAGCAAAAATATTTCAAACTAATACTCAATTGTCAGCCATTTTCATACTGTAAGTTGATAGAGCTTTTAAGCATCACAAACGACCACACTCACACACCTGCACGCTTGATCTTGGGCATTCTTACAGTAAATCTATTTCAATTAATTGTTCCAGTTAGTCGTCTTAGAAGACTAGTCCACTATGCTAGTACACTTGCACTTTATTGCTTTTACTTGTGAGGGCCACCTTATATGGACTTGTATGATTTAATTGCTTATCATATTCCCCATTTGTAAAGTTGTATCCAATTATTTGTATGTTTGGAATAATTAATTATTTATACAAAGCCTTTTATAATATAATGACATTTAACAATAATCAAAAAATGGTTATAAAACAAATATATAAATGGAAAATGGGCCAAAAAAATAGTAAAAATAGAAACCGGGGGTGTGAACAAGCTTTGGGTGTCCAGGCCCAATAGAATGGTTCGTCTGATCCAGTAGGGATATCTCTAGGGAGTTCATCATGGGGAGGCGTGATTTGGAACGTATGATTTCCATCACAAAGCTGTTGACGGAAATGGAAGGTGAGCTTTGATAGGGATGTTGTACAGGATACACGACAACGATGATAAGTGTCACCGTTGGATTAGTCCTTGTAAACAAAATTATCCAACAAAACAAGACAACTAATCCTAATTAAACATAACAAAACAAAGAAGAAAAACCCTCTCCCCTCTCTTGTTTCGGTGGGGGACCAAGAACAAACACGGCGGCGAGTATGAAGACAAAAGCGGGTCACGGTGGCATTGAAAACTTCACGGAGGCGCCACCGTGTCAAGGTCAGAATCTCAACAAATTTTCATATTCTTGTTCGTCACCCTCTTCTGATCAGCATTTTAGAAATAACTTCTGCAGAAAACAAACGAAAACAATAGATCTACAAAGGGGTTTTGAAACCCTAAACACAAATCAACAGCGAAAGGCGAAAGATATAAAGAAAGAAACGGATTTGATACCCTCTTTGTTCAAATAACATTTCGACGGAGATGAAAGAGGAATCAGCGGCGGTGAAAGTTCTTTCCGGCCAAGGCAAGAAGCTCCGACGGTGGATTTGCGACCGGTAAGCTTCTTTCTCTCTTATGCTTGTTGTGTTACTGTTGTTAGATGATGGCTAAGCTCTTCTTCTTCAAATCTCAGTGTGAAATTTGAAGGAAACTGAAACCAAGTGGGGTTAGGAGCTTGCAGCATTATGACTTCAAGAGGCCATGAAGGACTCGGTTTAGACCCTTTGGGAAAGATCACCCTGAGTGCTTGAATGATGAATAAATGTTAGTGAGCTTAGGCTTAGGAAAGATTGAATGTTCTTTGTAACATGGGCGGTAGTTTGAACTTTAGGATCATGTAAAAACTTGAAGTCTTGAATGCCCTTTCAAGTTTTGGCTTAGGAAATAAGAAACTTGAAACCTTCTTGTAACCTAAAAAGATGGTGATGTAACTTGAAAACATAGATCAAAGAGAAGTCTTGAATGGCTCTTGTAATGTAGCTTGTATGGAAAATGTGATTGGATTCAAGAAATGAATTTTGAATAGAACAATGAATCTTTGAATTCGAGATAAAAACCTTAACATTGGCATTTGAAATTTAAATGCGAACCTTTGAGAAAATGTGGAAATGCCTACTTTACCAAGCCAACAAAAATCCTTTTTATCTCCTTGTATCAAGAAATGATAATCCAATGAAATGGAATTCCAAACCAAATTAATTTCAAATGCAAACTTAAATTAACTTCAAGCTTGAATTCCAAGACAAAAGGTGAGATTCCTAATGAAAACAAGAGACTTCTCAAGTATTAAGACCATATCTTGCATCAAGTTTCACCATGAATCAAATAAAGGACCGTAATCCTCTTCAAGATATAAAGTAAAATAAAAAATTTCCTTCTCAAATAATGAAAGTCCAAAGATCTTCCCTCCTTTTGAAATCTGAATTCTAAGCCTTAATCCACAAACAAACATCTGGATAGCCTATCCTATGAGATGAAACCAGATAGCTAAAACATGAAAAAATGAAATCTTGACCTGATAATCTAACATGATGCAGTTAAATCCATAACTTCACCTAATAATGAATGATTAATGAGAATGCATGCAACTGAATCAAAAGCTATGAGCCAGATTAAGTTGAATGAGGGTGGGGCAAAATTTGGAGTATGACAAATAAGACTACCTTCAGCTTCCAACCTTTGGCAGCTATTATCCCACCAATCTTAAGCTTCCTCAACCAGCATATGGGTACCAAACTGCACTATCTAGGCTTCGGTGGATCCCATGACTCTGAAGATCTTCTCAATAACCTTCAACCATTTCTGTGCACCATCCGGATCATGTTTACCCTCAAACGTATGTGGCTTGTTATTCTGGAATTTTTCCAAAATTACGAAATTCGACATCTTCAGCATTCTGATTGTTATTCTGCATATCATGCGTAACAACATGTATTGCAGCAGCAAGAGTTGCATCATTTATTTCAGCTACATTGTTCAACATCAATAATGCAAGTTAGGAGAAACACACAACTATATTCATTCTATAGTCAGACTCTACTACAACACCTGGCCAGACGGACCAACTTGCTCTAATACCAATTATAACACCCTACTTTCTCCAGAAAGAATAGTTCGTGGAATAATCAGAGAACACACAAGTAGGATGTCATATCCCATAAAAACTCATGCAATTATCCAGTCACTTCATATCTTTAAATCTCGTCAAATTGAATTAAACAGTGGAATATTCAAATTGGTTCACTTTCACAGCACTAATGCTTTAACAATAATAACTTCCACAAAATTCATGGTTCGTCATAGGTTTGGAAATAAGATATGTAACAAATGAAAAACAACACAAATCAAAATAAATTCTCATAGTTCTCGTGTTACGTATCAGAGCGACTCCTAAGACTCGATCAATAGTAACATATACTCCAAGTACTACTGAGGTACCTGATTATTTGTACTTCCCGAGGAGCACAAACATAACAACATAAAAGGGGTGAGAATTACATTCAATAAATACATGGTGAAAATCACATGCTAAGGAGTAGTAATCACACAATACTCACTAAATCAGGCAATCACAACACACATACAATACCACCACACATTAATCATACTCAGTTCACATTCATTCATACATATATATAATATGACTAAACTGACTTGACATCATGCATGCGGTACCAACACAATTCATACGGTTTATTCTTTGAACCTGATTCCTATCGGAATCCGGATAAGTCGTATACATTCCTCTGAACTACAACTTATCTTCAACTCGACTCCCACAGAGTCTTGATGAGACTAGGCACCCATCATGGATTCCCACCTAGGCTTATCTCCACATGACACGACATGAAAATTCATGACATACACTATGCACAATACAATTAATCATTAATGTATAACACACGACCCACAATGATCACACGTGAGTCATATACTCACCGTAATTCCCTCTAGAATTACCAACCTTGCCTAAGACTGTCCACACAATAACAATCTCATCAACATAGGCAACAACAACACATCACATAGAAATCCCCGTAAAGTTCCATGTTTTACCATTTCCCTTATTATTATTAGTATCCATATGTCCATTGATGTCATACGTACAAACACAAAGAAATTGTATTACACGCGACATCGGGAAAGAAATCTAAAAAACAGGGAAATTTCCATACGTTCCTGCTCATAAACATATAGCCCTGCCCCATATGTGTATGGCCTTGGTGCCTCTCCCCAATCTCTGCGTATGTTACGCATATGGCCAAATTTCCCAGACATCTTACGCGTATCGTACACGTATGACCAGAGGAGGGTTTCTCTTAGATTTCTTCCAAAATCTCCATACTCGCATTACCCTTACCATACGTGTATGGCTTCACTCTCTTACGTGTATCAGCAGATGAGTGGTTGGTCATGGGGACAGGGCGCGTATCGTACGCGTATTGCCCCTGGGAAGTTCCCTCGTACGTGTATGACCTCCCTTCATATGCGTATGAAGAGTCTGCAACTTCAAAAAATATGTTTTTCACATCAGTATGATTTTTCACCCATTGAAACACCTTCAAGCTCCCAAGTTCGACCCAAAACAGTATTCCTACCAGTATAAGCCTAAATAATCTATTCTACTTCATTAACTTATCATTTTATCAAGGTTTTTCACAGTTTAAATTACAGATTCGTCATCTCTTAAAACCCATATTTTTCCAGATATGAAACATGGCAAAACACAAAAAATCATCACCAATTCTTACAAATCTCGTATCACAATTATCATACAAAACACAAAATCCACAACAATTACATGTATATAGAATCAAACACAAGCAAGGAGAATAATAGACATGAAAACCTAAGAGGGAAAGGAACCCTCACTACCCTCTCATGTTCTAATCACCATTAAAGAACTCACTCTCTCTTTCCTTACCTTAATTACAAGCTTTTTCTTTTTCTAACAATGGTGGGAGAATTCCCCTTGCCCTATCTCTGCCTTGTTCTCTTCTTTCTTTCTACGTGATATATGATTATAAACCCTTTCACTTCTTTCTTCCTAATTATGTTTTACTTTTCTTAATTTTAGTAATAATAATGCTAATAATGATAATATTAATAATAATAATAATAATAATAATAATAATAATAATAATAATAATAATAATAATAATAATAATAATAATAATAATAATAATAATAATAATAATAATAATAACATACTCCATCTATTGTCTATTATATTATTATTATTATTATATTATTATAAGGTTTTATTCTAATTAGTTAACTATATTAAGTTCTCACACTCACCCTTAACCACATGCTCTTAATCACACCAATACAATATCACAATCAAACACAAAATAACTAAATATTTAAATGGGGTGTTACATAAAATGCAGCCAAAACCTTGCAATTTCAAGTCGCTTTTTCTCCTTGTACATCACTTAACATCATCAGGTGAAAACCATGTGCAATGATTGGCTTAATTTAGAGATTTGAGTGATTTATAAAACTGCCTTTTGAGCAAATTTTAGTTCCATGGAGGCAACTTCAAACCAATGTCAAATTATGTACACTTGACCTTTGATCCTTAATCTTTTTGCTAAATTATCATATCATAGCAATAAGATTAACGTGAGAAGAAAGTATTGATTTGGAAACTTGAGAAAAAAGTTATGAGCTTGTGAAGTCAAAATCATGACCTATAATTAGAGCTCCAAAATAATTTGAAGTCCAAAATGACCTATAATGTCTTCAAAGTTTTCATGGCTTTCCAAGCATAATTTGCCTTTGATCCTTGAAATAAACTTGTAGAGGGCATCAAACGTGATACTTGGCAAAAAGAACCACCCAAAAAAGTTGTAAATTAATGGAGTTATGATTTTTGGAAGTTAGGCAAATAACACTTGAATTTAGGTCAAATTTCACTAAGTCCACAACATGACCTCTAATATTTCATAATTTTTGATGATCTTCCAAGCATAATTTTCTCTTGACTTGTAAAGAGAAGTTGTAGAGGATGCCAGGAAGAGTATTTTTCCCAAAGAAGCACTAAAAACATATTGAAAAATGAGGGAGTTGTGATATTTTGAACTTGGACTTGAAATGTTAACTTTTTAGGTCAAATTACTTTGAATAAACTTGCAACCTTTGAAATTTTATTGCATTTCAAGGCACTATGATAAACATGTGAACTTCACATGATGGATTCTTACTTGAATTTTAATTGATTTTGGCCACAGCTTGCGGAAACTTGATGAATAAGGCATGGAAATAAACACATGAACCTTGAGAAGTAAGCAACCAAACTTTGAGCTATTTTTGATCAAATGGTGTTGAATGATGCTTGAAGAGATTTTGACCTAATATTATAGCTCGTGCTTTGATAAATAACCTCTTGAGAATCAATGATTGACCATGTTTTGACTTGGGGGCTCAAAACCCTAATTTAGCAACCATGCTTGATGTTCTTGATTCAAATCCCTACCTAGCAAAACAAATGAGAAAAACAAAATATATTTTTGGATTTTGGTTAAAGTTATTAACGCATAAAGACATATAAACACAAATTATAAGATACACGAGAAAGTGCTTGATGATCTCCTTATGGCAAGACTCAGAGAGATGATTAAGAGGCAACCAATGTTGTGATATCGATGATGATGCAATGATGCAAATGATATGAGATCTTAGAGGTTAAAATTAGGATATGACACATACTATTTACTTAACTGTTTGTTTACCCACCTTTTTTATTATAAGAAAGGGGGAGAAGTATACTCTCGGAGGGGAGGGGGTAGACAATCTATTTAACTTAGGAGGAGTGATATCACTATATATATATATATATATATATATATATATATATATATATATATATATATATATATATATATATATATATATATATATATATATATATATATATATATATATATATTACTTGTTTCTTTTACCACCTCTCCTGAGAGATGCGTTGTCATTATAAAAAATTGTTTTACATGTAACAAATGTTGTTTTGATGATACTGAAGAAAGATCATAAGGGTTATTCAGCATATTAAAGATGCAAAAACAGACAAATACAATAAGACAACACAACATACAATTAACATGATAAAGATGCAAAACGATGACTAATGTAGAAGAGTAATGAAAGACTATTCAGTATAGTAAAATATGCAACCGTTTAGAGAGTCAATTGATATACTCAAGCAGTAAAAGATGCAAGTAATAAACTTGATATATGATTGAGATAATCTTTAAACACAAAGGTTTCAGGCAAAGGCATTCAGATGAAGAGATCATATCAAAAGCCTCGGAGAATTGAAGCAAATATACATAGATCAATAACAATGAAGAGAAAATAAACAAAGCTTCAAAAGACATATCAGAAAAGAAGTTCAAATACAATGAAAACATCAACCACGGACTTAGGGAAGTTACCCCAATTTAGCAACTGAGTGAATCAATGTAAGCAAAAGTTAATTTCCCTTTAGAGAAATTGGCTATAAGCACACACACACACACACACACACACACACACACACACACAGTTAAAACCCTTTTCCAAATTGATTTTGAAAATAAGGATTTTTGAAGAAATATGTAGAAGTTGCTTAGAAAGAAATGGGAACATTAAAAAATGCAAAAAAAAAATATTTTAACTAGATTTAATCGGTTAGCCTAATCAGTTAGATTAGAGAACTGTTGAAGATAAAGTCTAGTAAAAGATTCAAAATGATGACTAATGTAGAAGAGCAATGAAAGAATATTCAATATAGTAAAAGATGCAACTATTTAGAAAGTCAAACAATATACTCAAGCAGTAAAAGATGTAAGTAATAAACTTGATATATGATTGATAAAATCTTTATACACAAAGGTTTCAGGCAAAGGAATTCAGATGAAGAGATCGTATAAAAAGCCTCAGAGAACTGAAGCAAATATACAAAGATCAATAACAATGAAGAGAAAACAAACAAAGCTTCAAAAGACATATCAGAGAAGAAGGTCAAACACAATGAAAACATCAGACAAAGGCTTAGGGAAGTTACCCCAATTTAGAAACTGAGTGAATCAATGTAAGCAAAAGTTCTTTTCCCTTTAGATAAATTGGCTATAAGCACACACACGCACACACACTTAAAACCCTTTTACAAACTGATTTTGTAAAGAAACACTTTGGAAGAAATATGTAGGAGTTTCTTAGAAAGAAATGGGAACATTCAAAAACGCAAAAAATATATATTTCAACTAGATTTAATCGGTTAGCCCAATCAGTTAGATTAGTGCACTATTGAAGATAAAGTCTATTTGAATTGAAATTTTGGCTGTTAGATCTCGAATGTCCTAAGAGATGTCGAGACACCGGATACGACTTCAACATGAAACAACAGGATATACACAAAAAACAAACATTGTTGAAGGTAAATAACACACAAATATGTTTACCTAGTTCGGAGCAACTCTCATACTCTGGGGGCTACCAAGCCAGAGATGAAATTAACTAGATAGTCTCAATTTGTAGACCACACGCAAACATACCAGTTTACAATCTACGCACTTAATCACTATCCTTTGATTGAATTCTAACTAAGACACACCTAGGTATGAGGCACTCCTCAAATCCCTCTTCAATCACACTCAGCGATTAGAGCAACTCTAAACACAGTAGAGAACAAAAACAGGAAGTCACTCTTCCAAGACACACAATCCTCAATGCTTAAAAGCTTATGGGAACTGACACACAAATATGCAATGCTTAAAAGCTTATGAGCATCTGACACACAAACATCCAATGCTTAATAGCTCGTGGATGCCTGATAGAACTTACAACCCAAAACAGTCATACTCTTCTATCAAGATGATATTAGAGAGGCTCACAAGTAAGGATTCTACCTAAAACACATGTAAGTTCTACCTAAAACTAGGTATATACCAGTCTATTTATAACATTATTTTAGACTGGGTTGGGTTTCAAAATTGCAACAGTTAGGCTACACAAAATATGTAAAATCTTCTCCAAGAAAATAGGTCTTCAATCATTAGTTTCCTAAAATGTCTCCATATTTAAAAACTTTGTATATCTTCAAAAACCTACATAGAATCTCAGATTTGTCAATTTGGACATCACATAAGCTAACTATATATTCCCTGAATATTCAGTAACTAACATTGTTAGAACATAGTTTGGTTCTACATCCAATTCATCGTTTTGATGATAACAAATACATAATTATTGTGAAAAACAATTATGCACTCTAATAGTTTGATTGAATATACAAAGAAGTTCAGATGAAAGTTAAGATAATGACATGAATAATCAAATATGAAGCTCTGAAGAGAACATGCATGTAAGAAGCTTAGAAGCGAAATTAAAAGTGATACGCCAGTAAAAGAAGTTTTGATGCTAAAGTTAAACTTCTGAAGCACCAAGCTGCCAATTATACTCTTATATGAATATTCTGAAAGAACAAAGAAGTTTCAACGTACTGATCAAAATGAAGTTCTGAGACCAAGAACTCAAGTTCAAATTACTCAGAAGGTATGTAGATCTAACATCACATTAATGACAAACAATGAAGGATCAAGAAAGTAATGACTAAAACTTTATGACTGGGAACAACATCTGTATTTTTGGAAAGGATATCAAACCTCAGATCATCAACCTTCCAAAATAAACATATATGTCTCTAACGGATCTTTGAACCTAACTTCTATATAAAGGGGACTATGAAGATGGATTAAAATAACTCTCACGCATACGAACAAAAGAGCGCTCTAATTACTCTCATATCTTTTTATCTCTTAAGTTATTCTTTGTGTTATAATTTGTGTAAACATCACAGTCGTGATATAGCTTGTTAGAAGAATTTGTAAACACATTGTATAATTGTTTAGAATTGTATTTCCTTGAGAAACCGAGTTATGGTTTGATCTCAAGAAGACGTTGACGGTTGTCTTCAAGGATATGCCATTATTGTGGTAAGCATGGTCATATAAAGCCTTTCTGCTATAAACTATATTGAGATAGAAAATTTTCACTCAATTCTAAGGCCGAGAAAGTGAGAAAAAAGAAAGGAGTTAGGAAGTTGATGTATGATTATTCTTTTATTGTGAAAAAGGCTAGTATGAGTCAGGATAAAAGGTCTAAGAACAACTATTAACCAAAGGAACCTCAATAAAGTGTGTATTCTCGTTCAGGTTCAAAGACCAATAAGGATGGATTAAAGCTATGGCATAAGAAACTTGGACACCTTCTTTTCAAAAAAATGAAGGAAGTCATATCTGAAGAAGCTATTAGAGATATGCCAGAGCTAAAGATTGAAGAAGGGATAGTTTGTTGTGAGTGTCATTCTAGGTCTTAATTTGTGATGTCATACAAAATGTCACAGTATCAGACTACTTCTAAAAAGGTTAGAACTTCTTCGTATGGACTTAATGGGACCAATGGAGGTTGAAATTATGTGTGGTAAGATGTATGCTTATGTGCTCATAGATGATTTTTTTGGATATACTTGGATAAAATTTCTTAGAGAAAAGTCAGATGCTTTTGATTTCTTCAAGGACTTATGTCAAAGTATTCAAGAAGTTAAGGACTATGATATTGTGAAAATTAAAAGTGAACATGACAAAGACTTTGAGAATGTAGAATTCTTTAAATTTTGTACTTATAACAATATTCTTTATGAGTGTCCTCGGTAAGGGGGATCAGTTGAACAAGTGACCAAGGAGATTCTAGAATCAACTAGAGTCATGATTAGTGCTAAGGGTTTGCCTTTGTACTTTTGGGAAGAAGCCGTGAATACTGCTCGTTATGTCTATAATAGGGTTACTTTAAGGAAAAATACTTCAGCCACTCCGTATGAGTTATGGAAAGGAATGAAGCCTAGAGTCAATTACTTTCACATCTTTGGAAGTAAGTGCTACTACTTGACTGACCAAGAACAGAAAGGAAAGAAGAACCCCATAAGGGATGAAGGGATGAAGGGATTTTTATGGTCTACTACTTGAAGAGAAGAACTTATAGAGGTTTCAACTTCAGAACTGGAATGTCTTTGGAATCTATCAATATAATAGTTGATGATTTAGTTGTTGAAGAAAAAGAGGATGTTAGAGACAATGTTGGAATGTTCTTTGTGCAAACTGATGAAGCACATAAGGAGGAAATATGTGAGTTCACAAACACTGAATTAATGAATTCTCAATCCATCATAAGCCTCTCTACTGAGGGATATATAGAATAATTCAGGGATCTAACCGCAAATCACCCTAATAAAGGTAACATCACTAAATTTAAACAGAAAATATCATATACAGATGGATGTGTTGCCTTGAGGGAAACAGGAGAAAGTTTCTCTGAATTGATTTTAAAGAGGTATGATGTCAAGATAGATGTCATGAAATTTTGTAGTGAAGATCCCAATTCTTTCAGATATCTCATTCATCATGACTGGAACAAGGAACTTGGTAGTTGTAAGTAACTAATCAGGGATCTTGTTGAAGGGAAGGAAGAAACTCTAGAGCTTATGGACAACAAGGAATAACTTGTTGTTATAAAAAATAGTGAGATTAGAACTTGTACTATTAAGGAGTTATATAAATTATAGAAATGGAGGAATGCAACTAGTGTTGCATCTTTCCTCTATACTTTAAGGCATAACATGCTTGAACAAATTTCTACTGAAGAGAGATGAAAGGAAAGTATTCTGCAAGACAGTGGGGATGGCTACAACACCAAGGAATTCATAAAGCTCTTTGACAGAGGCAAGAGGTGGAAAACCACTTAAATCTAGCCAAGAAGTTGTGTTTCCATTTGTTTGTTTCCATCTGGTGCTCATGATTAATGGTTCTGTTGTGTGATTCCATCTGTGGTATTGCTAGTGTGAAATATGTGTTTCTATCTATTGTATTTCCTGAGTGCAATATGTTATGAAGTACTTTGTGTTTCCATTGTATACATTTACTTTGTATCTTTTGTCAATATTTTGGATAAAAAGGGGGAGTAAAGTGTTTGTGTCCTAATGTTACATCACATGTCTTAACATGTTAATCTAGCATTGTGATAGGACTGTATGCTAATTCCTTTGGGAGAGTAGATTTTTGTGTTTGTGTGGTTGCTCATGCAACTATTCAGGGGGGGCATTAGTGTTCATGCTTGTGTGTGTGTTGAAGTTGTTGTTGTTCTGCTGCATGTGCTCTAGTGTGGGTTTTTCCCTAAAGGGGGAGAACCTATTATGTATGAAAAGGGGAGAACCATACTTGTCTGATTGTACAAGCTTCTTAGCTTTGTTGTGTTTTATTGTGGTTTTATTCCTGTCTACAGGATATTTGGTCTTTGGTTGTTTTAGCCAAAATTTGCCAAAGGGGGAGTTTGTTAGGTCTTTGATTTTATGGTTGGCAATAAATTTGGTAAAACAAAGTGTTGACAACAATTTGATCAAAATATGTTTTATTTAGAAAACATATATTGCAGCCTAATTTTTAAACATGATGTCATAACATATTGACCAACTGGTATAGTAGGATCTGCAGGTACCTTATTTCACAGACGTTCCAGCAGACGTTGTAACATGTTGTGATCGGTGGATCTGGAACTGACTGTTTTAAAGCTGGTTCGCGAAATGTCGCGGAAGCAAGAGTCGCCACCGTCTTTTATTTTCTCCAATAGGAAAGGACAAAAGCACAGAAAAATTCCTTGAAGAGATTGCTCTCGGTTCGGGAGGTAGGTTATAGAAAGGGAAGGTGTTAGCACCCTTTCTATCCATGGTTATCCATGGGCTCTTAGGTACTTGCTCAATGTGTTTTCAAAATTGTTGTTTGCTTTTCAATTGTGGGTTTCAAAAATATTCTTTGAAAAGTTTCAGTTCGACTCGTACGTCAGAGTGTTTTGAAAAGTTTGTTTTGGAAAGTTTTTTGAAAGTGTGTTGATGAAAAGATGTTTTGATTTGTTTGAAATTAGAGCAAGTACCTTTGAGAACCTACCTATCCTAAGGAATTCGTCTGTGTAAATGTCCTTTAAAGTAGTGCCATCCCACCATTGAGAGGTAGGTAGCACCACCGTTGGAGGTGTTCGGGTCAATTCGATTTGAGGGACATGGTGATCACCGGAGCAATGGGAAGACACCTTAGAAGCTACCCTCATGCCAGGTTCCCGGACCATGAGGACTTACTAAGACGTTTTCTACTCGATGACCGCCTTTCGAAAGGCAACAGTGAGGCGTACCCTAGGGGTGGTGTGTGCGAATTGTGTGTCATTTTCAGTTCATTGTTTGTCTTGTCATGCATTGGTGATCTAACGGTTCAATTTTATTATCGGGCATTCATTCTTTCATGCATATTTATTAACAGTTATATTTGCGAGAAAATAAATCTAACTATTACAACGGGCGCGGGTCCACATCGCCAAAAAAACCGAACCCGATTTGACTGAAAATAGATAAAGCGAATAAATAAAAAATGCGAGAAATAAATCTAAACTTATTACAAGGCTTTGGGGCATATACAGAGGTATTTAATAAATGCGCGAAATAAAGACTAAACAAAATTAGGGCATTGGACCCTTTAACAAATAATTAAAATTAGTCAAGGAAATTAAAAATTAAATGAAAAAATAATGTTTTTGTGTTTTTTAGGTTTAAAAGAAAAAAAGAGAAAAGTTAATTAAAATTAAAATCCTAGTTCTATCATTTTTTAAGTTTATTATGAAAAAGATTTAATTTCTAACCTAATTAAATTCTAAATCAATTTATATATAATTTTTGATTTATAGAAAATAAATAAATAATAATAATATTGTGAGGAAAAAATTAAAAAAGGATATGAAAATTAATAATTGACCTAATTCTACATTTTTTGGATTTTTATTATGAAAAAAGAATTAAAATTAATATTAAAACCTAATTAAACTAAATGATTTATATTTTAATTTATTTAAAAGAAGAATCAAAATTAATTATATTTTTTTTTGTCCTTTCTGTATTTTTTAATGTTTTTTATATTTTTGTAAGAATGGTTAATTAAATAAAACAATAAAACATAACAATTGAAATAATAAATAAAAAGATAAAAAATAAAAAAAATAATCAAAGTATGCAAACCAGGATGGGGGAACCCCAATTTGGAGGGTGTTAATTAGAAAGGCCTGGCCCATTTTTTGTGAGAATTTGTTGACTTTCTGGATTGTGTGTGACATGTTTGACTGGATGTATGATGCACTCTTCATCTTGGCCATGGATCTGAGGCCCTGGGACACGTGGATGAGTTGATTCTGCAGTGCATGGTGAGTCCTTATATGAGCGCTGCATAGAACCTTGAAATGAAAAATAATATGAGAAATTGCCAGACCTGGGAATTGAACCCAGGTCATTGTGGTCACATGCGCGTGTCTTAGCCAGCTGAGCCATTTGAATTCATTTAACATAATATAGTTAATAAAATATATAAAAGAAAATGGTTAATGCTTAGTTAAACGCGCGCAAATTTAAACTGCCCAGTCTCCGTGTGACACGCCATCGTCCCTGCCAATTTCCTGAAACATAAACAAATAAAGCAACGGTTTTGAAACGTTGCATTAGGCAAGCTACGAAGAAATAGCGAATAGCTCATTTCCTAATATAAATTAGGCGCGAGTATGTCATTTTCTTCGTCCAGATGCCAGGAATGTGATGGTATGGCTTTCATAGGCTAATTGTTCCTGGACTAAAAACCCCCAAATTAAAAAAACTGTAACCCTAGGATTCGAAAATGGCAAGTTCCAATTTATGGCACAAAAATGAAATCAAATGCATTGGTTAGCTCAGAAACTTCACAGGGAATAAGAATGTACAACTGAAATGCAAAGAAAATGCTTAAAATGAAGAGTACGATTTCAAAAATTCTTCTGTACAGTTTGGATGGTAACTACCGTTTCTTTGCGTTTTGATTGAGGTTATGGATTGAAATGCGTTTAGTGATGGTCCAGGATGTTAATGGTACAAAAATTATGGCTTGAGAAGATCCCTAGCATTGATTTCAGTTTTGCCTTTTATGTCCAAAATTTCAAATGTCCAAATGCCTTTTGAACGAGTTTCTTGCTGCCCTAGGGTTAGGGTTTGACTCAATGATCATTATGGAATAGACTTGGCTTGCCATTTGACCTTAATCCATGCTTGAGAAAGAATTGGCATTAGGGTTTCATTCATTAACCATTTTTCCTATTTTCTATCCAAAACCTAGACCTAGTGTGTAAATGAACCTTGGCCTGATTTTTGAGTTGGTTCATGATGTATAGAACTTGTCCAAATTCATTTGACACCATTTCATTGATTTTTAAATTTTATTTGAATTTTCAATGAATTAAAATGAATTAAATCATCAAAAATTAAATAAAATAAAAAAGTCAACATTTGGTCTTGAAATCAACCATGGGCCACGTGTGTGGCATGACAAGGATGGACAAAGTGAGAAAAATGGGGCCCTTTTGTCAAAATTGGATTTTCAAAGATAATTGACTTTTGCCATTTCACAAAAATTTCCCAACTTCTACAAGGCATAACTTGCTCAATTTTTAAGCTTTTCACATGTTCTTGGACATTTTGGAAAGGTCTTTGAGTCCTTTAACCAATGTCTTTGGTCCCATGTCATTTTGATTTACCAATCTCAAGTTATGGCCTTTGACTTAAAGTCCCTTTTTGTTGACTTTTGAAAATGACCTGTAATGTTGAAATTGATAACTTTTTGTGAGAGCATTTCTTGGACTTGAAACATGAAGATGAATGGTAGGAAATGTCTTTCTCTTCAAAATGAGCTTTGGATGGAATTTTTCTGATAATCCATGTGAAATTTATGCCCTGGTCAATTTCAGTTGACTTTTTCAACTGTCCAAATATAGCAACTTTTGCATCTTTGATGATTTCTGAGCCACACTTTGAGAATCATGATCAAGCATTGATCAAATGATGTTTGTGGCTTCAAAATGATATATTGACCAAAAATTTGAACTTTTGACTGCCAAATGACCATTTTGCCCCTACAGTTGACTGTAGTGCAATCTGGGGTTTTGACTGTGCAATCTTGAGCTGAATGCCTTGAAACTTGACATGGGGATGCTTGACCATGTTTGTAAGCATATGAGACTTGATTGGGCCTTTGAAAACTTCTTTTTCTTGATCAAACTCAAAACCCTAATTTTGACTGTATGGGAGACTGTTGCACTGCACAACCCTTGGGGAATTTTGTGACCTTGACTTGACAAATTTTGGAGAATATGGGAGGGCAAATTTTGGGGTATAACAGTTGCCCCTGTTCGATCTTCTTAGACCTGAGGATGCAGATTGGCTGACGTGCCTTTCGTAATCCGATGGTAAAAGAAGATTGGACACTAGAGTGCCCGGAAATTTGCGCTCACATGTTAGCAATGATGGGGGAATGGGCTTATAGATGCCATTTGGAGATTGCTGGATGGGATGATGGGCTTATAGATGCCATCTGGGTGTTTGATTGCGTAAGAGATTCCTTAGCGAGAACCTGCATACCTGCAAAACAGAAAATGAGTACCTGACACGTTGCAGGAGCTGAGTCTGGAGCTTCAAACAGCAATGAAAGAACCAGGGATGATTACTTCCTTAGCATGAATGGTAAGAGAGCCTTGGGCGACTTTAACTTCAACAACGCTCGTTGAGAAAAATCTGGGGTGTCTTCTACTGGGATAAGAATCAGGGAGATCTTAGGATTGATCTGACTGAACCAGAGAAGGCCTTTGACTGGATAAGTCTAGGTCTTGAAATGTCTTCCACTGGATAAGCAATCAGGAAAATCTTGGGACGATTTAACTGAACCAGAGGAGGCCTTTGACTGGATAAGCAATCAGGAAAATCTTGGGACGATTTAACTGAACCGGTCTAGGTCTTGAAATGTCTTCCACTGGATAAGCAATCAGGAAAATCTTGGGACGATTTAACTGAACCAGAGGAGGCCTTTGACTGAACCAGTCTAGGTCTTGAAATGTCTTCAAAGGGATAAGCAATCAGGAAAATCTTGGGACGATTTAACTGAACCAGAGAAGGCCTTTGACTGAATAAGTCTAGGTCTTGAAATGTCTTCAAAGGGATAAGCATCAGGGAGATCTTAGGTCGATCTGACTGAACCAGAGAAGGCCTTTGACTGAACCAGTCTAGGTCTTGAAATGTCTTCCACTGGATAAGCAATCAGGAAAATCTTGGGACGATTTAACTGAACCAGAGGAGGCCTTTGACTGAACCAGTCTAGGTCTTGAAATGTCTTCCACTGGATAAGCAATCAGGAAAATCTTGGGACGATTTAACTGAACCAGAGGAGGCCTTTGACTGAACCAGTCTAGGTCTTGAAATGTCTTCCACTGGATAAGCAATCAGGAAAATCTTGGGACGATTTAACCGAACCAGAGGAGGCCTTTGACTGAATAAGTCTAGGTCTTGAAATGTCTTCAAAGGGATAAGCAATCAGGAAAATCTTGGGACGATTTAACTGAACCAGAGAAGGCCTTTGACTGAATAAGTCTAGGTCTTGAAATGTCTTCCACTGGATAAGCAATCAGGAAAATCTTGGGACGATTTAACTGAACCAGAGGAGGCCTTTGACTGAACCAGTCTAGGTCTTGAAATGTCTTGAGAACTTAACTGAATTTTCCCTGAAAGATAAAAGTCAGTCATGTGCAATGCATGATATGGATCAAGCAATGATGTTCTCAACATAAATGAGATTTGTATGATGCAGTGCGTTATGCATGCTATAATGATGTATGTGATGTTTTATGTATGTTTTCGTCCAGGAAAATGAATCCTTGACGGGTGCCGGGAAATCGTATCCTGGGCTGATGTCGAAGGATAGATTTTGCTTCCACTGGGGATGATAACTGCAAGGATACCGGTAGGAGAAGATGACTCCGTTGCGGAATAAACTTGGCGAATGGGAGATTCTGCGGGGAGAAAAGATACTCTAGCGTCATGCTGGAAAGCAATACTCTGTGGGAAGAGTGATGCCTCGCTGAATGTTGATAGTAACTCTGTTGGGGATACCATTGTTGTATTGGAAGTGTGAATAGACTTCGCTGGGGATAGGAAAGAACTACGTTGACGACGACCTTCCCTTGGCTTTTGGCTGAGGATAACCCAGTTATATCCTGTTAAGGAAATAACTCTTTGAATAAAGCCGTGCGACGCGTTCGTGCTCTGCGGGGATAAGCTTCCAGAATCTACTGGGGATAAGCTTATTGCTTGGGGAAATGAATTCCATCTTTCCTGGGGAACTTGGATGGGACCCTCCTGGGGAAATTTTGATAGTTTTGATATGCTGGGGAAGTGATTCCTTTGAATGTTGATATATGCTGCCGGGGAACAATCTTTAGGCCAAGACTGCCGGGGATGCTTGTTAAGAACATATGCTGCTGGGGAATATTGGGATCTACTGGAGGATACCCCATTTCCTTGAGACTTGTTAACTTTGTTTGGGGAAGAATGCACTGACTTGCTGTCTCACTCTCTGGGGAATTAAGATACCTGGTAGTGTTCTTCAACAGGACCTACCCTGATACTTTGGAGGATAGAACAACCAGACTGCTCAGACCAACCTTTATTGCCCCTGTTTCTTGTGGGAGAAGATACCTGTGGCGGTGCTTGATGACTGCCGATTGACAAATCTTCTTCTTGGTAGGAAAGTGACATAGTCGTACGCTTTGATCCCTAACTTTTGCCTGGACCGCCCTTTCGGGTTTTCAGTCCACCGGGATACCCATTTTTCCCAAGCCGCCTTTTCAGGTTTTCGACTTGCCGGGTGTATATATTTTTTCATATTCATCCCTTGTTTTTGCCCGAACCCTTTTGGTTCGCCGGGAAGCCCTTATTTTTGCCTAGGTGTGTCAACCTTGCGGGTCTTTGATTTTGCGTAGTATTTTTCGACCATGTCCGTGCTTTCAGAATGTAGAGAGTTGCCCCTGTTAGAATTGTTTTGTCATGCCACCAGAAAATCTTCGTTTGATTGTCCAATGCCCCCAGGTGACCTAGACGGAGATTTGCCCCAGGCTGGTGGTGTCGCCATATTGTCAGAAGGTGTCTGATCGTGCAAGATTCGTTGCTGGAATGCCCCAAGTGACTTAGACGGAGATTTGCCCCAGGCTGGTTGGTTGTCATGCCACCAGAAGATCTTCGTTTGATCGTCCAATGCCCCAAGTGACTTAGACGGAGATTTGCCCCAGGCTGGTTGGCCTTTTTGAGAGATTCTCCGAATCTTGACTTAACTGCCCCAGATGATGGATAATAGTCATGCCATGCCCCTTGATTAGAGGTACTTCTGTTCATTAGACATTCGTCATGCGAATTTCTATGTTGTTCAAACAAAAGTCATATGCAAACAAAGTTATGTTAAAAATGCAAAGCTTATGTCTGTCTTGAAGATTTTGAAAATGCATTCTTTTTCATAAAACAAGTGAATGTTTGTAAAACGTGATGTCAATTCCGTATTTACCGTAGGCCTTCAGGAGTCAGGATACCTTTCGTAACAGTATGCTTTCGAACTAAACCGTGCTTCAGCTAGGACTTTTGAGGGTTATAACGTGGCCTGGTTCACGGTTTAAGAAACAAAGAATAAGGCTCAAATTATTTGTACCCACCCACTCTTCGTGCCGTTCTTCAAACCTAAACTCAGTTGATCATGCGTTAGATCTTGTTTGAGTCTTCGTTCTGATTTTCCGGTGATGGTTCAGTCATTGATGATTTATTCTGAATAGGCAGTCATCATTTTTTGTCGAGGGTTTGTAGGACCTCTTTCTTTTGATTTTGTTATCCCTTTCTTTTTTTGCCTGAACTGTTTCCTTTTTGGAATTACAGTCAGCGGGATGCCCCAGTTTCGTAAGTCTCCTTCATAGGTTTTGACTTTTTGGGCTTTTCGTTTATGATTTTTTTTTTTGATAATGACTGCCTGTCCTTATGATTGTTCAGAACCATCACTGTCTTTGTTCGTTTCGTAAAGACCTCTTTGGTGCCATTCGTTATGCACTTGGATCAACTGAGAGAACTACCCTGCCCCAGGTTATGATTAAGGGTTTTGATAAAAACTCCTATTTCTTTGGCTCTGATGGGTTGACGAGGGATTATCATCCTTATAACTCCAGTGTTTAGGAATTGAAACAATGCCTGTACCTCATCAGCGGGGTCTGTTCAAAAGCATACTGTAGATTATGGTATCGTTTTCGTCATCCTCCCTCAAGAGGCTTAGAATTATTGATTGAAAGAGTTGACATCAGAACAAATATGAAAATAATTTGCGTATAGTGAATACGAATATATTGATTCAAAATAGACATAAGCGATGCATTAATGAAATAACAATGTTTTAACAATGAGTAAATGTTTGAACAAAAGAAAATTGCAACTTGAACATTCGAATGAACAAAAATTCCTAGTCTCAGGGCTTGTCACTTCAAATGGTGAATCCCGCAGGGATAGTAGAAGAACTCAGCCTGGCCATCTTGGGTGAATTTCACAGCTCCTTCATCAATCAGATCTTGGATCTGGTTCTTCAAAGTCCAACAATCCTCCGTAACATGCCCTGGGCTGTCAGAGTGATAATCGCAGTGGGCGTCGGGGTTATACCTTGAAGGTGTCCTGTTGGGATTCTTAGGAGGGTCCCTTAGAGTTACCAAATTCAACCTCAACAGTTGTTGTAAAGCTTGAGGCAGTGATACGTTAAGCTTGGTGAATTGCCTTTTGGGCTTGCCTGGCTGAAGAGGTTGTTTGGGCTTGCCTGGCTGAAGAGGTTGATGCTGAATTTTGTCCCTGAAGCCAAATGAGGAGCTTTTCCTTTGTCTCCTTGTCTCAAAGGTGGTTGAACAACGACTGGCTCTTTTCCCTTAGATGTTTGCCCCAGTTGGTTACTCTGAAGCAGTTGGTTGACAAGAAACCGGAGCTCATCTTGTCTTTGCGCTAGACCTTGAATGGCATTCCTCTGCCCCAGCATTTGAGCTTTCATAGCATCCATCTCAGATTGTAGGTGTTTCAGCCTTTCATCCTCAGCACTGTTCCTGGCAAAAGTCTCCATGAGAAGTGTCCTTAGCTCCTCCTGCCCCTTGGATAGATTTAGGAGAATATCCCCGAACCGAGTCTCTTGAGCAAGAAGATCCTGGTTGTCTTGTTGTGAAGCCATTGCTGAAATAAACAGCGAGGAGGGTAAGTGACCTGCAACAAAGATACCTGTTATGCAATGATATGTATGACATGCATGCAATGTTTTCAAGGATCTCACGGGATAAACAAGAAAATTTGTTAGAATTTGGGTCCGGTAACTTGATTGAAGGAACTGCATATTATGGAGAGTCCCTCTTCAAAGGGTCAAAGGCTCACCATATCAAGTGGGTCATAGCCCCTGACAACCTGGTCTAGAGGAAAATAAATCCTCTTTGCCCCTTGCTGGGACAGTTGATTCGTCCTGACCTGCATCACAAGCCCTTGAGATCCTTGAAATGGGTTAGGATGTATGCAATGGTATGATGTCATGGTATGCATGGGGTGATGTCAGTAACCCTATTATGAGTCCTAATTAAGGACTGAAACAAACCTGCAAGAAACAAGTGTTAGATCACAAGCATGCAGATAGTCAAGTACTAAGGCACACAAGTCACACAAGAGAGAGCCCTTAGGTTTAGGCCAGCATGGGGTCTGGGTAGTACCCTCTTGAAGTTGGTGGGTTCAACCTGTCCTAATCAAAGTAACCGGGTTCTAAGGTTCCCAATATCACGGGATTGCTTTCATTGTTCATCGTTTCGATTTAGCCACTGAACTGGCGACCGAAATATTCCAGGAAAGCAACCCTCAATTGAGTGTAGTATCGAGTATCAACCAACCTCGGACTGCACCAAAGTCAGTTATCTCACTACCCTAAAGAGGCCAAGATGGTTCAATTAAGGTTCCTAAGGTCTGTTGATGCTTCATGACACCACATGGAGGCCCCGTACTCTCCTTGACTGACTCAAGGGTTACCGGTACACACCAAAATGCCACATCAACGTAGCAGACTGCTTCAACCATGTCGGTATACCCCGCACAGTTCCCTCACAGCCTTGTTGCTACTTTCTAAGAAGGTATTCCCCAGATCCGGGTTAGGATCTATAGAACTCCCAAGCAACCCACAATTTTAAAGCATACAAGGAAAGCAATTGAAAACACAGTGATCTTAGTCCTAAGGTACACCCCACTTTAAGTTTTTCCCCAGCAGAGTCGCCAGTTCTGTGATCGGTGGATCTGGAACTGACTGTTTTAAAGCTGGTTCGCGAAATGTCGCGGAAGCAAGAGTCGCCACCGTCTTTTATTTTCTCCAATAGGAAAGGACAAAAGCACAGAAAAATTCCTTGAAGAGATTGCTCTCGGTTCGGGAGGTAGGTTATAGAAAGGGAAGGTGTTAGCACCCTTTCTATCCATGGTTATCCATGGGCTCTTAGGTACTTGCTCAATGTGTTTTCAAAATTGTTGTTTGCTTTTCAATTGTGGGTTTCAAAAATATTCTTTGAAAAGTTTCAGTTCGACTCGTACGTCAGAGTGTTTTGAAAAGTTTGTTTTGGAAAGTTTTTTGAAAGTGTGTTGATGAAAAGATGTTTTGATTTGTTTGAAATTAGAGCAAGTACCTTTGAGAACCTACCTATCCTAAGGAATTCGTCTGTGTAAATGTCCTTTAAAGTAGTGCCATCCCACCATTGAGAGGTAGGTAGCACCACCGTTGGAGGTGTTCGGGTCAATTCGATTTGAGGGACATGGTGATCACCGGAGCAATGGGAAGACACCTTAGAAGCTACCCTCATGCCAGGTTCCCGGACCATGAGGACTTACTAAGACGTTTTCTACTCGATGACCGCCTTTCGAAAGGCAACAGTGAGGCGTACCCTAGGGGTGGTGTGTGCGAATTGTGTGTCATTTTCAGTTCATTGTTTGTCTTGTCATGCATTGGTGATCTAACGGTTCAATTTTATTATCGGGCATTCATTCTTTCATGCATATTTATTAACAGTTATATTTGCGAGAAAATAAATCTAACTATTACAACGGGCGCGGGTCCACATCGCCAAAAAAACCGAACCCGATTTGACTGAAAATAGATAAAGCGAATAAATAAAAAATGCGAGAAATAAATCTAAACTTATTACAAGGCTTTGGGGCATATACAGAGGTATTTAATAAATGCGCGAAATAAAGACTAAACAAAATTAGGGCATTGGACCCTTTAACAAATAATTAAAATTAGTCAAGGAAATTAAAAATTAAATGAAAAAATAATGTTTTTGTGTTTTTTAGGTTTAAAAGAAAAAAAGAGAAAAGTTAATTAAAATTAAAATCCTAGTTCTATCATTTTTTAAGTTTATTATGAAAAAGATTTAATTTCTAACCTAATTAAATTCTAAATCAATTTATATATAATTTTTGATTTATAGAAAATAAATAAATAATAATAATATTGTGAGGAAAAAATTAAAAAAGGATATGAAAATTAATAATTGACCTAATTCTACATTTTTTGGATTTTTATTATGAAAAAAGAATTAAAATTAATATTAAAACCTAATTAAACTAAATGATTTATATTTTAATTTATTTAAAAGAAGAATCAAAATTAATTATATTTTTTTTTGTCCTTTCTGTATTTTTTAATGTTTTTTATATTTTTGTAAGAATGGTTAATTAAATAAAACAATAAAACATAACAATTGAAATAATAAATAAAAAGATAAAAAATAAAAAAAATAATCAAAGTATGCAAACCAGGATGGGGGAACCCCAATTTGGAGGGTGTTAATTAGAAAGGCCTGGCCCATTTTTTGTGAGAATTTGTTGACTTTCTGGATTGTGTGTGACATGTTTGACTGGATGTATGATGCACTCTTCATCTTGGCCATGGATCTGAGGCCCTGGGACACGTGGATGAGTTGATTCTGCAGTGCATGGTGAGTCCTTATATGAGCGCTGCATAGAACCTTGAAATGAAAAATAATATGAGAAATTGCCAGACCTGGGAATTGAACCCAGGTCATTGTGGTCACATGCGCGTGTCTTAGCCAGCTGAGCCATTTGAATTCATTTAACATAATATAGTTAATAAAATATATAAAAGAAAATGGTTAATGCTTAGTTAAACGCGCGCAAATTTAAACTGCCCAGTCTCCGTGTGACACGCCATCGTCCCTGCCAATTTCCTGAAACATAAACAAATAAAGCAACGGTTTTGAAACGTTGCATTAGGCAAGCTACGAAGAAATAGCGAATAGCTCATTTCCTAATATAAATTAGGCGCGAGTATGTCATTTTCTTCGTCCAGATGCCAGGAATGTGATGGTATGGCTTTCATAGGCTAATTGTTCCTGGACTAAAAACCCCCAAATTAAAAAAACTGTAACCCTAGGATTCGAAAATGGCAAGTTCCAATTTATGGCACAAAAATGAAATCAAATGCATTGGTTAGCTCAGAAACTTCACAGGGAATAAGAGTGTACAACTGAAATGCAAAGAAAATGCTTAAAATGAAGAGTACGATTTCAAAAATTCTTCTGTACAATTTGGATGGTAACTACCGTTTCTTTGCGTTTTGATTGAGGTTATGGATTGAAATGCGTTTAGTGATGGTCCAGGATGTTAATGGTACAAAAATTATGGCTTGAGAAGATCCCTAGCATTGATTTCAGTTTTGCCTTTTATGTCCAAAATTTCAAATGTCCAAATGCCTTTTGAACGAGTTTCTTGCTGCCCTAGGGTTAGGGTTTGACTCAATGATCATTATGGAATAGACTTGGCTTGCCATTTGACCTTAATCCATGCTTGAGAAAGAATTGGCATTAGGGTTTCATTCATTAACCATTTTTCCTATTTTCTAGCCAAAACCTAGACCTAGTGTGTAAATGAACCTTGGCCTGATTTTTGAGTTGGTTCATGATGTATAGAACTTGTCCAAATTCATTTGACACCATTTCATTGATTTTTAAATTTTATTTGAATTTTCAATGAATTAAAATGAATTAAATCATCAAAAATTAAATAAAATAAAAAAGTCAACATTTGGTCTTGAAATCAACCATGGGCCACGTGTGTGGCATGACAAGGATGGACAAAGTGAGAAAAATGGGGCCCTTTTGTCAAAATTGGATTTTCAAAGATAATTGACTTTTGCCATTTCACAAAAATTTCCCAACTTCTACAAGGCATAACTTGCTCAATTTTTAAGCTTTTCACATGTTCTTGGACATTTTGGAAAGGTCTTTGAGTCCTTTAACCAATGTCTTTGGTCCCATGTCATTTTGATTTACCAATCTCAAGTTATGGCCTTTGACTTAAAGTCCCTTTTTGTTGACTTTTGAAAATGACCTGTAATGTTGAAATTGATAACTTTTTGTGAGAGCATTTCTTGGACTTGAAACATGAAGATGAATGGTAGGAAATGTCTTTCTCTTCAAAATGAGCTTTGGATGGAATTTTTCTGATAATCCATGTGAAAGTTATGCCCTGGTCAATTTCAGTTGACTTTTTCAGCTGTCCAAATATAGCAACTTTTGCATCTTTGATGATTTCTGAGCCACACTTTGAGAATCATGATCAAGCATTGATCAAATGATGTTTGTGGCTTCAAAATGATATATTGACCAAAAATTTGAACTTTTGACTGCCAAATGACCATTTTGCCCCTACAGTTGACTGTAGTGCAATCTGGGGTTTTGACTGTGCAATCTTGAGCTGAATGCCTTGAAACTTGACATGGGGATGCTTGACCATGTTTGTAAGCATATGAGACTTGATTGGGCCTTTGAAAACTTCTTTTTCTTGATCAAACTCAAAACCCTAATTTTGACTGTATGGGAGACTGTTGCACTGCACAACCCTTGGGGAATTTTGTGACCTTGACTTGACAAATTTTGGAGAATATGGGAGGGCAAATTTTGGGGTATAACACATGTTACAACAAAACATCTTGATAGTACGTTTGGATTTTTATCCTTGAAGGTTTGAATTGAAAATGTGAGTATCTAGAATATTCTGTACTCATAACTAGTGTAGGAAATCACGAATTTTATTAGAACCAAGAGAAGATTTGATTAGTTTCTTAAAAGGATCGTTGAGACTTTTTAGGAAACATTTATGAGATTGCTTATTGGATTTGATTGAAGAGTCCAATCCCACTACAAAAGTCTATATAAAGAGTCGTCCAATACCTAGTTTTTATTGTAAAACCTTGTGAAAAATAAGGATTTAGGGTTTGATAGTCCTTAGGTTATCCTTGTGCTTTTTGTACGTCCTCATGTATCTTTGATGCATTTGAGTTGACTAATTGTTACTTGTTTATCAAGTTATTGTTCTCCTCGAAGCTTTTAAACAAAAGTTAAGTATTTTTCTTAGTGAAGCTTTTAAGAAAACTAAGTATTTGTAATTTGGAAGTATGTTCTTCCTTTTTGGTTTATTGAGACTGCCACTGGGATTGGGGTATGTCTTTTTTCAGTGCGGTGATTGGAACTGAGATGGGTTTCTCATATCTAAGAGGGGCCTAGGTAGAAGTTGCACTAGGTATGGATATAGTGAGAGGTTGTAAACGGGGGAAGTTTAGCTTCAAATTAATACTACTAATAGTGGACTTCCTTTCTCGCTTGGTAGCCCCCAAAGTAGGTGAATTTGCACTGAACTGGGTTAATAATTATGTGTGTTCTTTTAGTTTCTGCAAGTTATAATTATGCATAGTTGTTATCTTGTTGTTGTTCTGTCAGCAGATGTCATAACATATCTTGTGACATTGTGTGTTGTTGAGACGTCTATCTTGACTTCTATTATTGTGTATGCCAGAATTTCAGTAACCAATAGTCCATAAAGATCCTTAGGTCTTTTATGGTCCAAGTTTATTATTAAGTGTTTTAAGAACAAAATAAGAAGTCCAAACGGACAAAGGGTAAGAGCAAAAGCATAAACAATACCCAAGTGGGAAAAAGGCAAAGTGCGGAAACATAAACAAGTTGCATGAAATGTAAACGCTAAAGATAGAAGTTCATGAAGGTAAAGACATAAAAATAAAGGCATAAAGTAAAGTTAATAGTTAGTAAGTTAGCAGTTAATGGTCACAAAGTAATGATCAATTATGATTGAATGATGATCTTGAACAAAAAATAATGAGAACTCATTAGAGGGTTGATAAAATCAAAACGTTCTAATAACAACAAGCCTAATAGGTATTGGACCCAAAGATAACAAATCAACCATACTTGGAATTAAAACATAAAGTTTGAGCCACAAATGATTATTTTATGATTCAGGATAAATTTAGCGCTACGTTAAGCAATCGTAAGTGGACTTATGTAGAAGTCACACCTATCTGAGGCCGGTAAATAATAATGTATGTACCATACATGTTAGAGACATGATAGAAATCAACCTCCTAAAATATATAGCAGAAGTAAAAATAAAAGATCAAGACCTAGGTCATGATAAAAAATAAAAATAAAATCAAGAAATAATAAAAAAGAGAAAGGGGATGAAGAAGGGAGGGAAAAAGAAATCACAACTAAAAGTCATGATCAAAGTCAACTAACAACTCTCAAGTCAACAAAATAAAATGCCCAAAAAAAAAGAAATTAAAAAATCATGCAATATTATTTTTTTAAATGATTTTTAAATGCAAAAATAAGATGAAAAATGAAAACATGAATCAAATCAAATCAAAAATAAAAACTCAGACCATAGAAAAATCAGGAATGACTTCAAATATTTTTAGAAAATTTTTCATGAAATTTAAAAGTCAGAATGTACTTTTAAACCAATTAAAATTAAGCTAAAAAGCCTAACATTATAAAAAAATAGTAAAATAAAAAAATAAAAGTATGAAAAAAAATATAATCAGCAAGAGAAAAAATAAAGAGGAATTTAGAAAATATTTTGGTATTTTTTGAATTAAAGTAGAGTAAAATATATAGATTTTTAAAGATAATAGAAATTAAATCAAAATCGTGAAAATAAAAATAAATCAGAAAAAACATGAGGCGTTAGATCAGAATCATTAAAACACATTGGCACATCTGATGGAGGAAAGGTGACGGTGCATGGTGATCAAGAGTCAAAACACGCGCATCATATAAAAAAAGTGACACCAATGAAAATATTTCAAATGGCACGCGTTCATTGGTTGAGGATGACATGTAGGTCATCTTCAACCTCCAACAACCTGCAACTAGGGAAAACTCGTATTTCTAAAAGACGTAATCATTGGTCATGAGACTGGTATCACTGGAAGCGTCTCATCAAGATGATTTCAACCATGCCTTCGTGAAAAATTTATTTAAACTGTAGGCTACTCGATTTTAAAAAAAAGACAGAAGAGTTTGAAAACTTAAAATTCAAAAACAGTCACATCAAATGGATCAATTAATGAAATCTAATGATGCAGTGAGCATCGGTGCACATCAAGGATCATCACAGTAATTTGAGTTAAAAGATTTGATGCCTCTAACTACCTGAATGAAGTGTGGTGGTTTTCCTCTGAAAATGGACTTGGTAAGCTTCAATTAGAGCTCAATTATTCTTCCTCTTGAGCTGGTTTGCTTCACTGAATTTTGGTGAAGCTAACTGAATTGAGATTTTGAGTGAATAAGGTGTGGAACTGAGTTAATAAGGTGTGAAAATGAGAAAACAAATTACAAGCTTAAGAGTTTGAATGGGATCTTAGCAGGGGTATTTTGGCTATCAAAAGCTTGAGAAATGAATGAGGGAAGGTCCCTATTTATAGTTGAGCATGATGCAATGCTCATACGTGTGAGAATCATCCAAAATGATGAAATTCGTGTGAAGCTCGAAGGTGCCAAAAGTGTGACTTGCAAGGCTGTCAAAACTCACCACTCTCTTGAATTTTGAATGCTAAACAACTTTTGGAAGTTTGTTAGAGTTAATTAGTGAAGGAAACACGTGTAAAGCTTGATTAATTAACTGAGGATCAATTCCTAAAACCCTAGCTTAAGAGATGAGATAAATACTCTTGGCTCAATACCTATAATGTGCAAAAGAGAAACAAAACATACTTTTTGGATTTTAGTTAAAGGTTAGTAAACATAAAATATGTATGTATAAAATGCACAATTAGGATGCTTAGTGATACCTTAAAGGACAAACTTAAATAAAGGAGAAAGCATGGGTGAGAGGCAACCAAAAGATTGTGATCTTGATGTATTGTGGGAATGTGGAATGATGAAGGATCTTTTGAACTTTTATTGAAAAACAAGGCATGATGGAGCACATTAGACCTTGAAATGATATTATCTTGAATCACACTTGATGATGAAGCTCATAACTTAATGAAACTTGTTAAAGAAAGCATGAAAATAAACACATGAACCTATGAAGTTTATTGATGAATCAAACAATAAAACCTTCAGATAAACTTTACCATATGAGTTTGAGAGATGTTCAAGACATGGAATTTTGATGGTAGAAGCATATCTTTGAATTTCAAGCCTTTGAGGTTCAATGAATGATAAATTGACTGAGGGTCAATTCCCAAAACCCTAGCTTAAGAGTTGAGATAGATACTCTTGGCTCAATACCTACAATGTGCAAAAGAGAAACAAAACATCTTTTATTATTATTTTAGTTAGAGGTTAATAAACATAAAATATGTATGTACATGATACATAATTAGGGTGCTTACTGATCCCTCAAGGATAAACTTTAAGAAAGGAGAGAACACAGGTGAGAGGAAACCCAAAAATTATGATCTTAAAGTATTGTGGGAATGTGGAATGATGAGGGATTTTAGGGGGTAAAATTAGGGTATAATAGCTGGATTGTAACCTTTAGAAACAAAATTCTCAAGCATTATCCAAGGGAAACTATGAGGCATCTGATGAAGAACATCAACAGTAACTGGAACAACGGTAACTAAAGTAGAAACAATCTTGGAGATTACAGTAACTTGAGGCTGGGAAATAGTCTGATCCTGAGAATGAGAAGGTGGTGAGGGAGCCAGATTTTGGGCTTGAGCTATAATAAAAGATTCAACTAGAGTAGTAAGATGGGCCATACCAGTTCTCAAAGTTGCGACTTCTTCCTTGAGTTCCATGTTTTCTTGATCAAAGTTTTCCATTCTTATCTTGTGATTGGCATGAGTGTTGTACAGATGAGACAACTTGATTGAACAAAAAAGAGAAAAGGATCAGACTCCACCAAACTCTCAAGAGTAAGAACAAAATGTTGAATGATGCATGATATGCAATGCATATGATTGTTTAAAATTTAATAAGTTTCAAGGAAATTTAGGAAAATTATAAACAAATTGCAATAATCATAAAGAACATACTTTGGAATATCTGAAAAATCTTATTTCATTAATATGGGAAGGATTACAACTTCAGTACAAGTTTGATTAATCCTATACAAACGGGAGAAAAAGCTAGAATATATGGTCCTAACAGACTATAGAAGATCCAGGGTACAAGATCTTTGTGAGCTTCTTTACCTTGTCTTCATAGTCTCTCTACATCTGAGTCTTCTCAATCACCAATTTTTATCAACAATACCCTTCTAGGCACCAAATGTAGGAGGAATGTCTGAATACTCATGAGATGGAACAATGCTAGAGGAAAATAAATCATCTTGCACTCTCTTCTTCTGAAATTGTGCATTCTCCAAATCAACAATCAAATATTTGTTCTTCCAAGAAACTCTCTCTGGTTGCATCTTGGTCAAAGCAATCTGAACCTTTTCAACATCAGTCATAAAAACAGGAGTAGGCTCTACGGTAGCTATGGTCAAAGGCTCTTGATGAGGATACAAAATTTTAAACTCAATCGCCCTTGCTTGAACCCATCGGAGGTAAGGTTCCAAAGAGACACAATCATTCTTCCGTAATACTCCTCTTCCTTTTCTATGGATATGACGCCAAGCATGACTAATACTCTCCTTGAGTGCTTTGTTGTCTTCACCTGCTTAAAGAAAGAAACCACTCAACAAAATGTTGCTTGGTTTATCCTTCATAGGATATCCAAGTTGACGACGCGCCACAATCGGGTTGTTGTTAATGCCTCCTTTTGTACCAAGAAGAGGTACATTGGGAAACTTACCGTAACTATCAATGATCGTCATTCCATCATAAACTTGATTATAACAGACAATATCAGAATGAGTAAGAGACATGATCTTCTGAGACCATCTCAATCCATCCTTAAGATCCCAAAAAGTATTAGACTGAGGCAAGTGAGAAATAAACCACTTGTACAACAAAAGTGACAACAAATAATGATCCCTTCCTTATAAGAATTCATAAGGTGAATGGAATAATAAGCATCTCCAAGCAAAGTAGGAACTATATTTCCAATCAAGAATATCTTAATAGCATTAATATCAATAAAATTGTCAACATTAGGGATTAAGACCAATCCATAAATGAGTAAGGAAGAATATCCTCAAAAGCATCCATACTTTTCATGCTAGCAAGGGAATGATCTCTCTCCATTAATAATTTGGAAGGAAATCCAAGAATACCTCTCTTAGAAACCATATGAGCCTCAATCTCAGACTTTTCAAATGAATAGCTGATGCAATAACTTGAAACTTAGGATCTTCTCCAAACCACTGAACAGAACCTGATCAGAAATAGGTATACCAACAAGATAAACATACTCCTCTAAACTAGGTGCAAGCTAATAATCCAGAAAAGTAAAACACTGATACAATAGATCATAAAACTGAACCAATGTATTGAAGATCCCTTCCTTCATGTTGGTACCCAAAAGAGACAAAAGTCTTCCATATTTATCCTTGAAATCATCAGGACTAGCAACGAAAGATTCCAACTTTCTCAAATCTTCTAATTGAGGACTCTTAAAACTGTATTTCTGAGTCTTTCTCCTTCCAAAATCCATGGTAAAAAATACTTGTGATGTTAGCAAAGAGAATTTCTAAGTTCCTTGAAAACTTGGTCAAAATAATGTTTATGGATGCATGAAAGCATTATTATGCAACAATCACACATAAGATCAGAAACAAAGGAGGTTCAAAGGTTTGATGTCACGAGCATGGATCCATGGGTCTAACCATCCCAAAATATGAGTATTAAGGTTTACCATCACCTGGACTAGAACCAGGGTTCTAAAAAGTTCCTAGAATCTACAATCCTCTTTCGGATATTACCAGCACACTGATTACTCAGGAATCGATAATATTCTCAAGAGAACCTCGTCTGAGTGTAATATCATGTATTAACTAATTCAAGATTACTCCTTCATAGCCACTGCACTACATCCTCAAAGGCAAAGAGGGGTAAATGGGGTTCTAAGGTCCTCAGCTTCTCAGACTCCCAAGTCAAAAGTAACAATGTCTTCCCAATTACTCAGTCAATAAATACTACCCTCAAAAGGGCCTCCACTGAGTTGGGGATCTCAAGTCAACTTATTAAGGATTACCCCTTCAAAGCAAACATGACTATATAACACTCTTATCTTAAGTTTTCCCAAGTCCGGGTATAGGACTTCCAAGATATTACCAAGCACCCTGAAAACTAGGTAAAACCAAACAAACAAGCAAACAACAATAATAGCACAAACACAAATAAACAAATATAGTCTCAACCCACTTGAGGGTAACTTCCACAACAGAGTCACCATTTTTCTGTAGTAGTGAAAAGTTAAGACTAAGCTATTTATTAACTTAACTCACAACATAATAGTGACCACCGCACTTTATTATTTTCAAAGAAATGGGAAAAGAGCGAATAAAACCCAAAGAAGTTTTAAAACAAAACTAATAAAACAAAGAGAACTAGGTACATGGGTTGTTTATGCAAAGGGAAAATGTTCGCACCCTGAACATCTGTGGTACTCCACATGAACCTCTTTGAAAATCTGTGTATTTGAATAAAAAGAGTTATTTGCAAAAAGATTTTGAAGATGAGAAAAGAAATGGTTTTTATGATTTTGATTCAACAAAACTTAAATGAGTTATGTGCCTACTTACCACCAATATGCAATGATGAAATCAGAACCATGTATTTCTTCTAAAAAAAGAACAAAATTTGTTTGTTGGTTAATTTTAAATGAAGAGACATTTTGTCATCTTAAGGAGAATAAACCCAACTAATCAACCAAAAGCATGAGAAGGTGGAACTTTGCATCACAAATGAAAGAAGGGTTCAAACTTGGAAAACTGAACAAGTATGCCACTAGCTCTTTCAAGTGGGAAATGATTAACACCTGAAATCAATCAATTTTGTGATAATAGGAGGATTACAACTCAACTAAATATTCACAAACATGGGAAGATGGAACATTTCCATCACAAATGAAAGAAAGGCTCCAACTTGGATAATTCAACAAGTATACCACTAGCTCTTTCAAGTGGAAAAGGATCAACCTTATCAACCAATATTGTGAGAAAAGGAGAAGTAGAACTCAACTTTAGAGGACTCATGTCTAATCTTAAGAAAAAGTTTTAAAATGAAAATCCACAAAGGCAAAAGAGTTTGAATGGGATTTTGTGTTTTTTAGTCTTTGAAAAAAAGTTTAACTTTCATTAAATGGATTAAAGTTTTATTAAGAAAAAGATTTTGAAAATGCGCTTGACAAATGAGGCAACTGGAGAAAAATAAACAAACAATAAATTTTCTAACGAATATTTATTTATCCCATAGAAGGGAAAGGAAAACATCAAAGAAAACCTGAGAAGGGAGAAATCAAAGTCTTGCGACCAAGAAAACAGGTACGGGAGTCGATTATGCAAAGTGAAGTTATTAGTACCCCTTACGTCTGTGGTACTACACGAGATCCACTCTTGTTGTTTAATCAAAGGGGTTTGCCAATTCTAAAGCTAAAAAGCTAAGGAAAAATGCATGAATGCAAAGTATATACACAAAAGGAAAATTTTTATTAGTTGTACCCGCCGCGGTTGCGAATCTTTGTGCCTATATATCACCTTTCGTGCAATAGGGGATCAGGACACTCATGGTTCACCTAAAAAGGTGTCTTTGGTTTGCTTTGTATTTTTTAGGCGGGTAATGTTACATTCACACTCTAGCAGTTGATATATTGCAACCCGACCTTTGGAGAATTACGTGTCGTATTGCGCAAGTGGAAATAACACATCCTTTTTGTGAAAAGGTTTACAAAGAAAAGCCTGAAGGAAACCCGAAGAAAAAAGATTTGAATTGGTTTGTATTTTTTACCTTGAAAAAAGATTTGGTGATTTGAATCACAAAGAGACTATGAATGGAATGAAGGACAAGCTTCGGGAATGGAGCCACTCATCCTTCTCCACTTCTTAAGGCTCATGAAGTGTGATTCTCATCAATATTTATTAATTATTTTGAGAAGTTTGAGAAGAAAAGAAAGTTTTAGTTTTAAAGATGTAAAAGGGAAATGAAAGAGTCTAAGAGAGACTAGAGTTCTAATGTTATCATACAATAGTGGACCTAAAATTGATTTTGAAGGGAAAATCTTAACTATATTCTCATGCTTGGATATCAATCCTAAAGTCTAATTAACTCAATTTAACCAAAAAATTAAAATCAAATTAGTAATCCAAAAGAAATCTATTCTAATATTTATTTCATTTTTATTATGTAAAGAAATTAAATCAAAAAAAAAAAAAGACATATCAAAGAAAAGATTTACAAAAATTAAATCGGAACAAAATGAAAAAAAGTAAAATAAATGGAAAAGGTCAAAGGGGTATAACTGAAATCAGGGGATGCAACAATAATAACTTCAGGCGCAAGCCCAACAGATGAGCCCAGAAAACATGTTTTGTGTTAATGTTCCAGTTTGGACAAAAAAGAATTATTGTTGGGCTTAGTGAGAAATCGGAATCCAATCCAGCATGAGTTTTTGTATGACAATGCATTTGTTGTGCCAAAAATGAGTGGTAATGGGCTTTAAGGGGATCTAACAACAACAATCCATTAAGTTTTGCTCTCTCTATTTTATCTATATATTTTGCTCGCTGAGTTTTAGGCTTAAAACTTAGTAAAATTTTGGTGTATTTTGTATGATGTGTTTCTTAAACTAAGAAAACCATCGGCACAGGGAAGAGGCTAGTCTATAGGGCATTGAAGCAATTAGAACTTGATTAATTTTAGCAGTAGTAGAACTTTTGTTAAAGTCTTCACCAAACACTTAACAAACTGCTGCAGCTATTGCAATGCACATGTAGCCGCAGGAAATGCTAATGCAGTCGAATGCACCGACCAAAAATCCATTTTTATACATTCCTGCGAGACTACCTTCTTTTGTCTTGGAGCATAATGCAAATATAAACTTTGCAGTCTAGCATGCCAAAACGAATGAAGTCACCATGAACATGATCCTTGAACTTTTGCATTCAAACGAAATACTTCTTCAAGGTACTGTTCTCTTCCGTGTTTAAAACTCGAATCAAGTTTTGATATTATGACTAAAACATATATTCTTGAATAATTTGAACTCAAAGCATCAAGTAATCAATTCGAATCTATCGAGTCTCAATGAAAACCTTTCTTAAATCAAATCTTTCAATCCAAATCAAACTAGCTTGAAGAACAAAAAAGTACTTTGAAAGAATGTTAATGAATCCACAAATCGTATCTTGTACTACGGCTTACTCTTTTAGCAATTCAAATCACACGTCCCTTATCTTGACAAAATCTTTCCTTAAATGATGATCTTGAATCATTGAAGATTGACATGAAACTCTAATCTCATGATCTTCAATTTTGATGAACATTTATCAAACTTAAACATAATGGATGAGAAACCCTGATTCTCTTGACCTGGTATAGGGAAATAAACTCTGATCTTTGGCATTGATAAAATTGGACGGATAAAAGCCTTTACAAAAGTAAATCCTGATAACCATACCTCCAAAAATCCCAATTCAC
This sequence comes from Vicia faba, assembly GCA_948472305.1. Taxonomy (NCBI): domain Eukaryota; kingdom Viridiplantae; phylum Streptophyta; class Magnoliopsida; order Fabales; family Fabaceae; genus Vicia; species Vicia faba. Next base: position 37,046,013 of record OX451739.1, on the reverse strand, counting down.
ACTTCTATGCTTAAAGAATCAGAAGTGTAAAAAAAAAATAGACTTTATTGAATATATACACCTCAAAACATTGTGAAACCCTATTTTGCACAACCAACGAACTTTGAACGATGGTGCTTTATTGAATGAATGCATGTTATGTTAATGACCTAATAGAATATATGCAGATAGATGCAAAAGTCTAAGCCAAATAAAATCAAGATAGGAGGACAAATTTTGGGATGCAATAACAAAGTCAAGATTTTTATTGTAAGAGGTTTAAGTTTGAAAACGAGAAGGTTTTGAAAAAGAGAGAGAAGATTTGAAAATTGAAGAAGATGGACAAGAGATGAAGGGACTATCCTAAAGCATAAAGTAAAAGTTAAGGTAAGAAAGATCTAACCAAACAAAAGCAATCATCTCGACAAAAGTCAAACTATGCATTCATTCCCTTTGGGTTAAGCTACACAAAAGCAAATAATAAGCATCAGATGAAATTAGGGACTCAGGTACAAGCTCAAGATCTCAACGTCAGATGAGCCACAAAGTAACAAATGACTTCTCATGTATCAGATGAAAACTAAAGCCACAAAGTAACAACACCTACACACAGAAAAGTTCCCAACAAACCGATAAAAATATCACAAAGTCTCAGACGAAGGCTAAGATCAAAAGATCTAGATGAAAGTCCAGGTCAAGGTTCTATCCTAAGTCCAAAGGAACAAACTCCATAATGCAGAGGATAGTGACCATAGTCCAAGAGCCTTAGAAGTCTTTTAAAGTTTAAGCCTTTATTAATGTCTTTTAAGCAAGAAGAAAAATGCTCAAAGAGCAAAAGAAAAAGGACATAAAGATAAAGTTCTCAAAGAGAAAAAGGAAAATGACATCAAATAAAGTGCTCAATAAACAAAATAAAAATGGTATAAAAATAAAGGCTAAAAAGTAAAATGACAAGAATGATAAAGATGATAAAATTAAATGGCATAAAGTAAATTACGGGAATTTAAATGACATAAATTTAAAGTGGGGAATTTAAATTGCATTAAAGTAAATGTGTGGAAATGTAAATGTTAGTACAATTAAAAGTGAGTGCTAGTAAATAGTTTTTCGATTCAGAACAATTTGGCGCTATGTCAAGAATCATAAGTGAACTTATATAGAAGTTGCACCTATTTAAGGTCGGGCCAAAATAATGTAGGTATATTACATATAATGCATACCATGGTTTAAAAGCAAAGATGATCAAGACTATGTCAAGGAGATGAGATCAATACATCAATCAGATCCTTCATGATACCTTAGTGTCACGCCACGAAAAAATCAGAGTCGCCACTAAATTCTATTTATCCCAAAGAAAGGGAATATATCGAGAGAACCCCAGAGAAATGGATAAGATGGTCATGCGACCAAGAGAAAGGGTACGGAAGTCGGTTATGCGAGAGGAAGGTATTAACACCCCATGCATCTGTGGTACTCCATAGGATCCTCTTAAGTTTTCTTTAATTTAAGGGTGTATGAAAATCTATGTCTAAAGCTTAATGCTAAGAGGGAATGCATACGAAAGAAAACATTGGGAAAGAAGGAATATTTACAAAGTTTTTCTCGCCTAGGCTCTGCGACCTAATGCCTACGTATCCCTTTCGAGGAATCAGAGCTTCGTAGTTTGACTCACATGTTTTGATTTGTTGTATGTATTTTACCTTGAAAAAGGGTTTTAAAAGAAATTCCAAGCGGAAAAATGAAGTTTGAGTTGATCGGTGTTTTTTACCTTGAAAAAGACTTGTGTGTTATTAGAGTATTTTTGAAGTTGAAAAGAAAGAAAAAGAAGTTTTAATTTTAATGCAGATGCATGGTTTGCAACCTAAGGTCTATCTTAATTCGCTTACTAAGATTGAATCGAGAAATCCTACGGGAGCATGTAAATGTGCAATGGAAAGTAAGCACACAAAGCTTGAGGAGTATCCACTCACTCAAGTAGCACACACCTAACCGAGGTATCATGTTACCAAGGAAGAAAAGGGAGATGGATAACACCTAACCATGATATCGAGTCATCGAGGTAGGACAAGGGAGAAGGGACACCTAACCAAGATATCAGGTAATCAAGGTAGGATAAAGGGAGGCTTAACCAAGATATTGAATCATTGAGACCAGCAAGAATGGGGAATAAGTGGTTCTTAACCATGGTATCGTGCTACCAAGGCAAGAAGAATAAGGGGTGTCGACCCTTAACTAAGATATCGCGCTATCTAGGTAAGAGAAGAATGAAAGTGAATCGTCATAGGCGACTAAACACCTTACCAAGATATCGTGCTATCGAGGTAAGAGATTGAAGGAAATAATGAGATCACATCGGAGCATCAACATGCATGACACCCAAGCTAATGATAAAGAATGGGGGTTGATTGCGAACCCTTCTCCACTTTACTGACTTGATACAATAATAGCATGATTCGTAGCATCGACGCACAACACGAGCTACGAATGACACGAACTAGAAAATGTAGAGGTCGATTGTGAACCCTCCTCCACTTGCCTTCTCTGAGGACTTATCAAATGGGAATGGGACGCCTTCTTTGAGGTCTTTTGCACAAATATAAACACACAAAATGATAAACAAACAAGCACGAGTAGGAATTACCTACTACAGGTATTTTAAAACAGCATTGCTCGCCTAACGCAAGGACTCCCAGAACATGCATCTCTATGCTACGTCTGATGGTATCGGGAAAGCGGTGAAGAATGCAAGAGATAAAAGGAAACAGATGGAAATACCAATCGAATGCAAGTTCGTCAATTAGCATATGAAAGTAAGGGAACTCGTAATACTTCGAGAAAGCTTCACCAAGAAAGTACAATAGTTTGAAATAATATCCAATGAATATCAAGTGTGAAAATAAATCACAAGCCACGAATGCGTCACATCGTATCAGAGTTCCTGCACAAGATAATGCTACACAAACAAAGTATAATCCATACAAATCGCATTGCACGGTAAAGTGTCCTCTGAACTTTCACAAAACCATAAAACGAGTTAGCAAATAACAACGCAATATAAATCAAACTCAAGTATCGAATCGCAACCCAGAAATAAAAATGAAATGCGAAACCCAAAATGCGAATAAGCAATGGAAGGTGGAAATCAAAACTCGGGAAGCACTACACACACAACATGAACGCATCCGAAAATTGCACCGAAAATGGAAAAATTCAACATAATCCATTCATAAGCGCACAAGAAACTCAAGTGAGCTTCAAATAACTTTTGGAATGCAATTTGCAACTTATTTACAATTCCGGACAACAATGTACACTTGAACCGAAGTTAATCGAAAACAATTTTAATCATTACAAACAGATTTGATGAACACACTTTTCTGTTCAAGTGTTATCGCTTGGAAATTGCAAACAGGCCACAAAAAATTAAATCACACCGAATGCCTTAATCCAAACACAAATCAAAATTCTTGTATTAGTGCAATTTCAAATCGATTTGAGGTTTTCGATGTCGCAAAAATAAATTTATTAATAAATAGGTATCAAAATTACCTTAACTCATGAAATAGAAATAAAAATCACGACGCAACTTCACAATTTGATGTAAAAATCCACCTCGAAAATCCGATTAATGTCAAAAAATTACCGAATTGAACATCAATGAATTAACCAACACCACACCTATTCATCATCATCTACTCAATTACTCCCCTAAAAACAAGTTTCACGGATTAACCATGACATAACAATTTCAATTCATGAATGTACTGATTCCAGATTTCATCAACTAAATCTCAATGCAAACAATAAAATTATTCAAGGTTTAGGAAAATTTAACGAAGGATGATGTCGAAGATTTGAATTAGAAGTCGAATGGAGGTATTGACGAAAGAGATTATGGGATGATGAAGGGGATACACAACATGGAGAGAAGAAGGCTAGGGTGACGATCACCGGCAGCTGGATGGCAGGCGGCACGCGGAGGTGTGGCGGACGCCTTGAGGAAGGTGTGGTGATCGTCTACGAGGGAAGGAGGGAGTATGGCGGATGCCGGAAGGCGTGGTAGGCGACTGGAGGCTTGGAGATGAATGAAGGTGGTGAGAGGCGCCTTTTGAGAGAGAGAGAGAGAGAGAGAGAGAGAGAGAGAGAGAGAGAGAGAGAGAGAGAGAGAGAGAGAGAGAGAGAGAGAGAGGGAACTTAGAGTTTTTTTTTGTTTCTTGAAAGAAAGAGTAAAGAGTATTTTTGAGCTCTTGGTGTGAAAATTAAGCAAATGAATGAACGTTTTTAAAATAGTGAGGCAAAATCAATATATAGTCTTGAGAATTGGGCCTTGGTTTGGGTCAAGAGAAAGCCCAATTAAATTCTTAATAGTTGGATTTTTCAGTGTCAGCAAACATATTTGCACAGATAATTCACGAACTCAATAATAATCGATGGAAAATCTTGATGTAAAACCAATAACAAAATAGTAGATGACGAAATTTGTGACGTCTTGCCAAAAGAAAGGACGCGATACGATAAAAAATGAGCAAGATATGAATTTTTGATTGGCAAGAACCTAACCAAGAAAAATCTACAACATAACTTATTTTACCGGTCGATCAGAGAAACGAAAAATAATTGAAGCTGTAACGCGGTGGAAGAACTGACTTGGGTGTTTTGCGTTTGATCGCAATTGTTGCGGATAGCAAGAGTCACCACCGACCATTCTTTTATCCAATAAGGAAAGGCTGAAAAGAATAGGAAAGACCTTTCGAGATTATTTCTTGAGTTCGGGGGGTAGGTTATGTAAAGGGAAGGTGTTAGCACCCTTTTTATCCGTAGTTATGTACGGGCTCTTAGTTGCTTGCTAGATCACTTGCTTTTGTTTGAAAATATGCTTGTGGCGTGGGTTTTGAAAGTATTTTGAAAACGTCTTTGTAATTGTTCTCGTCTCTATAAGAACGCGTACAAAAAACATTGTCTTTTGAAAATGTTTCAAGATGAAAGTGTTGGTGTATAAAATGTTTTTGTTGTGAGCAAGCAAGCAACTAGGAGCAACCTACCTACTCAAAAGGTCTTAAATGTTCTTTTCCTCCTCCTATAGATGTTGGTATCTTACCATTGATTTGGTAAGAAGCCCCATCGTTGGATGTGAAGGGATAGGAACGGGTTAATCGTACAGTCATAGAAGGAAACTTGTGATACGCTTTAGCAATTTTCGTAAGAGACTAGATCGTTTTACATCAACATCGAGGGACATCGAGGGACTACAATATTTTTTATCAAAGGGTCTTTGCTAAAACGTCCCATATTCGAGGGACATGACTGGGTTTTCGAGGCAACAAGCGAGGTTACCCTAGAGGTACGCGTGTGAAAGTGTGTTCGATTCAAGTTAGATTTGTCTTTGATTAAGGTTATCTAGCGGTTGATTTTAAATCTTGCCATGCACGCCTAAGTACTATATAATATAAGGAAAACAGTAAATTGCGGAAATTAAAATTCTACGCTATTACAGAGCTTTCGGGAGTGGGGGTACAAATTTACAAATGGGGATGGATCAATGCAATTAAAAGCCAAAATAGGCAACCAATACAACCAAATCGAATCGAGGAATTAATTGAAACTACAACAAATCTATGAAGCAAAAATTAATCAACAAAGTAAAAAAATAAAATTCTTGATATTTTTGTTTGAAAAGTTTGGAAAGAAAAATATAATTCTGTTCTATTAAAAAAAATAATTGACTAAAGAAATTAAATCAAATGTATATATTTTGTCTTTTGGTATTTTTTATTATGTAGAAACTAAATAAATTAATAAAATATTAACTAAATGATAAAATGTTAATTAATAAAATTATTCACAAATTTTCCTAAATTAAATTTAGAACTAAGCTAATTAAGAAAATTATCTAACAAAACTACATGAGTTATCAAATTAGTAAAACAAATAAAGTCAAACTAATTATTAAAACAAAACAGAGTAGATGGGTGGTGTTAAACTGAATATGGGGGTGTGAGGACAAACTGGGCTTGGGGTAAGGTCCAATTGTTTCATCTAATCCAAGAAAATGAAATAAAACAGAAAAAATAGAAAAAGGTCTCCCAGGGGTGTCGAACCTGGGACTCCCTGTCTGTTAGTGATATGTTCTGCCATTTGAGTTGTGTACTTATTCATTATAATAATGATTTTATTAGAATAAAAGGGAAAATGTTAGCGGATATTGGGCCAACAGTCCAATGGGCTGACCCAGATGGAAGAGGAAAAGAAAATTGTAACCCTAAAACACTAAAGGAGGCGCCGCTAGTTGGAATTTATGGGGAAGAGGTAAAGTTATTCAAATTAATGATCTTTTTTTTTTTAATTTAAACAACAATTAATGAGATACAATCTCTCTCTTCTCACGCTGATACGCAGTGGAAACCCAAGGGAAACACCAAACAAAAACCAAACCCCTACAATCCCTAACCCCAAATTTAATAATATTTCAGAGGTTACAAGTGATAAAATGATGAACACATTAAACTGCAAATAGACACAAAACAACAATCATAGTGAAATCGAGTTGAACCGCAAATCAGGTATATTTTGATTTTGTTCTGCTTCCACTTTCCGTCTTCTTCTTCTCCATTTGGATCTGCAAGATGTTGTTTTTATCGCGGAGTGGTGAAGGTTTACGGTTTTGCTCGATGCGTCGGTGTTTTTGTTGTGTGATAGCTGTGGGTTAGTAACATGTTGGTGTCACGAATGGGTTCTGAAGGGTGATATAGTTGGAAGAAAATGCATGAAGGTCAATTGAAGTGGTTTTCAGTTGGCTGAAGCGTGGAATATAAGATGGTTAAGGGTAGTAGGTGGTAGTTTGGAAGCTCGTGGACGAAAGGAGGAAAAGATGATGTGAGTTGGAGAAAGGAAGTATGCAGATTAAGAGGTGGGGGCTGATGAGTTATGAAGAGATGGACATGAATTGATGGAAGGGAAAGAGAGTATCGAAGAAGAATGAAGATGAGTATATGGATTTGAAGAAGAAGGGATCAACGAGGAAGATGAAGGTAATAGAAGTTTTGCGTTTCAATTTTTATTTTTACCATGTCTTCTTTCCTAATTACTGTATGTATTGTATTAGTCTGCAAATAGACCTCTTTAGAGGAAGGTTGAGTTTTTCGTTTTCTCTTGACAAAAGCTCTTTTTTTTTGTTTTTTTCGTTTCCTCAGAGGCTTGCAATTCAGACGTTTTTCCCGCTCTCGCCTAAACTCATGGTTCTAATAACAGACAACTGAAAGCAATATAAATGGATAGAAAAAAAACATAAAACAAATTTACTGTAACAGCATTCGATCAATAGCATAATATAAAGAGTGAAGTTAAGAAAAGTACCAGCGAAAACGAGGTTTTTTTTTTCCTGAAGATACAAGGTATGGTTTGAGTTTCTTTCTTTGGTTCCAATCCACTTTGCAAGCTTGTTCACTTCTATTTTAATGAGAACACAGTGTCTTAATAATATTATTAGAAAGCAGATGGATAAAATTGAAAGTCTCTTATTGTTTGGATTATGCGGGTTTGATGAAAAGGTTGGAGTTGAGGGTGATATTGGAAAGGTTTGGAGCTGGTGGTAATTTCTTCTCTGTGAAAGAAATTTTTTCTCCCTTTCTATTATACTGCTAGGTTGAGTTTATAGTAGAATGAGGGGTTGAATTGGGAGGTAAATTGTGATAGGTTTGAACATTCTTAGTTAACTGTTTTGTGGGCTTTTGAGTACAGGTTAGGGCATGTCTATTTTGGTGCAAATTTGTGCAGGTTTTGGACTGTTTTCCCTCTTCATGTTTCTATGATATAAAGCAATTTTACTTTCTCAAAAATTCTGAAGAGTTTGCATAGATTAGGAAAATGATGACATGGGGTTTTGGCTATTTGTTAGCCTGATGCCTTGTTTGTTTTGTGTTGCTGCTGCCTTGTTTGCTTTGTGTTGCTGTTGCCTTGTTTATTTTCCTTGCTGTTTTGCATTTTTGCCCTGCTGTCTTCCTGCTGCCTTGGGCTGTGCTGCTGCCTGCTGCTTGCTGCTGTTACACGTTTTTGCATTGCTGTTACATGTTTTTACACTGCTATTCTTTTCCCAGTTTGTGAACCAAAAGAAATCCACACTTTTTTTTATGATTTGCAAAAGTAGGAGGAGATAAACCATGATTAAAAAAAACCCTCTTAATTTCTGATTCCAAAATGCAAACTCTAATGATGAGATAAAAACTCTTAACAATTAGTTCTTGAATTTTCACATGTAGCTAACTTTTTTTCTTCTTTTGTTACATGTACGAGCAATTTGGACAATGGAGAAAATTGATGAAGAGCGGCCTGCCGTGCTTGCTGAAGACTTGAAGATGACGAAAAATCAATTCTTTAGGAATTTTGTATTATTGCGACTTTTGTAACATTGCGGTTTCCATTTGTGATTTGAATCTTAAGACTTGGAGACTTGTAAAATATATTCAAATTCACTTTTAAATAAAAATGACGCCTTGTTGTAAATCTTGAATTCTTGAATAAACTTTAATAATCTTGAATAATCTTGAATTCCAAAGTGACTTAAGAAAAAGTCTTGCATTTGAATAACGACGCGCATGAAAATATATGAAAAGCCATGAACTTTGAATTAGGTTTGACAATTTCATTTGGTTCATGAGAATTGTGACTTAGATAAACCATGAATCAAAGCATAACTTTAATCATGTTTGCATTCCAAAGTTCGAATGAATTTGAGTAAACTTTAGTGAACTCGTTCTTTGATACCTTGAATTCAAAACAACTCACGCGAATGAACTATAGAAGATTTGGACGAAACTTGTGATATCTTGTAATTCTTTACTAATCAAGAACATTATTCAAATGAATCCTCAAATCATTTTCACCAAGATCATAAATCAATTTTCAACATGGCAACTTGTATTATAAGCAACATCTTGTTCGAACTCAATATGAATCTCTGAATTCAACATCTCGTTCCATGGACAGTCTCAACGTGAGAATCACAGCCTTTGAGAAATCAATTAGAAGTTGAAAACATTCTAAATCAAGAAAATAACCTATGACAAATTGATAATCTCCAAGGTCTTTTAAACACAATTTCCTTCGATTCTTAAAGAGGATTTGTTGATGACATTGCTCATCATAATGTATAAAAATAGTCGTCTCGAGATCTTGAAAATTGAGGACATTACGACTCTTGGAAGGCAGACCACAATTATCTGAAATTATGTCAGAAATAGAAAGTGACCTCTAAAACATTCGAATTTCTGATGATCTTTTGCACATAATCAGCTCTTGACTTGTGAAGAGAAATTAGATATGACGCCAATTAGAGTCATACGCAAACAGAACTGCTCAAAAATATCGATTAATGAAGAAGTTACAATCGTTTGAACTTGGTCTCACAAAAGGTCGCCTTTTGGGTCAATGGAGTCATTTTCAGTCATCTGAACCATTGACTGAGCAAACTTACAATGCGAGGTTTAAAACTTGGCATGAACATCCTTGAGGAGACATGAAGAACTATGGAGACCATTTGAAACCTTGAATACTCAATTTTCTTTGAGAAATACCAAACCCTAATTGTTTACTTACTGCCTAGGATGAGAATCTGTCTGATCAACTTCTGATCCAAATTGAGTACTCGAGAAACCCTAGGATAGTATCTTAAATGAAAAATGGGAGGGAAAATTTTGGGGTACAATAGCTGCCCCTGTTTAATCTTCTTAAACTTGAAAAGTGAGATCGGCATGTTTGTCGTTCGTAGCTTGAAAGTGGAAGATGATTGAACACTAGAGTGCCTAGAAATTTGCACTCGGTGATGTGTTGGTTGATTGTGTAGGGAATAGGCTTAAAGATGCCATTTGGAGAAACAATGGAGAGTTGTCAGAGATGGGCTTATAGATGCCATCCAAAGGTGATTGTTGATAGAAATTGGACTAAGTCTGAACTTGATCTCAACTGGAAAAGAATCAGAATAAACCTTTGGTCGATTTAAACTGAAACTAGCAGAATCCTTGAATGTTATTTGACTGGAAAGAATAAGAATAAATCTTGGAGCGATTTATCTGAACTAGAGAAAATTTCTATTTGGAAAGTATCAGGATAAACCGTTGAGAGGTTTAAACGGAACCAAAAGAGGTCTTGGGTATTCTTTAATTGGAGAGAATCAAAGTAGATCTTTGAGAAATTTATCTGAACCAGAGAAAGTGTCTACTAGGAAAGAATCATGATAAATCATTGAGATATTTAAACTGAACCAGCAGGGGTCTAGAAAAGAATCATAATAAATCTTATAGCAACTTATCTGAACCAGAAAAGATGTCCGCGGGGAAGAATCAGGATAAATCGTTGAGAGATTTAAACTTAACCAGCAGGGGTCTGGAGAAGAATCAGAATAAATCTTAAAGCGACTTATCTGAACCAGAGAAGATGTCTGCGGGAAAGAATCAGAATAAATCATTGAGAGATTTAAACTGAACCAACAGGGGTCTGGAGAAGAATCAGAATAAATCTCGAAGAGACTTATCTGAACCAGAGAAGATGTCTGCAGGAAAGAAACAGAATAAATTGTTGAGAGATTTAAACTGAACCAGCGGGAGTCTGGAGAAGAATCAGAATAAATCTTGAAGCGACTTATCTGAACCAAAAAAGATGTCTGCGGGAAAGAATCAGAATAAACCGTTGAGAAATTTAAACTAAACCAGCAGGGGTCTGGAGAAGAATCCGAATAAATCTTGAGGTGACTTATCTAAACCAGAGAAGATGTCTGCGGGAAAGAATCAGAATAAACCGTTGAGATTTAAATTGAACCAGCAGGGGTATGGAGAAGAATCATAATAAATCTTGAGGCGACTTATCTGAACTAGAGAAGAGGTCTGCGGGAAAGAATCAAAATAATCCGTTGAGAGATTTAAACTGAACCAGCTGGGGTCTGGAGAAGAATTAGAATAAATCTTGAAGCGACTTATCTAAACTAGAGAAGATATCTGCAGGAAAGAATTAGAATAAACTGTTGAGAGATTTAAACTGAACCGGCAGAGGTGTGAAGGAAATATTTGTTATGTAGATGGTCAACCCGTCTTTTCTCGGGAATTGATCTGTAATTGATTTGTCCACGAATAATTGTCCTGTCGGAAATTTGTTGATGATAATTTTTTGTTGACTGATCTTTCCTGAAAAGGTGAAGAGTTAGTTGTATGCGATGCCATGATGTATGAAATGCATGGCATGATATTGCGCTATATGCATTTGTGTTGTCAATGCTATGACGTATGAATGCAATGTATGAACTTATTAATTATTCTGCTGTAGTGTTGCTGGACTCGGGGAAAATAAATCCCTGAGTACGGCTGGGAATGAGGAGTGTAAGTATTCATATTTTGAAGTTGAAGCATTGATGGGTGAGTTTCCATTATTAGAGAAATAAACTCTGTTGGGGAAGGGAAACGCCGTGCATTGCTTGTGGACTTCGTGAAATCCTGCTGGGGAATTCTAAGAAGCTGGGCGACTTTCAATGGGGAATCTTTGGAGCGGTAACTGGAAGTTTTGCTCCTTCGGGGATTGTGAGAGTACCTGATACCATTAGGCTGCATACTGGAGATACGTTAGTGATCCTATAGTAGGGTGTCCTTGCTTCCGCTCCTGCTGGAGAAAGTACCTGCGGGGGTTATAGAGCAGTGTGCCGGGGAAGAGGAGTTGTGGTCCCTTGATTTGTGATAGTCTGGGGAAAAAATTCAAGCTGGGTAATCTTGCCGTTTGTTGGGGAAATAAACCATGTCGCCTATCTGCTGGAAGGGCGCTTTTGACAAAAACTCTATAAAGCTTTTAACTCAGTTAAGACCAGCTCAGCTGGGGAATGTCAGAATAATTCCAAGCCTTGATGGTATCTGAGGAGATATTGAACGAGTATCAGAATGATATCCATATCTGGATCGTATCCTAACTGTATCTGAGGAGAGTCTGGAATAAATGTTATAATAAATATGTATTTAGATTGTATCTGCATTGTATCTAGGAGAGGCTTTTGAATAAGTATCAGAATGAATCTTTGTCTGGATCGTGTCCGTACTGTATCTGCAAGAGAATTGTATCTACAAGAGAATCCTATGTTTGGGAACTAGTGTGACGTGTGCATTTGTTGGGAGAAGATCAAAACTCCTCTGTTTACTGGTGAGTTTAACTACGTCACCAGTTGGAGGATGCCCCACTTTTGTTTAAGGACGCTTCTGCACTTGTCAGGGATAGGCTTGTGACTCTGACAACTTCACCGGGGATCACCTTATGAAGGGTACTTTGTGGGGATTTGTCACTGTCCATAGCAGTAAGTGTTGTAGTAATTCCAGAAAATGTTTGCTTGGTTGCACATGACCCTTTTATATGTGGGAGCCTGTTTGCCCCTAGAGTTAATCTAGTGCACTTCGACATTTGAGATTTTGATCACATTTCCGGTAGCCCTGAACATCCTAGAGATATTTTCTAAGACTGTTGTGGAAGAAACTGAAGACCTGATACTGACACCATCTGGTACTACTGGCACAAATAAACAAATTGGTGGTACCCAAGATCTTTGGTCAAGTCTCAGAATTTTCTAAGAACTGTCATGGGAGGATCCAAAGATATGATAATGACACCATCTGATACTAACACCATCTGATACTGACACCATCTGATACTATTGGCACATACAAACAATTTGATGGTACCGGAATTCTTCATAGTGGATATTGTTCAAACCCATGATCAACATAACATTGCCCCTTGAGTGACTCAGATGGAGATTTGCCCCTAGTTTTTCAACAATTCTTTGAGAGATTCTTTGAATCTCGACTTGACTGCCCCATATGTGTTGGACAATGGCCATGCCATGCCCCTTGATTATGAGAGATTTTTTATTATAAGCGTCTTTCCATTTGAAGTGACTCTTTTTATTGAGAGAGCTTTTATTTGCTGAATATTCGTCGTGTGAATTTCTCTGTTGTCAAACAATTAGCCATATGCAAACAACGGTATTCAAAATAATGCAAAGTTTATGCTTATCTTGATATTTTGAAAATTCTTTTTAGCAAATACAAGAATTTTTGCAAGTATGTGAATTTAAATCAGGATTTAGAGTAAGCCTTACAAGAGTCAGGATACCTTTTGTAACAATATGCTTTCGAACTAACCCATACTTCAATTAGGACTTTGAAAGGTTGTAACGTGGCTTAGGTTCACGGTTTAAGAAACAAAGGATAAGGCTCAAAGTGTAATTGTACCCACCCGTTCTTCATGATGTTCTTCAGTCCTAAACTCAGTTAATTGTGCGTTTGAACTCCAATTGAGTCTGGAATGGCGTTTTGGTGATGATTCAAAACAAGTTAAGTTTTTCGGAAGGCAATCATTTTTTGCCATATTTTCCATGTTGTGGAGGGTTTGTAGTGACCTCTTTTTTGATTTATTATCCCTGATTTTGCCTGACTGTTGTTGTTTTTGAGATTACAGTCAGCGAGATGCCCCTGTTTTCCTTAAGTCTCCTTCGTAGGTTTTGACTTAGCGGGCTTTTCTTTTGAGAGATAATGACTGCCTATTTGATATGGAACCATCACCATCTTTTGGTTCAGAGGGAATGTTTTTGATGTCATTCGTTGTGTACGAAGTGAAAATTTGCGACTGAACGCGAGTTTGAATTAACTGAGAGACTACCCTACCCCAGGTTTTGATTAAAGGTTTTGATTTGTGTAAAAAAAGCATCAACTTCTTTGGCTCGAAGGGGTTGACTAGGGATTATCCTCCTTATAACTCCAGTGTTTAGGAATTGAAAGAACGCATGTACATCATCAATAAGGTCTGTCCAAAAGCATACTGTATGAGATTAAGGCATTGTTTTCGTGATCCTCCCTCTAAAGGCTTGCAACTTTTAAAACAAACGTTGAATAGCATAAAGGGAGTAAAAAGCATAGTTCAAATATGATGAAAACAAATGGATAATTCAAGAAAAACATATGCAATGCATTAATGAAACAAAGTTCGACATTAATAGATAAATGTTTGAACAACAAAAGAGATTACAATTGAAAATTCAAAATGAACAGGACGCTCTCAATGATTTGGCATAGGAGCAGTGATCACGTTAGGAACCTCTGGAGGGTCGAACTCAATCTCCTTGGCATCAATCTTGTCTTGGATTTTATTCTTCAAAGCCCAAAAAATGTTCGTGTCGTGTCCAGGACTATCAGAATGGTATGCACACCTTTCATTGGGATGATAAGTAGGAGAAGAAGTATTGGGTTTCCAGAGAGGAGCCTTTAACGTAATCAGCTCTGCTTTCAACATGTGTTGTAGCGCTTGAGCCAGTGGCATGTTGATCTTAGTGAATTGTCTTTTAGGCACAACCTCCTTACCCTAATTCCCTTGTTGACGCTGTTGCACTGATGTAGGACCAGAGATCATGACTGCCCCCACATGTTGGTCATGGTTGCTCTTGTTATGACCTACTTGGTCGTACACAACATTGGACTCTTTCTTCCCATTGTATGGATTTTTCTGAGCATCAGAGGATGTAGCTCCTTGGATCTTTCCGCTTTTGATTCCAGCTTCGACCCTTTCGCGAATCAGTATTAGCTCGGTGAACCCGTCCTAGGAGCTTCCGATTAGGTGATTGAAGAAAGGTCCCGTCAAGGTTCCCATAAAGATTTCGATCATCTCCCTATCAATTAAGGGTGACTGCACTCTGCCTGCCAAGTCTCTCCATTTTTGGGCGCACTCTTTGAAGCCCTCATTGGAATGTATGGTCATATTTTGCAATTGCACACGAGTTGGTGCAAGATCAATGTTGTATTGGTACTATTTGTAGAAAGCAACATCCAAGTCCTCCCAGGTGTGAATGTCGGTTCCTTTTAATTGATATAACCATTCTAACTGAGTACGAGCCAAAATTTCTTGGAATAAATGGACCCATAGCTTCCGGTCAGCAATGTCAGGCTGAATCTTATAGACATAAGATCTCAGATGCATCTTAGGACAAGAGACCCCATCATACGTGGCAAAGGTAGGGATTTTGAACTTTAGTGGGATGACCACTTCGGAAACCAACCCTAACTCTCCAAAGTCCAAGCCAGGTATCTGCTGAATCTCCATAGCATTAAGGAGATCCTCCAACTATTTGTATTTATCATCAGCGGGAGGATATTATTCATTAGAGTAATCAGCTTCATCTTCATCAGTCCTGAGGCTGCTATCTTCTTCATGATTATTCCCCTTATTTGATGGAGTTGAGAGATCTAGAGCTCCCTTGACTAGTCCTCTAGGTCTTCTTCCTAAATTCAAGACGCCCACTGACTTCTTTGTCTTTTTCTTCTTGTTCTTGAGAAGGAGAGTCTCCAAGTCCTCTTGCCCTTTAGCCAAAGTCAGGAACATTTTTTGGAATTGAGCGTTTTGTGCTTGGAGATCCTTCACGGTTTGTTCCATATTCATCTTACTGTAATAAACAGTAGGAAGATAAGGAGGCCTGTGTGGGAAAAACCTTTCATGATATGATGCATGGTATGTGGGTGCATGTTTTCAAGAATCTCATGGGGTAAACACAAGAAGATGTTAGGAGTTAAACTTTGACTACAACTTTGATTGAAAAAACTTGTATCGGTGGATGTCCTTCCTCGAGCATCAAGCTCACCATGTCAAGTGCGTCATAGCCCTTGACTCAAGTTGTTGTGCTTTGATCTTTGACGATGTTTGGTTAGAGGAAAATAAATCCTCTTGCCCCTTGACAGGCGTCTGGTTCAACAGAATCCTGCATCATAGACCCTTGAGATCCTTGCAATGGTTATTGAAAATGCTATGGTATGATGTCATGATGTTATGTAAAAGCATATGCACAAGTTAAATCAAATAAATCTTTAGGTTTAGGTTTGCATGAGGTTTATAGGTAAGTATCCTCTTGAAGTTTGGTTGGCTCAACCTGTCCTAGTAATAGTAACTGGGTTCTAGGGGATCTCAATATCACTGATCTTTCCTCATCGGGCATTGTTTCAGCGCAAACCTCTTTAATGGAGACCGAAATATCCCTAAAGTCCGATCTCAATGAGTGTAGTATCGAGTATCAGGCAACTTTGGACTGCACCAAAGCCGGCTACCTCACTACTTCCTAATGGCCAAGTTGGTCAAGTAAGGTTCTAAAGTCAGTTAGTGCTTCATGACACCACACAGCGGCCCCGTATTCTCCTTGACTACTCAAGGGCTATCGGTACCAACAAATGTGTCACACTAATGTAGTTATTGCTTAGACCATGTTGGTATACCCCCCACAGTTTCCACAATGTATTGCTACTTACCTATAAGGTATCCCAAATCCGGGAAGAGGATCAAAACAAGCCCAAACAAGGAACCAAAATGTAAAGCAATTAAGTTAAACAATGAAAGCGAGTAAATGTGATCTAGAACTAAGGTAGCCCCACTTTTAAGAATCTCCCCAGCAGAGTCGCCAATACTGTAATGCAGTGAGAGAACTGACTAGGGTGTTTTGCGTTTGATCGCAATTGTTGCAGACAGCAAGAGTCGCCATCGAATTTTCTTTTATCCAATAAGGAAAGGCTGAAAAGAACAGGAAAGACCTTTCAAGATTATTTCTTGAGTTTGGGGGGTAGGTTATGAAAAGGGAAGGTGTTAGCACCCTTTTCATCCGTAGTTATATACGAGCTCTTAGTTGCTTGCTAGATCACTTGCTTTTGTTTGAAAATGTGCTTGTGGTGTGGTTTTTGAAAGTATTTTGAAAACGTCTTTGTAATGGTTCTCGTCTCTATAAGAACGCGTACAAGAAACTTTGTCTTTTGAAAATGTTTCAAGATGAAAGTGTTAGTGTATAAAATGTTTTTATTGTGAGCAAGCGAGCAACTAGGAGCAACCTACCTACTCAAAAGGTCTTAAATGTTCTTTTCCTCCTCCTATAGATGTTGCTATCTTACCATTGATTTGGTAAGAAGCCCCATCGTTGGATGTGAAGGGACAAGCACGGGTTAATCGTACAGTCATAAAAGGCAACTTGTGAGACGCTTTAGCAATTTTTGTAAGGGACTACATCGTTTTACCGAAGTCAACATCGAGGGACATCGAGGGACTACGATCTTTTTTATCGAAGGGTCTTTGCTAAAACGTCCCATATTCGAGGGACATGACTGTGTTTCCGAGGCAACAAGCGAGGTTACCCTAGAGGTGCGTGTGTGAAAGTGTGTTCGATTCAAGTTAGATTTGTCTTTGATTAAGGTTATCTAGCGGTTGATTTTAAATCTTTCCATGCATGCCTAATTACTATACAGTATAAGGAAAACAGTAAATTGCGGAAATTAACATTCCACGCTATTACAGAGCTTTCGGGAGTGGGGGTACATATTTTCAAATGGGGATGGATCAATGCGATTAAAAGTCCAAATAGGCAACCAATACAACCAAATCGAATCGAGCAATTAATTGAAACTACAACAGATCCATGAAGTAAAAATTAATTAACAAAGTAAAAAAATAAAAATTCTTGATATTTTTGTTTGAAAAGTTTGGAAAGAAAAATAAAATTCTATTCTATTAAAGAAAATAATTGACTAAAGAAATTAAATCAAATGTATATATTTTGTATTTTTGTATTTTTTATTATGTAGAAACTAAATAAATTAATAAAATGTTAACTAAATGATAAAATGTTAATTAACAAACTTATTCACAAATTTACCGAAATTAAATTTAGAACTAAGCTAATTAAGAAAATTATCTAACAAAACTATATGATTTATCAAATTAGTAAAACAAATAAAGTCAAACTAATTATTAAAACAAAACAAAGTAGATGGGTGGTGTTAAACTGAATATGGGGGTGTGAGGACAAACTGGGCTTGGGGTAAGGTCCAATTGTTTCATCCAATCCAAGAAAATGAAATAAAACAGAAAAAATAGAAAAAGGTCTCCCAGGGGTGTCGAACCCAGGACTCCCTTTCTGTTAGTGATATGTTCTTCCATTTGAGTTGTGTACTTATTCATTATAATAATGATTTTATTAGAATAAAAGGGAAAATGTTAGCGGATATTGGGCCAACAGCCCAATGGCCTGACCCGGATGGAAGAGGAAAAAAAATTGTAACCCTAAAACACTAAAGTAGGTGTCGATAGCTGGAATTTATGGGGAAGAGGAAAAGTTATTCAAATTAATGATCCTTTTTGAATTTAAACAACAATTAATGAGATGCAATCTCGCTCTTCTCACGCTGATACGAATTGGAAACCCAAGGGAAACACCAAACAAAAACTAAACCCCAATAATCCCTAACCCCAAATTCAATAATATTTCAGAGGTTACAAGTGATAAAATGATGAAAATATTAAACTGCAAATAGACACAAAACAAAAATCACAGTGAAATTGAGTTGAACCGCAAATCAGGTATATTTTGATTTTGTTCTGCTTCCACTTTTCGTCTTCTTCTCCATTTGGATCTGCAAGATGTTGTTGTTATCGCAGAGTGGTGAAGGTTTACGGTTTTGCTCGATGCGTCAGTGTTTTTATTGTGTGATAGCTGTGGGTTAGTAACAGGTTGGTGTCACAAATTGGTTCTGAAGGGTGATACAGTTGGAAGAAAATGCAGGAAGGTCAATTGAAGTGGTTTTCAGTTGGCTGAAGCATGGAATAGAAGATGGTTAAGGGCAGTAGGTAGTAGTTTGGAAGCTCGCGGTCGAAAGGAGGAAAAGATGATGTGAGCTGGAGAAAGGAAGTATGCAGATTGAGAGGTGGGGGCTTATGAGTTATGAAGAGATTGACATGAATTGATGGAAGGGAAAGAGAGTATCGAAGAAGAATGAATATGAGTATATGGATTTGAAGAAGAAGGGATCAACGAGGAAGATGAAGGTAATAGAAGTTCTGCATTTCAATTTTTATTTTTACCCTGTCTTCTTTCCTAATTACTGTATGTATTGTACGAGTCTACAAATAGACCTCTTTAGAGGAAGGTTGAGTTTTTTGTTTTCTCTTGACAGAAGCTCTTTTTTTGTTTTTTTGTTTCCTCACAGGCTTGCAATTCAGACATTTTTACCGCTCTCGCCTAAACTCATGGTTCTAATAACAGACAACTGACAGCAATATATATGGATATAAAAAAAAATAAAATAAATTTACTGTAACAACATTCGATCAATAGCATAATATAAAGAGTGAAGTGAAGAAAAGCACTGGCAGAAACGAGGGTTCTTTTTTCCTGAAGATACAAGGTATGGATTGAGTTTCTTGCTCTGGTTCCAATCCACTTTGCAAGCTTGTTTACTTCTGTTTTAATGAGAACACAGTGTCTCAATAATATTATTAGAAAGCAGATGGGTAAAATTGAAAGTCTCTTATTGTTTGGATTCTGCGGATTTGATGAAAAGGTTGGAGTCGAGGGTGATATTGGAACGGTTTGGAGCTAGTGGTAATTTTTCTCTATGAAAGAAATTTTTTCTCCCTTTCTCTTCTACTGCTAGCTTGAGTTTATAGTAGAATGAGGGGTTGAATTGGGAGGGAAATTGTGATAGGTTTGAACATTCTTAGTTAACTGTTTTGTGGCCTTTTGAGTACAGGTTAGGGCATGTCTATTTTGGTGCAAATTTGTGCAAGTTTTGGACTGTTATGCTGGTTTGTAGCAGGCTGCTTTTCTTTACACGCTTAGGTGATATCTTTCCGTCTCTTTCTCTTTCCCTCTTCATCTTTCTATGATACAAAGCAATTTTACTTTGTCAAATTTTTTGAAGAGTTTGCATAGATTAGGAAAATGATGACATGGGGTTTTGGCTATTTGTTAGCTTGCTGCCTTGTTTGTTTTGTGTTGCTGCTGTCTTGTTTGTTTTGTGTTGTTGTTGCCTTGTTTGTTTTGCTTGCTGTTTTGCATTTTCTCCCTGCTGTCTTTGTGCTGCCTTGGGGTGTGCTGCTGCCTGCTGCTTGCTGCTGTTACACGTTTTTGCACTGTTGTTACATGTTTTTGCAATGCTATTCTTTTCCCTGTTTGTGAACCAAAAGAAATCCACACTTTTTTTTGTGATTTGCAAAAGTAGGAGGAGATAAACCATGAATTAAAAAAACCCTCTTAATTTCTAATTCCCAAATGTAAACTCTAATGATGAGATAAAAACTATTAACAATTAGTTCTTGAATTTTCACATGTAGCTAAAATTTTCTTTCTTTTGTTACATGTACGAGCAATTTGGACAATGGAGAAAATTGACGAAGAGCGGCCTGCCGTGCTTGATGAAGACTTGAAGATGACGAAAAATCAAATCTTTAGGAATTTTGTATTATTGCGACTTTTGTAACATTGCGGTTTCCATTTGTGATTTGAATCTTAAGACTTGGAGACTTGTAAAATATATTCAAATTCACTTTTAAATAAAAATAACGCCTTGTTGTAAATCTTGAATTCTTGAATAAACTTTAATAATCTTGAATAATCTTGAATTCCAAAGTGACTTAAGAAAAAGTCTTGCATTTGAATAATGACGCGCTTGAAAATATATGAAAAGCCATGAACTTTGAATTAGGTTTGACAATTTGATTTGGTTCATGAGAATTGTGAATTAGATAAACCATGAATCAAAGTATAACTTTAATCGTGTTTGCATTCTAAAGTTCGAATGAATTTGAGCAAACTTTAGCGAACTCGTTCTTTGATACCTTGAATTCAAAAAAACTCACACGAATGAACTGTAGAAGATTTGGACGAAACTTATGATATCGTGTAATTCTTCGCTAATCAAGAACATTATTCAAATGAATCCTCAAATCATTTTCACCAAGATCATAAATCGATTTTCAACATAGCAACTTGTATTATAAGCAACATCTTGTTCGAACTCAATATGAATCTCCGAATTCAACATCTCGTTCCATGGACAGTCTCAACATGAGAATCATAGCCTTTGAGAAAACAATTAGAAGTTGAAAACATTCTAAATCAAGAAAATGACCTATGACAAATTGATAATCTCTAAGGTGTTTTAAACACAATTTCCTTCGATTCTTAAAGAGGATTTATTGATGACATCGCTCATGATATTGTACCAAAATAGTCGTCTCGAGATCTTGAAAATTGAGGACATTACGACTCTTGGAAGGCAGGCCGTAATTATCTGAAATTAGGTCAGAAATAGAAAGTGACCTCTAAAATATTCGAATTTCCGATGATCTTTCGCACATAATCAGCTCTTGACTTGTGAAGAGAAATTGGAGATGACGTAAAGGAGAGTCATATGCAAATAGAACCGCTCAAAAATATTGATTAATGAAGAAGTTACAATCGTTTGTACTTGGTCTCACAAAAGGTCAACTTTTGGGTCAATGGAGTCATTTTCAGTCATCTGAACCATTGACTGAGCAAACTTACAATGCGAGGTTTGAAACTTGGCACGGACATCCTTGAGGAGACATGAAGATCTATGAAGACCATTTGAAACATTGAAGACTCAATTTTCTTTGAGAAATACCAAACCCTAATTGTTCACTTACTGCCTAGGAAGAGAATCTGTCTGATCAACTTCTGAGCCAAATTGAGTACTCGAGAAACCCTAAGATAGTATCTTGAATGAAAAATAGGAGGGCAAATTTTGGGGTACAACAGAAGCCTTCAGAGTCTCGTTCAAACTCGAGCTCTGAAGAAAACTTGTATCCAACATCATTTGTGAAATTATGCTGAAAGAATCGTCTCGATACCATAACAATTGAAGAAGTTATGATTTTTACAGTATCGAGAAACGGTAGAATAAAAATCTGATTCAGTATAATAATTTCTCTGGTAATTCGCATTTCTGGGGACCTTGCTCAAAGAATCGGCCTTCGACCCGAACATACGAAATGAAAATGACATCAATACGGATTTTGCGCCAAAGGAATCACTCAAAAAAATTGAACCAGACATAAGTTATGAATTTTTGAACATCTGAAAAATAACGGTTCAACACACCATTTTCACCGTATTTTCACTGTATCTTCTTAAAGTATCTACACATTCAGAGATCTTTCTTACCGAATCAGCTTCCGAGCCGAACATACAAATTGAAGACGATATTAAGATGGTTTTAACGCCTCCAGAACCGCTCCCAAACAGTATTCCAATCAGAAGTTATGAATTTTTTATTAGCCGTAAAATGGCGGACCAAGATTTAAATTTAGTGCGCTCTCTTCAAAGAATTAAAATTCTCTGAGGTCTTCTTCACAAAATTAGCTTTTGATCCGAACATGAGAATTGATAAGAAAATCAAGACAGTCATAATGCTCGAATAATCAAAGGAAAACACTGAATCAGATGAAAGTTACGAATTTCCGAACACCCAAGAAACAAATAACCAATCATTAAATTCAAATACCGTTTCAGAAGAATCAAATTCTTTGGAGACTTTCTTCACAAAATTGGCTTCCGGTATGAACAAATGAAATGAATAAAATACTGAGATGGTTAAAATGCCTAAGGAACCATTTCAAAACAGTATCATGATTGCAAGTTGAAAATTTCTAAGCTCAAACAAGCAAAAACGCTATTTCTGGTTCGCACCGTCTCAAATTCACTGAAACACCTGATTCCTCCACAATTCAGAGTGTGTTGACATACATGAGAGCTTGACATGATTATGGATCGATTGATTGTTGAATTGATAGCTTTCCAAACATGCAGAACACCTTTAAACCTTGAAAAACCAGAGTTTTTGCCTTATTATACTGCCCGACAGAACAATCTTTTTATGTAGCTGTGATACAGTGGGAGAACTGACTTGGTTGTTTTGCGTTTTATCGCAAATGTTGCGGTTAGAAAGAGTCACCATTGACTTTTCTTTTATCCAATAAGGAAAGGCTGAAAAGAACAGGAAAGACCTTTAGAGATGTTTTCTTGAGTTCGGGAGGTAGATTATGAAAAGGAAAGGTATTAGCACCCTTTTCATCCATAGTTATCTATGGGATCTTAGTTACTTGCTAGATCACTTGCTTTTGTTTGAAAATGTGCTTTGTGTGGTTTTTGAAAGTATTTTGTAAAGAGGCCATTGTTTAGGTAAACTTTGTAATGATTCTCGTTCGTAAGAATGTATCAAAGATGTTGATCTTTTGAAAATGTTTCAAGTTTGAAAGATGTTTTTTTGAAAGTGTTGGTGTTTGTTTTGAAAATAGAAAGGATGTTTTGTTTTGAAAGTGAGAAAGTATCTAGGAACATTCTACCTACTCAAAAGTCTCTCATGTTTATTTCCTCTTTTCTTTGACATTGTTATCTTACCATTGATTTGGTAAGTAACCCTATCTTTGGATGTAAATGGGATGGGCATGGGTCATCTTATAACCATGATTAGCAATGTTGTAAGGTATCTTAGCATCTTTCTTTAGGGACTAAGATCATTTTGAAAAGGCAGCATAGATAGCATCATCGAGGGACTATGATCTCGTATTTTTGCTTGTTTTTGCTAAGATACCTCACATGCATAATATGGCCATTTTTATAAGGCAACCAAGTGGATTTTATCCTAGGGGTTCTTGTGTGCAAGTGTATTGATTTTCATACTTTGTTTAGTCTTTGATTAGGGTTTGCTACTTGTTGATTTTATCTTCTCACACAAACCCTAATTACTAGCATTTATATAAAGCGATAAATTGTGAAAAGTAAAATTACTATGCTATTACATCATTAGGAGAGGGGGTGTACAAATTTACAAATGGGGATTGCAAGAAAATTAAACCTAATTATCTATTACAACCATATTTAATATTGTACAAAATTGAAAATAAAATACAAGAATATAAATGGAAAAAGAAATGATTTTTGTTGTTTTTTTATGAAAGGGTTTTTTCTTGACCTAATTAAAGAAAATGATTAATGAAAATTAAATAAAATTAACTTAAACTAATTAAGAAAATAAATTAATTTGAAAAGGATTTTTAGGGTTTTTTATGAAAAGGTTTTAAATTATAGAAAATAAAATGAGGATTAATTAATTAAAATAACCTAAGTTCTAAATTAATTTTAACTAAGAAAATAAAATAATATATTAATTTAACCTAAGTCTAAAAATTATATACTTAAGAAAAAGAAATTAATTTGTTTAAGAAAATGTTTTTTTTAATCTTTTTGTTTTATAGAGAAAATAAATATATAAGTATGACTAATAAATAAAAATATTTTTATTTAGATTTTTTTATTAATAAAAATAATAATAATGTTAATAATAATAAATAATAAAAATATTAAATAAAATATGATAAAATAAAAAAAACTGGAAAAATGAAATAATTAAAAGGAATGGGCCAGAGGGGTGCTGAAGTAAATCAAGGTTAGGAGTCAGCAAATATGGGAGGCCCAGCACAAAGGCCCAGGCGCTGCAAAAAAGCTCAGAAATGTCAAAAAATAGTGAAAAATAACAAAAGGTCACGCTGGGACTTGAACCCAGGACCTAAGAGTGACAGACGCACGCTTTAACCACTGGGGTGGTGATACATCCGTTAACTTATGTGAAAGGATAAATACTTAACACAAAACACGCCCTGATTACACTTCATCTTCAACCTCCAGCCAAAGGACCTGTATCTTATTCATCTCTCAACAAAAATGAAAAGTTCAAACATGAAAGTTATGGCATTTCTTCCCACGAATCCAACCATGTAAATAACTTAAGCTAACAGTCAAAGATGAATGAGAATTTTTCTGGCCCTAATTCAAAACCTAAAAATTTCAGAAAACTTCAACTCTAAAAATCTCTAAGCCCAGGCCATATAAATGCAAACTATGGATATGTACAGCTTCGTGGCAATGGTATCTACATTTTATCTTCACAAATCAAAATCAAATGATGCCTGTATGAAGAGATAGAAGTTTGAAAACTTACCTCTTGTAGTTGGAATCGTGTATGGAGTTTGAGCAACCTTTGTGATGGCCTGATGATTTCTGTAGCTTGCATGGACCTCCTTGAGTATGTTCAAACTCCTACTTTGCTTTGAGGATAGCTGAAACTCTCAACTCAAGTCAAGTTGCAAGCTTTAAATTTGGAAATGGTGGATGGTGATGGAGGAGTTACAATCAAGAAATAGGGGTATGGATCAGTTTGATATGTTGTATATTAAGTGTTTGGATGGTTAAAACTCAATACGCACGAGTGGATTTGGAGATGGCTATGTGAGGTTCAAAACTGTCAAGTTAAGGCAGATTCTGAGTTGCAGAGTTCTTGGGAGTGTTTTGGGGTCTTAGCATTCCTGTGTTATGTTTCAATAGACTTGTGTATATGTATTGAAAAGGCAGAGATCAAATGCACTCAAGGTTTCTGAGTTCTAGCCTTTTGGCTCTATGACTTGCTTTTGAAGAAAAGTGAGAGGACAAAACTCAAAGTGTTGTACAAGCATGTTCTAAGCTCAAAGAGGCTTTAGAGACATTGTTTTTAGTTTATAGGGGTTGTGTGTGCAGAAAGAACAAGTGCAAAGCTCAAGAAGTTGACAATTGCAAAAGTAGTGCTTTATCAAAATGGAAATGGCAACTTTGTGCCATAAATGGAAATGTAACTTGGATAAAGGCTCAAGTGCTTGGATTAAAGCTCTATCAGCTGTGTAAATATTTAATTATGGAGTGAAAAACAAGTTTGAGGCCTGCAAAGCAAAGATTATGCAGCCTAGGCTTGGATTTGAATTTTTGTTCATCATGAAATGGCTTGTAATTTAAGTTTGAAAACCCTAACTTCATCTCTTCGATTCTCCTTGCTCACAAATGATCTTAAGGAGTTCTTAGACATTTTTGAAATATTGTAATGTGATCTACAACCCCTCTTTGAATGACATTTGAAAATTCCCTTTGGAACTATATGAAAAAGTGCCATGAAGTTTGGTCAAAATCTTGACCAAAACTAGGGCAAAATTTCACTAAGTGTTCAATTTCAAGATCTTGACTTTATGAATTAATAACTTGAGATCCAAGAATTTTTAGAAGAAGTTGTTTAAAGCAATGTTATAGATATCATGGATATCTACAACTTTCATGTTGAAAGTTTCTTTTGAATCCTCTTGCATCACGGTGAAAAATTTACTCAAAGTTGTGAAAAAACATAAAGTTTTAAACACTTAGAAAAATTTCTAAGTTAGAAAACATTGACTTTTCAAAATGAAATCATGACTTTTTGATTTCTTGATGAATAAGTTTCATATTTTGACTATTTTTGATGAATTTTGATCTTTGACATTGGATTTTGACCAAAAAGTTAAAGTTTGACTTTTCGGTATACAATTGACTTTTGATCAGTTGATTGAGAATTCACTATCAATACAATTGATCTTGAGCAATGTTTTAGGTCATGCCATTAGGTCAAAAAGATGCAATTGAACTCTTGAAACCATGCTTCAAACCAATTGACCATTTTCTAGGTCAAAAATCAGAAATTGCCCTTTCTCAGTCAAAACCCTAATTTTGACCATTTTGCCCTTTTAATGATTTGGTCAAATTTCCTGAAGAATTATGGTCCAAACTTTATCAAATGATACATATAAGTTTATAATATTTATGTGGATAAGAAATTATGAAGTTTGACTATAAATTGGCCATAGTTGACTTTTTCCCCCAATACAGTTGATTTTTAGGTCAACTGCTCAATTGACTGAGCAAAAGTGTGATCCAAGGCTTGAAACTTGACATGAGTAATCTTGTGGGTCCATAATGATCCATGAAAGTCATATGAAGCATTGAAAGTTCAATTATCCTTGTGCAATCTCAAACCCTAATTTTGGTCATTAGTGCTTAAGGAGGTGTCTTGAGCTGATCAAACCTAATGCAGTATTGAACCAAAGGAGATCTTGTGAGAGATTATTTGATAAATGAGAGGGGAAATTTTGGGGTACAACAACTTCCCCTATTCAATCTTCTTAAACCTGAATAGTTAGATTGGCGGATCCGCCATTCTTGACTTGAAGGTGAAAGATGATTGAACACTAGAGTGCCCAGAAATTTGCACTCGAAGATGGATGGTGAATGGGCTTATAGATGCCATTTGAAGGAATATTGGCAAACACTGGAAGAAGTATCAGTACAAATCTAAAACTTGATGTTTTACCTGTGAGAAAAAGAGTTAGCAAAATGCAGATGCCTGCATGATGTTCACCAGATATGGTATTATGTTAAATGCATATGGTATGTACATGCTATGATGTATGAATGTGAGATGTATGTTTTTGTCCGGGAAAATAAATCCCTGACTTCTACTGAGGAAATTCTGGGGGGTTGAATCCCTGATTTCCGTTGGGGATGAAGAATATGCATATCTTCAAACATTGTTGAAAGGTTGCTTTCACTGGAGAATATCTCTTGAATGTCAACTAGTATCTGGTCGGATCCAGGATTCACAATTAGCTGAGGATGAAGTAGTCAACTGCTATCTGGTCGGATCCAGGATTCACGGCAACTTACTGGGGATACGGAAGTTAACTGTTATCTGGTTGGATCCAGGCTTCGCAGTAACTTGAAGTGGTAACTACTATCTGGTCGGGTCCAGGTTTCATGGTTTTTGGAAAGTTGTACTATTTTCTGGTCGAGTCCAGACTTCATAGTGTCTCTCTAGGGATCATAGTTAGTTTTTATCTGGTCGGGCTCCAGGTTTCACAATAAACTGTTTGAAAAACTGTTATCTGGTCGGGTCCAAGCTTTGCAGATTTCTGAGGTTGATGAGGTCAATTGCTATCTGGTCGGGTCCAGGTTTCACCATAAACTGTTTGGGGATTTAGTTGTTATCTGGTCAGTTTCCAGGTTTCACAATGAATCTCTGAGGGTAATTACTATCTGGTCGGATCCAGGCTTCACAACAACTTTCTTGAAAAGATGAAATTGAAAACTGATATCTGGTCAGATCTAGGTTTCACAATAATTTGTTAGGGCAGAGGAAAACTCTACTGGGGAAAAGAAGTTAAG
Source organism: Vicia faba (assembly GCA_948472305.1). Classification (NCBI taxonomy): domain Eukaryota; kingdom Viridiplantae; phylum Streptophyta; class Magnoliopsida; order Fabales; family Fabaceae; genus Vicia; species Vicia faba. Next base: position 37,018,142 of record OX451739.1, on the reverse strand, counting down.
CCTTGGTCGAGTTAAGTCCAGGTTCTTCTATATATTTGAAGAGTTAGACTATTATCTGGTCGGGTCTAGGTTTCATAGTATCTTGAAATTGAGATCAATTGTTATCTGGTCGGGTCTAGGTTTCAAATACTCAAACTGTTATCTGGTCGGGTCCAGGTTTCAGTAATTCAATAGGGATAGTGGAAAACTCTACTGGAGAAGAGGAGTTTTGCTAATGATTTTGTAAGAATTAAACTGCTACCTGGTCGGGCCCAGGCTTCGGCAATTGAAGAAGTTAAACTATTATCTGGTCGGGTCCAAGCTTCAGTAATAACTTGAAAATTGTGCTAATATCTGGTCGGGTCCAGGTTTCATAGTATCTTTTCAGAAATAGTAAAGGCTTTGCTGACGGCTTTACTGGGGATCAGGGGTTATGGCCCTATGATTTGCAATAATCTGAAAGGAAAATTCAAACTGGAGAGTGTAGACTCAGTCGGGTAGGACAGACTCAGCTTGGGGAGGATACAATCAACTGGGGAGGATATACACAGCTGGGGAATAACAGGCTCAGCTGAGGAGGATGGACTATGCCAGGGGAATACAAACTCGGTTGGGGAGGATGTACTCGGTTGGGGAATTTTGTGGTTCCTCGATTGTTGTTGGGGAAATAAAACCTGTTGGGGGAAATAAGCCCTGTTGGGGAAATAAACCCTGTTGGGGAAGTAAACCCTATTGGGGAAGTGAGTTTCTTTTAGGAAGATATCCACGAGGCTTTAACTTGTAAAAATCGACTTAGCTGGAGAGAGAGTTGCCAAGAGATTGAGACTCTGGTCGGGGATTATCCTATGCAAAGAGACTTTGTGAGTAACTTTGTTGAGGAGGATGTTAATGGAATAACTCTGTGAAGGTATTCCCTATTTATTTAAAGAAGTGCTTGTTACTGCTTAGGTCATATGTGCCAAACAATTTTAATTATGTTCATATGCATATGTTCATTCAATTTTAGTCATTGGACAAATTTGCATTCAAAACAAAGACAGAAATTTTGCACTTCAAAGTATATTTGTATTGATATTTTGCCCATGAATAGGCGTTTTTGTACAGAGAGACGGAGATCCTAGTAAGAGGAAATCATCGAAAGGAAAACAAAATTGAGAATGAAAACAAATAGCCATGTGAAATGATCTCATTGCTTTCCAACTCTACTATTGCCCCAATATCTTCGAATGTCCCTTGCCGTTGATAGAAGTTGATTGGATTGTTCTTGGACCGTTTGAACTTGGACCTTGGTGATAAAATTGACTGTGTTGATTCCACGGGACATAGTCATACGCTTTTAATCCTTAACTTTTTCGTGGACCGCCCTTTCGGGTTTTCAGCCCACCAATATACCCTTTTTTACCCAAGTTGCCCTTTCGGGTTTTCAACTTGCCGGGTGTACAATCTTTTGCATATACCCCTAATTTTTTCCCAAACCTTTTGGTTTGCCGGGATGCCCTTATTTTTCCTAGGTGTGTCAACCTAACAGGTCTCTTATGCGTAGTATTTTTTAACTATGTCGGTATTTATAGGATGTGGGAAATCTTCACCATCTATGGTAGTCAACATCATGGCCCCGCCAGAGAAAACTCTCTTGACAACAAATGGCCCTTCATAGGTGGGAGTCCATTTGTCTCCGGGGCTGCCTTGTGGTAGAATGATGTGTTTTATCACCAAGTCACCAACTTGATATACTCGAGGCTTGATCTTTTTGTTGAAAGCCTTGATCATCCGTTTTTGGTACGACTGACCATGGAAAACAGCTGCTAACCATTTTTTGTCAATCAAGTTCAGCTGATCCAATCTCGTTTGAATCCACTCGTCTTCGCCTAGGCCTGCCTCATTCATAATTCTCAGCGAGGGAATCTGAACTTCCACTGGAAAAACAACTTCCATGCCATAGACTGGAGAAAAGGGAGTTGCCCCAGTTGATGTTCTAGCTGAAGTACGGTAGCCATGTAGAGCAAACGACAACATCTCATGCCAATCCTTCTAGGTTACTACCATTTTCTGCACAATCTTCTTGATATTTTTATCGGCCGCTTCGACTGTGCCATTCATTTTTGGTCTATACGGAGAATAATTGTGATGATTGATCTTAAACTGAGTGCAAAGCTCAGTGATCATAGCATTTTTTAGGTTAGTACCATTGTCGGTGATGATCCTTTTGGGGATACCATAATGGCAGATGAGGTTGTGTCTGATGAATCTGGCTACCACATTCTTGCTGACTGCGGAAAATGAGGCGGCTTCGACCCATTTGGTAAAATAGTCGATAGCAACAAGAATGAAGCGATGTCCGTTGGAAGCGGTAGGCTTAATCTCTCCAATCATGTCAATGCCCCACATTGTAAATGACCACGGAGCGGTCATGACATTCAGAGGGATAGAGGCACATGGACCTTGTCAGCATAGATTTGGCATTTATGACAAGTTCTTGAATGTTGATGGCAATCAGTCTCCATCGTTGACCAATAGTAACCAGCTCTTAAGATTTTCTTAGCCATCGTATGTCTACTTGAGTGAGTACCGAAGAGATCATCGTGCATGTCTTCCATGATCTCCTCCGCCTCCTTCTTGTCCACACATCGGATTAGATTTGAATCATGGTTGCGCTTGTACAATATCCCGTTACTTAGGAAGAATTTGGCTGCAAATCTTCGTAAGAACTTTCTGTCATTGATAGATGCCCCCTCTGGATACTCTTGTGCTTCAAGGTATCTCATCACCTCATGGTACCATGGCTTTTCGGCATTGGTGTCAAGCTCATAGCAATGTGCAGGTTCATCGAATCTTTCAATTGTTATCATAAGGGCTTCTTTACCCCATCTGACCTTGAACATTGAAGACATGGTTGCCAAAGCGTCAGCCAACTGGTTTTCTTCCCTAGGGAAGTGCTCAAAAGTGATCTCTTCGAAGTAAGGAATTAGGGATAGCATAAGTTCCTTGTAAGGGATAAGATTAGGGTGTTTAGTGTCCCAATCTCCTTTTACTTGGATGATCACTAGGGAGGAATCCCTAAACACATCCAAATGCTTGATCCTTAAGTCAATAGCAGCTTTCAGACCTAAGATGCATGCTTCATACTCGGCCATATTGTTTATGCAATCGAAGCATAGTCTGGAAGTGAAAGGAGTGTGGCAACCTTCAGGAGAGATGATCACAACACCAATTCCGTTACCTAAGGCGTTGGAAGCCCCATCGAATACCATAGTCCATCGGGATCCTTGTTCAGGTCCATCATATGGTCCAGGTTTCGCACAGTCGGTTACCAACATGATGTTCTCATCAGGGAAGTCGAAGTTCATGGACTGATAATCATCCACAGCTTGATGGGCCAAATTATCTGCTAGTACACTTCCTTTGATGACCTTTTGAGTCGTGTATTGAATGCCGTACTCAGTCAAGATCATTTTCCATCTGGCTATCCATCCAGAAAGGGCAGGTTTCTCGAAGATGTACTTGATTGGGTCTATCTTAGAAATCAACAGAGTAGTATGAGTCAACATATACTGTATTATCCGGCGAGCATCCAATGCCAGAGCGCAACAAGTTTTCTCGAGCAGTGAATATCTGGTTTCACAGTCGGTAAACTTTTTGCTCAGGTAATAAATAGCATGCTCTTTTCGGCCAGACTCGTCATGTTGGCCCAAAACACACCCCATAGAGTTCTCTAATACTGTCAAGTACATGATCAAGGGTCTTCCTTCAACTGGAGGCATGAGAATAGGAGGTTCTAGTAGGTATTCTTTGATTTTGTCAAAGGCAATCTGGCACTCATCATTCCATCTGACCATCTGATCTTTCTTCAAGAGTTTGAAGATTGGCTCACAAGTAGAAGTCAAGTGTGATATGAAGCGAGCAATGTAATTGAGACGACCCAGGAATCCTCTGACTTCTTTTTCAGAATGAGGGACTGGCATTTCTTGGATGGCCTTTACCTTGGCAGGTTCCACTTCAATGCCTTTATTGCTGACAACAAAACCTAGAAGCTTTCCAGATTGTACTCCAAACATGCATTTGTTAGGGTTTAACCTTAGTTTGTACTTCTTCAGCCTCTCGAATAATTTGTACAGATGATCGAGATGTTCTTCTTCGGTTTGTGATCTGGCAATCATATCATCCACATATACCTCTATCTCATGATGAATCATGTCGTGAAATAAATCTACCATAGCCCTTTGATATGTTTCCCCTGCATTCTTTATTCCAAACGGCATGACCTTGTAGCAGAAGGTTCCCCATTGCGTAACGAAAGTAGTCTTCTCCATGTCTTCGGGAGCCATCCTTATTTGATTATAGCCTGAGAAGCCATCCAAGAAAGAGAAGACTTTATGCTGAGCAGTATTATCAACTAAGACATTAATGTGTGGTAGAGGGAAGTCATCCTTGGGGCTTGCCCTATTCAGATCCCTATAGTCTACGCACATGCGGACTTTTCTGTTCTTTTTCGGCATCGATACCACATTGTCAACCCATTGGGGATAGGATGTCACAACTAAGAATCCTGCATCAAATTGTTTCATCAACTCAGCTTTTATCTTTTCAGACATATCAGGCCTCATGTGACGAACCTTTAGTTTGACGGGAGGGCAGTCTTCTTTTGTCGGCAGACGATGGACTATGATATCGGTATCCAACCCAGGCATATCTTCATAAGACCAAGCAAATACTTCGATATACTCATGCAACATCTGAACCAACCTGCTCTTGACACCGCTTTCTAAGTTAGCACCGATCCTGATTTCTTTCTTAACTGACTCAGTACCCAGGTTGATAACTTCAACTGACTCTTCATGCGGTTGAATAGATTTTTCCTCTTATAATAGAAGTCTGGCTAGCTCTTCCGGTATGTCACAATCTTCCTCGCCTTCTTCTTCGGCTTGGTTGATAGGAAATTCAAAGTCATAGTCGGAAATAGTAGAGTCATTGGCAATAGGATCCAAAGTGGATGTGGACCTGCAAGAGTGTGTGTGTGTGCATGTAAGATACATGGCTATTTTTTGAAAAATGTATTTACAAGAAAGGAAAGACAATGAACACAAATATTTGAATACAAAAGTGTCAAATGTACTGAATGATCATATGATTAGATGAACATAAATAAAACCCTTGACTAATGGACCAAAATGCATCGGGCCAGGCAAATGGCTGAAAAGTCATTGTTAAAATATTACAGACAACATGTTCTTGAATTGAAAGAAAAGCAATAACAAGTAGATTACTCCTCAATGAAGGAGATGGGCACAAAGTCCTTTGTATGCCAATTCTTCAGCTCTGTTGTAGTTGGATACACCCACTCTTCAAATGTAGCTCCTTCTTCAGAATCACCCACGGTGTTGACTTCATGGCTTCCAATGCAGAGAGGTGGCTTTCCAGCACGAGCACGCCTCACTTCCTTCTGAGCTTTGACGGTGAAGCCCAAACCAAACTTGTCCGCTTTAAATGGGATATCGAGGAGTTTCCCCCAAGTATCGCAGTTTCCTTTTTCAATTGCTGCACGGGCGTTTTGACTGAAACCATCTTTGGCGTGGCCTTAACAGCTTTAGACTCATCAGAAGAACATTTGGTAGCAGCAATCATCAGTGGTACAACCTCAAATGCTTGACACAGGTTCTCAATGAATTCTCCATCCATCTCTACGTACTTGAAAGAGTTAAGGTGGCTCACCACAAACTCTTCTTCTCCATAGACGGTGACTATTCTGCCCTTGACTGGATATTTGAGTTTCTGGTGGAGGGTTGAGGTTACTGCCCCAGCTTTATGGATCCACGGGCGACCTAACAGACAAGAATAGGCAGGATGAATATCCATAATATAGAAGGTGGAGTTAAAGATTTTGGATCCCACTTTGATTGGAAGACTTACCTCCCCATGAACAGTCCTCTTTGATCCGTCAAATGCCCTTACAATGATATCGCTTGGCTTCAAGACTAAACCTTCACAGTCTAGACGGTCTAACGCCCCCTTGGGTAATACATTCAGAGAAGAACCAGTGTCGACTAGCAAATGTTCTAAGGTAGTCCCTTTGCACTCGATAGAAACATGTAAAGCTTTATTGTGATTCTTCCCGAGAGGTGTTAAGTCAGCATCTGAAAATCCCAAGCCATTATCAACTGTCAGGCTAGCCACGCAATTCTCAAATTGGTATGTTGTTGTCTCATGGGGGACATGAGCCTTTTTCAGGAACTTTATTAATGTTCGAGCATGGGCATCGGAGCAAAGCAGCAATGACAACATTGAAATCTTAGAAGGGGTTTTCCCCAAATGTTCTACAATCTTGAAGTCACTTCTTTTTATGATCTTCAAAATCTCGTCCATCTTGCGAGTGGAGGGTTCTTCATCAGCTACGTCCTTGGATGGTACTTCAATCACATCAGGCTCAACAACCTTCTCCTTCCCTCTTGTATTATTACTCGGCTTGGCAGTAGTAATGCAGATGGGCATCCTTGTAACAAATGGTGGTGAGATATTGGATGAAAATATTCTCCCAGTTCTAGTTACTTTGCTGGAACCAGCTATGTTACTGACATCATCATCTTTTCCTTCTTTGATATTCTTGTTTAATCCCATGATAGAACACTTCAACACCATAATTCCATGGTACCGCCTTATTTGAAGAGTAGGGAATCGGTCCGGGACTGGTAATTATTAAGGCAGCAATAGTGGGTTCATTTGAAATCCTAATAGGACCTTTGGAGGTGATCCTAAGAGGCTTGTTTGAGATGGTAATAATGGAGAGGTCTTCACATTTGTTAGTCAAACTTTTGGCAAGTGGGGTCTTCTCGAATAGAATTTTGTGGCTATCCATCAGGTATTGTATGCCTTTCTTCAGCCCTTCACATCCATTGAGTTGTCTTGTACAACACACACAGTCCTTTACGCAGCCAGGGAAATCCCGGCTTTCAACAAATTGTTTTTGATTATATTCAGCGGAGTAGTCAATTCTTTAATAGAGGCGACAAAAATTGCATCTTCGACAACATTAACACCTTTGTCATGCTTCAGCATTGGAGCAGTGATTAAGTTCGGCGTTGGAGGAGGATCAAATTCAATAGTTTTGTTATCAATCAAATCCTGGATTTTGTTCTTTAAGGCCCAACACTGGCCAGTCTCGTGCCTGGGGCTGCTTGAATGGTAAGCACACTTAGCGTTCAGATTATAATTTGGTGACGAGGTGTCAGGGTTGGCGGGAGGATCGCGCAATGTCACTAAATTAGCCTTGAGAAAATGTTGAAGGGCTTGAGACAGTGACATGACTAACCTCGTAAATTGTCTTCTTGGAGTTTCAAAATGTTGATGATTTGCAGATGGTCTTGGAGTAGGAGTTAGATTGGAGATTCAGACAACATTGACAAACGGGTGATCATTCTTCTTGGTATGGGCCCTTACCCTGTACACAACATTGACTTACTTCTTTGTAGCAAAATGTTTCTTGATAGGATTGGGAGTGGAGGTAGATGCCACAAAGATCTTCCCACTTTTGATGCCACTTTCAACTCTTTCGCCGGTTAAGATCAATTCGGTGAAACCAGAAGAAGAGCAGTCAACCAACAGATTAAAGAAAGGACCATATAAAGTTCCCATGAACATGTCGATGTGCTCCCTATCAGTCAAGGGAGGTTGTATCCTACTAGAAAGGTCTCTCCACTTTTGTGCATATTCCTTAAATCCTTCATTCTTCCCCATGGTTATATCTTGCAACTGAAACCTCGTTGGCACCAAGTCGGTGTTGTACTGATACTGATGGTAGAATGCAGTAGCTAAAACCTCCCAAGTATTAATACGAGAACCATCTAACTGATAAAACCATTCAAGTTGCGTTCCAACCAAGCTCTCTTGGAAAAAGTGAACCCAGAGCTTCTTATCAGCAGTGTGCCGTTGTATCTTGCGCACATAAGATTTCAAATATTGTTTTGGACAAGAAACCCCATCGCAATTTGCAAAGATTGGTATTTTGAATTTGTGGGGAATGACTACCCCAGAGATCAAACCCAAATCATCAAAATCTAAACCGGGGATGGCTTGGATTTCAACAGCTTTCAATCTGTCTTCTAACTGCTTGTATTTGATATCAGCGGGTGGATACTGCTCGTTGAAATAATCATCATTGGATAATTGATCATTGATACAGTCAGCCTGAGTACTCTTGACCTCACCAATCTGGTTCTCGTCCTCTTCAGATGAATCTCCTCCTACTGGAATTTGACGGACTATCTCCTTGAACCTTCTACCCATGTTGAGTAGAGCTTTCTTCTTTGGCTTCTTCTTAACGGCCAGCAAAGCCATCATATCTTGCTTCCCCTTGGCTAGGGCTAGTAGAGTCTGTTGAAACTGAGAATTCTGGGTTTGGAGATCCTTCATAGTTTTCTCTAGATCCATCTTGCTGAAATAAACAGCAGAAAGATAAGGAAACTTGTTATGTGAAAACCTGTCATGTTATGATGCATGGAATATGTACATGCAAATGATTTCAAGGATTAATGAAATTTAAATTTGTATAGACAAAAGAATGAACAAACGTTAATTATCATTAGACAAAACAATAAAGATTACATCATGCCTCTTGGGCTTACAAAATAACTTTCTAAGATAAAAATACCGAACACATCCTCTTTGGCGCGAGATAAGCGTTCAAACTTTGCTCTTCTTGTAGCTGCTTCATAAGCTCCAAGACCCTCTTTTCACTAGCATATAATTGAGCCTCGAAAGTATCTCGTTCTTCCTTCAGCTGGATTCAACCCTTTTGTAAGTCTTCGAGAGAGGTAGGCATGTCGGGATAGAGGATAGTGTAGGGAACATCTCCTTCGACCACAGGCTCCACGATGACTGGTAAGATGGAGGGATAAGGCATCACAAGTTTCTGAGCATGAGCTCGTACCCATTTAAGGTAAGGCTCAAGGGGAATGGAATTCTTGTGTCCTAGTGTCTTGCTATCCACCTTGTTCACCATCCTCCATGCCCGGATAAACCTCTGACAATAACCCTTATTGTCATTCTCGTAGTCAAATACCAATCCTTGGATAAGCATCTCATGGGGACCATCCCTCCGGGCATAACCAAAAAGTCTTAGGGCTAAGCAGGGGTTGTAAGTGATACCTCCTCTAATTCCAAGAAAAGGGACATTAGGGAATTCTACACAACGGTCGACGATAGTAACATTCTCCAAAGAGCGGGAACACCAATGAATATCTGAATGTTTGAGCATCATCAACCTATGGGACCATCTTGAACCTTGCTCATTTTTTAACACAGATTGGGGAAGATGCAAAATAAACCATCTTTCCAAGAGAGGAGTGCAACACATGAGGATACCTCTCTTCCTCAAAGTGCGAGAGTGAAAAGAATGTAGGATGTCTCCAAACAAAGTAGGCACCAGGTTACGAGACATGAAGATTTTTACGGTGTTTACATCTATGATTTGGTCAGGATTTGGAAACAAAACCATCCCATAGATGAGAAGGGCCAAAATTTCATCAAAAGCTCGTAAGTCCAAGGAGTTCCAACAATATTGAGCCTTCTCAAACAAAAACTTGGCTAAGAAACCTTTGACACCACTCCTTGTTCCCCAATTAGTTGTGACATTAAATTGTTGCAAGTGTAGGGCTTGAGCAATCTCTTCTGGTTTTGGATTTCTTTCCGTACCGTTGAAGGGTAGTTGATTGAGAATAGGAATTCTCAAGAGTTGGGAGAATTCCTCCAAAGTTGGCACAAGTTGATAATCGGGAAAAGTGAAGCAATAATGTAGAGGATCAAAGAACTGGAATAACACCTTCATCATGTCTTCATCAGCGTTGGAGGTAACCAAGTTTAGTAGGCGACCATGTCTTTCAGTAAATGGAGAATTTTCAGGAATCCTTGATGCTAGCTCTTTAAGTTGCGGAGGGATCCTTACGAGATTGACTTGAATAATTTTCCTGCAAACAGAATCCATGTCCTACAAAACAGAACAAAGATAAATCCCAAGATCCTTGAAATGGTTAGTGAATATGAGTATGATGTTTATGATGTTTATGATGTTATGTACAAGTATCTACACACAAACAAAGAAAACAAGTCCTTAGGTATAGGTTTGCATGGAGTCTTATAGGTAAGTACCCTCTTGAAGTTTAGTTGGATCAAACCTTTCTTAATAATAGTAACCGGGTTCTAAGGAGCTCAATATCACCGGTTTGTTTCTTCGAGCATTGTTTCAGCGCAAGTCTCTTAAATGGTGACTGAAATATCCCAAAAAACCAAACCTTAATGAGTGTAGTATCGAGTATCTACCAACTTCGGACTGCACCAAAGTCGGTCATCTCACTACGTCCTAATGGCCAAGTTGGTCAAGTAAAGGTTCTAAAAGTTCACTAGTGCTTAATGACATCACACAGCAGCCCCATATTCTCCTTGACTACTCAAGGGCTACCGGTACCCACAAATATGTCGCACTAACGTAACTATTGCTTAGACCGTGTCGGTATACCCTGCACAGTTTCCAAAACATATTGCTACTAACCTATAAGGCATCCCAAATTCGGGTAGAGGATTCAAACCCAAACAAAGAACCATAATGTAAAGCACACAAGTCAAACAAAGAAAGCAAGTAAATATGATCTAGCCCTAAGGTAACCCCACTTTTAAAATCTTCCCCAACAGAGTCGCCAGTTCTGTGATACGGTGGGAGAACTGACTTGGTTGTTTTGTGTTTTATTGCAAATGTTGCAGTTAGCAAGAGTCACCACCGACTTTTCTTTTATCCAATAAGGAAAGGCTGAAAAGAACATTTAGAGATGTTTTCTTGAGTTTAGGGGGTAGATTATGAAAAGAGAAGATATTAGCACCCTTTTCATCCATAGTTATCTATGGGCTCTTAGTTGCTTGCTAGATCACTTGCTTTTGTTTGAAAATGTGTTTTGTATGGTTTTTGAAAGTATTTTGTAAAGAGGTCATTGTTTAGGAAAACTTTGTAATGATTCTCGTTCGTAAGAATGTATACAAAGATGTTGATCTTTTGAAAATGTTTCAAGTTTGAAAGATGTTTTTTTGAAAGTGTTGGTGTTTGTTTTGAAAATAGCAAGGATATTTTATTTCGAAAGTGAGCAAGTAACTCGGAACATTCTACCTACTCAAAAGTCTCTCATGTTTATTTCCTCTTTTCTTTGACATTGTTATCTTACCATTGATTTGGTATGTAACCCTATCTTTGGATGTAAACGGGATGGGCATGGGTCATCGTATAACCATGATTAGAAATGTTGCAAGGTATCTTAGCATCTTTCTTTAGGGACTAAGATCATTTTGAAAAGACAACATAGATAGCATCATCGAGGGACTATGATCTCGTATTTTTGCTTGTTTTTGCTAAGATACCTCACATGCATAATATGGCCATTTTTATAAGGCAACCAAGTGGATTTTACCCTAGGGATGCTTGTGTGCAAGTGTATTGATTTTCATGCTTTGTTTAGTCTTTGATTAAGGTTTGCTACTTATTGATTTTATCTTCTCATACAAACCCTAATTACTAGCATTTATATAAAGGGATAAATTGCGAAAAGTAAAATTACTATGCTATTACATTATTAGGGGAGGGGGGGTGTACAAATTTACAAATGGGGATTGCAAGAAAATTAAACCTAATTATCTATTACAACCATATTGAATATTGTACAAAATTGAAAATAAAATGCAAGAATATAAACCGAAAAAGAAATGATTTTTGTTATTTTTTTATGAAAGGGGTTTTTTCTTGACCTAATTAAAGAAAATGATTAATTAAAATTAAATAAAATTAACTTAAACTAATTAAGAAAATAAATTAATTTGAAAAGGATTTTTAGGGTTTTTATGAAAAGGTTTTAAATTAATGAAAATAAAATGAAGATTAATTAATTAAAATAACCTAAGTTCTAAATTAATTTTAACTAAGAAAATAAAACAAAATATTAATTTAACCTAAGTCTAAAAATTATATACTTAAGAAAAAGAAATTAATTTTTTTAAGAAAATGTTTTTTTTAATCTTTTTGTTTTATAGAGAAAATAAATATATAAGTATGACTAATAAATAAAAATATTTTTATTTAGATTTTTTTATTAATAAAAATAATAATAATGCTAATAATAATAAATAACAAAATATTAAATAAAATATGATAAAATAAAAAAAACAGGAAAAATGAAATAATTAAAAGGAATGGGCCAGGGGGTGCTGAATTAAATCAAGGTTAGGAGTCAGCAAAAATGGGAGGCCCAACACAAAGGCCCAGGCGCTGCAAAAAAGCTCAGAAATGTCAAAAAATAGTGAAAATAACAAAAGGTCACGCTGGGACTAGAACCCAGGACCTAATGGTGACAGGCGCGTGCTTTAGCCATTGGGGTGGTGATACATCCGTTAACTTGTGTGAAAGGATAAATACATAACACAAAATGCACACTGATTACACTTCATCTTCAGCCTCCAGCCAAAGGACCTGTATCTTTTTCATCTCTCAACAAAAATGAAAAGTTCAAACATGAAAGTTGTGGCATTTCTTCCCACGAATCCAACCATGTAAATAACTTAAGCTAACAGTCAAAGATGAATGAGAATTTTTCTGGCCCTAATTCAAAACCTAAAAATTTCAGAAAACTTCAACTCTAAAATTCTCTAAGCTCAGGCCATATAAATGCAAACTATGGATATGTACAGCTTCGTGGCAATGGTATCTACATTTTATCTTCGCAAATCAAAATCAAATGATGCTTGTATGAAGAGATAGAAGTTTGAAAACTTACCTCTTGCAGCTGGAATCGTGTATGGAGTTTGAGCAACCTTTATGATGGCCTGATGATTTCTGTAGCTTGCTTGGACCTCCTTGAGTATGTTCCAACTCCTACTTTGCTTTGAGGATAGCTGAAACTCTCAACTCAAGTCAAGTTGCAAGCTTCAAATTTGGAAATGGTGGATGGTGATGGAGGAGTTACAGTCAAGAAACAGGGGTCTGGATCACTTTGATATGATGTATATTAAGTGTTTGGATGGTTAAAACTCAATACGCACGAGTGAATTTTGAGATGGTTATGTGAGGTTCAAAACTGTCAAGTTAATGCAGATTATGAGTTGCAGAGGGATTGGGAGTGTTTTGGGGTCTTAACATTCATGTGTTATGTTGAAATTGACTTGTGTATATGTATGGAAAAGGTTAGAAATCAAATGCACTCAAGGTTTCTGAGTTCTAGCCTTTTGACTCTATGACTTGCTTTTAAAGAAAAGTGAGAGGACAAAACTCAAAGTGTTGTACAAGCATGTTCTGAGCTCAAAGAGGCTTTAGACACATTGATTTTTGTTTATAGGGGTTGTGTATGCAGAAAGAACAATTGAAAAGCTCAAGAAGTTGACAATTGCAAAAGTAGTGCTTTATCAAAATGGAAATGGCAACTTTGTGCCATAAATGGAAATGTAACTTGGATAAAGGCTTAAGTGCTTGGATTAAAGCTCTTTTAGCTGTGTAAACATTTAATTATGGAGTTACAAACAAGTTTGAGGCCTGCAAAGCAAAGATTATGCAGCCTAGGCTTGGATTTGAATTTTTGTTCATCATGAAATGGCTTGTAATTTAAGTTTGAAAACCCTAACTTCATCTCTTCGATTCTCCTTGCTCACAAATGATCTCAAGGAATTATTGGACATTTTGGAAAGCTTGTAATGTTCTATACAACCCCTATTTTAATCACTTTTGAAAATTCCATTTGGAACTATATGAAAAGTGCCATGAAGTTCGGTCAAGATCCTGACCAAAACTAGGGCAAAATTTCACTAAGTGTTCAATTTCAAGACCATAACTTTATGAATTAATAACTTGAGATCCAAGCATTTTTAGAATACGTTGTGTAAAGAAATGTTGTAGATATCATGGAGATCTACAACTTTCATGTTGAAAGTTTCTTTTGAATCCTCTTGCATCATGGTGAAAAATTTACTCAAAGTTGTGAAAAAACATGAAGTTTTAAACACTTAGAAAAATTTCTAAGTTAGAAAACTTTGACTTTTTAAAATGAAATCTTAACTTTTTGATTTATTGATGAATAAGTTTCATATTTTGACATGTTTTGATGAATTGTGATCTTTGACATTGAATTTTGACCAAAAAGTAAAAGTTTGACTTTTCAGTGTATAGTTGACTTTTGATCAGTTGACTGAGAATTCACTATCAATCCAATTGATCTTGAGCAATGTTTTAGGTCATGCCATTAGGTCAAAAAGATGCAATTGAACTCTTGAAACCATGCTTGAAACCAATTGACCATTTTCTAGGTCAAAAATCAGAAATTGTCCTTTCTCAATTAAAACCCTAATTTTGACAATTTTGCCCTTTTGATGATTTGGTCAAATTTCTTGAGGAATTATGGTCCAAACTTGATTAAATGATACATATGAGTTTATAATATTTATGTGGATAAAAAATTATGAAGTTTGACTATAAATTGGCCATAGTTGAAATTTTTCCCCAATACAACTGATTTTTAGGTCAACTGCTCAATTGGCTGAGCAAAAGTGCGATCCAAGGCTTGAAACTTGACATGAGTAATCTTGGGGGTACATAATGATCCATGAAATTCATATTAAGCATTGAAAGTTCAATTATCCTTATGCAATCTCAAACCCTAATTTTGGTCATCAGTGCTTAAGGAGGTGTCTTGAGCTGATCAAACCTAATGCAGTATTGAACCAAAGGAGATCTTGTGAGAGATTACTTGATAAATGAGATGGAAAATTTTGGGGTACAATAGTAGCCTTCAGAAAGAAATATCTTGATCCCATGACTACTTATTGACTAATGATGCATTCAATGTTAGATGACCTAATGAGAGGTATGTACATGAAAGATGCAAGATGCATAAGCCAAATGGTTTGAATGAAAGGGGTAGACAAATTTAAGGCATTACAACTTCCCCTATTTAATCGGCTTAAACCTGAAAGTGTGATTGGCGCTAGTCTTTCGAACATTCAAGGTATAAGATGATTAAATATCAATGCCGAAAATTTGTTCTGAAAGAACAATGTGAGTGAGTTATTTATTTTTGCGATATTTACTAGGGAAATGAAATTGCTTTCCTTGTTAAATGGTTTATGGGTGAGCGAGTATGGTTGAATGATGATAGCTTACATCCTGGTAATGGTGTCAATACGATGTTCTCAAGGAGATGGTCGGAAGAATAGGATTGATGACCATGGAAAGATCGATTACAACACGATCTAACCAACAGGAAGGAGAGAAGTCAAGATCGATTACAGTGCAATCTATATGTTATACCACAATTTTTGCCCCTAAGATTTCTCATCATCTCATTTCACAGTGCATCAAGACACACACATTAGGGTTGTTTCTCTCTTTATCCTATCTTTAAGTTTGCTCTTGAGGGATTACCAAGCACCTTGAATTGTTTATCTTGTACATGTGTTCTTATTATTAACATCAATGTGTGTATATATGTTTCTTTGAATATTCATATGGTAGGTGATCACAATTGCATTCATCTCTCCATCTAATCTAGGGTTTAAGGGGTGATTCTCAATCAAATGGTTCTCTAATAGATTGCAAGAGCTCAATCTTCAAAGTCATGTCTATGGCATCAAAGTTTGTGGTTCAATGAGCTCTCTCACTTTATTTTGGTCAAGACGTCCTCAAAGTTGGTGGTGGCATTCATCAAGAAGATTCATAAGTTCATGTGTTTATTTCCATGCCTTCTTCAACAAGCTTCATTGATACTTAAGCTCAATCATTGAGTGTTCTTCAATAAAACATCATTTCAAGGCTTATTATGATTCATCATGCTTATTTTGCAAAAAAAAAGTCCAAAAAGATTCAAGGTTGATTTAACAAGTTTGACCTAATTGATCAAATACTAGATTCAGTGATCACAAGTGCATACCTCTCTCAATTTTCAACATTTTGAGTTGGTTCTTTTTGCTATGGATTCTTATCATGACAAGATCCAATTGTGCGAGAAAAATCATCAAAAGTTAAAAGGGGTTGCAAGTCATTTTGACACTCCCTGAGCTAGGGTTTGTTGACTTCTAAGGACCATATCTTGCTCATTGTTTGAGATTTTTGATTGGTTCCAAATCCATGATTCTCTTTAAAGGGTCCTTAAAAAGCTCTCTTTAGAGATCTAAGGCTGATTTTGAATGGAAGATCACTAATGATTGAGAAAGATTACAAGTCTCCTTGAAGAGCCTTTGAATTTTAGAGTTTGACTTAAAATGATCATAACTTGGTCAATTTTTATCTCCTTGAGCCCATAATTTTTCCAGAATTATCTTATGGATGTCTACTACAACTTTGTTTTTATGTTCAAGATTTGAGAATGCTTGGAAAGTGGTTGAAGAATTGAAAAGATTATAGGTCTTTTGTGATTTTCCCCAAATTTGTTCATCATCTTCCAAAGACCATAACTCTTTCAATGTTTATTATTTTTTAGTGATCTCAATTCCATAATTCAATTCAAGAGGTCTACTTCATGTCATCTTCAGATATCAAGATCAAATTTTGAGTAGAAAGTCATTTAATTTTGAAGAACATTATAGGTCATTTTGAAGTTCAACACTTAGAATTTTTCTAAGTACAAAATATCTGTGTGTTTTTCACAAAATCAAATGGACATAAATTTCAGCTCAATTATCCAAATGGAGTCTTTCTTGGCACATTGTAAAGACGGTGACTTTGTCTTTCAAATGCTTCAAGAATCATGCCCTAAAGCCTTTTGAGTTGTGTGCACCATGGATTCAAAGTTGGCATCTTGAAACTGATTTTGTCAAAACAATCAATTTGCAAATTGGTAAATGTGGCCTCTAATCACAAAATTGTTGCATGTTTTTACTTCTAATCATGCTTAGAAACTTTCCAGAAGCAATTAGCACCTTGAAACACAAGATTTATCTGAGTTTTAATAAGTTAGAAGTCACACTTTTGTCTTGATCAGGGTGCACACAATTTCACTTGATTGCTTATCATTCATCCTCTCTCAGCATTGCATCACACTCTCCTATAAATAGAGACCTCCTCTACTTCATTTTACAAGATTTTGAGATCCAAATAACCTCTGTTGAACTCCCTTTCATACCTCTCAATTCTGCAACTTCGAAATTGTTTTTAAAGCATCTTTTGTTACAATTTCTTTGTTGATTATTCATCCTTGAACTTCCTTGAAGCTAACCGAAGAAGAACCAAGCCTTGAGGTTCCCTGAATTTTTCTAGCCAAGTCAAGTTTCAGAGCATTTTCTTCATACTTCGTCCAGGTAGTAATTGGCATAAATTCTTCTAACTCAAATTGCTGGAATGGTCTATGATGTTCACTACTGCTTGTTGACGGTTTAATTATGATCAATCAATGCATTTGATGCTTCTTCTTTCGAT
The DNA here is from genome assembly GCA_948472305.1 of Vicia faba. Taxonomy (NCBI): domain Eukaryota; kingdom Viridiplantae; phylum Streptophyta; class Magnoliopsida; order Fabales; family Fabaceae; genus Vicia; species Vicia faba. Next base: position 37,000,744 of record OX451739.1, on the reverse strand, counting down.
TTCAAAAAATTTTAAAACTCTCTGGTTTTTCTCAAATCGATTGAGCTACAAGTGAAATAAATTTTTTGCGAGGGTACAATTGTCTTTGTCTTAATGAGACGAATCAAATGGCATTGGTATGAACCTCTAATTTTTCCATTTGAAGAATCAATATTTCTCTGGGTTTTTTCGAAGACTGGAGGTAGAAGAAGATGACATGTTTTGTCTTAACCAATCAAAGCGTGTAGATTGTTTTATTTTGATTGGCCCAGATTTATTTGATTCTATGTGTTTTTCAATAAGATCCATAACATGCACATCGCGCCAGGTCCCTTGGATCTGCTTATTAACATAATTTACATTGATCAGATGGTTCACATTATTTTGGTTTTAATTTTATTTTTTTATTTTATATTTTAATTGTTTTAAACTTCAAAAATTCATAAAAAATTCATCTCAACTACAAAAATTCTGAAAAATTATCAAAAATACTTTTGAATTTCTCTTTCTGATTCTTATGTTTTCACAATTTTATTTTATGATTTGGTATTTTTTAATTATTTTTCACTTTATTTGAATTGTTTAATTGTTTTAAAATACTTTTCTTGATTTTTAAGTTCTGGAAACAATATGGAAGGATCCAATGATCTCTTGACCAATATTGGTGACCATATTTTATTTTTATTTCTGATTTTACTATTTTTTTTTCAACTTTTGGTTTATTTTTCTTATTTCTTTGAATTTAAAAAAAATAGTTTTTGACTTTAAAAAATTCTGAAATTTTTTGCCAACACTTATTGACTCACGTTTGACCTCTAACTTTTTTTTAGGATTTTTATTTGGTATTTTAATTTACTTTGTGTGTTTTTACCAATTATTCCCCTTTTATTAATCATTTAAATATTGTTTTATTTGATATTATTTTATTATTTTTGTTTGGTCATGATTTGGGTGTTATTTTGGGACAAGTTCCTCAACCTCATTGGATCTTGGGTGTTGATAGGTTGAAAAACCAAATCCACCAAAATGGATGAATGATGTTAATGATATTTGAAACCCTAATTTCATCTGATACATCCCCTCACTCTTCATCTTATCCCTTTCTTACTTGTGCTACATATTGTTGAAGAATGATCTACATATCAATTCTCTAACATGTGGTACATAGATTGCTATTGACCGGCCACAAAATAGGTGTGACTTCTACAAAGTATACTTAAGATTGCTTAACATAGCGCTAAATTTGTCCCAATTCAAAAATGATCATTTGTGGCCCAAACCTATGTTTGTAAGCCTAAATATGTTTAATTTGAAACCTTTGATCCAATAACCTTGAAGTTCATTGTTAGGAGGCTTTGATCTTATCAATCCTTTAATGAATTTTCATGAATTTTTGTCTAAGGGAATCATTTGAACATCTATGATCATATATGCTTAACTTGAGTACTTCGAATGAATGATATAATTGACAAAAAGCAAATAAAACTTATTGTTGAGAAGCTTTGATGTTATCAATCTTCTAATGAGTTTTCAAATGCAAGATTCAAGATGGTCATTCAGCTAACCTATAACTTCTTATTCACTAAAAATTGACTTTACTTTGGGATTTTACTTTATGCCCCTTTATTTTATGGCTTTACTTTTATGAACCATTTACTTTAGCATTTACATTTTATGTTATTTTCATCTTTTCTCACTTGAGCAATTATCTTTATGTCATTTTATCTTTTCTCATTTGAGCATTTATATTTATGTCTTTTTTTATTTATTTTGCTCACTTGAGCTTTATTTTCTTTTTTAAGACACTTAATAACCAACTTGAACATTACAAAACTTTAAGGTTACTTGGACTATTTGGTTACTACCATTGGCATTATGGAGTTGTGGATCTCTTGGACTTAGGATAAGAACCCCTGATACCCTTGGGACCTTGTGATTCTGTTGTTATTTTGTCTTAAGTTCTTGGGGTTTACTCTAAGACATTGGGTTTATTTTCTTTTTGTACAGGTTATTCTGATTATATGCTTTGATTGTGATTGTGAATTCCTCTGTATAAAATTGTTACTCTGCTCAATTTTTGTAAAGACTTAATGCATCTGAAGCCTGGGTATTCTTGAGAGGTTTAGTATTTCTACTTTCTTGGTTTCAATCCAAAGGATGGGAATTCTACATTGACTTCTCTATGTCAAATGCTAATGTTTTGTTGGTTAAATGTTTCTTTTCCTTAGCTTTTACTTTGTGCTTTAGGATAGTCCCTTCATCTCCTCATATCTTCTTTAATTTGAAAATCTTCTCCCTTCTTTTCAAAAATCTTCTTATTTTCTAACTTGAACCGCTTTCATAATAAACTTGGACTTAGGTCCATGCATTTTTAAAAATCTTTTCTTAATCAAACTTTAACTAACGTAATCATACTTTGACATTTTTTTGTGAGAAGACTAAAAGTCAATCAAACTCATTCAAACCATTTTGCCACTTTGGCGTTTTATTTTAACACTTTTTTCTTAAATGATTAGAGTCTTGTCAATTCTTTTAGTGATGCAAGCTACTATACTTCTACGATATATAGTTAAGTGAGATATTTTCCACTTGGGTGTTGAGTGAGGCTTTGTTGATTTTAAAATCCAAGCTATATCCTCCACTTTGAGATGATGCAAATTCTCTTTTCTCATAATCGTGGGTAGTAAGTATGTTTTCCACTCGGATGTGACGATGAAGTCTCTTCTCTTAAAATTAACCAACACACACGTGTTTTAAAATTTTTAAGTTGAACTACGAGTACCTTGATCCCCTATTTCACGGAAGGTGGTACATAGGCACTAATGTTTCGCAACTGCAGCGGGTGCAAAATTATAAAAAATACTTCTTTTCTCATCTCCGCCATCCTATTTTTGTATACACCTTTTATAGCCAAAATACACAAATTTTCAAAGAGGTTCCTGCAGAGTACCGTAGATGTTTAGGGTGCTAATAACTTACCTTTGCAAAACCAACCCCCGTACCTAGATTCTCTCCCCATCTCTTTTAGGCTTACTCGCTATTTTCTCATTCCTATAGAAACAATAAAGCATGGTGGCGATTTTTATTTTTATCTGTGCGAGTTAAGTCAATCCAATAGCTTAGTATCAACATTTATATCGCTACACTATGACCAAGTAAAGATCGATTACAACGCGACCTTACCAAAGGATGAGGAAAGGAATGACAAATGAGAACTGCCTAGTAGAAGAAAACTAGGTTTGATCAAAAACTGACTACTAGACGAGAACTAGATTTTGAATTGATTGTCATACGAGAACTGGATTTTGAATTGATTGTTAGACGAGAACTGACTACCAGACAAGAACTGACTACCAGACGAGAACTGGTTTTAGAATTAATTGTCAGATGAGAACTGAAAATCATATGAGAACTGGGTTTAGAATTGATTGTCAGACGAGAACTGACTACCAGACGTGAACTAGGTTTAGGATTGATTTTCAGACGGGAACTGACTACCAGACGAGAGTTGGGTTTAGAATCAGACAGGAATTGACTTCTAGACGAGAACTAGGTCTAGAATTGATTGTTAGACGGGAAATGACTACCAGACGAGAACTAGTTTAAAATTGATTATCAGATGGGAACTGACTACTAGACGAGAACTGGGTTTAGAATTGATTGTCAGACGCGAACTAACTACCAGACGAGAACTAGGTTTAGAATCAGACGAGAACCGGGTTAAGAATTGATTGTCAGACGAGAACAGACTACCAAACGAGAATTGGGTTTAGAATTAGACGGGAACTGACTACCATATGAGAACTGGGTTTAGAATCAGACGGAAACTGACTACAAGATGAGAACTGGACTTAGAATTAAATTTCTGACGGGAACTGAATACCAGACGAGAACTGGGTTTAGAATCAGATGGGAACTGACTACTAGACGAGAACTTGACTTTGAATTAATGGTCAGACAAGAATTGACTACTAGACGAGAATTGGAATTTGAATTAATTGTCAGACGGGAGATGACTACCTGACGAGAACTAGGCACGTATGACAAAGTGTATTGATTTTGCTGGGGATTTAGAAGTATAAGGTACTGGCACCATTAACTGGAGATTATGATGCAATAAAGGGTATCAACTGGGGATTTACCTTCTTTTTGGTGGAGGAATGATTTGGGATTTTGTGCAAGGATACTAAATTTGTCTTATGCTTCACATGCATGTTTGAATTTTGTATGGAGTAATGATCCATTTTAATGGATATGATACGCATTTTGAGGATACTGTTGTACCCCAAAATTTTCCCTCTCATTTTACTCAACATATGCTCATTGAAATCCTCAACTTGCTCAAGGATGCCCAAGGATTGATCAGAAAAATGCCCTCCTAAGACAATGAACCTCAAACTAGGGTTTCCATTTTCATCAAGATGGATGAACTCCAAAGGTCTCAAATATTTTCCATGGTCTTAATATGTTCTCAAGATCATTCATGGCATGTTTCATGCCTTGCACAACAAGTTTGCTCAGTCAACTGCTCAAATGCCTGAAAATCAACTGTGTTAGGTCAAAAGTCAACTGTGACTCACCTACAGTCAAACTTCAAGATTTTTGGTCAACATCAAAATTTTGAAATAACATCCATCATTTGATCAAGGATTAATCATGATTCCTCAAGGAATGCCCCAAATTCATCAAAACTCAAAAGTTGCTAAATTAGGGTTTCTATAGGAAGTCAACCAAACTTTGACCACACATAACATTCTCATACTTTATCAGAAATTTTCCATCCAAGGCTCATTTGGAAGAGGATGCAATTCCCTACAACTCATATTCAGCCCTCAAGTTCAAAAAAATGCACTCATGAAAAGATATGAATTCAGACATTACAAGTCATTTAAAAAAGTCAACAAAAACACCTTTTGGGTCAAAGCTTCTTACATGAACATGGAAGATCCAATTGAGGTGAAACCAAAAGGGTTGTTTAGAGGACATCTTAAGCTTTCTAAAAATTCCATGAACACCATATTAGGGTCAACATTGAGAGAGATGTGCATTGTCAAATTTGGCCATTTTTGGAAATTTGCACAAAGTCAACCATGCCCAAAATGCATTTTTCTTCAAATTGGCCCAACTTTTTATGCTTGTATCTTGTTCCTAACATGGTCCACGACCCATGAACCACTCCATGCCTCATTAACTTATTTATTTAATTTATTGTGATTTTATTCATTTAAAAATTCAAATAAAATCAAATAAAATCAAATAAATCATATAAATTGCTTTTGGAATGATTTTGGAATTGAATGAAGATAGTATATGCTGGCATATCAAGATCAAATCGTGCAAGGGGTGATTGGAGCAAGAATGACATGATTTGGCTTGTTTTAGAAACAAATAATGCAATGAACGAACAAGATCTTTTCTCCATAACTATTCAAGATTAAATCTGTTTTTGTTAACCTAATATGTTCCAATACATATACACAATGCAACCAAGGCAAAAGAACAAGGTTTCGGTCATGAAAATCATCAGAACAAAATTCAGTTGTTGCCAAAAAAGTGAGGATCGGATTTGATTCCACAGGACCATTCAAGGTGATTAAAAGCCAGTAATTTGTTCCTGGGCGTGTTCTGAAGCTGTTCCAATTATCCTCAAGGCCAAAAACATCAAGAATCGTGCCCCTACAGTACCACGATTTGCACATTTTTCTCAAACTTGAATCTTTTGATTTACCCATTATAAACTCGTTTTGATCACATATTCTAGCTTGTTATCACATTTGCATTGTTTCTGGATGATTTAATCTAAGTTCAAGTGCAGGAATAGCATGACGCCATTGTTAGGGTTTCAAGGTCTCAAATTAGAGATTCTCTGTAGAGGCAAAATTAGGCCAAATCATGGGTACTAATGAACTCAGGGCATGATTTACAATTAATCTACACCTTTTGTTTTTATTTATCTTGCTGGTATTTTAGTTTTAAATCTTGCAGCGATGTAGCTACGGAAAAAACAGTCACTATTGCCTTTAGTGACGGTTTTGTCCGTAGGTAAAAGGCTGATACCTAAAACAACAGTTCTGAGGAAGAATATGATCACGTGGCTGACTCCCACTGGCTGGTTTGAATTACGCGCGTGTTCTGGGCATAAGGCGTATCTTTCCATTATATTATTATTTTGTCATTTATGTAAACGAATAACAGTTTAGCCTGGTGGTAAAGAGGAATGCATGTGAGGTGAGAGTCCTGGGTTCGATACCCAGGTCTGGAGTTTTTGCATTTTCTAACCATTTGATTTCAGATCCCATACACATCACATTCCAAGCGCCTATCATGCACCCCCCAGATCCATCCATTGGATCATCTCCATCCTAGATCCAATGTCTCATGCAAGCAAGGTCCATGGTGTACCCTCCAACGTGGCAACACTGGATCCAAACGTTTGATTGGGCCAAATGATTTGGGCTCAATGAAATTCAATAACGCACCCCCTGATATGCTTTCACCACATGCCCAATTTCTTTTTTTTATTTATTTTCTTTTGTTTTATTTATTTGATTAATTATTTTTTACAAAAAAAAAACAACAAAAATAATTTTTTTATTAAATCAAAATATCACAAAAAAATATAGAACTAGGTTTATTTTTTATTTTTTTATTTTAATTAATTATTATTGAAAATAAATTAGTTTAATTAGATTAACTTGGTTGTTTTTATATTAATTAAAATTAACTAGAAATTAGGTCTAATTTGTAATTAAATTATTTTCTCATTAAAAAAATTACACAAAAATATTTTTTTTAATTAATCGTCGCGCGTGCCTTTACTTTCTTTTAATTCGAATTATTGTAACTATTTCAAGTTTGTAATAGATTAATTAGGATTTTAATTTCCGCATCTTTATTTTCAGTCAAATATTTATGTATCTGCCCAAAAGCCTTGTAATAGTTAGGACTTTAATTTCTCGCACTTTTTAATTTCCGCCGCTATTAAACTGCTAGGTGTATGGATATTAGGATTGTATGCGAAAGGTAAATCAACGATTAAAAGGTAGATAATCCTAATTGTGCAAAGATAATTAACTGAAAAAAAGCACACATGCACATGCTCACTCCTAGGGTTTTCCTCACTTGGTTGCCTCGGAAACAATGGTCATGTCCCTCGAACATAGGGATATCTTAGCAAAGACCTGCAATTCAAATTCGTCATAAAGATCATAGTCCCTCACTGTCCCTCGAGTTGCCTACGAGAAATGATCTTATGATGATAGTCCCTTCGAAATGCTAAGGTATCCTTACTTGTTGCCTTCAGTGACCATTTTGTCCCTTCGAATGTCCCTTAAAACTCCAACGATAGGGCTACCTACTCCTTAATAGTAGGATAGTGTTGTCTAAAGGAAATGAGAACGAACAATATTTTTTTTCCGAGTAGGTAGAAATCTTAAGTACTTGCTCAAAACAATAAAACTTTTTCACAAACACTTTTCAAAACAGTTTTCAAAAACGACTTCGTCACACTCTTGAGGACAAATACAAGGGTTATCACGAAGTTAAACAAAAACTTTTCAAAACACACACAAGCAATTTCAAAAATGAGCAAGTACCTAAGAGCCCGTGGAAAACCACAGATAGAAGGGGTGCTAACACCTTCCCTTTCTATAATCTACCCCCCGTACTCAGAAACTCTCGAAAAGAGGTTTTTTCTGTTCTTTTTCCTTTCCTTTGTTGGACGAAATAAAATTCGATGGCGACTCTTGCTTACTACGACATTTGCGAATACAAAAATGCAAACCAGTATAACAGTCGGTTCTGCCACTGTATCACAGAACTGGCGACTCTGCTGGGGAGTAATAAGTGGGGTATACCTTAGGATCTAGGTCATTTGTAAAATTGATTTCTTGTTTTGCTCTGCCTGCTTTATATTCAAAGGTTTTGTTGGGGTTATGTATATCCTACACCCGGATCTAGGGACACCTTTTAGGTAAGTAGCAATAAACTGTGAGGGAACTGTGCGGGGTATACCGACACGGTTGAAGCAGTAGATATATTGATGTGACAGTTTGATTGGTACAGGTAACCCTTGAGTCAATCAAGGAGAGTACGGGGCCGCCGCGCGGTGTCATAAAGCATCAACTAACCTTAGAACCTTTAATTGCACAACTTAGGCAGTAGAACGTAGCGAGATGGATGTCTTTGGTGTATTCCCAAGGTCGACAAATACTCGATGCTACACTCATTGGGGTTTGACTCTTGAGTTTTTTTTGGTTGCGAGTCAATCACCTATTAAACGAAGCTTGGGGGAAAGATCGGTGATGTTGAGATCCCTTAGAACCCGATTACTATTTATAGGACAGGTTGAACCAATCCAGCTTCAAGAGGGTATGACCTTAAAACCCATGCATGCCTTAAACCTAAGGACTTGGTGTGACTTGTTTGTTTCTTTCTATACATGTGATTTTTTAGCATAATCATGACATCATAAGCACAACATATCATACTAACCATTTCAAGGACTTTATAGGGCTCATCTTTGCTTTATTTTATGGGACATGGCATCCACCCGCACGAACATTATCCAGATTAACCTTGTGAAAATGCCTCTCCAAATAAAGGATTTGGCGTTAAGGATCCCTGAAAGCTCTCTCTTCACTGAAAAAAATAGTCGGTTTCTCAACTTGGTCACTTCAAAACCTGATGAAGAATTGTTAAAAGTGCTATTTCATTTCTTTGATCCTTTGCACCACTGCTTCACCTTCCAGGATTATCAGCTAGTGCCTACTATAGAGGAATTTTCTCGGTTGTTAGGGGTACCTATTCTTGATCAGTTACCTTTCAATGGTACGGAAGAACATGCAAAGCCTGAAGAGATTGCTCGAGCTCTGTCATTGCAACGGTCTGATGTAGTGACAAATTGGGAAACTAGGGGAAGTGTCCAAGGAATCCCGGTTAAATTTCTATTCGAGAAGGCTTACTATTTTTGGGATACCCTGGATTTACAAGCTTTTGAAGAGGTATTGACACTCCTCATCTACGGGATGGTACTATTCCCTAATGCAGACCAACTCATAGATGTGAATATGATTAAGGTCTTTCTGTCTCATAATCCAGTGCCTACATTACTTGGGGATATTCTACACTCTCTGCATGTCTGCACTCTAAAGAGAAGGGGGGTCCTCATGTGTTGCACCCCTCTATTGGCTAGGTGGTTTATTTTTCACCTACCCAGGTCTATTTTGAAGAATGAGCAGGGTATGAAATGGTCTTATAGGCTGATATCCCTTACACATTCATACATTCATTGGCGTTCACGGTCCTCGGAAGATGTTACCATCATCGATCGCTGTGGTGAATTCCCTAATGTACCTCTCTTAGGAATTAGGGGAGGAATCACTTATAACCCTTGTTTGGCACTGCGGCAGTTTGGTTATGCGAGAAGGGATGGTCCTCATGATACACTTATCTAAGGAATTGCCTTCGACTATGAGAATGATGCTCAAGGTTACCGTAAAAGGTTCATACGAGCTTGGGGCATGGTATATAGAGTTGATAGCAAGACACTGGGGCACAAGAACTCCATCCCTCTTGAGCCTTATCTCAGATGTGTACAAGCCCGTGCCCAAAGTCTTATGATGCCTTACCCTGCTGTCCTACCAATGATTGTGGAACCAGTTGCTGAAGAAGACATTTATTCTCTTGTTCATCATCCTTACATGCCAACTGATCATGAGGAGTTACAGAAATCCTGGGTTCAACTTAAAGAGGAGCGGGATATGTTTGAAGCTCAATTCTATGCCAGCGAGAAGAAGGTCCTGGAGCTCACTAGGATACTTCATGAAGAAAGGAAAATAAATGCCTACATTGCATTAAAGAGGATGCGCTCCTGGGAGACCTAATATTCTTTTTGCTTTAAGTTTTATTTGTTTGATTGTAAGCCTAAAGGGAATTCTTTTTAACAATCCGAACTTATTAATACAATTAACGTGTGTTTATTTTGGTTAAACAACTTTGAGCCTTTAAGAGTCCTTGAAATCATTGCATACGCATACCATCCACGACATTGCATAAACAAGTACCATTACAGGTTTCTCATCTTCTTCACTGTTTATTTCAGCAATAATGTCTTCTAAACAAAGCATCAAAGATCTCCAGGCACAAAATGCCCAATTTCAACAAATGTTCATAGCTTTGGCAAAAGGGCGGGTAGATCTGAAGGTCCTTATCCCGAAGGAAAAGAAGAAGAAGAAGAAGAAGAAGAAGAAGACCTATGGTGTTCTGAATCCGGGCAGAAGGTTCAGGGGGCCGTTAAAGCAACCAATTGATCTGACCTCCTCATCCAAAGAAGGGGAGAATCAAGAGAGAGAGACAAGGGAGAAGGACCTTAGCCCTGAAGTTTCTGATAATGACACAAACTAAAATGATAAGCAGTATCCTCCCACTGAGGATAAATACAAACAGTTAGAGGATCGGCTGAGCGCTATGGAGATCCAGAGAATACCAGGGCTGGATTTTGAAGAGATGGGTTTGGTATCTGGGGTGGTCATCCCACAGGCTCCGTTTTTCATGAAGTATGATGGGGTGTCTTGTCCCAAGCTTTATCTCTGTTCCTATGTGAGGAAGATTCATCCTTGCACTGCTAATAGAAACTTGTGGGTTTACTTCTTTCAAGACAGCATGTCAGGGACTCAGCTCGAGTGGTTCTATCAACTGGAGGGAACCAATGTCCGTAACTGGGAGGATTTGGCTGCTGCTTTTTATAAGAAATATCAATATAACGCTGACCTTGCCCCTACTCGTACTCAACTCCAGAGTATGTCCATGGGTGCAGGTGAAGGCTTTAAGGACTATGCACAGAAGTGGAGAGATTTGGCAGGGAGAGTCCAACCCCCTTTGTCTGATAGTGAGTTGGTTGACATGTTTCTTGGGACACCGTCTGGTCCATTCTTTAATCATATGATTGGTAGCTCCTCAACTGGTTTCACTGAGCTGATATTAACTGGAGAAAGGGTAGAAGCTGGGATCCGGAGCGGAAAAATACAGAAGGATACCTCGTCAAGCTCAGTGAAGAAGCCCTTCGCGGGTAAGAAGGAAGTCAGTGCTATTTATAGCCCAAGAGGTCAGAGCATAGCTGAATGCCGTCCAACGGTAAGTGTTGTGATGATACCTAGGCCTGCGGCTACCCCACCATAAAACAATCAGCAAAGGGTAGAAAGACCGCAAAGGAAGTTTACTCGGATTAACATGACATTGACTGAGGTTCTACCCCATCTGCTAAGATCCAACTTGGCAACCCTGATCCTAACACCACATCTCTTCGATACAATCCAAACGCTCGGTGTGCATACCATTCTGAGAGTCCTGGCCACGATACAAATGACTGCTGGGCTCTGAGAAATAAGGTACAAGATCTGATTGAAGCCAAGGAGATTGAGTTTGATGCTCCGGAGAAGCCTAACGTCATAACTGCTCCCATTCCTAAGCATAACCATGGAGTTAATGCCATTGATACTGATCTGTTTGTTACTTCCGTTGATGAAGTTTCCACTCCTCTCATGACCATTAAGAAGAATCTATTGTTAGTCGATTTATTTCTGGGTTATGGTGAAGGTTGTCACATGTGTTCATCTCTGCCCTCTGGTTGCTATTTGCTGAAAGCAGGTGTTCAATGCCTGATGGACAGCAGAGAGATTTTGTTCGAAAAGACTTTGATTCCGACTGTTCAGTGTGAATATATTGCCATTATAACCATTTTCGCCAATCCTTCCAAGGTCTCCTATAAAATACCTCTTAGGATTACACCTGCTCCAAGAATCGCCCCGTTGATAATCACTTTTCCTGGTCCTGTACCGTACTCCTCGGACAAAGTTATCCCTTGGAATCATGGCGCCGACGTTTACTATCATGGCGTTAAACAAGATTTGAAGACTAAAGAGGCTGGTCCCGATGTCAGTAACATTGTCGGGACCAACAAGATTACCAGAAGTGGAAGGGTTTTCTCTCCCGAGATCTCCCCGAAGACTGTCACTAAGCCTGTTGTCATTTCATCTGTTGTTCCTACCGGTACTTCCGTTACTACTCCCGTTCTTACTCCAATTGTTACTCCTGTCGTTGAGTCATCTTGGACTCGGGGAAAAGAAGTTATAGGTGAGCCTTCCCCGACGGAGGCACCTAGAAAAGTTGTTGTGGAATTCTCTAAGCAAGAAATAGAGGAAATCTTAAAAATAATCAAGAAGAGAGACTACAATGTGGTCGAGCAGCTGGGGCAGACCCCTTTGAAGATATCAATGTTGTCTCTTTTGTTATGTTTCGAGGCCTATGCAAAGGCTCTGATTGAATTCCTCAAGACTACGCAAGTGCCGCAAGAAACCTCAGCCGATCAATTCAAAGACTGTGTGGCCAGCTTGCCTGCTGACAATGGGTTGGGTTTTTCAGATGCCGACTTGACCCCAAAGGGGAGGAAGCATAATGATGCTCTGCATGTCTCAATAGAATGCATGGGAACTATTATGGCTCATGTGCTTGTAGACACTGGATCTTCATTGAATGTCCTGCCTAAGAAGGCTCTCGATCGGGTAGATTGTGAAGGCTTGACCCTAAAGCCTAGTAACATTGTGGTGAGGGCTTTCGACGGGTCGAAGAGAATGGTGCATGGGGAGGTGGACATCCCTATCAAAGTGGGATCTCAGACCTTGGGGTCCACCTTCTACGTGATGGACATCAGGCCATCGTACTCTTGTTTGTTGGGTCATCCTTGGATCCATGAAGCTGGGGTTGTTACTTCTACACTGCACCAAATGCTGAAATATCCGGTGAAGGGGAAGATTGTCACAGTGCACGGTGAAGAGGAGTATATGGAAAGCCACCTGGACTCCTTCAGGTATGTGGAGATGGACAGAGAATTCATAGAGACTCCTTGTCAAAACTTTGAAGAGGTGCCCCAGATTTTAGCGTCAACCGAGACTACCACCAGCACCAAACCTCCTCTGAAGATGGCTTCTCTCAAGGACGCCAGAGCAGCAGTTGAAGAAGGTGGGTGTACCAATTGGGGACAGCTCCCTGATTTTATTCACAAAACTGAAAATTTTGGTTTGGGCTTTACTTCAGGAGCTCAAAGGGATGTTCGAAACGCTCGGGCTGGAGGACCTCCCCTACACATTAGAAATCGCAGGGTCAATGCTATTGAGGATAGTGAGGAGGATTCCGATATTGCCAGTTGGATCTACCCGACTACTAACGGTGGACCTAGTAACTGGACAGCCAGAGATTTTATACCAATTTCTTTTGTTCAGCAGTAATTGTCTTACTTATTTTCTAAGTTTGTAATAAACAATTTAAAACTCTACAGCCTTGTGTCTTGCCCGAGGCACAATGGTTTTGTTTGTGAGGGCTATTATATGTCATTTTCACATGTCATCAATAAAACATTGGACGTTTCTTGCATACAAATTTTGCGCTCGCTGTTTTTCTTTTCTGCTTTTCACTTTATCATTACAGCTATCCTCTTACACACACTCACATATCAAACTGCAGATCCATATCCACTCTGGATCCCATTGATAATAGTTCTTCTATTTCCAGTCATGACTTTGAAAATCCGATCAACCAAGCCGAGGATGAAGGCGAGGAAGATTGTGAGGTGCATGGAGAACTCGCTAGACTGTTACAACTTGAAGAGAGGGCTATACAGACTCATGAAGAGCCAGTTGAGATGATAAACTTGGGCACAGAGGTAGATAGAAAAGAACTCAAGATCGGCGCAAATTTAGAGACTAATGTCAAACAGCGGTTGATACAGATGTTGCACGACTATGTTGAGATCTTCGCCTGGTCATATGAAGACATGCCTGGTTTAGACACTGATATTGTGGTACATCGTCTGCCGACTAAAGAAGATTGTCCTCCGGTTAAACAGAAGGTCCGCCCTATGCACCCTGAAATGTCAGAGAAGATCAAAGCAGAGGTTATGAAGTAGTTCAACACTGGGTTCCTAGTTGTCACCTCCTATCCGCAGTGGGTTGCTAACATCGTCCCGATACCTAAGAAGGACATTAAGGTACGAATGTGTGTGGACTACAGAGACCTGAACAGGGCAAGCCCCAAGGATGACTTCCCGCTTCCCCACATTGATGTTCTGGTTGGCAACACTGCATAACACAAAATCTTCTCCTTCATGGATGGTTTCTCCGGCTACAACCAGATCAGGATGGCTCCTGAAGACACGGAGAAGACAACCTTCATTACAAAGTGGGGCACCTTCTGTTACAAGGTGATGCCTTTTGGGTTGAAGAACGCTGGGGAACTTATCAGCGAGCCATGGTCGCCTTGTTCCACGACATGATTCACCATGAAATAGAGGTTTATGTTGACGACATGATAGCCAGATCCCAAACCGAGGAAGAACGCCTTGATCATCTACAAAAGTTGTTTAACAGGCCGAAGACATACAATTTGAGACTAAATCCAAACAAGTGCACCTTTGGGGTAAGGTCTGGTAAGCTTCTAGGGTTCATCGTCAGTGAAAAAGGTATTCGGGTAGACCCCGCAAAGGTAAAGGCCATACAAGAGATGTCGTCTCCCCGTATAGAGAAGGAGGTTAGAGGTTTCTTGGGATGCCTAAATTATATCGCCAGGTTCATTTCACATCTGACTGCTACTTGTGAGCCAATTTTCAAGCTCTTGAAGAAAGATCAAGTGGTAAACTGGAATGACGAATGCCAGACCACTTTCGAAAGGATCAAAGAGTACCTTCAAGAACCACCAATTCTGATGCCTCCGGTTGAAGGAAGACCTTTGCTATTATACTTAATAGTGCTAGACAATTCAATGGGGTGTGTGTTGGGGCAGCATGACGAGTCTGTTCGAAAAGAGCACACAATATACTACCTTAGCAAAAAGTTTACCGACTGTGAGACAGGATACTCATTGCTCAAGAAAAATTGCTGCGCTTTGGCATGGGCTGCTCGCCAACTAAGATAGTATATGCTGACCCACACTACTCTGTTGATATCTAAGATGGATCCAATCAAATACATCTCCGAGAAGCCCGCACTCTCCAGAAGAATAGTGAGATGGAAGATGATCTTAACTGAATATGATATACAATATACAACCCAGAAAGCAATCAAGGGAAGTGTATTGGCTGATCATTTGGCTCATCAGGCCGTGGATGACTACCAATCCATGAATTTTGAGTTCTCGGACGAATATTATGCTAGTGACTGACTACGAAGAACATGGACCGGATGAAGGACCTGAGGAAGGATCCCGATGGACTATGGTTTTTGATGGAGTTTCGAACGCACTCGGTAATGGCATTGGCATCGTAATCATATCTCCTAAGGGCAGTCATACTCCTTTCACTGCCCGACTATGTTTCAACTGCACTAACAACATGGCGGAGTATGAAGCATGTATCATGGGTCTCAAAGCCGCTATCGACCTCAGGATCAATTTCTGAAATGTCTTCATGGATTCAGCCTTGGTGATAAGTTAGATCAAAGGAGAATGGGATACGAAGCATCCGAACCTCAACCCATATAAACAGGATATGCTGACGTTGCTTCCACACTTTGAGGAGGTAACCTTTGAACATTTCCCACGAGAGGAGAATCAGTTAGAGGACGCGCTAGCTACCATGTCTTCTATGTTCAAAGTCAGGTGGGACAACGAAGCTCCCCGAATCACTATCGAGAGGTTGGACGAACCAGCGCACTCCTGCAAGATTGATACTGAAGAGGTAGCAGATAAACCTTGGTTTCACGAAGTGAAAAGGTATCTTGAGACTCAAGAGTATCCCGAAGGGGCATCTGTCAGTGATAAGAAGTTTCTGAGAAGGTTCGCTACGAAATTCTTCCTCAGTAATGGAATCCTCTACAAGCGCAACCATGAATTTACATTACTGCGGTGTGTATACAAGAGCGAGGCAGAGAGGATTATGACAAATTTACATGAAGGTACCTTCGGAACCCATTCCAATGGACATACCATGGCTAAGAAGATCCTGCAGGCAGGACACTACTGGTCCACTATGGAAGCAGATTCTTATCAACACTCCCGAACTTGCCATAAGTGCCAAGTCTATGCTGATAAGGTGCACGTGCATCCGGTTCCTTTGAATGTCTTGACGGCTCCTTGGCCCTTTGCAATGTAGGGCATTGACATGATCGGGGAAATCAGACATACCACTTCCAATGGGCATCATTTCATCCTGGTGGCCATTGATTACTTCACGAAGTGGGTGGAAGTTGCCTCCTTTGCTACTGTAACCAAGAACGTTGTGGCGCGGTTTATCAGGCATAACCTGATCTATCAGTATGGTGTGCCAGAGATAATTACCACTGACAATGGGACCAATCTCAATAACACGATGATCATCGAGATTTGTAAGCAATTCAAGATACAACATCATATATCTTCTCCCTACCGGCCGAAGATGAATGGCGCTTTTGAAGCAGCTAACAAGAACATCAAGAAGATTATACATAAGATGACAGTGACATACAAAGACTGGCATGAGATGTTACCATTTTCTCTTCATGGGTACCGCACCTCAGCGCAGATGTCAATAGGGGAAACACCTTACTCCCTGGTATATGGCATAGAGGCAGTCCTACCAATTGAAGTCCAGATCCCTTCTCTGAGGATTATGAAGGATGCGGGTTTGAAGGAAGATGACTGGATCTAGACTCGGCTTGATCAACTGAATCTTATCAATGAGAAGAGACTTACTGCTGTCTGTCATGGTCAAACGTATCAAAAACGAATGATCAAGGCTTTCAACAAAAAATTCATACGCCAAGAGTATCAAGTCGGGGATCTAGTAATCAAGCGCATCATACTGCCGCAAGGTGATCCCAGGGGCAAATGGACTCCCACATACGAAGGGCCATTTGTGATTAAAAACATCTTCTCGGGTGGAGCCATGATTCTAACCACCATGGACGGTGATGACCTTCCTCACCCTGTCAATGTGGACATAGTGAAAAGATACTACGCATGATAAAAGACTCGCTAGGTTGACTGGCCTAGGCAAAAATAAGGGATTCTCGGCGAACCAAAAGGGTTCGAGCAAAAGTAAGGGATGAAAACGAAAAAAAAATTGTACACCCGGCAAGTTGAAAACCTGAAAAGGCGGCTTGGGCAAAAAAGGGTATCCCGATGGACTGAAAACCTGAAAGGGAAGTCCAGGAAAAAGTTAGGGATGTAAAGTGTATCACTATGTCCCATTGGATCACCTTGCGACCAGACCTCAGTATCAACTGTCAAGCTCGAATGGAACTGATCAATCTAATCAGCTTCGGACAAGCAGCAAAGTGATGAGACGCTCTGAGACATAGCAGTAATAGCAAAATTGGAACCAATGGGATTATTACACATAGCTGTTTTCTTTTCGTTGTACACAATATTGTATAGATTCCATTTTTACGGCGGCGTTCTCTTACTAGAGCGTCAGCTTCCTTGTATAAAAACGCCTGTTATAGGCCAACTTCAAAAATCAATACAAATCATTTTTACAAAAACTATGTGTTTTTTCTTTTTATGTTTTGTTTTGCAAGAACGTCTAATGGTTTATTCTAGACATATGCATTTGAATATGATTGCTATTCACAAATATTCACATAAGACAATTGCTCGTAACTCAAGAAACAGGGGGAAAATGAAAACTAAAAAATGTCAAACCCGACGGCTACTCTGTCCAGCAGGTACCAGGGTAGAGACAACTTTGAAGCACAGTCATCCGTACATACGACCTCGTGACATTTACACTCCCCACAGAGTAAAGGTAATCAAAGCATTGACATCAGCTTCACCAAAACACGAAGTACTCTCCCCAGCCAAGTTCCTTTAGAAAACTGACAGCTATATTCCCCCAGCCAAATTTCATAATCGCAAGCAGGTCATAAAATTTGTATCCCAAGCAGAGTTTATTTCCCTGAATGAGGAAACTCAAATCCTCGACAGAGTTCATCCTCCAGTAGAGTTATTTCCCTGCAGAGTTACTCTCAAGCAGAGTCTCTCTCTAGCAGAATATTCACAAACAACAAAGAGCAAATCTCCAGCATTAGTCATTTCCGTTCACCATCCCCGGTGGGAGTAGAAGAGCCACGGCTTTCTACAACGGTCAGGAATGCTATACTCTCCAGCAGCAGTCAGGGACTTATTTTCCCAGGCTCAAATATGTCACAATAGCATTTCATGTTCATACATCATGACATGCACATACATATCACATACATCATAATCTCATTTATTTTGAGAACATCATCCCACAATGAATTTAATGCATCCATATAATTAATCCTATTATCTTTTTAGGAAAGACAATTATCATCAACCAACCCACGTGATTAAATGAAGCAACCTTACCCAGGCTCCTTCCCGATTCAGATGCAGTTTTATCCAAACTCCTCACGAATTAACCCTACGATCCAAGTTCCTTCCCATAAGCCCTACTATCCAGGCTTTCATTTCAAGGTAACCCTACTATCCAGGTTCCTTCTCATAGCCCTACTATCCAGTCTTTCATCTCGAAGTAACCCTACGACCCAAGTTCCTTCTCATAAGCCCTACTATACAGGCTTTCATCCCGAAGTAACCCTACTATTCAGGTTCCTTCCCATAAGCCCTACTATCCAGGCTTTCATTTCAAAGTAACCCTACGACCCAGGTTCCTTCTCATAACCCTACTATCCAGGCTTTCATCCTGAAGTAACCCTACTATCCAGGTTCCTTCCCATAAGCCCTACTATCCAGGATTTCATCTCGAAGTAACCCTACTATCCAGGTTCCTTCCCACAAGCCCTACCATCCAGGCTTTCATCTCGAAGTAACCCTACTATCCAGGTTCCTTCCCACAGGCCCTACTATCCAGGCTTTCATCTCGAAGTAACCCTACTATCCAGGTTCCTTCCTACAAGCCCTACTATCCAGGCTTTCATCTTGAAGTAACCCTACTATCCAGGTTCCTCCCCACAAGCCCTACTATCAAGGATTTCATCTCGAAGTAACCCTACTATCCAGGTTCCTTCCCACAAGCCCTACCATCCAGGCTTTCATCTCAAAGTAACCCTACTATCAAGGTTCCTTCCTAGAAGCCCTACTATCCAGGATTTCATCTCGAAGTAACCCTACTATCCAGGTTCCTTCCTACAGGCCCTACTATCCAGGCTTTTATTTCGAAGTAACCCTACTATCCAGGTTCCTTCCCATGGCCCTACTATCCAGGATTTCATTCCGAAGTAACCCT
Source organism: Vicia faba (assembly GCA_948472305.1). Taxonomy (NCBI): domain Eukaryota; kingdom Viridiplantae; phylum Streptophyta; class Magnoliopsida; order Fabales; family Fabaceae; genus Vicia; species Vicia faba. Next base: position 36,981,531 of record OX451739.1, on the reverse strand, counting down.
ATGACCTAGGTTCCTTCTCATAGCCCTACTATCCAGGATTTCATTTTGAAGCAAACCTACTATCCAGGTTCCTTCTCTCTTATCTCCAGACAACAGTTTACAACACTGCAAGACCTGGACCCGACCAGATACAATCGATCTCACATTTCCCCAGTAAGCCGCTGTGCAGCCTGGACCCTAACTAGATATGCAGTTTACTCCCACCCCCTCAATCAGGAGTTAATTCCCCAGTAGAGTAGTGGAAAACCTAATCTCCTATACTCTTTCTCTCAGGACGTAAACCAACATTCCCTGGTGAAGTCTCTCTCAACGGCAGGTACAGGAATTCTCGTAAAGGAATCTTTTATGCAATCGATATCTTTGCTGGATGGCATCTTTAAGCCAATCTCCGAAGATTCTATGTCAACTTCCAAATGGTATCTGTAAGCCCATTCCCGATATCACCAATCAGTATTACTCCATGCGAGTGCAAATTTTTGGGCACTTTAGTGTTCAATCATCTTCTACCTTCAGATCACGAAAGGCAGACCAGCCAATCTACATCCTCAGGTTTAAGAAGATTAAACAGGGGTAGTTATTGTACCCCAAAATTTTACCTCTCATTTTACTCAACATATGCTCATTGAAATCCTCAACTTGCTCAAGGATGCCTAAGGATTGATCAGACAAATGCCCTCCTAAGACAATGAACCTCAAACTAGGGTTTCCATTTTCATCAAGACGGATGAACTACAAAGGTATCAAATATTTTCCATGGTCTTAATATGTTCTCAACATCATTCATGCCAAGTTTTATGCCTTGCACAACAAGTTTGCTTAGTCAACTGCACAAATGCCTGAAAATCAACTATGTTAGGTCAAAAGTCAACTGTGACCCACCTACATTCAAACTTCAAGATTTTTCGTCAACATCAACATTTTTAAGTAAAATTAATCATTTGATAAAGGGTTGATCATGATTCCTCAAGGAATTCCCCAAATTCATCAAAACTCAAAAGTTGCTAAATTTGGGTTTCTATAGGAAGTCAACCAAACTTTGACCAGGCATAACTTTCTCACACTTTATCAGGAATTTCCCATCCAAGGCTCATTTTGAAGAGGATGAAATTCCCTACAACTCATATTCATCCCTAAAGTTCAAAAAATTCACTCATGAAAAGATATGAATTCAGACATTACAGGTCAATTCAAAAAGTCAACAAAAACACATTTTGGGTCAAAGCTTCTTACGTGAACATGGAAGATCCAATTGAGGTGAAACAAAAAGGGTTGTTTAGAGGACATCTTAAGCTTTATAAAAAGTCCATGAACACCCTCTTAGGGTCAAAATTGAGAGAGATGTGTATTGTCAAAGTTGGCCATTTTTGGAAATTTGCACAAAGTCAATTATGCCCAAAATGCATTTTTCTTCAAATGGGCCCAACTTTTTATGCTTGTATCTTGTTACTAACATGTTCCACGACCCATGAACCACTCCATGCCTCATTAACTTATTTATTTAATTTATTGTGATTTTATTCATTTAAAAATTCAAATAAAATCAAATAAAATCAAATAAATCATATAAATTGCTTTTGGAATGATTTTGGCATTGAATGAAGATAGTATATGCTGACATATCAAGATCAAATCGTGTAAGGGGTGATTGGAGCAAGAATGACATGATTTGGCTTATTTTGGAAACAAATAATGCAATGAACAAACAATATCTTTTCTCCATAATTATTCAAGATTCAATCTGTTTTTGTTAACCTAATATGTTCCAATACATACACACAATGCAACCAAGGCAAAAGAACAAGGTTTGGGTCATGAAAATCATCAAAATAAAATTTACTTTTTGCCAAAAAAGTGAGGATCAAATTTCATTCCACAGGACCATTCAAGGTGATTAAAAGCCAGTAATTTGTTCCTGGGCGTGTTCTGAAGCTGTCCCAATTTGTTCCACGGTTTGCACATTTTTCTCAAACTTGAATCTTTTGATTTACCCATTATAAACTCGTTTTGATCACATATTCACGCTTGTTATCACATTTGCATTGTTTTTGGATGGTTTAATCTGAGTTCAAGTGCAGGAATAACATGACGCCACTGTTAGGGTTTCAAGGTCCCAAATTAGGGATTCTCTGTAGAGGCAAAATTAGGCCAAATCGTGGGTACCAATGAACTCAGGGCATGATTTGAAATTAATCTACGCCTTTGGTTTTGATTTATCTTGCTGGTATTTTAGTTTTGAATCTTGCAGGGATGTAGCTACGGACAAAAACAGTCACTATAGCCTTTAGTGACGGTTTTGTCCGTAGGTAAAAGGCTGATACCTAAAACAACAGTTCTGAGGAAGAAGGTGATCACGTGGCTGACTCCCACTGGCCGGTTTGAATTACGCACGTGTTCTGGGCATAAGACGTGTCTTTCCATTATATTATTATTTTGTCATTTATGTAAACAAATAACAGGTTGGCCTAGTGGTAAGGAGGAATGCATGTGAGGTAAGAGTCTTGGGTTCGATACCCAGGTCTGGAGTTTTTGAATTTTCTAACCATTTGATTTTGGATCCCATACACCTCACATTCCAAGCGCCTATCATGCACCCCCCATATCCATCCATTGGATCATCTCCATCCTAGATCCAATGTCTCATGCAAGCAAGGTCCATGGTGTACCCTCAAACGTGGCAACACTAGATCCAAACATTTGATTGGGCCAAATGATTTGGGCTCAATGAAATTCAATAACGCACCCCCCTGATCTGCTTTCACCACATGCCCAATTTCTTTTTTTTTTCTTTTGTTTTATTTATTTGATTAATTATTTTTTACAAAAAAAATAACAAAAATCATTTTTTTATTAAATAAAAAAATCACAAAAAATATAGAACTAGGTTTTATTTTTATTTTTATTTTAATTAATTATTATTGAAAATAAATTAGTTTAATTAGATTAACTTGGTTGTTTTTATATTAATTAAAATTAACTAGAAATTAGGTCTAATTTGCAATTAAATTATTTTCTCATTAAAAAAATTACACAAAAATATTTTTTTTTAATTAATTAGATTTTTTAGGCATCTAATTTATTCTCGTATTTAATTCGTCGCGCGCACCTTTACTTTTTTTTAATTCAAATTATTGTAACTGTGTCAAGTTTGTAATAGATTAATTAGGATTTTAATTTTCGCATCTTTATTTTCAGTCAAATATTTATGTATCTGCCCAAAAGCCTTGTAATAGTTAAGACTTTAATTTCTGACACTTTTTAATTTCTGCCACTATTAAACTGCTAGATGTATGGATATTAGGATTGTATGCGAAAGATAAATCAACGATTAAAAGGTAGATAACCCTAATTGTGCAAATATAATTAACTGAAAAAAAGCACACATGCACATGCTCACTCCTAGGGTTTGCTTCACTTGGTTGCCTCGGAAACAATGGTCATGTCCCTCGAACGTAGGGATATCTTAGCAAAGACCTGCAATTCAAAGTCGTCATAAAGATCATAGTCGCTCACTGTCCCTCGAGTTGTCTATAAGAAATGATCTTATGATGGTAGTCCCTTTGAAATGCTAAGGTATCCTTACTTGTTGCCTTCAGTGACCATTTCGTCCCTTCGAATATCCCTTAAAACTCCAATGATAGGGCTACCTACTCCTTAATAGTAGGATAGCATTGTCTAAAGGAAACGAGAACGAACAGTCTTTTTTTCGAGTAGGTAGAAATCTTAAGTACTTGCTCAAAACAACAAAACTTTTCACAAACACTTTTCAAAACAGTTTTCAAAAACAACTTCGTCACACTCTTGAGGACAGATACAAGGGTTATCACGAAGTTAAACAAAAACTTTTCAAAACACGCACAAGAAATTTCAAAAATGAGCAAGTACCTAAGAACCCGTGGAAAACCACAGATAGAAGGGGTGCTAACACCTTCCCTTTCTATAATCTACCCCCCGTACTCAAAAACTCTCAAAAAAAGGTTTTTTCTGTTCTTTTTCCTTTCCTTTATTGGATGAAATAAAAGTCAGTGGCGGCTCTTGCTTACCGCAACATTTACGAATACAAAAACACAAACCAGTATAACAGTCGGTTCTGCCACCGTATCACAGATACCATGTCATGTAGTGACAACTATATGCAAAGTGTAGAGAAATAAACTCTGTGGGGACAAGAACAAACTTATTGGGAATTGTTGCTTGTTGTCTTGAGATACCGATATGGATTGGCGCTTGAAAGCTTATGGTACCAAAGACTACTGGTGGCTTCATTGGGGATGAATTATAACTTGCTGTGGAGGAAGTGACCTGGCCTGACTTCCCTACATCCTTGACTGCTTGGGGATGGTAGAATGGATACATACATGTTGGGGAATTGAACACTGAATACCATTTTGATCTCTTCGGATGCCCCGGGTCTACTTCATGCCGGGGAAGTACATCCTGAACCGTTTAGGGATTAGGAGCTGGACATAGATCTCTTCGACTGCCCTGGTATCACTTCTCTGCTGGAGATTAGGTGACTATCATCTATGGGGATTACATATTAAACCATATAGAACTCCTTGAGTGCCCCAAGTTTACTCTACTAGGGAATTACACGACATGCATGTGCCAAATCACACGAAGACTTTGAGTTCCAAATTTTACACTGCTGGGGACATGCACATGATGTGTTGAATCACGTGAAGACTCTGAGTGTCCTAAGTTTACATTGCTCCTAGGGAATCATGTTGAATATGTGTGCTGAGCCGTATAAAAACCTCGGATGTCTTAGTTTACTCTAGTGTTGTGGAGTATACTGGTAACATCTGCATGGGATGAGGACAACTTTTGCAATATTGGTTGGGTCAAGGTGACCGTTATGGCACTTTTAGCTTGATTTCTTCTACGATTGTCTTACATGGTGGAATTTGCTTGAGAAGCTCTGCAAGCATGGGTGAGGAATGCCCTTTTCTGTAGGATCTATGAGATAATATGCATTGAATACAAGACTGGAATATTCGTGCCAAAATATGATATGAGGTGGCCCGCCCCAATCTCTTGAGTCACGAAATAAACTGCCTCTAATTATAGATTTCTGGGAGAGATTTGTCGAATCTCTACGTGATTTCCCCAAGTTGCATGAATTCTAAATAGGTTTATCGACATGATTACCCCTGATTGATGGCAACTTAAAGAGATTTATCAATTTGATTGCCCCGGGTTGATGGCAACTTGAAGGGATTTATCGACGTGATAATCTTTGATTGATATTAGCTTGAAGAGATTCATCAATGTGATTGCCTCTGATTGACTGAACTTTTTCTCAAAGGAGTATTCACATGCTTCTTCCCCTTGGGGTAATCAGATTCTGATGCTTTACTTCTGTTAAATAGAATACTACCATTGAAAATAACTGCCCCTGCTCAACGGAGTCTTGGATGACAACATACCCTTAGGGTGGTTGACTTATGTCCTGAAAGTGAGCTAGTACCCAAATGTACTTCTCAACTTGAGTTGCTTCGAGCTCAAACAGAAACTTGAAACAATCTGTCCCTTAGGACCAGCTGGAAGTGATGTACCATTGTTCAATGGAGACTTCCTGGAAACCAAAGCTTCCAGACAAACATCAAGATCTCAAGTGATCTACTTCTGATCATTTCTCAAACTGGTCTTCTTTTACTCAACAGAGTCACTAGAAAGTCTACCCCAGATAAAGATCATTCTTTAAGATGATTTGTTTTTCGATAGATTTCTGAAGCAATTTTGTCCCTCGGGATAATCAAACTCTTCATCTGATGCTCATTATGAAAGCTCACTTGATGTTTAAGCACTTTTTCATATGAAAATAATGTTTTTTCTAATAACGATAGTTCTAATGCAAATCCTATGCTTGTCTTGAAATTAAAAAACTTTTATTGAAAAGACATCGAAACATCAAATTTTTGTGTACAAAAGATAGTAAAATATGGAGTGATACCAACTCAAAAGTTTTAGCAAGCCTCTTAGGAGTCAGGTTACTATACTCTCGTTATAGTTTTGCTTTCAAATTAACCCATGCTTCATTTAGGACTTTTCAGGGTTGTAACATGGTCTGGTTCACGAGTTTAGAAAAAAGGATTTAAGGCTCAAAGTTATTTGGTGCCCACCCATTCTCCATTATGTTCTCCAGTCTTATATTCATTAACTCGAAACAAGCACTCATCTCTTAAGAGGAGTTCATGATGGTTGAGGAATTACTGACGTTTCTTGGACATGACAGTCACTCACCTTTTTGTTTTTGGTATCTGATCATACGATTGTGTTTTTTTGCTGAGGATTTTTCTTTGGCAATACTTCTTATTCCCTTGAGGCTTTTCATTTTCTTTTTGTTTTCCCTAACTTTTTCCCGGACAAATTCTTTTGAATTTTGATTTTTGAAGTCCAGCGGGATGCCCTAACTTTTGCTTAAGCGCCTTGTTTTCAAGTTCCGACTTAGAGGGCTTTCTCTTTTCTTTTATTTTTCATTTCATTCTTTTTCTTTTAAACAAATCATGTGATCTTGGATCTTTTGAATCTTTTGAAGGGTTGTGGCTGCCCCATTTCTTGGTCGATGAGGGATAACAATTATGGTATCACGTCTGTCTAGGCCTTTTGATGCGAGGAAATAACCACTGTGCTTTTGATCTTTTTTCGACCTCCTAATGTGAGGGATAAGGTGTGGTGATCCTCAGATGTTCACATCCTTTTGAGATTTGAATGCTCGATCTAGTTAGCTGAAAAACTATCCAACCTTGGGTTAAAAATGAGGGTTTTTTCTGAAGAGAAAAAAATTCCTACTTCAAGGCTCAAAGGGATTGACGAGGGTTTCATTCCCTTATATCTCCAGTGTTTGGGGATTTGAAACAATGCATGTACATCGTCAGTAGGGTTTTTACTCGAAAGCATACCATTTGAGATTCTAGGTAAATTATTCGTCTTCCTCCCTCCAGAGTTGTTGCTTTATTAATGTAGCGGTAGAAATGTTCAAGACTAAGCCATTTGATTGACTAGACTTTATACAAATAAAAATAAAAATCGCCACCACGCTTTATTGTTTCCAAAGGAATGGGAAAAGAGAGAATAACCTAAAAAGAGGGGGAAAGATTCAAGGTAAGGGGGTTGGTTATACAAAGGGAAGGTATTAGCACCCTAAATATCTACGGTACTCCGCAGGAGTCTCTTTGTAAAAATCTGTATATTTTGGCTATAAAAACTGTTATATAAAATGGATGGTGGAGGTGAGAAAAGAAATATATATTTTATAATTTTTGCACCCGCCGCGGTTGTAAACCTTTAGTGCCTACGTACCACCTTTCGTGCAATAGGGGATCAGGGTACACGTAGTTCCTCTTTCAAAAATTTAAAACCCAAATGTGTTGGTAAATTTTATAAGATAAAACATCATCGTCATTGTCCGTGTGGAAAACCTACCTACTACCCACAATCATGAGAAAGGAGAATTTGCATCATCTCAAAGTGGAGGATATGGCTTGGATTTTAAAATTAACAATGCCTCACTCAACACCCAAGTGGAAAATATCTCTCTTCACTACATATTGTAGAAGTATAGTTGTTTGCATCACTACAAGGATTGAAAAGAGTTAAATCTTTTAAGAAAAGTTTTAAAGATAAAAAACCAAAGTGGCAAAATGGTTTGAAATGAGATTGATTGACTTTTAGTCTTCTCACAAAAAAATGTCAAGGTATTATTAAGTTGATTGGAGTTTATTTATGAAAATGTTTTGAAAATGCATGGACATAAGTCCAAGTTTATTATGAAAATGGTTCAAGTTCAAAAACTAGAAGAGTTTTCAAAAAGGGAAAGAAGATTTTTGAAATTAAAGAAGATGGCAGGAGAAGAAGAGACTATCCTAAAGCATAAGGTAAAAGCTAGGGATAAGAACCATCTAACCAACAAGAAGCCAATACTTGACATTATGAGCCAAGATAGAGTTCCCATATTTTGGATTGAAACTAAGCAAGCAAAAAATACTAGACCTCTTGAGAGAACCAAACTTCAAGTGTATTAAGTCTTCATAAAAATTGGGCAGAGTAATGGCTGTGTACGGGTGAATTCCAGATTACAAACAAAGGTTGTAATCACAATAACCTGCACACAAAACAAAAAAACAACCCAATGTCTTGAGGTAAACCTCAAGAGCTCCAGACAAAAATAATCAGATAAGATCATAAGGTTTCCAAGATAGGCCAAGGTTTCTAATCCTAAGTCCAAGAAAAGTCCCATGCTCCATAATGCCAAGGATAGTAGCCAAATAGTCCAAGTACCATTAAATATTTTTTAGGGTTTATGTTGATTATTAAGTATCTTAAGAAAGGAAAAGAAAAGCTCAAGTGAGCAAAGTACAAAATGGCAAGAAAATAAATGCTCAAATGAGAAAAGATGAAAATGGCATGAAATGTAAATGCTAAAAGTAAATAGTACATAAAGCATAAAAAAGAATGAAAGCATAAGGTAAAACAAGTCAATAATTAGTGGTTAGTTGGATGACCATCTTGAAACTTGCATTTGAAACTCATTAGAGGATTGGTATAATCAAAGCCTCCACACAACAATTTGCATTTGCTTTTTGTCAAGTATATCATCCATTTGGAATTCTCATAAGTACTATTTAATGATCAATGATGTTTACGTGATCCGCGTTGACCAAAGGTGTTGTAGATCCATTAGAGGATTGGTAGAACCAAAGCCTTCACACAATGAATCTCAAGGTTATTAGATCAAAGAGATCAAATTAACATACTTGGGCTTGCAATCATAAGTTTGGGCCATGAATGATCATTTATTCAAATAGGGACAAAATTTAGCGCTATGTTAAGTAAACGTAAGTGGACTTATATAGAAGTCGCACCTATTTTGAGGCCGGTCAATAGCAATTTATGCACCATTTGTTTTGATACTTGATATAGAGATAATGCTCCTATAACACGTATTGCAATAAGAAGGGGATGATATGAAGAGGGATATGGAAAAAATATACAAACCACATTTGAATTAAATTTTAATCAAACTATTATTAAAATTATTCATCCATTTTTGTGGAGTTAAACTCAACACCATGGATCCAATGATGTTAATAAAGTTCATGATCCAAAATCTAACCCAAGATCAACCAGAAAATAGTCACAAAATAATATCACATTTTAATGTATACAAAAGGGTTAAAAAATAATGTTTAAAAATAGAAAATAAAGAGAAAAATACCAACTATGTTCAAATTAATCAAAAAATAAAAAGTAAGACCATAAAAAAATCAGAAATGGATACAAATATTTTTATAAAATTTTTGGTAATTTTTAAAAGTCAGAAACCATTTTAAACTATTTAAAATTGCTCAAACAAATAGTAAATAGGTCAAAAATAGTAAACCTCAATATAAAATTCCATAAAATTTTTAGAAAGTCAAAAATATACAATATAATATTTATGAATTTTTTCAGAATTAAAAAATGTCAGAAAGTATTTCTTAAGTAATTAAAAGAAAGCAAATGATTCAAAAAATATAAAAAAAATCAAATATCAAAATAAAAATATGAAAAAAAAAGTCATGAGATCAGAAATAATTCAAAGTATTTTTGTGAATTTTTTCATAATTTTTGGATAAAAAATAAAAGAGTTGTGAATTTTTGAAAATTTAATAAATAAAAAATATAAAATCAGAAAATAAAATAAAACCAAAAAGATGTGGACCATCAGATCATAGTCAAAACGCGTTAGTAAGCTGATCTAATGGACCAGACGCGCTGTGCTTGATATGGACCTTAGTGAGATACGCATAGGATCAGAAAAAGGGCAACCAATGAAATTAAAACGTTTGACACGCTATCATTGGCTGAGACGAGACATGTCATCGTCTTCAACCTTCAGACACCCTGCAATGGGGGATTTTGTGAGATCCTTCAAATGGAAAAAGTAGGATCCCAGGCTAGTATCGTTGAACTCGTCTCTTCAAGACGATTCTAACACCACCACCGCGCTAAATTTATATAAGGTATGGAGAGAGATATGAATCAAAAATCCAGAAAGTAGCGAGCACCTTCAGTTTGAGATTTCTCTCTCAATTCTCAATGGATTTAAAAATTGTGAGCAACATTAGAATTAGGAGAAGGAGTAGAACAGATTAGTGCTTGATTTGGATCCAAATGGTGGAGAATTATACCTTTTCTAAGTTCAAGGAAGAAGCTCTAAAAATGGACTTCTGTAGCTTGAATTATGGCTCGTTTTGATTGGTTTAAGTGTTGAAGAGTTTGTATGATGCTTAAGGATGATGAATGCGCAAAGAGTTTTGGAAAAGGGAGCTTAAATATCAGAAACTGAATTCAAAAAAAGATGGGTTCGTATGAGATTTTGGCTCTCAAAGCTTGAATAAATGAATGGGGGATAACCCCCTATTTATAGGGAAGTGAATGGGAATGAAAATTGGAAGAAACAAGGAAGTTTGGAGGAAAATTGAATGAAGTTCGAGCACGAGTGAAGTGTGACTTCATTTCCATCAAAAAACAACCAAATCTTGCGTTTTGGGGTGCTAATCACTTCTGGAAAGTTTTCTAATCAAGTTTAAATCAAAAGACACGCATAAATCTTGTGTTTAGAAGTCACATTATGGATTTCAAAATTCTGACTTTGTGGAAAATTCAGTTTCAAGTTGCCAAATTCAAATCCATGGCATTTCCAACTCAAGGGGTCTTAGGGCATGATTCTTGATGCTTTAGAAAGATGAGGTTACAAGCTTTGCAATGGAAAAAGAATTGAATGAATTGGACGCTTGAGCTTAAATTTGCATTGAGTAAAAGTTGAAGAAAAAGGGTTGACTTTCCATACTTAGAAATATTTCAAGTTCTTCTTCAAAAATGACCTATAATATTATGCATCCAAACATAGCCTTCCACTTGGAATTTGCTCTTGAACAAAAAAGATGGAATGAAGTAGATCGCTTGAATGACATTTTGAAACTTGAACCACCCAAAATCTCCAAAAATTGAGCAAGTTATGACTTGTTGAAGTTGGCCAAAAATCACGAAATGACCTATAATCTTTTGTATATTTAAGGCAACCTCCATCCATTTTTCCACTTTGCACATAAAAGAAGGAATAAAGTTCACATCTTCAAGATCATTATGTAAAAATAATGGGCTCAAGGTGATAAAAATTGACCAAGTTATGATCATTTGAAGTCACACATGGAAAATTGGGGATTCATCTGAATGACTTGTAATCTTTCTTCTTCACCAAGTTTCTTCCACATGAAAACTACTTGGAACTTTTGAAGTGATTTGTTGATAACCCTTTAAAGAGAAGGATGTATTTGGAATCATTCAAAAATACCAAAAGATGAGCAAGATATACTCCTTTGAAGTTCAAAACCCTAGCTTCTAGATCAAGAAAATGCCTTGAGGAACTTTGACAAGTTTGAACAAACTTCTTTTACCAATATTCTTTCTTTGTGAATAGAAGTTGTTTAGGATGATAATGAGGACTCATAGCCACCAAAACCACTTCCATATATTGAAATTTGATAGAACTATGTCCTTGTGACCAATATGAACAAGGCCTTGTCCAAACATAATAGCTTCTCCAATCAACCCCTTGTACTTTTGAGTCAAATCTAATAACCTTGAAATGTGATGAACCAAAACAAACTTGCCATGCCATTCCCTCCAAAACGACTCCAATGGTGAGGTTTGAACTTCTCAAGCTTTTATTGGCTAGGGCATGGAAATAAACTCATGAATCCAAGGAGTAATTTGTTAAATCTCATTGCCCTTCACCTACATGGATAACAAGCAAGACAAACCAACCTTGCACTTTATTAGTTAAATGAAGAAAAAAACAATATTAATGATCACAAAAGGAACATAAGTCAAGGTTCTTGGTAATTCCTCAAAAGGAGTAATGCTCAAAGTAGGGAGGGGAATCAAGAATCCTAGTGTAATCTTGCTGTGAGTGAATAAACATGGTATGATGAAGGGATCTTAGGGGGGAAAATTAGGGTACAACAATTAACAAGAGTTGAGTATCAAAAAGCATTGTAAATTATTCATCTTCCTCCCTCCAAAGTTGTTGCATCAACTGAATCACCAAGTATCTTTTAGTACACGGAAGAGATACAATCCATCTTCTATCAAACAAAAGAAAGATTCAGCTAGGGATAAAGAGTTCAAAATTGTCTGCCAAATATGAATTGGACTTTGGAAAAGACACTAGACAAGTGTTGTACTTTATAATTCAACTCCTTGTGATCTTCAATATCATGGCCAAGTTCCCTAGAATGGGAGACGCACATAGCATTTGCACCAATATCATAAGAGATATTTGTGAGATAAGGACCTAAAGTCTAGAGCTTAATTAACTAAACTTCCAATAGACGAGGAAGTAACAGGATGTAAGGCATTAGGTTTGTATCATCATACTTCTCAGGCTTTTTTGTCTCCGTTAAAAAGCTTTGCCCCCATGGATTCACTTGGGGAACAAGCACTGACCGCTGACAAGAAAATTCGGAAACACAAAGATGTGGAGAGTACACCTGATTGAATAGCCAGGTTCCCCAGCGTGGTAACCACATCTGAAGTTGGTATCATGATCAAGAAGGGAATTTATAGATGGTACTGAAGTACGGAGCCTAACAAACTGAAGCTCAAGCAAATATGGGAACAAATGAGAATAAAGCACTTGAATGATATCAAACTATTCTTGAGGCCTCTTCTGTCCTCGCTGATAAAACATATCCCTTGAATTCACTTGGTGAATAGGAACCAAGCTGATAACAAGACGTCCCAAGAACTCAAGATTATGGATGGGATCCATGAAGCACTCCATGGTTTGAAGGAAATCCCAAAAGGTGAGGAGAAGAGATACCTTCTGTTGCAACATAGAATTGCTTTTTGTTGACACTGTTTCCATAACCCAGCTTAATTGAGTCTTCCACTGTTTATCTTCCTTTTAAGATTTCATGACCATGGGCCCTGGATTGCATGTATACCACAAGCAGCCCCATAAGAATCTTGATCTCGGTCAATCCCTTATGGAATTGTTCCATAAATGATCTCTGAACATGCGACAACAAGAGTCCAAGTTTGTAACTCTGAAGAGATAATCACTCATGAATAAGAATCCCCAACTCTGAGTACCTGTAATTAATGCATGAAGATGCATCGGGTGCATGAGTGGATGCCATGTCATGTTTCATCATTTCCAAGGAATTTATATGCTTTGGTTTTGATTTTAAGCAGGTAAGGGATGGAAAAGTTCAACACGAGACTTAAAGATTGATTCCCTAGAAATAACAGAACATGTATGGTAAGTAGGTGGTTAAACATGTTATGTATGAAAATACATGGGATCAAAGTTCCATCACTTATGAATATGATTGTTGCACTATTTCTGAACCATCTGAATATCACATGATCAAAGGCAATATACCATCAGAATATAAGAACCGAGTACATTGAAGATCAACAACAGTATGGAATCAAGTCTCCCCAAACTGGATATCTGATGCACTATTTCTGAACATGTCGAGAATACCAAGATCAAAGGTTCAGAACATAAGCAAAGAACCATAGTCACCAACAGAGCAAATAGTCACCATCAGAATATAGTCCCCATCTATACCTATAAGAATTATTCCCTACCCACTCATAGGTAAATACTAGGTTAGGGTAAGGTCAATGGTAACTCAAAATCAGAGGTTCTCCTGAAAGCACTACCATCAAGCCACAGACGTGGATGACGATAACACCCCATTTGAACCTCATATAAGCGTAGACGACATGACCGCGCTAGTAGGACCTTCGTCCAGTAGCTGTCATGTTCTACTTTATTCCTAGGTTTCCTAGATAGTGCACTCTGGCATGGGTATTGGGTCTTTTACCTCAATAGTAACACCACCCAACATGGAAACATAGAATCCATCATATCAACAATATATGGAAAGCGGTAAAATGTTATGCAAACATATGCACAAAAGCATGTAAATAAAGCAACAATAAAGCAATAACACATAAAACACCCAAAGACAAGAAAACAAACGAAATTTAGGACTAACTTGCATAGGATAGACCAGCAATTGGTCAACCTGTCCCCAGTAGAGTCTCCAGTTGTCGCATTGCAAAAAAACACAGAGTCGCCACCGAACTCTATTTATCCCGAGTGAATGGAAGATATTTAAAGAACCTAAATTAAATGGATAAGATGGTCTTGCGACCAAGATAAATGGTACAAAAGTTGGTTACGTGAGGGGAAGGTATTAGCACCCCACGCGTCTGTGGTACTCCACAGGATCCACTTAAGTTTTCTCTAATCTAAGGGTGTGTAAAAATATATGTCTAAACTTAATGCTAATAGGGAATGCATGTGAAAGAAAACACGCTGAAAAGAAGGAATATTTATAAAGTTTTGCTCGCCTAGGCCCCGTAACCTAATGCATATGTATCCCTTTCGAGGAATTAGAGCATCGTAGTTCGACTCACATGTTTTGATTTGTTGTATGCTTTTTTATCTTAAAAAAGGATTTTAAAAGAAAATCCAAGCGGACAAATGAAGTTTGAGTTGGCTGGTGTTTTCTACCTTGAAAAAGGGTTTTGTGTTATTATAGTGTCTTTGAAGTTGAAAATAAAGAAAAAGAAATTTTAGTTTTAATGTAGATGCAAAAGAGAAAGAAAAAGGCCTAAGGGAAACTACAAAAGTAATCCTAAAGTTGTCATGCATGGTTTGCAACCTAAGGTCTATCTCAATTTGCTTACTAAGATTGAATCGAGAAATCCTATGGGAGCATCTAAATGTGCAATGGAAAGTAAACACACAAAGCTTAAGGATTATCCTCTCACTCAAGTAGCACACACATAACCGAGGTATCATGTTACCAAGGAAGGAAAGGGAGAGGGATCAAACCTAACCACGATATTGAGTCATCGAAGTAGGACAAGGGAGAAGGGACACCTAACCAAGATATTGGGTAATCAAGGTAGGATAAAGGGAGGCTGAACCAAGATATTGAATCATTGAGGTAAGAAAGAATGGGGGAATAAGTTGTTCTTAACCATGGTATCGTGATACCAAGGCAAGAAGAATAAGGGGTGTCGACCCTTAACCAAGATATCACGCTATCTAGGAAAGAGAAGAACGAAAGTAAATCTTCATAGGCGACTAAACACCTGACCAAGGTATCGTGCTATCGAGGTAGGAGATAGAAGGAAATAATGAGATCACATCAAAGCATCAACATGCACGACATGCGAGCTAATGACAAAGCATGGGGGTTGATTTCGAACCCTTTTCCACTTAACTGACTCGATACAAGAATAGCATGATTCGGAGCATCGATGCACGGTGCAAACTACGAATGACACGGACTACAAATTAGGGGGGTCTTTAGTGAAGCCTCCTCCACTTTCCTTCTTTGAGGACTTATAAAAGGGGAATGGAAAGGGGACGCCTTCTTTGAGGTCTTTGGCACAAATATAAACAGACATAAAGATAAACAAACAAGCACAAGTAGGAATTGCCTGCTACAGGTATTTTAAAGCAGCATTGTCCGCCTAATGCAAGGACTCCCAGAACATGCATCTCTATCCTACTTCTCATGGCACCAGGAAAGCGGTAAAGAATGCAAGAGATAAAAGGAAACCTATAGGAATACCAATCAAACGCAAGTTCGTCAATTAGCAGACGAAAGCAAGGAAACCCAGAATACTTCGCGCAAGCTTCACCATAAAAGCACAATAGTAAGAAATAATTTCCAATGAATATCAAGTACAAAAATAAATCGCGAGCCACAAATGCATCAAATCGCATCAGAGTTCCTGCACAAGATAATGCTACACAAATAAAGTGTAATCCATACAAATCGCGTCGCGCAGTAAAGTGTCCTCCGAACATGCACAAAACCACCAAATGAGTTAGAAAATAACAACACAATATAATTCAAACTCAAGTATTGAATCACAACTCAGACATAACAATGAAATGCGAAATCACAAACTGCAAATAAGAAATGGAAGGTGGAAATTAAAACCCGGGAAGCACTACGCACACAACATGAACGCATTCGAAAATTGCACCGAAAATGGAAACATTCAACATAATCCATCCATAAACGCACAAGTAACTCAAGTGAACTTCAAACAACTTTCTAAATGCAATTTGCAACTTATTTACAGTTTCAGACAATAATGTACACTTGAACTGAAGTTAATCGAAAACGATTTCAATCATTACAAATGGATATGAAGAACACACTTTACTTTTCAAGTGCTATCGCTTGGAAATTAGAAATAGGCCACCAAAAATTAAATCACACTTAATGCCTTAATCCAAACACAAATCAAAATTCATGTATTAGTGCAATTTCAAACCAATTTGAGGTTTTCGATGTTGCAAAAATAGATTTATCAATAAATCGGTATCAAAATTGCCTTAACTAATGAAATTGAAATTAAAATCACGAAGCAACTTCATAATTTGATGTAAAAATCCACCATCAAAATCCACCTCAAAAATCCGATTAATGTACAAAAATTACCGAATTGAACATTAATTAATTAACCAATACCACACCTACTCATCATCATAAAAATAAGATTCACATATCAACCATGACATAACAATTTCAATTCATGATCGCACTGATTCAAGATTTCATCAATTAAATCTCAATGAAAATAATAGAATTATTCAAGGTTTAGGAAAATTTATCGAAGGATGATGTCGAAGATACAAATCAGAAGCGGAACGAAGGTGTTGGAAAAAGAGATCATGCGAAGACGAAAGGGATACACAACATGGAGAGCGGAAGGCTACGGGGACGATCACCGACAGCTGGATGGTGGATGACATGCAGAGGTGTGGTGGACGCCTTGAGGAAGGTGTGGCGGTCGCCGATGAGGGGATGAAGGAGTATGGAGGGTGCTAAAATGCGTGGCAGGCGACCGATGGCTTGGACATGAATTAAGGTGGCGAGTGGCACCTTTGTTGAGAGAGAGAGAGAGAGAGAGAGAGAGAGAGAGAAACTTTGAGTTTTTAAAAAAAAAATTGTTTCTTGAGAGAAAGAGTAAAGAGTATTTTTTAACTCTTGGTGTGAAAATTATGAAAATGAATTGAGTGTTGTGAAAATATTGAGAAAAAATCAATATATAGTATTGACAATTGGGCCTTTGTTTGGGTCAAGAGAAAGCCCAATTAATTTCTCAATAGTTAGATTTTCAGTGTCAGCAAACGTATTCGCGCGGACAACTCATGAACTGGATAATAATCGGTGTAAAATTTCGACGCGAGACCAACAACAAAATCGTAGATGGAAATTTTTTGACGTCACTCCGAAAGAACGGACGCGATACGATAAAAAACGAACAAGTTATGAATTTTCGAGTGGAGAGAACCCGAACAATAAAAATCTGCAGCACATCTTATTTTACTGGTCGATCGGAGAAACGAAAAATAAATGAAGCCTTCGGAGTACCGTTCAAACTCGAACTCTGAAGCAAACTTATAGCCAACATCATTTGTGAAATTATGCCGAAAGACGTATCAATACGATAAAAATCGAAGAAGTTGTGATTTTTAAATTATCGAGAAACAGTAGAATAAAAATATGATTCAGCATAATATTTTCTGTAATAATTCTCATTTTCGGGGACCTTCCTAAAAGAATCATCCTTCGACCCGAACATACAAAATTATGATGACAACAAGAAGGATTTTTCGCCTAAAGAATCACTCAAAAACTTTGAAACAGGCAGAAGTTATGAATTTTTGAGCGTCTGAAAAATAACGGTTCAGCACACCATTTTCACCATATTTTCACTGTATATTCTCAAAGTATCTACATATTCAGAGATCTTCCTTACTGAATCAGCTTCCGATCCTAACATACAAATTGAATACGGTATTAAGATGGTTTTAACGCCTCAAGAACCGCTACAAAAAAATATTCCAGTAAGAAGTTATGAATTTTTTATTACCCACGAAACGACGGACCAACAATTACATTCAGTGTGCTGTCTTCAAAGAATTAAAATTCTCTGAGGTCTTCTTGACAAAATTAGCTTCTGATCTAAACATGAGAAATGATAAGAAAATAAAGACAATCTCAATGCTCAAAGAATCAACCAAAAACACGAATCATATTAAATTTACGAATTTCCGAACACCTAAGAAACAGATAACCAACCATTAAATTTAAATACCATTTTAGGGAAATCAAATTCTTTAGAGCCTTACTTCATAAAATTGGATTCCGGTCTAAACAAATGAAATGAAGAAAATACCGAGACGGTTCCAATGCCTAACGAACCATTTCAAAACAGTATCCCGATTGCAAGTTGCGAATTTCTAAGCTTAAACCATAAAAAACGTTGTTCCTTGTTCGCACCGTTGCAAATTCACTAAAACACTTGATTCCTCCACAATTTAGAGTGAGTTGACATACATGAGAGCTTGACATGATGATGGTTCTATTTATTGTTTATTTTATAGCTTGTGAAACATGCGGAACACCTTTAAACCTTAAAAAACCTAGAGTTTTTACCTTATTGTGTTGCCTGACAGAATAATCTTTTATTGTTTAGCCTTAGGAAAGAAATATCTTGATCCCATGACTACTTACTGATTAATGATGCATGCAATGTTAGATGATTTAATGAGAGGTATGTGAAACAACTGGAAAAATCATCGTAATAAATTCAATGAAGTCTCCATCAAACATTTTTATCCCGCCGAAAGGGAAAGGTAAACATCGAGTAATCCTGAAGGGATGAAATCATGGTCTTGCGACCGTAGATATTGGGTAAGAAAGTAGGTTACGCGAGGGGAATGTATTAGCACCCCACATGTCTGTGGTACTCCACAGGATCCACTCATGTTTGTCCTAATCTAAGGGTATCTAAAATCTATGCCTAAAGTTTAAGAGATGAAAAAGAAAGATGCAAAAGGGGAATATGTGTAAAAGAGAAAACACGGGGAACAGAAGGAAATAATTACAAAGGTCGCTCAGTTGAGCCCCATGACCAGATGCCTATGTATCCTTTTTAAATAATCATAGTGACATAGTTCAGCTCAATAGTTTCCATGTGTTGCAATGTTTTTTATGAACATTGCTAGCGAAGCATGTCCTTTTTTGAAAAAAAGTTTTTTTAAGAGAAAAAAGAAAATCCGAAGACAAAAAAAAAGATTTGCATTTGGTTTGTATCTTTGTAGATTTAAGTGAATAACGACTCCCCCATATAGAGATACTTAACACCCTCTACTTATTTAAAAACAAAGTTTGGGATTGGAATTATACCAGAGTCTTATGAATTAAAGAAGGATAAGTGAGAGTCGAAACCTTATCATCCTTCCTATTGCTAAAGACTCATGGAGGTATGGTTTTCTGATCACGACTTTGTGAGTCTTAAAGAATCTAGACCGCAAGTATACATTCCTATCGCATGTAGCTTTAAATATTATCGAATCCCAATGGACTAAATGTCGAACTACCGTTATCTTAGGTTACTACGTAAATCTAAGGCTAATGTTGTAATTAATAAGGGGTTTAGGGAACCTAACTGATTACAATCTAGTTTAGATTCAAGGGAGAATATCGGTATGTAATGGTGGAACTTTGGGGATTTAGCAACTCATTAACCTAGCTCGGATTAACAAAACAGTTTTGGTAGGAAGCATTTGTTTGAAAACCCTCTTCTCACACTCTCGTGTTTATTGATTCAGATCCTACGATCAAACCTAAGTGAACACTCTCGCTATTTCAATTAGGGTTTAAAAATAGTTTTTGGAAACAAACAAAACCTAATCAACTTAAAAGTGATTTCGTTGTATTTTAAGTTGATGCGCAATTACTACTATCCAATTATTATCTCAAACTCTCGTTTTATTGATCCTAACCTCTATCTTTATTTTACTCTCGTAACAAAACAATTAATATTTAAAACTAGTAATTGAAACCATAAAAGTATTCGTTCTTTAAAAGGAACTGATCAATCGGCGTTGCTGAAACCCCGTTGGCTATATGACCTTTCATACCGATAAATAAATTTAGCCTAGCATATTAAACGACTCAATAACATCGCAACATAAATAATTATCATCAAATAATTTAAATAAACAAAACATTACAGATAATCTTGGAATAAATAAATAAAGTACTTAAATTAAACCTGAAAATATTACAGCAGAATATTTGTCTGATGTCAGATGTCTCCCACATATCGGTAAAGAAAATAATGCAGAATGAAATAATGCGGAGAATATTTTTGGTAGAGTAACAGTAAAAACAAGGAAAAGAAAAACTCCCTAAAATGGAGATTTGAGGTACTATTTATAGCCATGAGGCTGCGTGGGAGTTGAGATATTTTCTCCTCTGGAATTGACTCAGTGTAACGGTCGTTACACTCCTTCTTTTGAGGGAGGGCTGGCGTGGCAGGGTGTAACAGTCGTTACACTCCTGCTTTTAAGGAGAGGCTTGCGTGGTGAGGTGTAACGGTCGTTACCCTACTTTGGAAGGGCTGGCATGGCAGGGTGTAACAGTCATTACACTCCTGATTTTGAGGAGAGGCTTGCGTAGTGGGGTGTAACGGTCGTTACACTCCCTTAGTGGATTGGGACAGCGCTTCTTTCTTGGGATTTTTGCTTTTAGTGCACCCTATTCTACCATACACCCCTCAATGCATAATTGCTCTTGATTAGCGTTACTTTTCTTGACTTTTCTTGACTTTCTTCGCACATGCCTTGAAAACATTAAATTCCTGAAAACATAGAAAGTACCAACATAATACGAATAAAGAGTAATTTAATTGATTAAAATGCGGATAAAATTCATGTAAAATGATCCAAATATTCGATACATTTCCGGGTTAACATTTTTCTCAATATTTATTACGTGTTTTTGAAATTTGAAAAGAAAAGAAGAAATTTATGTTTTAATGAGATGCAAAAGAAGACAGAAAAGATCTAAGGGAGACTAGAAAATCAGAGTCATAGGGTTATCATGAAAGGTTGATCCTATAGTTGAGGATAAGAGGGAAACATCTACCTAATGTTATCATGCATGTATAGAGGTCCTAAGGTCTATTTGGTTCCATCTTAGGGAAGAATGTACCAAAGGTCCTATGGGGAGCATGGTAATCAAAGAAAAGGGAAGAAGTAGAAGAAGAAGAAGATAGAAATCACACAATCATAAAATAAAGTATGACAAAAGATAACAATACACCCAAATAATCATGACAAAACATCAAGAAAAGAGGAGATGAAAAGTGTAATACGGTGGGAGAACTGACTTTTTTGGTTTTATCCAAATGTGAGGATAGCTAGAGTCGCCACCAACTTTTCTTTTATCCAACAATTAGGAAAGGTGAAAAGAACATGAAAGACCTTTGATAGATTTTGAGTTCAGGAGGTAGGTTATGAAAAGGGAAGGTGTTAGCACCCTTTCCACCTGTAGTTATCTACGGCTCTTAATTTCTTAGCTCACTTTTTGAAACTTGCTTTGTGTGTGTGTGTGTGTGTGTGTGATTTGTTTGAAAATATTTTGAAATGTCAATGTAAGGCTAACTTTGTAATAATTCTTGTATTAGTCCTCAAGAATGTATACAAAGTTTTTTTTTAAAATATTTGTTTGATTTGTAAAAATGTATTGTTTTGTGAAAAACGTTGTGAGCAAGCAAATAGGAGTCTTACCCACTAATAAGGTCTTTCTTGTTATTTTCCTTCTCCTTTAGAGATAGTATTATCCATACTATTAGTTGGTAGGTAATCATATCTATTGTATGTGAAGGGACAGGCGTAGGGTCATCGTATGGTCATCAAAGGCAACATGTAAGGATACTTTAGCAATTGTATTGAAGGGAATATCAACATTTTTTATAGGGTCATCGAAGGGACTAGATCATTTTGTAGGAAACTCGGAGGGTCGTCGAGGGACTAGGATCTTTATTCGAAAGGTACCATGATGATATTGTTGAATTGAGGGTCTTTTGCTAAAGTATCCCCACTTTCGAGGGACGTGACCAATATTCGTAAGGCAACAAGAGAGATTACCCTAGAGGTGAAAGTGTGAAGAGTGTGTTAAATCAACTATCTTATCTTGAGAATTAGGGTTTTCTAGATTTCTTTTAGCCTTGCCATGCAAACCCTAGTTACTAACAGTTAAATACGTACAGAAAAATAAAGTGCAGAATGTAAAGTCCTACGCTATTACATCCTCGGAGAAGATACATAATAAGAAAAAACGCGGAAACATAAATCTAAGCTATTACATTGAGAGTGCAACCTATACATTATGCCTAAGAAAATTAAATAGCAAAAAGAAATAAGAAAAGATGTTAGAAAAATATTTTAATATTTTGTGTTTTTTTGTAGAAAATAATTTAAGTTAATAGTAATTAAAACCTAAACTCTAATTTATTTTAATGTTAAGAAAAGAAGTTAATTAATTAATTAGTAAAAAATTATGTCAAAAATTTAATTGCTAATTAAAAAATTTAACCCTAATTTGTTATGGTTAAAAAAGTAATTAATTAAGAAAAAGAAAGAAAATTAGGGTTAGTAGAAAATAAGAAAAAAAATCAATTGCGTGGGGTTGTGTTGAACCCACGCCCCTCCCTTCACAGGATATGTTTCCTTCCACTAGGCCAGTGTGTTGATTGTGTTATGGAAATAGGAATCAATCAACATATTGTAAACCTGCTTGTTAGTTTGGAAAAACAAAATAATTTTGTCAAAAGCTGGGATCGAACCCACGCTCTCACGCAATACTAGTGCATCACTCACCACTACGCCATCTAAGTTTTTGTGTTATATAACACAAACAAATCAATAAATAATAAAACGTTAGATCATAGAAGTACCGGAGCCCTAGCTTCGGTCATCTTCTTCGGTGATTCAAAAATTCAACCTGTAAAATAGCAGGAGTTAGATCCTAACAAGGACCCTATCCCCCTAATATGACCCTTGTGAATCCAATGGAAGCATTGGTTTGTCCTAAAAACGCTTTTGGAGTGAGTTTCAAAGAAAATACTCTAAATTGCACTAACAATGGCATTTTGTTATTCTTGTGTCAAAGGTTGCAAATGATGCGTCAAAATCATTCCAAACATCAATATGAACATGTATGTATGCATCAAATCATTCAACGATGCATACATTAAAAGTTTGAAATTCAAGAAATTTACCAAACCGATGATGCTTGGCTACGACAATCTGGGATGCTTCAAGCTTGAGTGATGAGTGGGATTGTTATACCCCAATTTTTTCCCCTAATATCCCTCTATCATCTCATATCAACCCAATCATATCAAGATCACACTAGGGTTTGGTTATTTTCCCTATCTTTAGTTTTGCTCATGAGGGATCACCAATCACTTTAATTTGTATATTATGGTCATATTTATCTTGTTTTGATTAACTTTTAATTAAACAATACAATGAATGTTTGCTCTAAATGATGATACTATAGGTGAGGGCACAACACACTTCATTAGGTTCATTCATAGGTTCATGAGTTTATTTCCATGCCTTATTCAACAAAGCTTCATTGAAATTTAAGCTTCATCATTGAGAGTGCTTTAAAGAAATGTCATGACAAGGTCTACTATGATTTATCATGCTTCAATTTCCAAAGGAAGTCAAAAGATGCAAGATTTGATCAAAGAAGTTTGACCTAATTGGACAAGTTCTTGATTATTTCATCACAAGTGCATAACCCCCTCAATTCCCAACATTTGGAAGTGTTTGTTGCTACTATAGGTTCTTATTATCATCCATAACAACTTCTCTTCACATAGCAAAAGCATTTGAATAAGAAAGATTGTCAAAATTGAAAGTGGGTTCCCAAGCCATTTTGATGTTATATGTGTTAGGTTTTTGGACTTCTAAAGGCTATATCTTGTCCATCTTTTGATATTCTTGAGTGATTCTAAAGACATGCTACTACTTAAAGGGTTATGAACAAATCACTTCAAAAGTTTCAAGCAAATTTTGTGTGAAAGATCACTAATGATTGAGAAAGATTACAAGTCCTCTAAATAGGCCATCAAATTCCATTATGTGACTTCAAAAAGTCATAACTTGACCAATTTTTATCTACTTGAACCCATTATTTTTCCACAATGATCTTAAGAGTGTTAACTTTAACTCTTATTTTATGTGCAAAACTTGAAAAGGATTAGAAGATGCCTTAAGAGCTCAAAAGTTATAGGTCACCACCTTATGGATTTTCATCAAATTCAAAGGATCATAACTTGTCCAATATTTGGAATTTTTTAGTGATACAAGTTTCACAATACTCTTTAAAGAGTCCACTTCAACCTAGAATCATTGATCAAAGCAAATTTTTTGGATAAAACCTTATTTGGAGTCAAAACATTTTGGGTCATTTTTGAAGAAAAACTTGGAATTTTTTCTAAGTATAAAAGTCATCACATTTTTCCATATTTTGACCAAGCACAACTTCTAGCTCAAGCATCCAAGTGATCTCTTTTTTGGCATATTATGAAGAATTTTACCTCATCTTTCTAATGCATCAAGAATCAGGTCCCAAGGTTCCCTAAATCGTGTGCACCATGAGTTCAAAGTCAGCTACTTGAAATTGATTTTTCTTCCAAGTCAGAATTTGAAATCCATAATCCAACTTCTAAACACCAAATTAGCACGCATTTTTTATTTGAACATGTTTAACAAAGTTCCCAAAGTTGAATTAAGGATCAAAACACATGAATTTGCTGAGTTTTGATACACACAGAGTCACACATTTTTCACTTTCGGGCTCCATCCAACTTCCCTCCAACTTCATTTTTCCTCTTAATTCTTTGCACCATTCACTTCCCTATAAATAGAGGACCTCACTCCTCTCATTTTCTCAAGCTTGTATAGCCAAAATGACCCTGCCAAACTCCCTGCATAACCCACTTTTCTGAGTTTTCGAATTCATCTTTTCTCCACTTTTCAATCCATTTTCTTTGTTGATTCTTTATCCTTAAACTTCAATGAAGCTAACAGAAGAAGAACCAAGCCTTGAAGTGTCCTAAATCGTGCTAACCAAATCCAATTTCAGAGAAATTTTCTGCTACTTCATTTAGGTATAATTCTCAACCAAATTTAACCAAATAAATTCCTATTCTACTCTACTCATCCATCTGATTCTCACACTTCTTACGATTTTCATTTTCATTGAGAATTGAGAAAGATACATGGAATTTTCGTGCTCGCTATTTTTTATGGTTTTCTCCAAATACAGCCTTGCATAGTTTATATAAATTTGGCTCAAGGGTACCATTAGAATCATCTTGGAGAGACGAATCTAATGGTATCGGTCTGGTCCTCTAATTTTACAGTTTATGAAACCTCAATTTAGGGCGTCTGGAGGTTGAAGACGACCTACGTGTCGTGCTTCAGCCAATGATAGCGTGATATGTGATTTTTTGAATCCTATCCAGTGCATCTGTCTTATTATACGCGTGTTTTGAGGACCATTGGATCTGATTACTTTCATTAGTCAAACTCTATGCAACACGCCCGATTTTTTGTTGCTTTTAATTATTAAAAAATGATTTGGTGTGATTTCCAAAGATGACCATATTATGCACAGCGTGTCAGATCCCTTGGATCTGCTTACTAACACGTTTTGACATTAATCTAATGTTTCACATTTTTTTGACTTTATTTTTATTTTCTGATTTTTATATTTAATTGTTTTAAACCTCAAAAAATCCTAGAAAATTCATTTCTGACCCAAAAATTATGAAAAAATTCACAAAAATATTTTGAAATATTCTCTTTCTAATTTTTATTTTTTTTATGATTTTATTTTCAGATTTGATATTTTTATCATTTTTTCTTTGTTTTGACTTGATTTTAATTATTTAAAAATACTTTTTTGTATTTTTAAATTATGAAAAAACTCATCAAGATCATTTTATTTATTTGTGACTTTCTAAAAAAATTTCTAGAATTTTATTTTAATTTTTACTATTTTTGATATTTTTTTTCACTAGAATGATTTTAAATAATTTAAAAATACTTTTCTATTTTAAAAAAACTACTAAAAATTTTGCAAAAATACTTGAGATCATCTCCGATTTTTCTATGTTTTCTTTAAATTTTTATTTGACACTTTTAATATAGTTTTCTTAAAAAACAATTTAAAAAATCATTTTCTTTTTTTTTATTTTGATTACTAAATGCAATTTTAATTTTAATAAATTCTGGATGAGCTTGAACAATGTGATTTTTTTATCATGAGCTTCATTAACATCATTGAATCTTGGGTGTTGAGTTTAACTCCACCAAAATGGATGAATAATTTTAATGATAGATTGATTAAAATCTTTGATTCAAATATTTACCCTCCCTCTTCATCTTACCCCTTTCTTACTTGTGCTATATGTTATGGGAGAATGATCTATATATCATTTCTCTAAACATATGGTACATAGATTGCTATTGACCGGCCTTAAAATAGGTGTGACTTCTACATAAGTCCACTTATGATTGCTTAACATAGTGCTAAATTTTGTCCCGATTTGAGAAATAATCATTCGTGGCCCAAGCTTATGTTTGCAAGCCCAAGTATGTTTAATTTGAAACCTTTGATCCAATAACCTTGAGGTTCATTTTTAGGAGGCTTTGGTTTTATCAATCCTCTAATGAACCTTCATAAAATTTGGGCTAAGTGAATCATTTAAACATCGTTGATCATTTTTTGTTCCCTCGAGAATTTGAAATGAATGATATACTTGACAAAAAGCAAATGAAACTTGTTGTTGAGAAGCTTTGATTTTATCAATCTTCTAATGAGTTTCCAAATGCAAGTTTCAAGATGGTCATTCAACTAACCTCTAATTTCTAATTCATTAACAATTGACTTTATTTTATGCTTTTACTTTACGTCTTTACTTTAAGCACCATTTATTTTAGCATTTACATTTCATGTTGTTTTCATCTTTGCTCACTTGAGCATTTATCTTTATGTCATTTTTATTTTGCTCACTTGAGCTTTCATTTTCTTTTTGAAGATACTTAATAATCAACTTGAACAATAAAAACTTTACAGTTGCTTGGACTATTTGGTTACTATCCTTGGCATTATGGAGTTATGGACCTCTTGTACTTTGGATTAGAAGCCTTGATACCCTTGAGACCTTGTGACTTCTATTGTTATTTTGTCTGGAGTTCTTGGGTTTACCTCGAGACATTGGGTTTTTTTTCTTTATGTGCAGGTTATTCTGATTATGTGTGTTGTACCCCAAAATTTTCCCTCCCATATTTCTCAAAACATTGCAAGAAAAATCTCCAAGTGGCTCAAGGTTGCCCAAGAGTTGGTCAGACAAGCTATCTCATAAGGCAGTCTACCCCAAATTAGGGTTTTGTGTTACATAAAGATCTTTGATTCCAAATGACCCCAAGTGCTCACCAATGTCCTAATATGTTCTCAAGGTCATCCATGTCAAGTTTCAAGCCTTGCAGAGGAAGTTTGCTCAGTCAATTGCTCAAAGGTCCAAAAATCGATTGTGCTAGGGCAAAAGTCAACTGTGACCTACATACAGTCAAACTTCAAGATTTTTTTGTAAACATTGTCATTTTGAAGGATATTTCATCATTTGATCAAGGGTTGATCATTATTCATCAAGGATTGCTCAAAATTCATCAAGATTCAAAAGTTGCTAAATTAGGGTTTTGTAGGAAAAGTCAACTCAACTTTGACCAAGCATAACTTCCTTATATTTTATGAGAAATGACCCATCCAAATCTCATTTTGAAGAGGATGCAATTACCTACAATCCATCTTCACACCCCAAGTTCAAAATATGCACTCAAAAGAAGTTATGAATTTGGATACTATAGGTCATTTTGAAAAGTCAACAAAAACACATTTTTTTGTCAAAGCTTATAACTTGAGCATGGAATATCAAAATGAGATGAGACCAAAAGGTTTGATTATAACACATCTCAAGCTTTCTAAAAAGTTAAATAACACTTCCAAAAGTTCAAAATTGAATAAGTTATGCACTGTTGAAGTTGGACTTTTTTGCAAAATTGCCAAAAGTCAACTATCCTCAAAACTTCAAATTTTGTCAAATGGGCCCATTCTTTTCCACTTGATTTGAGTTTTCTTTGTAGCCCACGTGCCCTAGCCTCAGCCATGTGCCTATATCTCATTTTTATTTTTTAAATTTGATTTTTATTTGAATTTATTCATTTTAAAACAAATAAAATCATATAAAATCCAAGGCATTGATAATTCATGATTTTTTGGTTGCTTTAGGCTTTGGATACAGCTCTTATGTGAATCAAATTCGAATCAAGTCTTGTATGCATAAAAAGATCCAAATCAAATCAAATTTGGAAGGTTTTAATGGTGGAATCAAATCCAATTCATGAGCATTGATATGGAGAGATTTGTACCAAGTTTCTTACCCTAATGCAGTACACATTACATAAGGAGGCTAAAGCACACGAAATAAGGGTTGGAAAGCATTGGTAGAGGCAGAACAAAAGTGAGAAAAATCACAAAAAAGTGAAAGACCAAAATCAGGGTTAGAGGTGTTTTCAAGGTTCAAGACTTGTCCCAATCGATTCCTGGACATTCACACAAGCTAACTCGATCAAAACCACGCATCCTCAGGCCTCCGAACGCACTGTAAGTCTCACGTTATTCACCTTTGTTCTTGATTTCGATTTGAAGCATTCTGGAATCTATTGAACAAACTAATGGTACATTCGTGATCACAAGAACATGTTCAAACTTTTTGCGTTATTTAATTTCATTTATGTGCTCTGTACGAAGAAACACCATTACTAGGGTTTGGCTCATGGTTTTGGGGATTTTTGTTTCAGGCACAATTGGTCCACGTGAAGGGCATGGTTGCAATCAGGAGGAGATGACGAGTTCAACCATGCTCGTAGAATGTATTTTCATGGTCTGGAGGAGATTTTATAACAAGGTTGCGCTTTTAGCTGCGGATTCAAATCCGCAGGTAAATTTACAGTGTTTTAAGAGGACATGGATGATGAGGTGTCCTCCGTCCATTGGCTATTTCAAATCTTGGCGCCCTTTTTTTATTTTCTGACCAATTGATTTTGTTTTATTATATTATTATTCCTTTGCATTATTATAATAACTAAAGCAGCGTGGCTCAGTGGTAACCTTGGCAAAGCATTCTCCTTCAGGACCTAGGTTTGAATCCCAGGCCCCCCTCCTTTCTCAATATTATTATTTTTCAGGTGATTGTATGCACGCTCAAGTTTGCAGCCTATCATACATCCTCATCCATCCAAGCGCCAGATGGCCAAAAGGCCAGATCTGGTGGCCAAGCGTTGAAGGTCCACCAAGGTTCCAGTCAACGCACGTGTACCAGATCCAAAAAGTCCACACGGGCTAGCTGATAATGGGCCAAGAATTTGCTTTCTACACCATCCAAAACAGGCCCAACACTCCTCTCTCTTTTATTTATTTTGTTTTGTTTTATTAATTGTATTATTTTATTTAATTAATTTTCTAACCAATCACAAAATTCTTTTTTTTATCAAATAAAATCACAAAAAATATTTTTATTCAATCAAAGTTTAAACTTTTATTTTTCTTAATAAACTTATTAATTAATTAGGTTTTTAATTAGAAAACTCTAACTTATTTTTGCAAATAATTAAAATTAATTAGATTTGATTAGGTTTTAATTACTAATTTAATTAATTTTATCTCCTTTCTTAAAACAAAAACCAAAAGCAATTTTCTTTCAAAAGGGTCAAAACCCTAAAATTCGCATTCAATGTAATTTCTCGCGCGCTTGATGTATCTGCTTCCGGTTTGTAATAGATAATTAGGACATTTTATTTATTTACCGCTTCATTTTATTTTCAAAGGGTTGCTTTTGGCGATGTAAATACCCGACGCCTTGTAATTTAATTTCCGCATTTTTATTCCGCAAATTATAACTGCTAGATGTTTGATAATAGGGTTTGCATGACAAGACTGAATGCTTAATTCTAAAATCAAATTAGATCACCCTTAACATGTGCAAAGATAAAAATAAACTGAAAAACTACACACTCGCACATGCGCACTCCTAGGGTACACCCCACTTGGTTGCCTTCGTACACGGTCATTGAGTATAGGTCGTTTTAGAGGTCGTCCTCTTGTCTAAAAGATCATAGTCGCCTCGAAATGGTTGCCTCGGATATTGTTGCCTCAAACAAATGATCTAAGATATTAGGGTTACCGCTAAGGCGTCCTAACATTGCTTTAGTGACCGTATGTCCCTCATTCAAATTGACCCTCAAACTCCAACGATAGTGCTACCTACTCACTAATAGTGGGATAACATTGTCTAAAGGAAACAAGCATAGAACGATTCTTTTTTCGAGTAGGTAGATAGTTCTTAGATACTTGCTCATCCAAAACAAAACTCTTTTCACACTTACACTCCTTTTCAAACAAAGTTTTCAAAACACTTCATTACACTCTTGAGGATAGAAGCAAGAGTTAAATCAAAGTTAAAACAAAAACTTTTCAAAACCCACAAGCACAAAGAAAACATTTTGAAAATGATGAGCAAGTACCTAAGAGCCCGTAGATAACTACGGACAGAAAGGGTGCTAATACCTTCCCTTCCTATAATCTACCCCCCGAACCTGAGAAATATCTCGAAAAAGGAATTTTCTGTGCTTTTTTCCTTTCCTTGTTGGATAAAATAAAAGTCGGTGGTGACTCTTGCTTACCGCGATATTTTACGAAAACAAACGCAAAACGCAAACCAGCATTCCAAAAACTGTCAGTTCTTCCCACCGTATCACAGAACTGGAGATTCTGCTGGGGAATAATAAGTGGGGTGTACCTTAGGAATAGTTCATAATGTTTCCAATTGCTTGACTTGTATTCTTTATCTTTGTGGGTTGAATCGGAGTTACTATAGATCCTAACCCGGATCTGAGGGATACCCTTTAGGTAAGTAGCAATAAACTGTGAGGGAACTGTACGGTGTAGACCGATATAGTTGAAGCAGTAGCTACGTTGGTGTGGCACTTTAGTTTGTACCGATATCCCTTGTGGCGCAATGAGGAGAATATGGGTCTGCTAAGGGGTCATTAAGCACCAACTGACCTTAGCACCTATAATTGACCAACTTGGCCATAGAACAGTAGCAGTATGCTACACTCATTGAGACTAAACTCTCGCGATGATTCCGGCCGCAAGAAAAGGTTGCCAAATTGGAATTATGACCTATCGAGGGTAGTCAGTGATATTGAGATCCTCTAGTACCCGATTACTATTTTTAGGATAGGTTTAAACCAACTAAACTGAAAGAGGGTAATACCTAAACTCCTTGTCAGCCTGAAATCTAAGGGCTATATGTGTGACTTGTGTGCCCTTACCATGTTTTCTATTTGTGAATACTTGTGATGTGTTTCTATCATGACATCATGCATCATGACATTGCATGCATATTGCATTGAACTAACCTATTTCAAAGACAGGGGGGGTTCATCTTTGTTCTGTTTTGTAGGTCATGGCACCCATGCGTAGAAACACTATTCGGATCAGCTTTGTCCATGTTCCCACTCAGCTTAGAGATTTGGTTGCAAAGATTCCAGATACTTCCTCTTTTGTCAGAAGACATGGGTACCTCCTTGGTTTGGTCACTTCCAAAATGGATGAGCAGATGATGAGTGTTTTGTGCCAATTCTTTGATCTACTGTACCACTGCTTTACCTTTCCGGACTACCAGTTGGTCCCTACCTTGGAAGAGTTCTCTGATCTACTTGGTATATCCATTCTAGAGCAGACCCCGTTTACAGGTTGGGAGAAAGTCATTAGGCCAGAAGAGATTGCTTCAGCCTTCCATCTGACAAAGGCTGAAGTAATGTCTAACTGGGAGACTAGAAGTGGGACAAAGGGCTTCTTGGCTAAGTTCTTGGTTGATCTGGCTAATCAGTTCTGGGATAGTCTAGACTTTCAGGCATTTGAAGACATTATGGCTCTTCTCATATATGGTTTGGTGTTGTTTCCTAACTCATATTCTTTTGTCTACGTGAATGCGGTGAAGATCTTCATTTCCCGTAATCCGGTACCCACTCTCTTGGGTGACATTCTGCACTCTCTTTATGCCTGTACTGCTCGGAAACGGGGAACCCTTATGTGTTATGCACCATTGCTGGCGAGGTGGTTTATTTCTCACCTGCCCAAATCAGTTTTGAAGAACAAGGAAGGCATGGGCTGGGCCTACAGGATTATGTCTCTCTCTCATAATGACATCATCTAGAGTACTAAGGGCATGGAAGAAGTGGCCATTATTGATCGTTGTAGGGAGTATCCCAATGTTCCACTACTTGGAGTTCGAGGAGGGATCACCTATAATCCTTGGCTGGCCTTACGTCAGTTTGGGAGAGCTAGGAGAGACGGACCTCATGATTTGCTAATGCCAAGTATCGTCTTTGACTTCCAAGGAGATAATGATGAGCATCGTCGTAGGTTCATACGAGCTTGGGATAGGGTGCACAGGTTTGATCCACATGAGTTAGGGATGATGACCTCTCTTCCGATGTAACCGTATCTCTGATGGGTTCGAATCCGTGCCCAAAAGCTAGGAATGCCGTACGAAGCCGTCTTGCCTGTAATTGTTGAGATTGCTGATGAAGGAGGGGTTCTACCTACCATCCTACATCTGCACATGCCTACTGACGTTGGGGCATTAAAGAGGTCTTGGATGCAGCTAAGAGAAAAGCGGGATACTTACAGAGAAAAGTATCACGAGCAGGAGCGGAAGATTATAAAGCTTACAAGACAGCTGGAGAATGAGAAGGCCCTCAACGACTATGTCAGCACCAATGGAAAACGACCATGGGAGCACTGATGTCCTTTTGCTATTTCAAGCTTTGATTTATTTTTCAGTATTTCTTTCTTGTAACGCCTTAAGGGCATTTGTCAAACATTGATTCAAGTTTATCTAATAAAAGTGTGTTTCATTTTGGTTTACGAATTTGAATCTCTCGACTGTCTTTGAAATCATATCATACGCATTTCATTCCATACACCTCATCACAGGTACCCATTACAGGTCTCTTATCTTCTTCGCTGTTTATTTCAGTACATCATGTCTGCTGAAACATCAACTGAACAAGCTATTAAGGCTCTACAAACTCAAAACGCTCAATTCCAGGAAATGTTCATGAATTTGGCTAAGGGTCAGCAAGATCTGAAGACTCTTATCTTGAAGGATAAGAAGAAGAAGAAGAAGAAGAAGAAGAAGAAGACGGTCCTACTAAATATGGGTCGCAGATTTAGAAACAATTTACGAGAAGAGGTCAACATATCCCACTCATCTGGAGGGGGGGAAAACCAAGAAGAAAGGAGGGTCCCTAGCCCTGTGGTATCTGACAATGAGACTAACTTTGACGAAGACCAGTATCCTCTGGCTGAGGATAGGTATAAACAGCTTGAAGACCGGTTAAGTGCGATGGAGATCCAGAAGGTACCTGGATTGGACTTTGGTGATTTGGGTTTGTCATCTGGGGTGGTGATTCCCCACAAATTTAAAGCACCAATCTTTGCTAAATACGACGGGGTTTCTTGTCCGAAGCTGCACCTCCATTCGTATGTTAGGAAGATCCAGCCATACACCACTGATAAGAACCTCCATATCCATTTCTTTCAAGACAGTCTTTCAGGGACTCAACTTGAATGGTTTTACCAGTTGGTAGGAGCTAGTATCCATAATTGGGAAGATCTTGCTGCTGCTTTTTAAAAGCAGTACCAATACAATGCCGACCTTGCTCCCACGCGTACCCAACTTCAGGGTATGTCTATGGGTGCGAGTGAAGGTTTCAAAGACTACGCTCAGAAATGGAGGGACCTTGCTGGAAGAGTACAACCCCCTTTGGCTAACATGGAGTTAGTAGATATGTTTCTTGGGACCTTGTCTGGTCCATATTTCAACCATCTGATCGGAAGTTCATCGTCCGGGTTTACTGAGCTGATTATGACCGGGGAAAGAATTGAGGCTGGTATCAAGATCGGTAAGATACAGAAGGGTGCTTAGTCCAGTACCGAGAAGAAGCATTTTAAGAATGAGTCCAGTGCTGTTTACAATTCAAAAAGACATAATAGACCTGAACGCCGCCAAGCTGTTAATGCGATTGTTATATCAAGACCTGTTGTTGCTCCTCAGCGCAACAATCAGCCAATGGCCGAGAGACCGTGAAGACAGTTCACTCAGCTCAACATGACTTTATCTCAGATTCTGCCACAATTATTGAAGACCAACTTGGTGATTCCGAAGGAGGCCCCGGAGAATCCCAATACAACATCACCGATGTACAATCCGAACGCCCCTTGTGCTTTTCACTCTGATATCCCGGGGCACGATATGAATGACTGCTGGGTTTTGAAGAATAAGGTGCAGGACTTAATTGATGCTAAGGAGATTGAGTTCGAAGCGCCTGAAAGGCCTAATGTTGTGACTGCTCTGATGCCCAAGCATGGAGTAAATGTTGTAGATGAAGACTTGTTTGTGGTTTCTGTGAAAGACATTATTACTCCATTAATGACTGTGAAGAAGAACCTTCTGTTAGCCGGTTTATTTCCGGGCTGTGGCGAAGGTTGCCATCTGTGTGCCGTCCTATCTATTGGTTGCCATTTTTTGAAGTCAGGTGTCCAACGCCTGATGGACAATAAAGAAATTCTGTTTGAGAAGACTTTTGTTCCTTTGGTTCCCGTTGAAGAAGTTTCTATAATCACCATTTTCAAAAATTCTTCCAAGGCTTCCTCGAGAAAGCCTGTTAGGATTACATCTGTTCCAAGAATCGCTCCCTTGATCATTACTGTTCCTGGGCCTATCCCTTATACATCAGATAAAGCTGTCCCATGGCACTATGGGGATGACGTGTATTATCACAGGGTTAAACAAGATTTGAATGCTGAAGAGGTTGATACTGACGTCAGCAACATTGTCGGATCTAGTAAAGTCACCCGCAGCGAAAGACTTTTCTCCCCTGAGATCTCTCCACCAACTGTTCGGAAACCTGTTGATATTACACATGTCAGTGCACCTGCTACTGTCCCTGTCCAAGTTCCAATCCTTACCCCTGTTGCCGAGTCATCTGATACTCGGGGCAAAGGGACCACTGATGAGCCTGCCCGGACGGAGGCACCGAAGAGGATTACTGTTGAAGCCTCTAGACAAGAGATGGAAGAAATTTTGAAGATCATCAAAAAAGAGCTACTACAATGTAGTCGAACAGCTGGGGCAAACCCCTTCCAAAATCTCTATGTTGTCTCTGTTGCTATGCTCAGAAGCCCATGCCAAAGCTCTGATTGCCTTCTTGAAAATTGCGCACTTGCCGCAACAGACATCAGCTAATCAGTTTAAAGATTGTGTGGCTAGTCTAACAGCCGATAATGGGTTGGGTTTCTCCGACGCAGACTTGACTGCTAAGGGGAAGAATCACAATGATGCCCTGCATGTCTCCATTGAATGCAAGGGCACTACCTTAGCTCATGTATTGGTGGATACTGGTTCCTCGTTGAACGTTTTGCCTAAGAAAGCTTTAGACCGGTTGGATTGTGAAGGTTTAGAGTTGAAGCCAAGTAACATTGTTGTTAGGGCCTTTGACGGGTCCAAGAGGATGGTACATGGAGAAGTGGATATCCCAGTGAAGGTTGGTTCTCAGGTTTTCACGTCTACTTTCTATGTGATAAACATTCGGCCATCTTATTCTTGTTTGCTGGGTCGCCCGTGGATCCACAAAGCTGGGGAAGTCACTTCTATGCTTCACCAGATGCTGAAGTACCCAATAAAAGGGAAAATTGTTACGGTACGAGGAGAGGAGGAATACATGGTGAGCCACCTCAACTCTTTCCGATATGTGGAGATGGATGGGGAGTTCATTGAGACCCCATTTCAACATTTTAAAGAAGTACCCCAGACATTAGCGTCAGCTGAAACTATTACTGAGGATCCTCCGATGAAGATGGCTTCCCTCAAGGATGCCCGGGCTGTTGTTGAGAAAGGTGGGTGTGCGAATTGGGGCCAACTCCCTAATTTTGCATATAAGACTAACAAGTTTGGTTTGGGTTTCACTGTAAAAGCTCAAAGGGCTGTACGGCGTGCACGGATTGGAGGACCTTCCCTGTTTATCATCAATTCGGGAGTAAATGCCATTGAAGACGATGTTGAAGAATCCGAGTTTGACAGTTGGATCTATCCTACTACTAATGGCGGACTAAGCAACTGGACAGCAAAGGACTTCGTCCCAATTTCTTTTATTACCCAGTAATGAGACTTTTGTTTTGAATTTGCAACAAACAATTTTTTAAACGTTACGGCCCAGTGCCTTACCCGGGGCACTATGGCTTTGTTTATGAGGGCTTTATGTGTGTCATTTTCATATATCATTAATAAAAGCATTGGACGTTTCTTGCATTTCAAATTTTGCGTTCCTTGTCTTTCTTTTATTATATATTGCAAAACAGCTATTTTACACACACTCACATATACAGGTCTACATTCACTCTGGATCCCACTGATAACGACTCTGCTACTGCCAGTTATGACTTCGAAAGTCCGATCAACTTAGCCGAAGACGAAGGTGAAGATGATTGCGAAGTGCCTGGTGAACTTGCTAGATTGTTACTTCAGAAAGAAAGGGCCATATAGCCGCATGAAGAGCCAGTAGAAACAATAAATCTGGGTACAGAGGTAGACAAGAAAGAGGTCAAGATCGGTGCAAGTCTGGAAGCTAGTGTTAAACAACGGTTGATTCAGATGCTGCATGACTACATTGAGATCTTTGCCTGGTCTTATGAAGATATGCCTGGGTTGGATACCGATATCGTGGTTCACCGATTGCCTACCAAGGAAGACTGTCCTCCAGTAAAACAGAAGGTTCGCCGAATGCGCCCAGAGATGTCTGAGAAAATCAAGGCTGAAGTTATGAAGCAGTTTGACGCCGATTTTCTAGCAGTTACTTCTTACCCTCAGTGGGTGGCCAACGTGGTTCCTATGCCGAAGAAGGATGGTAAAGTTCAAATGTGTGTTTACTATAGGGATCTGAACAGGGCAAGCCCCAAGGATGATTTCCCTCTACCTCATATCGACGTTCTGGTTGACAACACCACACATCATAAGGTCTTCTCCATTATGGATGGTTTCTCCGGTTATAATCAGATTAAAATGGCTCCTGAGGATATGGAGAAGACAACCTTTGTTACTCAATGGGGTACCTTTTGCTACAAGGTCATGCCTTTCGGGTTGAAGAATGTTGGGGCAACGTACCAGTGCGCCATGGTCGCTTTATTTCACGACATGATCCATCATGAGATTGAGGTATATGTTGATGATATGATTGCAAAATCCTAGACTGAGGAAGAACATCTTGACCACCTTCAGAAGCTATTTGACAGGTTAAAGTTGTATAGGCTGAGGTTAAACCCGAACAAGTGCACCTTCGGGGTGAGATCTGGTAAGCTGCTGGGTTTTATCGTAAGTGATAAAGGTATTCAAGTGGATCCTGCAAAGGTGAAGGCTATACAGGAAATGCCAGCTCCCCGAACAGAAAAAGAATTCAGAGGCTTTTTGGGACGTCTGAACTACATTGTCCGATTCATCTCACACCTGACTGCTACTTGTGAGCCGATCTTCAAGTTACTGAAGAAAGATCAAGTGGTAATATGGAACGATGAATGTCAGGACGCTTTCAAAAGGATCAAAGAATATCTCCAAGAGCCACCCATTCTGATGCCTCCAGTTGAAGGGAGACCTTTGATCTTATACTTGACAATACTCGACAACTCAATGGGGTGCGTGCTGGGGCAGCATGACAAGTCTGGCCGAAAACAGCATGCTATTTACTACCTTAGCAAAAGGTTTATCGACTGCGAGACCCG
Source organism: Vicia faba (assembly GCA_948472305.1). Taxonomy (NCBI): domain Eukaryota; kingdom Viridiplantae; phylum Streptophyta; class Magnoliopsida; order Fabales; family Fabaceae; genus Vicia; species Vicia faba. The sequence continues at coordinate 36,943,654 of OX451739.1, read as the reverse complement.
ATACTCGTTGCTCGAGAAAACTTTCTGCACTTTGGCATGGGTTGCTCGCCGGCTGAGACAGTATATGCTGACTCACACTACTCTATTGATATCAAAGATGGATCCAATCAAGTATATCTTCGAGAAGCCTGCCTTGTCCGGAAGAATAGCAAGATGGCAGATGATTCTGACTGAGTATGACATCCAATACATGACCCAAAAGGCAATCAAGGGAAGTGTGTTAACAGATCATTTGGCATATCAGGCAGTGGACGATTACCAATCTATGAATTTCGAATTCCCGGATGAGAATATCATGATAGTGACTGACTGTGAGACACCTGGACTGGATGAAGGACCTGTAGAGGGATCCCGATGGTCTATGTACTTTGATGGAGCTTCAAACGCTTTGGGTAACGACATTGGCGCCGTGATTATATCTCCTGAAGGCTCTCATACTTCGTTCACCACCCGACTATGTTTCTACTGCACCAACAACATGGCGGAGTATGAAGCATGCATTATGGGTCTTCGAGCAGCTATTGACCTAAGGATTAAGTTCTTAAGTGTTTTCGGAGATTCCGCTCTCGTGATCAATCAGATCAAAGGCGAGTGGGATACGAAACACCTTAATCTTATTCCTTACAAAGAGTTTTTGTTAACGTTGCTTCCGCACTTCGAGAAGATAACCTTTGAACACTTCCCTAGAGAGGAGAATCAGTTGGCGGACGCGCTAGCTACGATGTCTTCTATGTTCAAAGTCAGATGAGACAATGAGGCTCCCCAGATTACCATTGATAGGTTGGACAAACCGGCACATTATTGTGACATTGAGACTGAAGAGGTAGCAGATAAACCCTGGTTTCATGAGGTAAAGAGGTATCTTGAGGCTCAGGAATACCCCGATGGTGCATCTGTTAATGATAAGAAGTTTTTGAGGTTCGCGGCGAAATTCTTCATCAGCAATGGCATTCTTTACAAGTGTAACCATGATTTAACCTTACTGCGTTGTGTGGATAAGAACGAAGCAGAAAGGATTATGGTAGAGTTGCATGAAGGTACTTTTGGGACTCATTCCAGTGGACACACCATGGCAAAGAGAATCCTTCGGGCAGGATATTATTGGTCCACCATGGAAGCCGACTGTTATCAGCATTTTCGAACCTGTCACAAGTGCCAAGTCTATGCTGATAAAGTCCACATACCTCCAGTTCCTCTGAACATTTTGACAGCTCCTTGGCCTTTTGCAATGTGGGGCATTGACATGATCGGCGAGATCAGACCTACGACATCTAATGGGCATCGTTTCATCCTGGTAGCTATTTATTACTTCACGAAGTGGGTTGAAGCAGCTTCCTTTGCTACAGTAACCAAGAACGTTGTGGCACAGTTTATTCGGCACAATCTGATATGTCGATATGGTGTACCGGAGAGGATCATTACAGACAATGGTACAAATCTCAACAATAAGATGATCACCGAGCTCTGCAAACAATTTAAGATACAACATCACAACTCTTCTCCCTACCGGCTGAAGATGAATGGGGCTGTAGAAGCGGCTAATAAAAACATTAAGAAGATTGTGCAGAAGATGACGGTGACGTACAAAGATTGGCACGAGATGTTACCTTTTGCTCTTCATGGGTACCGTACTTCAACACGGACGTCAACAGGGGAAACATCCTATTTCTTGGTTTATGGCATGGAGGCAGTCTTGCCCATTGAAGTTCAGATACCCTCTCTTCGGGTCATGAAGGACGCAGGTTTGAGCGAAGATGACTGGATTCAGACCCGGCTTGATCAGCTGAACTTAATCGACGAAAAGAGACTTACTGCTATTTGTCATGGTCAAACATATCAAAACGGATTATCAAGGCATTTAACAAGAAAGTTAGACGACAAGAGTATCAAGTTAGGGACCTAGTTTTCAAGCGCATCATTCTACCTCAAGGTGATCCCAGGGGAAAATGGACCCCTACTTACGAAGGGCCATTTGTGGTTAAGAACATTTTCTCAGGAGGAGTTATGATTCTAACCACCATGGATGGTGACGACCTTCCTCACCCCGTCAATGCAGACATAGTGAAACAATACTACGCATAAACATAGACTCGCTAGGTTGACTGGCCTAGGAAAAAATAAGGGCTTTCTGGCGAACCAAAAGGGTTTGGGAAAAAATAAGAGATGAAAATGAAAAATCTGTACACCCGGCAAGTCAAAAACCTGAAAAGGCGGCTTGGGCAAAAAAAGGGTATCCCGGTGGACTGAAAACCCGGAAGGGAGGTCCAGGAAAAAATTAGGGATTAAAGCGTAATACTATGTCTCATTGGATCACCTTGCAACCAGACTTCGGTATCGACTATCAAGCTCAGACGACACTAATCAATCTGATCCACCTTCAACCAAGTAGAAAAGTGATGAGATGCTCGAGGACATAAGGGCAATAGCAGAATTGGAACCCAGTGGGATTATTCACATAGCTATTTTGTCTAGTTTTTCATAAATTGTGTAAATTTTATTTGTTCGGCGGCGTTCTCTTACTAGGAAGTCAGCCTCTTGTACAAAAAATGCCTATTTACAGGCCAAACTTCAAAATCAATACAACTCATTTTCAGAGAAATTTCAAGCTGTTTTTCCTTTATCTGTTTTGTTTTGCAAAGAACGTCCAATAATCATTTTTGATATATGCATTTGACATTAATTGTTGCTCATGAATATTTACATGCGAAACAAAAGACGATTACTTGTAATATCAGAAACAGGGGCAAACAAGAAATGTCCAAACTATACGGTTGCTCTGTCCACCAGGTACAAAGGTAGATTTAGCTGAAGAATATGGCTAAGGTACATTCACTCCCCGTAGAGTAAGAAAAGACGGTAATGATAGCTCTCCCCAGCTGAGACTTGCAACTGTAAATGAATCGGTAATATTCTCCCCAAGTAGAGTTTTATTTACCATTAGCACTGAAAGGTCTTAATATTCCCCAGTGGAGTATAAGGATATTCCCTGGCAGAGTACAAGATATCCCCAGTGGAGTTTGAAATCTTTCCCAGCGTAGTCTGAAAAAAGCTTCCTCAGTGGAGTTTAGAGAATCATCCCCAGTAGACTTTGGAAGATTTGTCCCCAACAGAGCTCAAAGGATTATCCCCATTAGAGTCTAAAAGATTATCCCCAGTGAAGTCGCAACTGAAAGATCATCCCCAGTGGAATTTATCAGTGGAATCCTCTACAGAGCATCTCTTCCCCACAGAGTAATCTCCTCATCAGTTTATTCACCAACGGAGTTATCCTCTCCTGCAGGTTTATTCTCACAATCATCTTCATCCGCTATCCCCAGCAGAAACGAAGAATTCTGCTCTTTTCTCCAACAGCTATCCGGGGTCTATTTTCCCCAGCTAAAAACATTACATTTCCATACATCATGACACATGCATATACGCATCATACAACGCAATCTCATTTATTTTGAGAACATCATTGCTTGATACATATCATGCATTACATACAGCTAACCTTTACCTTTCAGGAAGGATGCGGTTAAATTCTCATCAAATTCAAAGCTATGAAGCTTTTATCTCAGTCGAATTACTGACAGTTCTTAAATCTCAACGGAATTATCCTCAGTTGAATTACAAATAAGGTTCTAAATCTCGACAAGTTCCTCCGTCGAATTACAGACAGCTCCTAAATCTCAACAGAGTTTTCTCAGTTGAATTACGGGCGAGTTCTTAAATCTTGATGAAGATGTTTCCCTCAGTCGAATTACTGACCAGTTCTTAAATCTCAACAGAATTATCCTCAGTTGAATTACAGATAAGGTTCTAAATCTCGACAAAGTTCCTCTGTCGAATTACAGACGAGTTCCTAAATCTCAGCAGAGTTTTCTCAGTTGAATTACGGGCGAGTTCTTAAATCTCGATGAAGATGTTTCCCTAAAGTCGAATTACTGACCAGTTCTTAAATCTCAACAGAATTATCCTCAGTTGAATTACAGATAAGGTTCTAAATCTCGACAAAGTTTCTCCGTCGATTTACAGAAGAGTTCATAAATCTCAGCAAAGTTTTCCCAGTTGAATTACGGGCGAGTTCTTAAATCTCGATAAAGATGTTTCCCTCAGTCAAAATACTGACCAATTCTTAAATCTCAACTGAATTATCCTCAGTTGAATTACAGATAAGGTCCTAAATCTCGACAAAGTTCCTCCGTCGAATTACAGACAATTCCTAAATCTCAGCAGAGTTCTCTCAGTTGAATTACGAGAAAGTTTTTAAATCTTGATGAAGATGTTTCCCCCCAGTTGAATTATGGAAAAGTTCTTAAAACTCAACAGAGATGTTCTCCCAGTTGAAGTACAGGCAAGCTTCTAAGTCTCAATAAAGTTCAGACTTCCCTAGCGGAATCTTCTACAACAACAAGTATGCAAACTCTCGCTAAGGAATATCTTATGCGATCGACGCTCCTTCATATGGCATCTTTAAGCCCATCCTCCCGCCAGCAATCTCCGAATGGCATCTGTAAGCCCATTCCCGACATCACAAGGCTGATACCACTTCATGCGAGTGCAAATTTATGGCCACTCTAGTGTTCAATCATCTTCCACCTTCGGATCACGAAAGGCATGAAAGCCAATCTACATCCTCAGGTTTAAGAAGATTGAACAGGGGCAGATGTTGTACCCCATAATTTTCCCTCCCATATTTCTTAAAACATATCAAGAAAAATCTCCAAGTGGCTCAAGGTTACCCAAGAGTTGGTCAGACAAGCTATCTCCTAAGGCAGTCTACCCCAAATTAAGGTTTTGTGTTGCATCAAGATCTTTGAGTACAAATGACCCCAAGTGCTCACCAATGTCCTAATATTTTCTCAATGTCATCCATGTCAAGTTTCAAGCCTTGCAGAGGAAGTTTGCTCAGTCAATTGCTCAAAGGTCCAAAAATCGATTGTGCTAGGGCAAAAGTCAACTGTGACCTACATATAGTCAAACTTCAATATTTTTGTCAACATTCTCATTTTGAAGGATATTTCATCATTTGATCAAGTGTTGATCATGATTCATCAAGGATTGCTCAAAATTCATCAAGATTCAAAAGTTGCTAAATTAGGGTTTTGTAGGAAAAGTCAACTCAACTTTGACCAAGCATAACTTCCTCATATTTTATGAGCAATGACCTATCCAAAGCTCATTTTGAAGAGGATGCAATTCCCTACAATCCATCTTCACACCACAAGTTCAAAATATGCACTCACAAGAAGTTATGAATTTGGACATTATAGGTCATTTTGAAAAGTCAACAAAAACACCTGTTTTGTCAAAGCTTATAACTTAAGAATGGAATATCAAAATGATATGAGACTAAAAGGGTTTATTGTAACACATCTCAAGCTTTCTAAAAAGTCAAAGAAAACTTCCAAAAGTGCAAAATTGATGAAGTTATGCATTGTTGAAGTTGGACTTTTTTGCAAAATTGCCAAAAGTCAACTATCCTCAAAACATCAAATTTTTTCAAATGGGCCCATTCTTTTCCACTTGATTTGAGTTTTCTTTGTATCCCACGTGCCCTAGCCTCAGCCATGTGCCTATATATCATTTTTATTATTTAATTTGATTTTTATTTGAATTTATTCATTTTAAAACAAATAAAATCATATAAAATCCAAGGCATTGATAATTCATGATTTTTTGGTTGCTTTAGGCTTTGAATACAGCTCTTATGTGAATCAAATTCGAATCAAGGCTTGTATGCACAAAAATATCCAAATCAAATCAAATTTGGAAGGTTTTAATGGTGGAATCAAATCCAATTCATGAGCATTGATATGGAGAGATTTGTACCAAGTTTCTTACCCTAATGCAGTACACATTACATAAGGAGGCTAAAGCACACGAAATAAGGGTTGGTAAGCATTGGTAGAGGCAGAACAAAAGTTAGAAAAATCACAAAAAAGTGAAAGACCAAAATCTGGGTTAGATGCGTTTTCAAGGATCAAGACTTGTCCCAATCGATTCCTGGACATTCACATAAGCTAACTCGATCAAAACCACGCATTCTCAGGCCTCCAAATGCACTGTAAGTCTCACGTTATTCACCCCTGCTCTTGATTTTGATTTGAAGCATTCTAGCATCTATTGAACAAACTAATGGTACATTCGTGATCACAAGAACATGTTCAACCTTTTTGCATTATTTAATTTCACTTATGTGATCTGTACGAAGAAACACCATTGCTAGGGTTTGGCTCGTGGTTTTGGGGATTTTTTTTTCAGGCACAATTGGTCCACGTGAAGGGCATGGTTGCAATCAGGAGAAGATGACGAGTTCAACCATTCTCGTAGAATGTATTTTCATGGTCTGGAGGAGATTTTAGAACAAGGTTGCGCTTTTAGTTGCGGATTCAAATCCGCAGGTAAATTTACAGTGTTTTAAGAGGACAGGGACGATGAGGTGTCCTCCGTCCATTGGCTATTTCAAATCTTAACGCCCTTTTTTTTATTTTCTGACCAATTGATTTTGTTTTATTATATTATTATTCCTTTGCATTATTATAACAACTAAAGCAGCGTGGCTCAGTGGTAACCTTGGCAAAGCATTCTCCTTCAGGACCTGGGTTCGAATCCCAGGTCCCCCTCCTTTCTCAATATTATTATTTTTCAGGTGATTGTATGCACGCTCAAGTTTGCAGCCCACCATACATCCTCATCCATCCAAGCGCCAGATGGCCAAAAGGCCAGATCTGGTGGCCAAGCGTTGAAGGTCCACCAAGGTGCCAGTCAACGCACGTGTACCAGATCCAAAAAGTCCACACGGGCTAGCTGATAATGGGCCAAGAATTTTCTTTCTACACCATCCAAAACAGGCCCAACACTCCTCTCTCTTTTATTTATTTTGTTTTGTTTTATTAATTGTATTATTTTATTTAATTAATTTTCTAACCAATCACAAAATTCTTTTTTTTATCAAATAAAATCACAAAAAATATTTTTATTCAATCAAAGTTTAAACTTTTATTTTTCTTAATAAACTTATTAATTAATTAGGTTTTTAATTAGAAAACTCTAACTTATTTTTGCAAATAATTAAAATTAATTAGATTTGATTAGGTTTTAATTACTAATTTAATTAATTTTATCTCCTTTCTTAAAACAAAAACCAAAAGCAATTTTCTTTCAAAAGGGTCAAAACCCTAAAATTCGCATTCGATGTAATTTCCCGCGCGCTTGATGTATCTACTTCCGGTTTGTAATAGATAATTAGGACATTTTATTTATTTACCGCTTCATTTTATTTTCAAAGGGTTGCTTTTGGCGATGTAAATACCCGACTCCTTGTAATTTAATTTCCGCATTTTTATTCCGCAAATTATAACTGCTAGATGTTTGATAATAGGGTTTGCATGACAAGACTGAATGCTTAATTCTAAAATCAAATTAGATCACCCTTAACATGTGCAAAGATAAAAATAAACTGAAAAACGACACACTCGCACATGCGCACTCCTAGGGTACACCCCACTTGGTTGCCTTCGTACACGGTCATTGAGTATAGGTTGTTTTAGAGGTCGTCCTCTTGTCTAAAAGATCATAGTCGCCTCGAAATGGTTGCCTCGGATATTGTTGCCTCAAACAAATGATCTAAGACATTAGGGTTACCGCTAAGGCGTCCTAACATTGCTTTAATGACCGTATGTCCCTCATTCGAATTGACCCTCAAACTCCAACGACAGTGCTACCTACTCACTAATAGTGGGATAGCATTGTCTAAAGGAAACAAGCATAGAACGATTCTTTTTTCGAGTAGGTAGATAGTTCTTAGATACTTGCTCATCCAAAACAAAACTCTTTTCACACTTACACTCCTTTTCAAACAAAGTTTTCAAAACACTTCATTACACTCTTGAGGATAGAAGCAAGAGTTAAATCGAAGTTAAAACAAAAAATTTAGTAAACTCACAAGCACAAAGAAAACATTTTGAAAATGATGAGCAAGTACCTAAGAGACCGTAGATAAATACGGATAGAAAGGGTGCTAATACCTTCCCTTTCTATAATCTACCCCCCGAACCTAAGAAATATCTCGAAAAAGGAATTTTTCTGTGCTTTTTTTCTTTCCTTGTTGGATAAAATAATAGTCGGTGGTGACTCTTGCTTACCGCGACATTTTGCAAAAACAAACGCAAAACGCAAACCAGTATTCCAAAAACTGTCAGTTCTTCCCACCGTATCACAATGTGTTTTGACTGTATTTGGGAATTCCTCTATATACAACCATTACTCTCCCCAATATTTGTGAAGACTTAATACATCAAAAGTTTGGTATTATTAAGAGGTTTAATATCTTTGCTTATTTGGTTTTAATCTAAAGGATGGGAATTCTACATTGACTCTTTGTGTCAAGTGTTGGCTTCTCGTTGGTTAGAAGGTTCTTTTCCCTAGATTTTATTTTATACTTTAGGATAGTCCCTTCATCTCCTACCATCTTCTTTAATTTCAAAAATCTTCTCCCTGCTTTTCAAAACTATTCTTGTTTTCTAAACTTGAATCGCTTTCATAATAAACTTGGGCTTAGGTCCATGCATTTTAAAAAAAATATTTTCTTAATCAAACTTTAACCAACTTAATAATACTTTGATATTTTTTGTGAGAAGACTAAAATTCAATCAATATCATTCAAACCATTTTGCCACTTTGGCTTTTTACTTTAAAATTTTCTCAAAAGATTAAACTTTTGTCAATCCATATAGTGATGTGAGCTACTATACTTCTATGATATATAGTGAAGTGAGATATTTTCCACTTGGGTGTTGAGCGAGGATTTGTTTATTTTTAAATCCAATCTATATCATCCACTTTGAGATGACGCATATTCTCCTTTCTCATAATCTTGGGTAGTAAGTATGTTTTCCACTCAGATACGACGATGATGTCTCGTCTCTTAAAATTAACCAACACACTTGTGTTTTAAATGTTTTAAAAGCTGAACTACGAATACTCTGATCCCCTATTGCACGAAAGGTAGTACGTAGGCACTAAAGGTTCACAACTTCGGCGGATGTAAAAATTAAAAAAAAAATACTTCTTTTCTTATCTCCATCATCTATGTTTGTATACACCTTTATAGCCAAAATACACAAATTTTCAAAGAGGTTCCTACGGAGTACCATAGATGTTTAGGATGCTAATACCTTCTCTTTGCATAACCAACCCTCGTACCTAGATTCCCCCCCCCCCCCCCCCTCTTTTTTGGGTTATTCGCTCTTTTCGCATTCCTCTGGAAACAATAAAGAGCGGTGGCAATTTTTATTTGATTTGTGCGAGTCAAGTCAATCCAATGGCTTAGCCTCAATATTTCTATCACTACAAGGATGAACTCTTGTGATCTTCATGAGAATGATAGAATGCTTGGGATGGATTTATAGAGGCTGCACACGATGGTTTGGGTTTTCCCTAGTTCTTGACAAATTTGAGATTTTTAGGGTGTGTTCTTGAGGCAACTTTTCGTGTCCCTTGATGTCTGAATGTGTTGTCTATTTATAATTCTTGGATTAGATCAACAAAAGTGAGATAAATCTTTTGTATTTCAAGATCAAATCTTTGATTGGAATTTTGAATGAAAGCTTTATTTTTTTAAGCTCAATCATGTGCCACTCATCTCTACACGTGTTTGCTAGCTGGTCATGAGCTTTTTGGGCTCCAATTTGATCAGAACAAAAGCCTACATGCCTTGATCCATTATCTTTATATTTTATTTGATTTATTTTGAATTTAATTGAACAAAATCAAAATAAAAAGAAATAAAAATCACAAAAATGCATGAATGGATTCAGAGGTCTAATATGAGGTCATGAACATGTTTGAACCTAAAAACTTAGGCCCATTAGCCCAAAAATTAAACTTTGCTCAATTTAGGTTTCATGCATTTTCTCAAAATTGCCCAACTTGCACCAATCATATCTCACTCAATTTTTGTCATATGAAGATGATATTTGACTTTTTGGAAACGCTAAGATGTATCCTACAACCTTCATGTTGGTCATTTTTTCATTTGGTACCTTTATCTTGATGTAAATTGCTTTGACAAAAAATATCTTTTTGTTGACTTTTAAATGACCTGTAATGTTTTGGGTTATATCTCTCAAATGAAGCACTTTTTAGCCTTGATCTTAGAGATACAAAGTTGAAGAGAATTGAATTTCTTTCAAGATGAGCTTTAGTTGAGGAATCTATGATGAAGTATGTGAAAGTTGTGCTTGGTCAAAGTTTAGGGTACTTCTTCTAAAGAAAACCCTAATTTAGTAACTTTTGACTTTTGATGAATCTTGAGTATTCTTGATGAATCATGATCAAACCTTGATAAAATTATGAATGTTACTTCAAAATGTTGATGTTGAACAAAAATTTTGAAATTTGACTGTAAATTGGTCAAAGTTAATCTTTTGTCCAATATAGTTAATTTTCAATCATCTAACTAATCGACTGAGCAAATTTGAATTGCAAGTCATGAAATTTGGTATGAATATACTTTAAGACATATGAGAAACCATAAATTCCACTTGAGGAATTAGAAACTCAATTTCCTTTGAGAAAAGCAAAACCCTAGTTGTAGGTCAGTTGCTTAGGAGGAGATTTTGTCTGGTTAACACTTGAGAAGTCTTGAGTGTTTGAGACCTTCATGTGCTTGAGGAGGTATCTTGAATTAATTTGTCTTGAAAATGGGAGGGAAAATTTTGTGGTACAACAGCTGCCCCTGTTCAATCTTCTTAATCCTTAAGAGTTAGATTGGCATGTCCGCCATTCGTGATCTGAAGGTGGAAGAGGATTAAACACTTAAGTGCCCAGAAATTTGCACTCACATTTGCACAAAGTAACACTGTTGGTTGGTTGTACTGCTTGAACGGGCTTAAAGATTCCATTCAGAGAGGTGATAGAGTATCGTCGGAGATGGACTTATAGATGTCATCCAAAGTAAATATTGATAGGAGTATCAAAATGACTCTATGCCTGACTATATCTGAAAAAGGATACTAGAATGAGTCAGTGTCAGACTGTATCTAGCAGACGTGTTGGGGAGTGTCAGAATTAATCTTATGTCTTGATTGTATCTGAATGATGTTCTAGAATGAGTCTATGTCTTGACAGTATCTAGGAGAGGATCAAAATGAGTCTTCACCCGATTGTATCTGAATAATGTATGGAATGAGTCTACGCCCGACTGTATCCAAAAGTGGATTAGAATGAGTCTTTGACCGACTGTATCTGAAGAATGTACTAGAATGAGTCTACGCCTGATTGTATCTAGAAAAGTGTCAAAATGAACTTTCGTCTGGTTTTATCTGACAGATGCTTTTCAGAATGAATCTATATGATTTTATATGAGGTAAATTCTTTTCAGAATAAATCTCTGAAGGAAATTCTCTTCAGAATTAGTCTCTGAGGGAAATCACCTGGTGATGTAGATAGTCGCCCCGTCCTGTTTCAGGAATTGATCTACAACCTGCCTATAAATCGCTGATAATTTTCGTCTACTTGCGAACATAACCTGAAAAGACAAAGTTAGTTTTATGCAATACCATGATGTATGTAATGCATTGCATAATGATGCTCTCAAAATAAATGAGAATAATATATGTGTTTCGTATATGTATGTTATGATATTTTGTAAATGATGTATGGGTGCAACATGTCGTTGGAGCGTATCGGTAACTTCTTGTAACAACGTCTAGCTGGGGAAGATAAATCCATGACTGTTGTTAGGTATGAATAAAGTAATTCTTCAATTTTTATTTAGAATGACTTTACTGGGGATTCTCGCTTTCTGTTTGAGGACACTCCAGTGGGGATGTTCGACTTCTGTTTGGGGATAGAAGCACTGAAGGATCTGATTCTAATGTACCCTGATTGGGGATAAAAGAGATAGGTATTCTTCTGATATGTTATCTGACTAGGCTTCAGATATGGGTATCAACTCTTTTGGGGAGGCCAGCGTTGAATGACATCTGGCTGGGGAAGAGAATTCTATCGGGGAATTTGGAGTATTGGAGAAATAAACTCCATTGGGGAATTAAATCATGTAGACTGCGTTGAGAAAATAATCTCTAACGAGATTGATAATTCATAGGCTGCACTGAGAAAGTTTCCACTATATGCTGGGGAAATGATCAAACTTCCTTTTCCGCTAAGGGACCTACTAGGGAAGATGATCATGTAAAGCTATTCATCAGGGGTATGGAGGTGAACTGCTGGAAGATGCCCCTAATTTTTGTTAGATTTGTTGGGGAATATATCTTTGTTGGGGATGAGCTTGTGAAGATAGCTCTGTAGATAGTTCCATGGATATTGCTCGCTGGGGATTTATGGATAGCTTGAACATAATCCCATCTCCTAGAGTCTTTAGTAAATGCTAATCATGTTTCACGCATATACTTTATAAACAGTAATCATATTCAAATGCATATGTTCATTTAACGTAATCATTGGACGTTTTTTCAAACAAAACAGAGAAAGTAAAAAACCATTTTGAATTTAGAAATATATTTAATTGCATTGATTCTAGAATTTTTCCTATAAGCAGGCAATTTTATACAAGGAGACTGAAATCATAATAAGAGGAAATCATCATGAAAATTGAAAAAGGGGTACAAAGTGATAAACAAAGAAAAACAGCTATGCCGAAACGATCCCATCGAGTTTCAACTTTGTTATTGCCCCTATGTCTTCAAGCATCTTATCACTTGTTATTGGAAGAAGATGATTGAATTAATCTATATCGTTTGAACTTGACGCTTGTAATAAAGCTGGTTTTAGGTAGATGGGTGATCCAACGGGACATAGTCGTATGCTTTAATCCCTAACTTTTACCTGGACCGCCCTTTCGGGTTTTCAGTCCATCGGGATATCCTTTTTTTCCCAAGCCACCTTTTTTGGTTTTCGACTTTCTGGATGTATAATTTTTTTTATATACATCCCTAAGTTTTTCCCGAACCCTTTTGGTTCGCCAGGATGCCCTTATTTTTGCCTAGGCCTGTCAACCTAGTGGGTCTATTTTATGCGTAGTATTTTTTTGACTATGTCTGCATTCACAGGGTATGGAAAATCTTCACCATCCATGGTGGTAAGTATCATAGCACTGCCAGAAAATATCATTTTGATCACAAATGGTCGTTCGTATGTGGGAGTCCATTTTCCCCTGGGATCACCTTGTGGTAGGATGATGCGCTTTATCACCAAATCACCATCCTGGTACACCTGATGTTTGACTTTTTCGTTAAAGCCCTTGATCATATGTTTCTGATACATCTGACCATGACAAACAGTCGCAAGCCTTTTTTCATCAATCAAATTTATCTGTTCAAGTCGAGTTTGAATCCATTTGTCTTGATCTAAACCTGCGTCTTTCATAATCCTTAGGGAAGGAATCTAGACTTCAACAGGTAAGACAACCTCCATACCGTAGACTAGAGAGAATGGGGTTACCCCAATTGATGTATGTACTGAAGTGCGATAACCATGAAGAGAAAATGGTAACATCTTATGCCAATCTTTGTATGTCATCCTCATCTTCTGCAAGATCTTTTTGATATTCTTATTGGCGGCTTCCATTGCACCATACATCTTTGGTCGGTATTGAGAAGAATTGTGGTGCTTAATCTTGAACTGCATGTAGAGTTCCATTATCATAGTATTGTTAAGATTGGTACCATTATTCGTGATGACCCTTTCAGGGATGCCATACTGATAGATAAAGTTATGCTTAATGAACCGAGCCACAACATTCTTGGTAACAAAGGCAAATGAGGCTTCTTCTACCCACTTTGCGAAGTAATCAATAGCGACAAGGATGAAACGATTCCCATTGGAAGCAGTAGGCTTAATATCCCTAATCATGTTAATGCCCCACATTGCAAACGAACAAGGAGAAGTCAAGACATTCAAAGGAACCAGAGGCACATGTACTTTGTCAGCATAAATCTGGCATTTGTGGAAAGTTCTGGAATGACGATGGCGATCGGTTTCCATGGTAGACCAATAACAACCTGCTCTCAGAATCTTCTTAGCCATTGTATGTCCACTAGAGTGAGTACCAAAGACATCTTCATGCATATCTTCCATGATTTTCTCAGCTTCCTTCTTGTCTACCCAACGAAGTAAAGTCGAATCGTGGTTGCGCTTTTACAAGATTTCATTACTCAGAAAGAACTTGGCAGAGAACCTCCTTAGAAGTTTATTATCATTGATAGATGCCCCTTCAGGATATTTTTGAGTTTCAAGGTATCTTTTTACTTCGTGGTACCAAGGCTTTTCCTCTACTCCATCAATATCAACTTTGCAGCAATGCGCCGTTTCTTCTAGTCTCTCAATAGTAATTCGAGGAGCTTTATTATCCCATCTAACTTTGAACATAGATGACATGGTAGCTATTGCGTCTGCCAATTGATTCTCTTCTCGTGGAATGTGTTTCAAAAGTGATTTCTTCGAAGTACGAAATTAATGTCAAGACATTCTCTCAATAAGGAATGAGATTTGGATGCCTCATGTCCTATTCTCCCTTAATTTGAATGATCACTAGGGTTGAGTCCCCATATACATTTAAGAATTTAATTCTCATATCGATGGCAGCTTTAATACCCATGATGCATGCTTTGTACTCGGACATATTATTGGTACAGTCAAAGCATAATCTGGCGGTGAAAGGCATATGGAAACCCTTGGGGGAAACAATCACAACACCAATTCCATTACCAAGCATGTTGGAAGCTCCATCAAGAACCATAGTCCATTGGGATCTTGGTTCAGGTCCTTCATATGGTCTAGATTCTTCATAATCAATAACTATCATGATATTCTCATCCGGGAAGTCAAAATTCATAGACTGATAGTCATCTACAGCTTGATGAGCCAAATGATCTGCCAGTACACTTCCTTTAATTTCTTTATGAGTCGTGTACTGAACTTCATATTCTTCCAAGACCATTTGTCGTCTTGCTATTCTTCCATAGAGAGCGGATTTCTCGAATATGCATTTTATTGGATCCATCTTAGAGATCAACAAAGTAGTATGAGTCAACATATACTATCTTATCCAGCAAGTAGCCCATGCCAAAGTGAAACAAGTTTTCTCGAGCAGTGAGTATCTTGTTTCACAGTCGGTAAACTTTTTGCTAAGGTAGTATATTGCATGCTCTTTTCGACCAGACTCATCATGTTGCCCCAATACACACCCCATTGAATTCTCTAATACTGTCAAGTACATGATCAGAAGTCTTTCTTTAACTAGTGGCATTAGAATTGGAGGTTCCTGGAGGTAATCCTTGATTTTGTTGAAGGCTATCTAACAATCATCGTTCTACTTCACTACTTGATCTTTCTTTAGTAACTTGAAGATAGGCTCACAAGTAGCGGTCAAATGGGAAATAAATTTGGTAATGTAGTTCAAACATCCCAAGAAACCTATGACTTCCTTCTCAGTACGGGGAGCTGGAATTTCTTGAATGGCTTTAGCCTTGGTAGGATCAACTTCAATACCTTTACTGCTAACGACAAAACCTAGGAGTTTACTGGATTTTACCCCAAAGGTGCACTTGTTTGGATTTAATCTCAACTTATACTTCTTCAATCTCTCAAACAGCTTGTGTAGGTGGTCGAGATGCTCTTCTTCAGTCCGAGACCTGGCTATCATGTCATCAATGTAAACCTCTATCTCATGATGGATCATATCATGGAACAAAACTACCATAACATGCTGATATGTTGCACCGGCGTTCTATAGTCCAAAAGGCATATTTTTGTAACAGAAAGTGCCCCACTGTGTGACAAAAGAAGTCTTCTCCATGTCTTCAGATTCCATCTTGATTTTATTATAACTAGAGAAACCATCCATGAAGGAAAACACTTTATGCTGAGTTGTGTTGTCAACCAGAACATCAATATGCGAAAGCGGAAAGTCATCTTTGGGACTTTCCCTATTCAAATCACTGTAGTCTATACACATACACACCTTACCGTCCTTCTTAGGAACCAACACCACATTTGTAACCCATTGAGGATAGGACGTAACAGCTAAGAAACCTGCATTGAACTGCTTCATGACCCTAGCTTTGATCTTTTCAGACATCTCGAGACGCATACGACGAACCTTCTTCTTTATAAGAGAACAACCATCCTTCATCCGTAGACGGTGAACCACAATGTCAGTATCGAGCCTTGGCATGTCTTCATAAGACCAAGCAAAGATCTCAACATAGTCACGTAACATCTGGATTAACCTCTTTTTGATAATGTCTTCTAGGTTGGCACCTATCTGGATTTCTTTCTTGTCCTCTTCAGTACCCAAGTTCACAACCTCGATTGGCTCTTCATGTGGTTGTATTGCTCTTTCTTCTTGTTTTAACAGTTTAGTAAGCTCTCCGGGTACTTCACAATCTTCCACAGCTTCGTCCCCTGCTTGGTAGATCGGATTTTTCAAGCCATAATTGGCAATAGCAGAATTGTTATCAATGGGACCCAGAGTGGATGTAGATCTGCAATTTGTCATGTGGGTGTGTGTAAGAACACATAGCTATTTTGAAAGCAATAAAGTAAAAGAAAGACAAAGAGCACAAAATTTGAATTCAAACGTCCAATAATTTATTAAATGAAAATATGTAGATGAAAAATGACAACTCTAACCAATGGGCCGTTGTGCCCCGGGTAAGGCACAAGGCTTAAAGTTATTGTTCAAATTACATAACCAAAAACTTGAAAGCAAGAAAACACAAAATAACATTTACTCCTGACTAAAGGAAATTGGTATAAAGTCTTCAGCCTTCCAATTGTTGAGCCTATTGCTGGTAGTAGGGAAAATCCAAGTCTCTATGTCACAGTCACTATCAGTGTCTTCCACAGTGTTGACTTGATTCTTGTAAACTCAATTGATTTCAATCACTAGAGGAGTAGTCAAGTCATTCACAACTGAAACATAACAAACATAATCAATAGCATTGACGCCTTTGTCATGATTAGGCATAGGTGTTGTGATCACATTAGGAGTCTCAGGAGGATCAAATTCAATCTCCTTAGAGTCAATCATATCTTGAATCTTATTTTTCAATGACCAATAACTATTAGTGTCATGTCTAGGACTGTTTGAGTGATATGAACACCTTGCATTGAGATTATAAAGGGGAGAGGAAGTATTGGGATTCTAAGGAGTATCTCTCAATGTAATCAGCTATGCCTTCAACATGTGTTGCAACGCTTGAGATAAAGGCATGTTAATTCTTGTGAACTGTCTCTTGGGTGTATCCTACCTACGTTGATTATTTTGTTGTTGTTATACTAGCGCGGGATTAGAGATCAGAACTGCCCCCACGGATTGGTTGTGATCACTCTTATTATGACCCTTCTGGAAGTACAATGCATTGCACTCTTTCTTACCATTGTATGACTTCTTCGTGGTATTTGAAGATGTAGCCACCTGAATTTTACCAGTTCTGATTCCATTCTCAACATGTTCCCCTGTCAATATCAGCTTAGTGAAACTGGCTGAAGAACTTCCAAGTAGGTGATTATAGAAAGGACCTGTTAGCATGCTCATGAACATGTCAACCAATTCCCTATCAGCCAAAGGAGGTTGAACTCTGCCTGCAAGATCTTGCCATTTCTGTGCATACTCTTTAAAGCCTTCCTCATAAGCCATGGACATACTCTGTAGTCGCATGCGGGTTGGCACCAAATCAGAATTATACTGATACTGTCTATAGGAAGTTGCAACCAAATCTTCCCAGGTATGGATATTGGTACCTTTGATTTGATAATACCATTCCAGTTATGTTCCAGATAAACTCTCTTGAAAGAAATGTGACCATAATTTCTTGTCAGCCGCGTGCGGTTGAATTTTCTGAACATATGGTCTCAAATGCAGCTTCGAGCAAGAAACACCATCATACTTGGCAAAGGTAGGAGTTTTGAATTTAAGAGGAATGAAAACTCCCGAGACTAAACCCAATTCTTCAAAGTTCAAGCCAGACACCTTCTAGATCTCCATAGATTTCAGGAGCTCTTCTAACAGCTTATACTTCTCACCAACAGGGGGATATTGTTCATCCAAATAATCCTCTTCCTTTTCAACAGAATATTTGTCAGAACCATGTTTTCTTTTTTTTAGTTTTAACACTCTTACCATCTTCCTCCCGTTCATCATCTTCGTCTAATATGAGACCAAGATCTTGAGCTCGCTTGACTTGACCTCTGAACCTTCTCCCCGTGTTAAGGATTCCAATTGGTTTCTTTGTCTTCTTCTTCTTCTCGTTGATGAGCGCCTTCAGTTTTTCTTGCCCCTTGGATAAATTTAGGAACATCTCTTGGAACTGAGCATTCTGAGCCTGTAGTTCTTTGAGTGTCTGTTTGAGAGCCATTTTTGCTGAAGTAAACAACAAGAAGATGAGAAACCCGTCTTGGAAACCTGTTATGCAATGATATGTATGGCATGTAGATGCATATGCAATGTTTTCAAGGACCTCATGGGATTTAAATTTGTTAATTAAAAGGGAACAGAAACAAAGACTCTTATTAGTAGTATTTTAGGATTACAATGAAAGAAAAAAGGGTTACAAGGAAATAAATTATGAATCAAGTCTCCCATGGACGCTTTCTCTTTGTGTTGACATATGTGTTAAGGCTCTGCTCTTCTTGAAGTCGTTTTGTCAGCTCCAACACTTTCTTCTCACTAGCATAGAACTGAGTCTCAAAGGTGTCCCTTTCTTCTTTCAGTTGAATCTAATACTTGTGTAGCTATTCAAGGTCAGTAGGCATACCTAGATGAAAAGTGGTATGAGGAATATCTCCTTCAACAACAGGATCCACAATTACCGGTAGGACAACATGATATGGCATTATAAGATTTTGAGCACGATATCGCACCCATCTAAGGTAGGGCTCCAAAGGGATGGAGTTTTGTGTCCCAAAGTCTTGCTATCAATATTATTCACCATGCCCTAAGCACGTATAAACCTTTGACGCTAACCTTGAGGATTATTCTCGTAATCGAATATAATACCCTGGATAATCATATTATGAGGATCGTCTCTTCGAGCATAACCAAATTGACATAAAGCTAGAAAAAGGTTGTAAGTGATACCTCCCATTATGCCAAGGAGTGGTACATTAAGGAATTCCCCATAGTGGTCAATGTGATCGGTGGATCTGGAACTGACTGTTTAACGCTGGTTCGCGAAATGTCGCGGAAGCAAGAGTCGCCACCGTCTTTTATTTTCTCCAAATGGAAAGGACAAAAGCATAGAAAAATTCCTTAAAGAGATTGCTCTCGGTTCGGGAGGTAGGTTATAGAAAGGGAAGGTGTTAGCACCCTTTCTATCCATGGTTTATCCATGGGCTCTTAGATACTTGCTCATATGTGTTTTCAAAATTGTTTGTTTGCTTTTCAATGTGGGTTAAAAAAGTTTCTTGGAAAAATTTCAGTTCGACTCGTACGTCAGAGTGCTTGAAAAGTTTGCTTTGAAAGCTTTTGAAAATGTGTTGGTGTGAAAAGATTTTGATTTGTTTGAAATTAGAGCAAGTATCCTTGAGAACCTACCTACCCTAAGGAATTCGTCTGTGTAAATGTCCTTTAAAGCAGTGCCATCCCACCATTGAGAGGTAGGTAGCACCACCGTTGGAGGTGTTCGGGTCAATTCGATTTTAGGGACATGGTGATCACCAGAGCAATGGGAAGACACCTTAGAAGCTACCCTCATGCCAGGTTCCCGGATCATGAGGACTTACTAAGACGTCCTCTACTCGACGATCACCTTTCGAAAGGCAACAATGAGGCGTACCCTAGGGGTGGTGTGTGCGAATCGTGTGTCATGTTTCATTTATTTGTCTTATTTCATGTCATTGTGATCTACGCTTGATTTTAATTTGTCCATTCATTCTTGCATGCATATTTGTTAACAGTTAATAGTTGCGGGAAAATAAGATCTAAGGCTATTACAAATGGCGCGGGTCCACATCGCCAAAATTAAACCGGACCCGATTTAGCGGAAAATAAATAATAATGCGAAGTAAATAAAAGTGCGAAAAGTAAAATTACAAGGCTTAGGGACAATTACATAATTATTTAAACGATTATAAAATAAATGCGCGAAATAAAGGAATTAAACAATGGGCGTTGGACCCGTTTGCAAAAAATTAAAAGTTAATGAAAATTAAAAAAATTAAATGATTAAATGCTTTTTTGGTATTTTGTGTTTTTTTAGATTTAAAGGAAGAAGGAAAAAATTAATTAAAATTAGAATGCTAAACCCTAGTTCTAATATTTTTTAAGTTTATTATGAAAGATTTAAATTAAAACCTAAATTAAACTCTAAATTAATTTATGTACAATTTTTAATTTATGAAAATAAAATAATAAATAAATAATATTGTTATTCTGAAGAAAAAAGAAAATTAAAAAAGAAAATAAAAGGTTATTAAACCTAAATTCTATTTTTTTGATTTTTTATTAAAAAGATTAAAACTATAACCTAATTAACCTAAATTCATTATGTATTAATTTATTTACAAGAAAATAAATACCATAAATATTTTTATGTTTTTATCTTTTTTTTCTGATTTTTTGTAATGTTTTTATATTTTGTTAAAAAAATAATTAATTAAATAGACAGTAATAAAAATAATAATTAAAACAAGAATAAAAATAAAAATAGAAAGAAAATTAAATGCAAACCAGGGGGGGGGGGGGTAACCCCAATTCAGGAGGTATAGGCCTGGTAATTTTGGCCCAATAACGCCTGAGTCCATTGACTTTTCCAGTTCGTATGCCAGCGTGTTGACTTGGTCCTAGCATGTTCTTTGCATCATGGTCGTTGATCTGGTTGTATAGGACGCGTGGATGGTCATGCTTTGAGTGTGCATGATGAGTCTTAAGATAGTGCCTGCATATAATTATCAATGAAAAAATAATAAGGGAAAGGATGAAGACCTGGGATCGAACCCAGGTCATTCCCCTTGCAAACCTCCACGTGCACCACTGGACCAAGCGCTTGTCATTTAACATATAATATCAATTAAATATAATAAGTAAAACATGGTGTTAGTGGACGATCTGGCGCGAATTTTCAAACCAGCCTATCACGTGGTGACAACGAGGTTGTCTTCTTCGTTTTTTCTGAAACATAGACGTATGGCCACGGTTTTTATAGCGTTGCATTAGGGGTGATTTAAGAAAATAGCGAATAGCTCCATTCTCAACATAAATTGGGCGCGAGGATGCATTCTTCTTCGTCTCTAAGCGCTGAGTTCAACCATGGTATTCATGGGTCCTGATTTTTCCTCTATACAAAATCCCCAATTTCAGAAACCTGCAACCCTAATATTCAAACATGGCGAATTCGTATATATGGCACAAAAACTCAATTGGACATATTGGTTAGCTCAGAAACATCATTACAAACAATAATCCATAAAGAAAAATGCAAAAGGATGTTTGATTTATGCTATGCGATTCCAGAAATTTTGAGGTACAGTTGGACTTAGGGGTACCAATTCAGGGCGTTTTGGTTGATGTTAGCGATTGAGAAACGGTCAGGGATGTCTCAGGATGCTAATGGGATGAAGATTGAAGCCTGAATCGACCTAAAACCCTGATTTCAGTATTTGAGTTTTATGAGAAATTTCCAATTTGCAATGGCTTGTTTATGCGCAGCTTGCAGTCCAATGCAATTAGGTTTTCCATCCTGCATATGTAGTGATCATTTTAGGTTAACAAAATTCCACAAAATCTCTTGTATTCAATGGTTTCAAGATTTGATTTTACAAGATATTTTTGAATCTTTTTTCATGTGTAATTTTGTTCAATCATGCCAAATCACACCAAAACTTGCCTATTTAAGATATGCACGAAATATTAAGAATAAACATGCATGAAAAGATTTTTTTAGGTTAAGTTTGATATTTTTCATGTATTTAATTAGTTTAAATGAATTAATATTGATATAAATTCAAATAAATAATTAAAAAATGAGAAAATATTTCCCTTTGGGCCTAATGGTCGTGCATTGGCTTGGCATGAAGAAACTTGGAAGAAAAATGGGCCCATTTGCATTTTTAGGCCTTTTGCATCAATGTTGACTTTTCAAAATTCCTAAAAATTTCCCAACTTCCACAAGGCATAACTTGGTCAATTTTTAAGCTTTTCACATGTTCTTGGACATTTTGGAAAGGTCTTTGAGTCCTCTAACCAATTCCTTTGGTCCCATGTCATTTTGATTTACCAATCTCAAGTTATGGCCTTTGACTTAAAGTCCCTTTTTGTTGACTTTTGAAAATGACCTATAATGTTGAAATTGATAACTTTTTGTGAGAGCATTTCTTGGACTTGGAATATGAAGATGAGTTGTAGGAAATATCTTTCTCTTCAAAATGAGCTTTGGATGGAATTTTTATGATAATCCATGTGAAAGTTATGCCCTGGTCAATTTCAGTTGACTTTTTCAGCTGTCCAAATATAGCAACTTTTGCATCTTTGATGATTTCTGAGCCAAATTTTGAGAATCATGATCAAGCATTGATCAAATGATGTTTGTGGCTTCAAAATGATATGTTGACCAAAAATTTGAACTTTTGACTGTCAAATGACCATTTTGCCCCTACAGTTGACTGTAGTGCAATCTAGGGTTTTGACTGTGCAATTTTGAGCTGAATGCCTTGAAACTTGACATGAGGATACTTGACCATCTTTGTAAGCATATGAGACTTGATTGGGCCTTTGAAAAGTTCATTTGCTTGACCAGAACTCAAACCCTAGTTTTGACTGTATAGGAGACAGTTGAACTGCATAGCCCTTGGGGAATTTTGTGACCTTGACTTGGCAAATCTTGGAGAATATGGGAGGGCAAATTTTGGGGTACAACAGTTGCCCCTGTTCAATCTTCTTAGACCTGAGGATGCAGATTGGCTGACGTGCCTTTCGTAATCCGAGGGTAGAAGATGATTGGACACTAGAGTGCCCAGAAATTTGCGCTCACATAATGACGGTGATGGGGGAATGGGCTTATAGATGCCATTTAGAGATTGCTGGATAGGGTGATGGGCTTATAGATGCCATCTGGATGTTGATCGCGTAAGAGATTCCTTAGCGAGAACCTGCATACCTGCAAGAGAGAAAATGAGTACCTGACACGCTGCAGGAGCTGATTTTAGATGCTTGGTATAGATGTGTCCTGACTGGTTACAGGAGCTGAGTTTGGAGCTTCAAACGCTGATGAATGAACCAGGGATGGTTACTGCCTTAGCGTGAATGGTAAGAGAATCCTGAATGATTTCAACCTCAACAATGCTCGTTGAGAAAATCTTGGTGAGAATTACCATCTTCGTAGTGTCAGGAAGAGAACCAAAGGACATTATAATCTCAAAGGGAGTCACCTCACTCACCGTTGGAGAGGGGACTATAGGAAATTATAATCTGAAAGGAAATATCACCTCACTCGCCGTTGGAGAGGGAAACATCTGAAAAGGACTTACCACCTCACACACCGTCGGAGAGGGGACCATCTAAAAAGGGATTACTACCTCATACACCGCTGGAGAGGGAACCATAGGGAGAATATCACCTCACACTCATCGTCGGAGAGGGAAACATCTGAAAAAGGGATTACTACCTCACACACCGCTGGAGAGGGAACCATAGGGGACTGCTGAGTCTTTATCAGAAAAATCTGTTGGGCATCGATTTAGCTGGACTAGGGGAGGCCTTGAAATATCTTCAACCGGAATAAGTGACAGAATGTTGCCATATCTGGTTTACATCTAGACTATATCTGGAAGGAGATCTGGAAGCAGCATCAGAACGTCACCATATCTGGATCATATCTGAAACTATATCTGAAGGATACCTGGAAGCAGTATCAGAACGTCACCATCTCTGGATCATATCCGAAACTATATCTGAAGGATACCTGGAAGCAGTATCAGAACGTCACCATCGCTGGGTTTACATCTGAAACTATATCGAGAAGGAAATCTGGAAGCAGTATCAGAACGTCACCATCGCTGGGTTTACATCTGAAACTATATCGAGAAGGAAATCTGGAAGCAGTATCAGAACGTCACCATCGCTGGGTTTACATCTGAAACTATATCGAGAAGGAAATCTGGAAGCAGTATCAGAACGTCACCATCGCTGGGTTTACATCTGAAACTATATCTAGAAGGAAATCTGGAAGCAGTATCAGAACGTCACCATCGCTGGGTTTACATCTGAAACTATATCTAGAAGGAAATCTGGAAGCAGCATCAGAACGTCACCATCGCTGGGTTTACATCTGAAACTATATCGAGAAGGAATTCTGGAAGCAGTATCAGAACGTCACCATCGCTGGGTTTACATCTGAAACTATATCTAGAATGAATTGCGATTAGTTGATAGTAGTCATTTTTGTATTGATCTTTTTCCTGAAAGGGTAGAACATAATTGTATGCAAAATCATGATGCATGAACTGTATGTTTTCAAGATCACTGAGATTCGTGTAATATGATGCATATGCATGCTATAATTATGTATGTGACGTTTTATGAATGTATGTTTTCGTCGTAGGAAAATAAATCCTTGACGGGTGCCGGGAAGTCGCATCCTGGGCTGATGTGGAAGAATAGCTTCTGCTTCCGCTGGGATGATAGTTGCAAGTATACCGGTAGGAGAAGATAACTCCGTTGGGGAATAAACTTGGCGAATGGAGGATTCTGCGGGGAGAAAAAGATATTCTAGCGAACATGCTGGGTAGAAATACTCTGTGGGGAGATGCTTTTGCTGATTTTGTTGAGTATGACTCACTGAGGATACCTTGCTGTATTGGAAGTATGAATGGACTTCGCTGGGGATAAGAAGATTCCGTCGACGACGCTCTTTCCTTGGCTTTTGGCTGAGGATAACCCAGTTATATCCTGTTAAGGGAATAACTCTTTACATCAAGTCGGACGACGCGTTCGTGCCCTGCTAGGGGATAAACTTCCAGAATCTACTGGGGGTACGCTTATTGCTTGGGGATATGAATTCCAACTTTCCTGGGGAACTTGGGTTGGACTCTCCTGGGGAAGCTTTGAACTGTATTGGTCAAGTTCTTCAACGGGATTTACCCTGATGTCTTGGGGGATAGAACAGTCAGACTGCTTAGACCACTCTTCATTGCCCCTGTTTCTATGGGGGAGGCACTTGTGGGGTGCTGATAGTTGTTGATGGACAAAGCTTCTTCTGGTAGACAGATGGCAGGACATAGTCGTACGCTTTGATCCCTAACTTTTGCCTGGACCGCCCTTTCGGGTTTTCAGTCCACCGGGATACCCATTTTTGCCCAAGCCGCCCTTTCAGGTTTTCGACTTGCCGGGTGTACATGTTTTTTCGTTTCATCCCTTCATTTTGCCCGAACCCTTTTGGTTCGTCGGGAAGCCCTTACTTTTGCCTAGGTATGTCAACCTAGCGGGTCTTTGATTATGCGTAGTATTTTCCGACTATGTCCATGTTCTTAGAATGCAGGGAGGTGCCCCTGGCTGTTTGTGTTGCCATATTACCAGAAGGTGTCTGATCGGGCCAAATTCGTTGCTGGAGTCCCCCAAGTGATTCAGGCAGAGATTTGCCCCAGGCTGGTTGGCCTTTTGAGAGATTCTCCGAATCTTGATTGGACTGCCCCAGGTAGTAGACAATATGCAAGCAATGTTATATCAAAAATGCAAAGCCTATGTCTGTCTTGAAGATTTTGAAGATGCATTCTTTTTCATAAAACAGGTAATTGTTTATAAAAACATGATGTCAACTCCGTATTTACCGTAGGCCTTCAGGAGTCAGGATACCTTTCGTACAGTATGCTTTCGAACTAACCCATGCCTCAGCTAGGACTTTTAAGGGTTATAATGTGGCTTGGTTCACGGTTTAAGAAACAAAGGATAAAGGCTCAAATTATTTGTACCCACCCGCTCTTCGTGATGTTCTCCAAACCTATGCTCAGTTGATCATGCGTTAGACCTTGCTTGAGTATTTGCTATGATGTTCCAATGATGGTTCGGATATTGATGATTTATTTTGAATAGGCAGTCATTCCTTTTGTTGAGGGTTCGTATGACCTCTTTCTTTTTGATTTTTGTTATCCCTATTTTTTGCCTGAACTGTTTCCTTTTTGGAATTACAGTCAGCGGGATGCCCCGGTTTCATAAGTCCCTTTGTAGGTTTAGACTTTTTGGGCTTTTCATTTATGAATTTTGATGATGACTGCCTGTCCTTATGATTGTTCTGAACCATCACTGTCTTTGTTCGTTTTGTAAAGATCTCTTCGGTGCCATTCGTCATGCACTTGGATCAACTGAGAGACTACCCTGCCCCAGGTTATGATTAAGGGTTTCAATTTTCGAAAATAAAAAACTCCTACTTCTTTGGCTCAGAGGGGTTAACGAGGGATTATCATCCTTATAACTCCAGTGTTTAGGAATTGAAACAATGCCTGTACCTCATCAGCGGGGTCTGTTCAAAAGCATACTGTAAAGATCGTGGTATCGTTTTCGTCATCCTCCCTCAAGAGGCTCAGAATCATTAACCAAGAGTTGATCATCAGAAAAAATATGAAAAGATATTTGAACATAATGAAAATAATTGTATTAATTTCCAAAACAGACATATGCGATGCATTAATAGAATAAAAGAGTTTGCTAAGACATTAATTGTTTGTATAAGCAAAGAAAAGTACAACTCAAAATATTCAAATAAACAAAAGGCTTCAATGATTGGGCAACGGAGCAGTGACTATGTTCGGAGTATCTGGCACTTCAAACTGAATCTCTCCAGCGTCGATCATATCTTGAATTTTGTTCTTGAGAGGCCAGCAATTGTCTGTAGTATGCCCCGGGCTATCTGAATGATATGCGCACCTATCGTTGGGACGATAGTTGGGTGCAGAAGTGTTCGGATTCCGGAGAGGAGCCCTTAAGGTGATCAGCCCTGTCTTCAACAGTTGTTGCAGTGCTTGATCCAACGACATGTTGAGTTTGGTGTACTGCCGTTTCTCCTTGCGCTGCTGCCCCTGTCCTTGTTGAGCAGGTCCGGGATTGGAAATCTGGATTTCCCCTGCCTCATGACGGCTCTTTTTACCGTGCACAGCATTGGATTCTTTCTTTCCATGATGAGGCTTTTTGTCCGAAGGTGCAGCCTCTTGAATTTTCCCAGACCGGATACCAGCTTCAATTCGCTCTCCAGTCAAGATAAGATCTGTGAATCCAGCAGACGAATTCCCAATTAGATGGTTGTAGAATGGACCAGACAAGGTCCCCAAGAACATGTCCACAAGTTCCCGATCAGTCAGAGGTGGTTGTACCCTTCCAGAAAGATCCCTCCATTTCTGCGCATATTCTTTAAAACCTTCACTTGATCCTAACGACATACCCTGTAGTTGGGTACGCGTAGGGGCAAGGTCGGCATTATATTGATACTGCTTGTAGAAAGCAGTAGCCAACTCCTCCCAGTTACGAACCTTGGTCCCATCCAGCTGATAGAACCATTCGAGATGAGTCCCTGAAAGACTCTCCTGGAAGAAGTGGATCCATAAATTCTTGTCCACCGTATATGGTTGAATCTTCCGAACATAGGACCTTAGATGCAGCTTGGGGCAAGACGCCCCGTCATACTTAGAGAAGGGTGGTACTTTGAACTTCCGAGGGATAACCACACCAGTTGACAAACCCAGATCTCCGAAATCCAGCCTAGGTACCTGTTGAACCTCCATAGCTTTCATTCTGTCCTCCAGTTGCTTATATCTGTCATCAGCAGGAGGGTACTGCTCTTCATCAAAATATGTCTCGTTGTCGGAGAGCACTGGACTGGGAACCTCTCTCTCATGATGACTGCTTTTTCCCACAGATGGGGTTGTCCTCTCAGTTTCAACTTGCGGTATATTCCCAGATCTGCGTCTAGGGCTGAACAGAACAGTCCTCTTCTTTTTCTTGTCCTTCTTCGAAAGGAGAGCCTTCAGGTCTTGTTGCCCCTGGGTCAAATTCATAATCAGCTCTTGGAACTGGGCGTTCTGAGCCTGGAGGTCTTTGATAGTCTGCTCGGCTGATGATTCGGGATTCATGACGATCGGCTGAAATAAACAGCGGAGAAGGGTAAGCAACCTGTCAATGGGATACCTGCAATGCAATGAGATGTATGACATGCATGTAATGTTTTCAAGGACCTCGCGGGGTAAACAGAGAAACTTTGTTAGCATTTGGAACCGGTAGCTTGATTGTAAGAACTTCATGTTGTAGAGAGCCCTTCTTCAAGGGTCAAAGGCTCACCATATCCAGTGGGTCATAGCCCCTGACGCCCTTGGCTAGAGGAAAATAAATCCCCTTTGCCCCTTGCTGGGTAATTGGTTTATCATGACCTGCATCACAAGCCCTTGAGATCCTTGAAATGGGTTAGGATGTATGCAATGGTATGCAATGGTATGATGTCATGCTATGCATGGGGTGATGTAGGTAAACCCTGCTATGAGTCCCAATTAAGGACTATAAACAGACCCTGCAAGAAATTCAGTATACTTTGTTATGAGTCCCAATTAAGGACTATAAACAAAACCTGCAAGAGATCTAGTAAACCCTGTTATGAGTCCCAGTTAAGGACTATAAACAACACCTGCAAGAAATTAGGTAAACCCTGTCATGAGTCCTAGTTAAGGACTATACACAAGACCTGCAAGAAATTAGGTAAACCCTGTCATGAGTCCTAGTTAAGGACTATAAACAGAACCTGCAAGAAATTTGGTAAACCCTGTCATGAGTCCTAGTTAAGGACTATAAACAGAACCTGCAAGTGGTTAGTACACCCTGTTATAAGTCCCAATTAAGGACTATGAACAAAACCTGCGAGACATCAAGGGTCAGATAACAAGTATGCAAGTAGTCAAGTACGAAGGCACACAAGTCACACAAGAGAAGCCCTTAGAGTTTAGGCCAGCATGAGGTCTAGGTATTACCCTCTTGAAGTTGGTGGGCTCAACCTGTCCTATTAGAAATAACCGGGTTCTAAGGTTCCCAATATCACGGGATTGCTTTCATTGTTCATCGTTTCGATTTAGCCACTGAACTGGCGACCGAAATATTCCAGGAAAGCAACCCTCAATTGAGTGTAGTATCGAGTATCAACCAACCTCGGACTGCACCAAAGTCAGTTATCTCACTACCCTAAAGAGGCCAAGATTGTTCAATTAAGGTTCCTAAGGTCTGTTGATGCTTCACGACACCACACGGAGGCCCCGTACTCTCCTTGACTGAACTCAAGGGTTACCGGTACACACCAAAGTGCCACATCAACGTAGCAGACTGTTTCAACCATGTCGGTATACCCCGCACAGTTCCCTCACAGCCTTGTTGCTACTTTCTAAGAAGGTATCCCCCAGATCCGGGTTAGGATCTATAGAACTCCCAAGCAACCCATAATTTAAAGCAAGCAAGGAAAGCAATTGAAGACACAGTTATGAACTATCCCTAAGGTACACCTCACTTTATAATAGTCCCCAGCAGAGTCGCCAGTTCTGTGATCGGTGGATCTGGAACTGACTGTTTAACGCTGGTTCGCGAAATGTCGCGGAAGCAAGAGTCGCCACCGTCTTTTATTTTCTCCAAATGGAAAGGACAAAAGCACAGAAAAATTCCTTAAAGAGATTGCTCTCGGTTCGGGAGGTAGGTTATAGAAAGGGAAGGTGTTAGCACCCTTTCTATCCATGGTTTATCCATGGGCTCTTAGATACTTGCTCATATGTGTTTTCAAAATTGTTTGTTTGCTTTTCAATGTGGGTTAAAAAAGTTTCTTGGAAAAATTTCAGTTCGACTCGTACGTCAGAGTGCTTGAAAAGTTTGCTTTGAAAGCTTTTGAAAATGTGTTGGTGTGAAAAGATTTTGATTTGTTTGAAATTAGAGCAAGTATCCTTGAGAACCTACCTACCCTAAGGAATTCGTCTGTGTAAATGTCCTTTAAAGCAGTGCCATCCCACCATTGAGAGGTAGGTAGCACCACCGTTGGAGGTGTTCGGGTCAATTCGATTTTAGGGACATGGTGATCACCAGAGCAATGGGAAGACACCTTAGAAGCTACCCTCATGCCAGGTTCCCGGATCATGAGGACTTACTAAGACGTCCTCTACTCGACGATCACCTTTCGAAAGGCAACAATGAGGCGTACCCTAGGGGTGGTGTGTGCGAATCGTGTGTCATGTTTCAGTTATTTGTCTTATGTCATGTCATTGTGATCTACGCTTGATTTTAATTTGTCCATTCATTCTTGCATGCATATTTGTTAACAGTTAATAGTTGCGGGAAAATAAGATCTAAGGCTATTACAAATGGCGCGGGTCCACATCGCCAAAATTAAACCAGACCCGATTTAGCGGAAAATAAATAATAATGCGAAGTAAATAAAAGTGCGAAAAGTAAAATTACAAGGCTTAGGGACAATTACATAATTATTTAAACGATTATAAAATAAATGCGCGAAATAAAGGAATTAAACAATGGGCGTTGGACCCGTTTGCAAAAAATTAAAAGTTAATGAAAATTAAAAAAATTAAATGATTAAATGCTTTTTTGGTATTTTGTGTTTTTTTAGATTTAAAGGAAGAAGGAAAAAATTAATTAAAATTAGAATGCTAAACCCTAGTTCTAATATTTTTTAAGTTTATTATGAAAGATTTAAATTAAAACCTAAATTAAACTCTAAATTAATTTATGTACAATTTTTAATTTATGAAAATAAAATAATAAATAAATAATATTGTTATTCTGAAGAAAAAAGAAAATTAAAAAAGAAAATAAAAGGTTATTAAACCTAAATTCTATTTTTTTGATTTTTTATTAAAAAGATTAAAACTATAACCTAATTAACCTAAATTCATTATGTATTAATTTATTTACAAGAAAATAAATACCATAAATATTTTTATGTTTTTATCTTTTTTTTCTGATTTTTTGTAATGTTTTTATATTTTGTTAAAAAAATAATTAATTAAATAGACAGTAATAAAAATAATAATTAAAACAAGAATAAAAATAAAAATAGAAAGAAAATTAAATGCAAACCAGGGGGGGGGGGGGGGGGTAACCCCAATTCAGGAGGTATAGGCCTGGTAATTTTGGCCCAATAACGCCTGAGTCCATTGACTTTTCCAGTTCGTATGCCAGTGTGTTGACTTGGTCCTAGCATGTTCTTTGCATCATGGTCGTTGATCTGGTTGTATAGGACGCGTGGATGGTCATGCTTTGAGTGTGCATGATGAGTCTTAAGATAGTGCCTGCATATAATTATCAATGAAAAAATAATAAGGGAAAGGATGAAGACCTGGGATCGAACCCAGGTCATTCCCCTTGCAAACCTCCACGTGCACCACTGGACCAAGCGCTTGTCATTTAACATATAATATCAATTAAATATAATAAGTAAAACATGGTGTTAGTGGACGATCTGGCGCGAATTTTCAAACCAGCCTATCACGTGGTGACAACGAGGTTGTCTTCTTCGTTTTTTCTGAAACATAGACGTATGGCCACGGTTTTTATAGCGTTGCATTAGGGGTGATTTAAGAAAATAGCGAATAGCTCCATTCTCAACATAAATTGGGCGCGAGGATGCATTCTTCTTCGTCTCTAAGCGCTGAGTTCAACCATGGTATTCATGGGTCCTGATTTTTCCTCTATACAAAATCCCCAATTTCAGAAACCTGCAACCCTAATATTCAAACATGGCGAATTCGTATATATGGCACAAAAACTCAATTGGACATATTGGTTAGCTCAGAAACATCATTACAAACAATAATCCATAAAGAAAAATGCAAAAGGATGTTTGATTTATGCTATGCGATTCCAGAAATTTTGAGGTACAGTTGGACTTAGGGGTACCAATTCAGGGCGTTTTGGTTGATGTTAGCGATTGAGAAACGGTCAGGGATGTCTCAGGATGCTAATGGGATGAAGATTGAAGCCTGAATCGACCTAAAACCCTGATTTCAGTATTTGAGTTTTATGAGAAATTTCCAATTTGCAATGGCTTGTTTATGCGCAGCTTGCAGTCCAATGCAATTAGGTTTTCCATCCTGCATATGTAGTGATCATTTTAGGTTAACAAAATTCCACAAAATCTCTTGTATTCAATGGTTTCAAGATTTGATTTTACAAGATATTTTTGAATCTTTTTTCATGTGTAATTTTGTTCAATCATGCCAAATCACACCAAAACTTGCCTATTTAAGATATGCACGAAATATTAAGAATAAACATGCATGAAAAGATTTTTTTAGGTTAAGTTTGATATTTTTCATGTATTTAATTAGTTTAAATGAATTAATATTGATATAAATTCAAATAAATAATTAAAAAATGAGAAAATATTTCCCTTTGGGCCTAATGGTCGTGCATTGGCTTGGCATGAAGAAACTTGGAAGAAAAATGGGCCCATTTGCATTTTTAGGCCTTTTGCATCAATGTTGACTTTTCAAAATTCCTAAAAATTTCCCAACTTCCACAAGGCATAACTTGGTCAATTTTTAAGCTTTTCACATGTTCTTGGACATTTTGGAAAGGTCTTTGAGTCCTCTAACCAATGCCTTTGGTCCCATGTCATTTTGATTTACCAATCTCAAGTTATGGCCTTTGACTTAAAGTCCCTTTTTGTTGACTTTTGAAAATGACCTATAATGTTGAAATTGATAACTTTTTGTGAGAGCATTTCTTGGACTTGGAATATGAAGATGAGTTGTAGGAAATATCTTTCTCTTCAAAATGAGCTTTGGATGGAATTTTTATGATAATCCATGTGAAAGTTATGCCCTGGTCAATTTCAGTTGACTTTTTCAGCTGTCCAAATATAGCAACTTTTGCATCTTTGATGATTTCTGAGCCAAATTTTGAGAATCATGATCAAGCATTGATCAAATGATGTTTGTGGCTTCAAAATGATATGTTGACCAAAAATTTGAACTTTTGACTGTCAAATGACCATTTTGCCCCTACAGTTGACTGTAGTGCAATCTAGGGTTTTGACTGTGCAATTTTGAGCTGAATGCCTTGAAACTTGACATGAGGATACTTGACCATCTTTGTAAGCATATGAGACTTGATTGGGCCTTTGAAAAGTTCATTTGCTTGACCAGAACTCAAACCCTAGTTTTGACTGTATAGGAGACAGTTGAACTGCATAGCCCTTGGGGAATTTTGTGACCTTGACTTGGCAAATCTTGGAGAATATGGGAGGGCAAATTTTGGGGTACAACAGTCAATAATCGTGATGTCCTCCTGAGACCGGGAACACCAATACATATCTGAATGAGAGAGTGACATCATCCTTCGAGACCACCTCAAACCTTGTTCATTCTTCATCACTGATCAGGGAAGGTGAAAAATAAACCACCTGGATAGTAAAGGTATGCAACACATGAGAGTCCCTCTCTCTCTCATAGTACGAGTGTGGAGAGAGTGCAAAATATCTCCAATCAAAGTAGGCACAAGATTATGAGTAAGAAATATTTTGATGGCGTTAACATTTATGAGTTGGTCTAAATTATGGAATAGTACTAAACCATAGATCAAAAGGGCCAAGATCTCCTCAAAATCATGAAAACTCATAGCATCTAGAAACAATTGAGCCTTCTCTATCAAAAATTTAGCAAGAAGACATTTAACTCCACTTCTTGTTTCCCAATTAGATATAATGTTTGACCGCTTCAGATGTAAGACTACTGCAATGACTTCAAGTTTTGGAACTTTCTATAAACTGGTGAAGGTGTCTGATCAAGAACGGGTAATCCATGTAGCTTAGAAAACTCTTCCATTGTGGGTACCAACTGATAATCTGGGAAGGTAAAATAGTGATGCTTAGGATCAAAGAACTGGAAAAGAACACTCATCGTGTCTTCTTCAAAACCTAAGGTAACCAAACTGAGTAGATAACCATGCCTGTTGACGAATTGAGAGTTTTTGGGAACCTTTGAGACTAACTCCTTAAGCTTGGAAGGTATCCTTACAAAGTTAATTCAAATTGTATTTCTGCGAGCGGAGGCCATAACTTGCAACAAGGAACAAAGATAACTAGGTCCTTGAAATGGTTAGTGAAAATGTTATGTTATGATGATATGATGTTATGATATTATGTTCATGTTAAATAAGTATCAAACACAAAAAAGTCATACAAGAGCCTTAGGTTTAAAGGCTTGAATGAAGTCCATAGGTGAATACCCTTCCCCATTTAAGTTAAGTTGGCTCAACCTTTCCTATAATAGTAATCGGGTTCTAAGAATCTCATATCACGGATCTTTCTCGTAGGCTTTATTTTAGTACAACAACTGGCTTACCACCAAAACATCCCGAAATTTGAATCTCAATGAGCGTAGCCTCGAGTATCAACCAACTTTGGACTGCACCAAAGCTGACAATATCACTACTTTCTAATGGCCAAGATGGGTCAATTAAGGTTCTAAAAGTAAGTTAGTGTTAACGACACCATGCGGAAGTCTAATGTTATCCTTGCCTGACTCAAGGAACATCAGTACAAACCAAAATGTTACACTAACTGTAGCTATCATGTTAACCATATCAGTCTATACCGTACAATCTTTATGATCTATTGCTACTTACCTAAGGAATCACTAGATCCCGCTGTAGGATCTTTCACACAAGCAATACCCAAACAAGCCCTTAAGTTTAAATCAAACAAAGCAAACAATTAAAGCAAGTAAAAGTGATCTAGACTCTAAGGTAACCCCTTTTTTAAGTCATCCCCTCAGTAGAGTCGCCAGTTCTGTAATATGGTGGGTGAACTGACTTTTTTGGTTTTATCCTAATGTGCGGATAGCTAGAGTGTCCTTTCACTTTTCTTTTATCCAACAATTAGGAAAGGTGAAAATAATAGGAAAGACCTTTGATATATTTTGAGTTCGGGGGGTAGTTTATGAAAAGGGAAGGTGCTAGCACCCTTTTCATTCGTAGTTATTTACAGACTCTTAATTGCTTAGCTCACTTTTTGAAACTTGCTTTGTGTGTATGGGTGTTATTTGTTTGAAAATATTTTTAAATGGCAATGTAAGGCTAACTTTGTAATAATTCTTGTATCAGTCCTCAAGAATGTATACAAAGTGTTTTTGAAAATATTTGTTTGATGTGTAAAAATGTATTGTTTTATGAAAAAAGTTGTGAGCAAGCAACTAGGAGTCTTACCCACTAATAAGGTCTTTCTTGTTATTTTCTTTCTCCTTTAGAGATAGTATTATCCATACCATTAGTTGTTAGGTAATCCTATCTATTGGATATGAAGGGACAAGTGTAGGGTAATCGTATGGTCATCGAAGGCAACATGTAAGGATACTTTAGCAATTTTATCGAAGGGACTATCATCATTTTGCTTGTAGGGTCATCGAAGGGACTAAATTATTTTGTAGGAAACTCGGAGGGTTGTCGAGGGACTAGAATCTTTATTCGAAAGGGACCATAATGATATTGTTGAATTGAGGGTCTTTTGCTAAAGTATCCCCACTTTCGAAGAACGTGACCAATATTCGTAAGGCAACAAGAGAGGTTACCCTAGATATGCAAGTGTGAAGAGTTTGTTAATTCAGTTATATTATCTTGATAATTAGGGTTTTCTAGATTGCTTTTAGTCTTGCCATGCAAACCCTAGTTACTAACTGTTAAATATGTACAGAAAAATAAAGTGCGGAATATAAAGTCTTATGATATTACATGGCTTTGGGGCAGATACATAGGTATAGAAATTTGCGGGAAAGTAAACATACGCTATTACATCCTCGGAGAAGATACATAATAAGAAAAAATGCGGGAACGTAAATCTAAGCTATTACATTGAGAGTGTGACCTATACATTTTGTCTAAGAAAATTAAATAGCAAACAGAAATAAGAAAAGATGTTAGATTTTTTTTTAATGTTTTGTGTTTTTTTGTAGAAAATAATTTAAGTTAATAGTAATTAAAACCTAAATTCTAATTTATTTTAATATTAAGAAAATAAGTTAATTAATTAATTAGTAAAAAAATATGTCAAAAGTTTAATTGCTAATTAAAAAACCTAACCCTAATTCTTTATGGTTAAAAAAGGAATTAATTAAGAAAAAGAAAGAAAATTAGGGTTAGTAGAAAATAAGAAGAAAAAAAACAATTGCATGGGGTGGGTGTTGAACCCACGCCCCTCCCTTCACAGGATGCACTGCCTTTCCCTAGGCCAGTGTGTTGATTGTGTTATGGAAATAGGAATCAGTCAACATATTGTAAACTAGGGAAAAAACAAAATAATTTTGTCAAAAGCTGGGATCGAACCCACGCTCTCACACAATACCATCACATCACTCACCACTGCGCCATATGTTTTTTTTATGTTATAGAATACAAACTAATCAATATATAATAAAATGTTAGATCAGAGAAGCGTCGGAGCCCTAGCTCCGGTCACCTTCTCCGATGAGTCAAAAATTCAACCTACACAACAACAAGAGTTAGATCATAACAAGGACCTTATCCCCCTAATTTGACCCTTGTGAATCCAATGGAAGCATTGGTTTGTCCTGAAAATGCTTGTGGAGTGAGTTTCAAAGAAAATACTCCAAACGGCCCTAACAATGGCATTTTGTTATTCCTGCATTAAAGCTTACAAACGATGCGTCAAAATCATCCCAAACATAAATATGAACATGGATGTATGCATCAAACCATTCAAAAATGCATATATTAAAAGTTTGAAATTCAAGAAATTTACCAAACTGGTGATGCTTGGCTGCGACGATCTAGGATGCTTTAAGCTTGAGTGACGGGTGGGATGAACTTCAAGGATCTTTAGGATAATGTTAGAATGCTTGGATTGGATTGATAGAGGCTGCACACGAGGGTTTGAGTTTCCCCTAGTTCTTGACAAATTTTAGATTTTTAGGGTGTGTTCTTGAGGCAATTATTTGTGTCCCTTGATGTCTGAATGTGTTGTCTATTTATAATGCTTGGATTAGGTGAACAAAAGTGAGAAGAATCTTTTGTATTTCGTGATCAAATCTTTGATTGGAATTTTGCATGAAAACTTTATTTTTTAAGCTCAATCATGTGCCAATCATCTCTACACGTTTTTGCTAGCTGATCATGAGATTTTTGGGCCTCCAATTTGATCAGAACAAAAGCCTACACGCCTTGATTCATTATCTTTATATTTTATTTGATTTATTTTTAATTTAATTGAATAAAATCAAAATAAAAAGAAATAAAAATCACAAAAATGCATGAATGGATTTAGAGGTCTAATATGAGGTCATGAACACGTTTGAACCGGAAAACTTAAGCCCATTAGCCCAAAAATTAAACTTTGCTCAATTTAGGTTTCATACATTTTTTCAAAATTGCCCAACTTGCACCAATTATATTTCACTCAATTTTTGTCATATGAAGATGATCTTGGACTCTTTGGAAACCTCAAGATGTCTCCTACAACCTTCATGTTGGTAATTCTTTCATTTAGAACTTTTATCTTAGTAAATTGCTTTGACAAAAAATGTCTTTTTGTTGACTTTTAAAATGACCTATAATGTTTTGGCTCATATCTCTCAAATGAAGAATTTTTTGGCCTTTATCTTAGAGAGACAAAGTTGTAGAGAGTTGAATTTCCTTCAAGATGGTATTTGGTTGAGGAATTTCTAATGAAGTATGTGAAAGTTGTGCTTGGTCAAAATTCAGTTGACTTCTCCTAAAGAACCCTAATTTAGTAACTTTTGACTTTTGATGAATCTTGAGTTTTCTTGATGAATCATCATCAACCCTTGATCAAATGATGAATTTGACTTCAAAATGTTAATGTTGACCATAAATGTTGAAGTTTGACTATAAATTGGTCAAAGTTGACCTTTTGTCTAATACAGTTGATTTTCAATCATCTGACTAATTGACTGAACAAAATTGTATTGCAAGGCTTGAAATTTGGTATGAAGATACTTTGAGACATATCAGAAACCATTAATTCCACTTGAGGCATTGGAAACTCAATTTCCTTTTATAAAAGCCAAACCCTAATTGTAGGTCAGTTGCTTAGGAGAAGATTTTGTCTGGTCAACCCTTGAGTAGTCTTGAGTGTTTGAGACTTTCATATGCATGAGGAGGTATCTTGAATTAATTTGTCTTGAAAATGGGAGGTAAAATTTTGGGTTACAACAATAATACATCAAGAAAATAAGAGATAAGATGATAAAACATCAACATAAAGATGATAAAACATCACGTTCACACACATGGTGAAAAGAGACAAACTCAAGCAATTAAGAAGATGAAACTTGCAACACAAGAAAATAGATGAATTATGTATAGACAATACTATAAAAATCAAAGGGACGTGAGGGATGTTTATATATTCATAAGGTTTATATACAAGAGATGAGGATCTAAGGGTCACATAGAGATGCAACAAGGCAAGTACACAAGCATAACAGCAATTAGGTGTTAAGTGCCTAACCAAACATGGTATAAGAGAAAGAAGTGAGATGATATAGAAGAATCATACAAGTCAAAAGTGAATACTTAAATAAGTTATCAATAACATAAAAACATGTTTGAAGAAGTTTCACAATCAAATCATGCAAAGAAAGTTGGTTGAAAAACCCTAAGTGGACTCATGTCCTCATGCAATGCTAACAAGTAAACATGTGAGGTGAAGGAGGTACTGTGAAGAAGGAAGAGAAAACATAGAAATGTTATATATTTAGCACACTCCACATAATCAAGACAAAACTCAATTAGTCCCTAAGATCATGGCACAAACACCAAATTAAACAAACTAGGTCAAAACAAAGTTATTGAGTGTAGTGCAAACAAGTGTGTGATCAAGTAATCATGGCATAAGGTGATGAATAAGTGTGAATTAAGAAGTAACATTAAGATGTAACTCACGTGAATAAATCACAAACAATCACACAAGTTAATGCAAGAAAAAGTCAAAATTAAACTCTAAAAAGGGGCCCTAAGGACAAGAGGAGGTAAGAAAGGGATAAATGAAGAGGGATTAGGGTTATAGGGAAATGTTGTACCCCAATTTCCCCCCCTAAGATCCCTCTATCATCTCATGTCAATTCAATCACAATAAGATCATATTATGGTTTGGTTTTTCTCCTTATCTTTAGCTTTGCTCATGGGGAATCGTCAAGCACCTTGACTTGTATATTGTGATCATATATGTTTTGTATTGATTAAATTTTAACTAATAAATACAATGAATATTTTTCCTAATTTATGATATTATAGGTGAAAGCACAACACATTCCACCAAGTTGATCTATAGGTTCATTAGTTTATTTTCATGCCTTCTTCAACAAAGCTTCATTGAGATTCAAGCCTCACCATTCAATATATTTTGAATTAATATCATGAAAAAGAATATTATGATTCATCATGCCTCAAGTTGTCAAAGATAGTTCAAAGATATAGGGGCTGATTGAAGAAATTTGACTTAATTGGACAAGTTCTTGATTTCTTGGTCACAAGTGCATTTTCCCCTCTTTTATAAATATTTGGAAGTGGTGATAGTTTCTATGTTTTCCCATTATCATCCTCAACAACTTATATTTACATGATAAAAGTATTTGTGCAATAAAGTTTGTCAAAATTGAAAACGGTTTCCAAAGCATTTTGTTGCTCTAGGAGCTTGGGTTTTGAACTTCTAAGGGCTACATCTTGCTCATCTTTTGGTATTTTTGAGTGATTCCAAAGACATGATTATCTTTAAAGGTTTATCAACAAATCAATTCAAAATTTTCAAGAAAATTTTATGTGGAAGACGCCTAATGATTGAGAAATATTACAAGTCCTCTATATAGGCCATCAAATTCCCTTGCCTGAATTTAAAAAACCATAACTTGGTCAATTTTTATCTCCTTGAGCCCATTCATTTTCCACAATGATATTAAAGGTGTGAACTTCAACTCTTTTTTTATGTGAAAAGCTTGAAAATGGATGGAAGATTCCCTAAGGATATAAAAGATTATAGGTCATCTCATGAATTTTCACCAACTTCACAAAGTCATAACTTTCTCAATTTTTGGATTTTTTAAATGGTTCAAGTCTCAAAATGTCATTCAAGAGAACTAATTCATCCCATCATTTTTGGACAAGAGAAAATTTTAAATGGGAGGCCATGTTTGGATGCAAGACATTATAGGTCATTTTTGAGGAAAAACTTAGAATTTTTCTTACAAAAAGTCAGCATTTTTTTCCAACTTTGACTCATCACAACTTTTAGCTCAAGCATTCATTTGATTCCATTCTTTGCACATTGTAAAGTTTGTGATCTCATCTTTTCAAGGCATTAATAATTAAGTCCTAAGGTTCTCTAAATTGTGCACACCATTGATTCAAAGATGGTACCTTGAGACTGAAGTTTCCTCCAAAGTTAGAATTTGAAATTCATGATTTGGCCTCTAAACATAAAATTTATGAGTGTTTTTACTTCTAATCATGTTTAGAAATCTTCCAGAAGTGATTAGCACTTTGAAAGACAAGTTTTGGTTGAGTTTTGAGCAAAATAGAAGTCACACTTTTCATGTTTGCAACTTCACACGATTTCCCTCCAAAATTCATCATTTCACACGCTTAAGCATTCCATTAGCTTCCCTATAAATAGAGGGTCATACCTCATTCATTTTCTCAAGCTTAGAAGACCAGAATCACCCTGCCAAACTCTCTCTTCAACCCACTTTTCTGCAACTTCGAATTTGGTTTTATAGCTTTCCTCAATCCATTCTTCATCCTTGAACTTCACTGAAGCTAACAGAAGAAGAACCAAGCCCTAGGACTTCCTAAATCGTGCTAGCTAAGTCAAGTTTCAGAGCTCTAAATTTGAACTTCAATAGGTAGATTCCTTCACCAATTCTCTCAAACGTTGGTACTATAATGAAGCTCTCACCATTCTGATTCTAGTCGCAACATTTGTTTTCAACTGGAAGTGAGTTTTGGCCATGAATTTACAAATCCCTTTTCAAATTCTGAAACGACTGAGCAACACCATACATGAATTTTTCGCGAGGGTACCATTGGAATCATCTTGAAGAGACGAAGCAAATGGTACTAGTCTCGAGCTCTAATTTTTCCATTTCATGAACCTGCAAATCGTGTGGACAGAGGTTGAAGACGACCTATGTGTTAGTCTTCAAACAATAGGAATTTGCCACGCATTTTTTCAAATCTGATTTAATAGTTGATCACATGTTTTATTCATTAAGGACCATGATATGCACAGCGCGTCTGATCCATTGGATTAGCTTACTAACACGTTTTGATTCTCATCCAATGGTCTATATTTTTTTAATTTATTTTATTTCTGTTTTTTATATTTATTGTTTTAAAGTTCAAAAAATCATAGAAAATTCATTTCTGACTCAAAAATTATGAAAAATTCACAAAAATATTTTCAAATATTCTCTAGCTGATTTTTATTTTTTCATAATTTTATTTTTAGATTTGGTATTTTTCATGATTTTTTCTTTGTTTTGGTTTGTTTTTAATTGCTTAAAAATACATTGACATTTTTAAATTCTAAAAAAAATTCATCAAAATTATTTCTCTTATTTCCGGCCTTCTGAATTTTTTTTAGAATTTTATTTTGTCTTCTACTATTTTTGATTTTTTCCCCTTATTTGAGTAATTTTAATTAGTTTAAAAATACTTTTCTGATTTGAAAAATTACAAAAAAATTTGTAAAAGTATTTGAGGTCATTTCTGATTTTTTTTATGGTCTCTTTTAATTTATCTTTGATTTTTTTAGTATAATTTTCTATTTTCACTTTAAAAACATTTTAAAAATCATTTTCTTTTTTTTATTCATTAAATACAATTTTATTTTTGTATATATTCTGACCTTTTGACTTTTGATCATGTACTTCATTAACATTATTGGATATTGGATGTTGAATTTAACTCCACCAAAATAGATGAATGATTTTAATGATAGTTTGATTAATTTTTTATTTCAAACATATCCCTTTCCTCTTCATTTCATCCTCTTCTCATTGTGTCGCATGTTGTTAGAGGATGATATACATATCATCTCTCCAAATATATGGCACATAAATTGCTATTGACCGTCCTCAAAATAGGTGTGAATTCTATATAAGTCCACTTACGATTGCTTAACATAACGCTAAATTTTGTCCCGATTTGAGAAATGATCATTCGTGGCCCAAACCTATATTTGCAAGCCCAAGCATGTTAATTTGAAACCTTTTATCCAATAATCTTGAGATTCATTGTTAGGAGGCTTTGGTCTTATCAATCCTCTAATGAATCTTTATAAGCTTTGGTCAAAGTGAATCACTTAAACATCATTGATCATTTATTCTTCCCTTGAGATTTTGAAAATGAATGATATACTTGACAAAAAGCAAATGAAACTTGTTGTTGAGAGGCTTTGATTTTATCAATCCTCTAATGAGTTTCAAATGCAAGTTTCAAAATGGTCATTCAACTAACCTCTAATTACTAATTCATTAACATTTGACTTTTATTTTATGCCATTAATTTTATGCTTTTATTTTATGCCTTTACTTTATGCACTATTTTATTTTAGAATTTATATTTCATGCTATTTTCATCTTTGTTCACTTGAGCATTTACTTTTATGTTATTTTTTTATTTTGCTCACTTGAGCTTCTCATTTATTTTTGAGGATACCTAATAATAAACTTAAACCATAAACAACTTTAATGTTACTTGGACTATTTGGTTACTATCCTTGGCATTATGGAGTGATGGACTTCTTGGACTTAGAATTATAGACCTTGACCTACGTTGAGACCTTGTGACTTTTATTGCAATATTGTATGGAGTTCTTGGGGTTTACCCCCAAGATATTGGGTTGTTTGTTTTCTTTGTGTGCAGGTTATTCTGATTATATGCTTTGCTTGTGATTGGGAATTCATATGTATACAGCCGTTACTCTGCCCAATTTATTTTGTGAAGACTTAATGCACTTGAAGTTTGACTCTCAAGAGGTTATATTGTCCCTGCTCATTAGGTTTTAATCTAAAGAATGAGAATTCTACACTGACTCATAATGTCAAGTGTTGGCTCCTTGTTGGTTAGACGGTTCTTTTCCCTAGCTTTTACTTTATGCTTTAGGATAGTCCCTTCATCTCCTCCCACCTTCTTTAATTTCAAAAATCTTCTCCCTCCTTTTGAAAACTATTCTTGTTTTAAACTTAAACCGCTTTCATAATAAACATGGACTTAGGTCCATGAATTTTTAAAATATTTTCTTGATCAAACTTTAATCAACTTAATAATACCTTAACATTTTGCGAGAAGACTAAAAGTCAATTAATCTCATTCAAACTATTTTTCCACTTTGGGATTTTTACTCTAAAATTTTCTCAAAAGATTAGACCATTGTCAATCCTTGAAGTGATGCGAACTACTATACTTCTACGATATATAGTGAAGTGGGATATTTTCCACTTGGGTGTTGAGTGAGGCTTTGTTGATTTTAAACTCCAAGTTATATCCTCCACTTTGAGATGGCGCAAATTCTCCTTTCTCATAATTGTGGGTAGTAAGTATGTTCTTCCACTCGGATAAGATGATGATGTCTCGTCTTTTAAAATTAACCAACACACTTGTGTTTTAAAATTTTTAAAGGTGAATTATGTGTGCCCTATTCCCCTATTACAGGGAAGGTGGTACATAGACACTAAAAGTTTGCAACCGCGGCGGGTGCAAAAATTGTAAAAAAGAATACTTCTTTTCCCATCCCCATAATCCATTTTTTGTATACAACTTTTATAACCAAAATACACAGATTTACAAAGAGGTTCCTACGGATTACTGTCGATGTTTAGGATGCTAATAACTTCCATTTGCATAACCAACCCCCTTACCTAGATTCTCTCCCCCTCTTTTTTGAGTTGTTCTCTCTTTTCCCATTCCTTTGGAAACAATAAAGTGCAGTGGCGATTTTTTTTATCTGTACGAGTCAAGTCAATCCAATGGCTTAGTCTTAACATTTCTGTCGCTACAGAAAAATGGGGATTTTGTT
Source organism: Vicia faba (assembly GCA_948472305.1). Lineage (NCBI taxonomy): Eukaryota > Viridiplantae > Streptophyta > Magnoliopsida > Fabales > Fabaceae > Vicia > Vicia faba. The sequence goes on along the minus strand of OX451739.1, from coordinate 36,899,636 downwards.
GGGGAAAGATCGAACTATTGCTGGTCCATCCCTAAGTGGGTTAAGACTATCTTTGTTTATTTGTGTATATACTTTTGTTTGTTGCATATTATGTGTTGTATATATGTTTGTCTGGATTTTCCTGGTTTTCAGGGTGCTTGGTGATTTCTCATAAGTCCTCTACCCGGACTTGGGCAAACTTAAGATAGGACGGGTGGTATAATCATGTTAACTTTGAAGGAGTAATCCCAAAAAAGGAGGCATGAGATCCCCCACTCAGTGGAGGCCTCTTTGACTGTAGTGTTGTTTACTGAGTAATTGGGAAGACGTGCTGCTTTCGACTTGGGAGCCTGCTGAAACTGAGGACCGTAGAACCTTTAATCCATCTTGGCCTTTTAGGTGTAGTGCGGAAGCTATGACAGAGTAATCCGAAAATGGTTGTCACACGATACTATGCTCGGACGAGTTTTTCTTAAGAATATTACTAATTACTGAGTCAATGGGGATGTTGGTAATATCCGAAGGAAGGATGTAGACTTTGGGAACCTTTTAGAACCTTGTTCGGGAGGTGATAAACTATTAGACCATACCTTGTGGGTAGTACCTTTGACTCCATGCTCGTGACGTCAAACTTATAAACCCCCCATGTTTGTGATCTTGTGTGTGATTGTTGCATCATGCATTCATGCACCCATGAGTATCTTTTAAGACATTATGGTTCAAGGGACTTAAAGTTGACTCTTTGTGAATATCCCAAGTACTTTTGACCATGGATTCTGGAAAAATAAAGACTCAGAAGTATAGTTTCAAGAATCCCAAGATAGATGATTTGATGAGTCTAATTCCCAAGATTGAGAGTTCTGCAGATTTTTGGAAGAAGTATGGATCCATCGTGTCTCTCATGAAGCTTAGGATGAAGGAGGAAATTCTCTCGAATTTGGTCCAGTTCTATGATCTGATGTATTAATGTTTCACTTTCCCTGGTTATCAATTGATTCCTACATTAGAGAAGTATTCTTATCTACTAGGGTTACCTGTTACTGATTGTGTTTCGTTCAACATTTTGGAGGGGGGGCAAAAATATCATGAGATTGTTGTTTTGATTCATTTGGGGAAGTCTGAGATTGAGGACCACGTGACTAATAAAGGAGGAATCAGAGGCTTACCCTCTCAGTTTTTATTAGAGAAAGCTTGCTACTTTTCTAGGATGAAGAGTACAGTTGCTTTTGAGGCCATCTTTGCCCTACTTTTCTACGGGTTGTTCTTATTTCTGAACATCGACAACTTCGTGGATGTCAATGCCATCAGCATATTTTTGATAGGGAACCCAGTCCCTACATTATTAAGTGATGCTTATTACTCCATTTATCTTCGGGATTCTTATCATGGAGGGATGATCATATGTTGCACGCCTTTGTTGTATCAGTGGTTTATTTCACACTTGCCTTAGTCTGATGCTTTCTGGGATGTCAAAAAGGAACCTCGTTGGGCTCTAAAGATTATGGCCCTCTCTCATTCAGATATTTTTTGGTACCATCAGGCTTACCATGATATAGAAATTGTCGATAGTTGTGGTAGTTTTCCCAATGTACCTCTTCTTGGTACAAAGGGAGGAATTAACAACAATCTCGTTCTTGCACGACGACAGCTTGGATATCCGATGAGAGATAAGCCAAATAGTATTCATCTGAGTGGTTTCTTTCTTAGAGAGGGAGAGAATCATAAGGAAACTAAGGAGAAGATTGCAAAGGCTTGGCGTCATATTCACAGGAAGAGTAGAAAGGACTTGGGACCTAGAGGGGTTGTTTCTTTGGAGCCTTATCTTCAGTGGGTACAAGCAAGGACAATTAAGTTGAAGATGCCATATTTCTGTGAAGTACCTATGCCTGATATGTTTGTGAAGACCACTCCTCCCTTTTGGATGATGTGGAAGAGCTTCAGTTGGCCCTAGTCAGGATGCAGCAGGAGAAAGAAGCTTGGAAGAATAAGTGTCAGACTTTAGAGATATCCTACCGGGAAGACTTGAAGGAGAAATTGACTTGATTGAGATTCTTGAGAGTCGTGTTGTAGAGATGATAGAGATGTAAGAGGATTTATTTTCCTCTAGAACTCAGTCAGGGCTTAGTCATTCACTTCCCGATTCTGGTGATTGGCAAGTGGTTGCTAACAGGTATGCAGAAGAGAACAAGCAGCTGAAGGCTCAGATCGCAAGACTCACAGGAAAGCGTCAGTGTGTGGAGTGATCTTCATCAGCTTTGCTTTCTTAGGGTTTTAGTTTCTATCTTCTTTTTGTACTTGGGATTGTTGAAACTTGTACTAAAAAAGATGTAATCCATTTTGAAGTTATTATGACGAAATTTTTCAGTATTTCAAATGTGTTAGTACTTTAATATTCGCAAATTGTTCATAAATCTTTGAGTTCCTTGAATTTATTAATAATAAAATAAATCATGTGCATTGCATATCATGCATCATCTTGTACATATTTCTTGCATTTATTTTCATACCCAGGTGTCTTACTGAATTTCTTTGCTTCTTTTAACAAGTTGTCTCACCGGTATAATACTCAAGCTAATTCCAAGAAGAAAATGGAGAATCTTGAACGGGAAAATTGTGAGCTGCATGACGAAGTTACTGCTCTGAAGGCCAGTATGGAAAATTTAACTGCTTTTGTGGAATCATTAGTGGCTGCTCAGAATCAGCCACCACTTGCTCAGCCTCAACAAACAACATTTTCTTCTGAAGGTCCATCAGTTCCCGTTTCTGTTGCCCCAATTACTGTTGCTTAGAATCGTATGCCTCAGGGTTATCCACAGGGAATGACAGAAAACTTCATGCCAGAAGATTATAATCTTGACACTTAAGCTACTCCAATTGTTCAAGCTGCTGCTACTCCTGCACCTCCTGTGGTGCATATTACTCCTACTACTAGAAATGAGACCCACTACGTTGCACCTTCTTCCGTGAATGTTTTGCAGTTTGTTAATGATTAAGTTTATCGTCATATTCCTCCACCAAATGAAAGCTTAGGATTCTATGATCGAATGGACAATTTTCAGGATCAGTTTGATAAGATGCAGAAAGAGATGAAGGCCCTCAGAGGAAAAGAACTGTTTGGGCAGAATGTGAATGATCTGTGTCTGGTTCCAAATGTGAAAATACCTGCAAAATTCAAAGTACAGGAATTCAAGAAATACAAGGGAAATACATGTCCCCGTGCTCACCTTGTGATATATGTGAGAAGGATGACTACTCACACTGATGATCAACGCTTGTTAATTCACTTTTTCCAAGACAGTTTGACTGGTGCTGCATTGAAGTGGTACATGAGCTTGGATAGTGCCAACATTCATACTTTCAACGACTTTGGTGAAGCATTTATTAGATAGTATAAGTATATTACGGACATGGCACCTGACCGTGATCAACTTAGGGCAATGGTCCAGAAAGATAGGGAATCTTTTAAAGAGTGTGCACAGAGATAACATGAAGTAGCCGCCCAAGTGATCCCTCCAATGGAAGAGAAAGAGATGAAAAAGATATTCCTAAATACTCTAGGTGCCTTCTACTATGAAAGAATGGTGGCGAGTGCACCAAGTGATTTTACCAAAATGGTGAGTACGGGCGTTCGTTTGGAAGAAGATGTAAGAGAGGGCCATTTGACAAGAGGTGGAAATTCTGGTAGTACCAAGAAGCCTTCATATGGGTTTTCCAAAAAGAAAGAAGGAGATACAAATGTTGTCATTCAAGAGAGAAAGGTTAATCGTCCTAGAAGAAATTATCAGCGCCACCAACAGGTTGCTTCGATAACTCCAGTTGTCAATATGGCTCAGACCACAGTTTCTTATCAAAGACCATCCCCTTAGGGAAATCAGGGGCATAATCAGAAGAGAGAGGCTTTTGACTCTATTCCCATGAGCTATGCAAAGTTACTCCCAGCATTAATTCAAAAGAAGTTGGTTCAGACTAGGTCACCCTCTGTTATACCATTACCTTTGCCTTGGTATTATAAGGTAGACCAAACATGTGCTTTTCATCAGGGAGCACCAGGGCACAATGTTGAGAACTATTATCCTTTGAAATCTGAAGTACAAAAGATGGTGAGATCTTGCCTTTTATCCTTTAAAGATGTTGGCCCTAACGTAAAAGATAATCCTTTACCAAAGCATGGAGGAACAAATGCTGTAAACATGGTTGTTGGTTGTTCAGGGGACCTCCGTATTTTTTTATATCAACCTGGTTATAGGAGATTTGGTAAAGATGCATGTTGACCTCTACGAGTTTAGTTACTATACGGATGACCATGATGGTTGTGGTATTTATAGTAAAGATATACAACGGTGTGATAAAATAAAAGTTAATCTTCAGGAAATGATGGACGGAGGTCTCATTCATATAATCAGGCCTAGGGTAGAGTACGAGGAAGATGTGAATATGGTCTTTGGATGTCCTGGAGAATTCCAGATTTTTCACGTAAACCATATGAATGATGATTTGGTGCAGTTGCACGCTACCTTCTGTCATTTGGATGGTCAAGAAGAACACCATTATGGGTCTTGTCTGGTCTGCTGTAGAGATTCGCGAGGTTGTTCCATTGTGAGAAAGGGTGTTCAATAATTTTTGGACAATGGTACTATCAAATTTTCGGGCAATAGAGATTATTACAATGGGATTAATGTGATTAAAGATTGCTTGGCTGAGACTATGTCAGGCAATGAGTATGCTACTGCAGATTAATTCTTTTCCTTAGATGAAGATATGTTCTCCAACAATGATTCTATGATTCCCAAGTATTCTGAAGAAGGGGTGAACGTTATTGTGCCTTGTTTTAGTGTTCCTTCCCCTGTAGAGATTGAGTACTGTAGCAAGCCAGTTGTTGCTCCAGTGGTGATTTGCTTGCCGGGTCTTGTTCCTTACAAATCAGACAAAGTTGTGCCATAAAAATACAATTCTACAATCTTGGAGGATGGTGTGGAAGTTCCCATCCAACCTTTGTCTGATGTCAAGAATATTGTTGAGGCCAACCGAGTGACCCGTAGTGGTCATGTTTTCGCATCTTTCATTCGAGGGAATGTTAATATTGATAAGAAGATTCTTGAAAGTGTTGAACCCAAGAAAGCAGTGGGGGAATCTAGTGGTACTACACTGGAAAAATATGTGGATGATATGTTGAAGATTATCAAGATGAGCGACTATAAGATCATAGATCAATTATTGCAGACTCCATCAAAGATATCTATTTTAGCCTTGCTGATGAACTCTTCTGTCCACAGGGAATCTTTGATGAGGGTATTGGATCAAGCTTTTGTGGAAAGTGATATGCCATTGGACCAATTCAGCAGTGTGGTAGGGAATATCACATCCTCTAATAACCTGAGTTTATGTGATGACGAATTTCCCGATGAAGGAAGGAATCATAATTTGACTCTCCATATCTCTATGAACTATAAGAATGATTCATTGTCGAATGTGCTGATTGATAATGGTTTCGCTTTAAATGTTATACCAAGGAGCACGCTTATGAAGTTGAAGTATCAAGGAGCTCCCATACGCCCGAGTGGCATAATTGTAAAAGCTTTCGATGGATCAAGGAAGTCTGTCATTGGGGAAGTAGATTTTCCTATTCACATAGGCCCGCATTTATTTCAGATTACTTTCCAGGTTATGGATATTGTGCCCGCTTACAGTTGTTTACTAGGAAGACCGTGGATACACGAGGCAGGGGTTGTCACTTCGACTTTTCACCAGAAGTTGAAGTTCGTGCGTGAAGGAAAGGTGGTCATCATAAATAGAGAACATGCTTTGTTAATATCTCATTAATCCTCTTTCAATGTTGTGGAAGCGGATGAAGCTGCTGTTGGAACTCAGATTCAAGCTTTATCCATTGATAATATAAGGGGAAATGAGAATTCTATAGCTTAGTTTAAAGATGCTCAGCAGGTTGTGCGTAATGTCCCTAGTAAAGTATGGGGGAAGATCGTTGATCCACCTGTAAATAAGAATAGAGCTGGTCTGGGATTTTCTATGAAGAATGATAAAGGTAAGAACATGAGGCCGAAGTCTGCTTTAGGAAAATATCATAATAGCTTTCATAGCGGAGGTTATCTTCATCCAACTGTTCCTAGGATCAATGCTATTGTGCAGGATGAAGTGGAGCAAGAGATGTTGAACTATGCGACACATGGAGTTAGAGTCCAGAATTGGATCACCATTGATGTTACCTCTTGCATTCATGTCTCAAAGTAATTTGTTTTTTGTTAATATTTTCAAAAATCTTTCACTCTGCCCAAGGTGAAAGTTGATATTATATGGGTTTATCTGTTTGCTTTGATCTTTAAAATCAATAATAAAAGTTGTCTTTGATTCCCAAATTGTGTATTTAATTTCTGCTTTTTTTTCTTTGAAAATGGTAATCAGAAAAAAAACCTTTCAAAATAAATAATAATTTTAATCTGCATAATCACTTGCTATGTGTGTCAGTTTCTAAAAGCAATCATAAATCATATATGCAGATTAATTAAAAAGCACGTTGAATACAATGACCCTGTGCCCTCTCCCAACTTTGAATGTCACGTGTATGGGGCCGAAGAAGAAGAATATGATGAGATTCCATAAGAGGTTTCACGGTTTCTTGAGCGCGAGGAAGGTGCTATTCAGCCATATAAGGAGCCATTGGAAGTGATTAATTTGGGGTCAGAGGAACATCCGAAGGAAGTCAAGATTGGAGCATTATTGCATCCCAAAGTAAAGAGCAAGTTGATTGAATTGTTGAAAGAATATGCGGATATATTTGCGTGGTCATACCAAGACATGCCTGGTTTGGATACAGATATTGTGGAACATCATTTTCCGCTAAAGCCAGAGTTCCCGCCAATCAAGCAGAAATTATGAAGAACCCACCCTGATATGGCAGTAAAAATTTAAGAAGAAGTTTTAAAGCAGATTGATGCCAGTTTTCTTGTGACATCAGTGTACCCTCAGTGGATTGCCGATATCGTCCGAGTCCCAAAGAAAGACGGAAAAGTTCGCATGTGCGTTGATTATAGAGATTTAAACAAAGCTAGTCCAAAAAATGATTTTCCATTACCACATATTGATATGTTGGTTGATAGCACAACAAAATTAAAAGTATTCTCGTTCATGGACGGATTTTCCAGATATAATCAAATTAGAATGGCTCTTGAGGACATGGAAAAAACAACGTTTATCACACCCTGGGAAACATTCTGTTACATATTGATGCCCTTTGGGTTGAAGAATGCTGATGCAACATACCAGAGGGCTATGAAAACCCTATTCCATGATCTTAAGCACAAGGAAATTAAGGTATATATTGATGATATGATTTCTAAGTCCCAGACTGAAGAAGGGCATATAGAAGATTTGTTGGAATTGTTTCAGCATTTGAGGAATTATTGTCTCCGCTTGAATCCAAACAAATGCACCTTTGATGTCCGATCAGGAAAATTGTTAGGCTTCATTGTTAGCCAAAGAGGAATTGAAGTTGATCCTGATAAGGTCAAAGAAATTCAAGGAATTCCAGCACCAAGAACTGAAAAGCAAGTTAGAGGCTTCCTTGGGTGTTTGAATTACATTTCCCGATTTATCTCCCACATGACTGCAATGTGTGAGCTGATCTTTAAGTTGTTAAAGAAAGATCAAGGTTGTGTGTGAACAAATGACTGCCAAAGGGCATTTGAAAGTATTAAAGAGTATATGCTTTAACCTCCTATCTTGCTCCCTCCGGTTGAAGGAAGACCATTGATTATGTATCTGACAATGTTAGATAACTCTATGGGTTGTATTTTGGGACAACAAGAAGAAATATGGAAGAAGGATTATGCAATTTATTATCTCAGCGAGAAATTTAATGACTGTGAGTCACAGTATTTTATGCTAGAAAACACATGCTGTGCTCTGGCCTGGGTGGCAAAGCAATAGCGGAAATATATGTTGAATCATACTACTTGGTTGATTTCCAAAAATGGATCCAATTAAGTATATTTTTGAAAAACCTGCTCTTACGGGAAGAATTGCTCGTTGGCAGATGCTGTTGTCTGAATATGATATTGAATACCATACTCAGAAGGCTATAAAAAGCAGTGTGTTGGAAGATTATCTTGCTCACCAACCAGTGGATGATTATCAGTCTGTTAAATGTGATTTCCCTGATGAGGATGTTATGTTTCTGAAAGTGAAAGATTGTGATGAACCGTTACCTGAAGAAGGTCCTGATCCTGAATCCCAGTGGGGCATGGTGTTTGATGGAGTTGTAAATGCTTATGGGAAAGGAATTGGTGTTGTGATTTTTACTCCTCATGGGTCGCATATACCTTTTACTAGGCTGACTTTTGATTGTACCAATAATATGGCAGAGTATGAGGCTTGTATCATGGGTCTCGAGGAGGCCATTAATCTCAGAATCAAAATTCTAGATGTGTATGGTGATTCAGCTTTGGTAATAAATCAGATTAAAGGAGAATGGGATGCTCATCACCCTGGCTTGATTCCCTACAAAGATTATGCTAGAATATTATTACCCTTCTTTAATAAAGTTAGTTCCATCATATTCCCCGAGATGAAAATCAGATGGCAGATGCATTGGCAACTCTGGCTTCTATGTATCAAGTGAATACTTGGAATAATGTGCCTCGTATCACAGTGCGACGTTTGGATATACCGGCTCACGTGTTTACGACATAGGGAGTAATAGGTGAAAAACCTTGGTATTATGATATCAAGCATTTTCTCCAGACTCAGGAATACACGATTGGTGCATCGAACAAAGGTAGAAAGACATTGAGAAGGTTGGCAGGTAGCTTTTTTCCTCAATGAAGATGTGCTATACAAAAGAAATTATGACATGGTCTTGCTCGGATGCGTGGATAGACACGAAGTAGACATGTTGATGCATGAGATCTGTGAAGGTTCCTTTGTTACCCATGCCAATGGACATTCGATGGCAAAGAAGATGCTTAGGGTAGGTTATTATTGGCTGACAATGGAATCTGACTGTTATAAATTTGCAAAGAAGTGCCATAAGTGTCAGATTTACACTGACAAAATTCATGTGCCTCCGACACTTCTCAATGTTATTTCTTCCCCGTGGCCTTTCTCTATGTGGGGTATTGACATGATTGGAATGATTGAACCTAAGACGTCAAATAGACACTGTTTCATTTTGGTAGCAATTGATTACTTCACCAAATGGGTAGAATCAACTTCATATGCTAATGTTACTAAGCAAGTGGTAATGTGTTTCATCAAGAACAATCTTATATGTCGGTATGGTGTGCCAAGCAGGATTGTCACCAACAACGGCTCGAATCTGAATAACAAGATGATGACAGAACTCTATGAAGAATTCAAGATTTTCCATCACAATTCACCTCCTTACAGGCCAAAGATGAATGGGGTTGTTGAAGCCTCTAATAAGAATATCAAGAAGATCATCCAGAAGATGGTTGTTACTTATAAATATTGGCATAAGATGCTCCCTTTTGCTTTGCACGGGTATCGTACATCCTTCCGCACTTCAACAGGGGAAACCCCGTTCTCCCTTGTGTATGGTATGGAAGCAGTGCTCCCAATCAAGGTTGAGATTCCCTCTTTACGCGTGATAATGGAAAGCAAGTTGTCAGAGGCTGAATGATCCAGAACAAGCTTGACCAATTGAATTTGATTGAAGAAAAGAGAATGACGGACTTGTGCCATGGATAGTTATACCAAAAGAGAATAAAGGAAGCTTTTGATAAAAAGGTCAAGCTTCATGAGTTTAGAGAATTCGAACTCGTGCTCAGAAAGATCATGTCTTTCAACACTGATTCTAGGGACAAGTGGACTCCCAATTTTGAAGTCCCATATGTTGTCAAGAAAGCCTTCTCTAGCGGTGCGTTGATTCTTGAAACTATGGATGGCAAGAAGTTCCCGCGTCCCGTGAATGTTGATGCAGTCAAGAAATACTTAGCCTAAAGAAATAAAAGAATAGCTCGCTAGGTCGAAAACCCAAAAGGGAGACTTAGGAAAAATAGAGTGTCTCGGTAGGCTGAAAAATCGAAAGGACGGTCTAGGCAAAAATTAGAGACATAAATAGAATAAACTTTCCCGCTAGGTTGAAAACCCACAAGGGCAACTTAGGAAAAAGTTATAGATTTCTTTGCAAGTAACTGCGTCAGACAAGACTTGATCATTGAAGCAACAATCTTCTTGAATCCTCACCCTACTTCAACATGAGTCGCTGCTCAAGAATTCAAAGTTTTTAGGGAGAATAGTGGTCATTGTATTTCAATGTATCTTTTCCAATATATATTACAATTTTCCAAACTTTGTAATCATCTATGGAGTCTCACCATTCACAGACTACCATTCTATTAATAAATTTTGAGCTTTTATCCAATTATTTGCAATTCTTATTTTGTTCTACTTACAAAGACTCCATTTATTATTGATAGTAATTTTCAAAGCAAAAGATTAAATAACCAAATTGTTTTTTGAAAGGAATTTACAAATTACTTTTTACTTTAGATTTTGTGATACAAGAAAAACAAAAATGGTGATTCCCAGGGTGGACGAACTCATAAATTTTGGAAGTTTGTTTTCCCAGGAAGGCTCTCTCAGATAGTTGGAGATGAAACTCGTTGGTGTAAGGTGCGGAATCGGGCTTGTGATCCCATTTTCCCCAGTCAAGTCTTGGTCCATTTTGATTACGGGTTTGCATGGTTTGAGGTCTCTATCTCAGATTCCCCATTAATATTTTCTCTCATATGACGGAAGTCCTTTTTTCTTAGCAGTAATGGAATTGTTGTTGTTTTCCCAGGCAACTAGGCAAAGGCAATATCTTTTCTAAGAAGTGTTGAAACAGTTGTCAACTTTTTTGGGTTTTCTCCCGCCGAGTGATGGGTTTGATTTAAAATCCCTATAGTTTTGATTTATTACTGCATTGTTTGATTTCTTAGATCCCCAAGAGAAGCTAAGATTTTGTTTCTGGCTGGAATTTGTTATCCCCAGGTGTTTTCATAATTTATCCCCAGGGGAGATTGTGTAATCATCACTCTTGGTATTGAAGAATTTATTTTTGGGCCCCTCAATGATGTGGTGTTGTACTCCCTAATGAAGTTAGTATGAAATCCCCAGCCAATATCTCAACGATGTGATTTTCATCTACCCTAACAAAGTCGGTATTATAATCTCCAGTGAAAATCTAGATGTTGAAACATTTGTTTTCCCCCATTGAAGTCTGTGTGATGTTCCCCGGTGAAGCCCAGAGGAGGATGTTAGATCCCTGTATTTGCACTGATTCTATTGTGTGATTTGATTACTTTCAAGATGTGTTTCTTTCCAGTGAAGTTAAGCTATGGGATAGGAATTTGTTTCCTCAGTTGGTATTTACTGTCTTTTGGGAATTTTCATTCTTGATGTGATTTAGCCGAGTATTAACTTTACCCAATTTGGTTTTATCTATTTATCCCCAGTATGGTGTGATAGTTTCATCAATATATACATAATAACATTCATACATACATCATGCATAGCTGAATTAAAATTCATTGCTTATTTGCATTTATTAATTTTTATTAGCATATTACCCTATTTGCAGAATTATGTCACCCTCTCTCCAATAGTTTGTCAACTTTAAGCAGAAAGTGTATATTCTTTCAATTTCCCCATTGAGTTATCCCTCGTGGAAGATTTTTTCTTTAGCCTTCCTATTCAGTTCTTTATCTGAGTGGAATGTGATCCCCTTTTGAGTTTATTTCTCATCATGTGCTATCTCGGTTGACTGTTTCACACTGGTTTATTTCTGGTTTGAACTTGTGGTCCCCGACAGTGTTATTATTTTGATTTATGCAAACTTTGAGCCCTAGTTTGAGAATGTGCATTTATTTTGGCACGAGAAGACTTTATCTCCTCAGCAAGAATATATTGGCATTTCCCCAGGACTCCATATTTCTTTCCCCAGGAATCCATATTTCTTTCCCCCGGAAGCCATATTTCTTTCCCCAGGAAGCCATAATTCTTTCCCCAAAAAGTCATTATTACAGTTCCTTCTCATAACAGCAAGTGGCGGTCTCTTTATTTGAGCAACTTGTACTTCCCCAGTAAGTATGTTAGTCCCCTAAGAAGATTCATTTGTTTACTCCAATGAACGGTAGTCTCGTCATTATGGGAGATAGTTAGTTGTTGAGATGTTATTCCAATGAATGGTAGTCTTGTCATTATGATATACAATTCGTTGCTGAGATTTGTTACTCCAATGAATGGTAGTCTCGTCATTATGGGAGATAGTTTGTTGTTGAGATTTGTTTACTCTAATGAATGGTCGTCTCGTCATTATGAGAGATAGTTCGTTACTGAGATGTTACTCCAATGAATGGTAGTCTCGTCATTATGGGAGATAGTTCGTTGCTGAGATTTGTTACTCCAATGAATTGTAGTGTCTTCATTATGGGAGATATTTTGTTGTTGAGATTTGTTTACTCCAATGAATGGTAGTCTCGTCATTATGGGAGATAGTTCATTGCTGAGATGTTACTCCAATAAATGGTAGTCTCGTCATATGGGAGATATTTCGTTGCTGAGATGTCACTCTAATGAATGGTAATCTCATCATTATGGGAGATAGTTCGTTACTGAGATGTTACTCCAATGAATGGTAGTCTCGTCATTATGGGAGATAGTTCGTTGTTGAGATCTTTTTTCGATGGATAGTAGTCTCTTCATTATGGGAGATAGTTCATCGTTGAGATTCACCAAACAATTGTTACCACCCCTAATATTGATGTTTGCTGGTATTATCCTACCACCTCTTTTCCCCCTGTAGGTCGACATTACCTTTTTTTTCTATCTTCTCTGAGAGTGGATAGTTCGCGCTTATTTGTTGATCATTGTTATCCTTTACTTTATCTCCTCAATATTTGAGTTGATGTTGCTTTATCTCCTCCTCGGGCTTTACACTAGTAGAGTTGAGTCATTTCTTCACCAGTGACTCATTTTCCTGGTCTAGTTTTCTTTTTATCTTTTATCTTCTATTTTCCCAGTGGTGTCTTGTGTAACCATTGGATCTGATTGTTTGCATGCACAATCATAAACATTGCATGGCATCTTAGGGCCAAAAATAGGGTTTATTTTATATTTAAGTATCTTCAATCGCGTAGACACAAATATTTTAACCTTCGTATCTCCGGATAAAAGACACTTAAATAAGGGCAGTTGTTGTACCCCAATTTTTGCCCCTGAAATCCCTCTATCATCTCATGTCAATTCAATCACAACAAGACCATATTAGGGTTTGGTTTTTCTCCTTATCTTTAGCTTTTCTCATGGGGAATCACCAAGCACCTTGACTTGTATATTATGATCATATATGTTTTGTATTGATTAACTTTTAACTAATAAATACAATGAATGTTTTCCCTAATTTATGATATTGTAGGTGAAAGCACAACACATTTCATCAAGTTGATCTATAGGTTCATGAGTTTATTTCCATGCCTTCTTCAACAAAGCTTCATTGAGATTAAAGCCTCATCATTTAAGATATTTTGAAGTAATATCATGACAAATACTATTATGATTCATCACGCCTCAAGTTGTCAAAGATAGTTCAAAGATATAGGGGCTGATTGAAGAAATTTGACCTAATTGGACAAGTTCTTGATTTCTTGGTAACAAGTGCATTTTCCCTCAATTCTTAATATTTGTAAGTGGTTATGGTTGCTATGGCTCCCCATTATCATCCTCAGCAACTTATATTTACATGACAAAAGTATTTGTGCAAGAAAGTTTGTCAAAATTGAAAAGGGTATCCAAAGCATTTTGTTGCTCTATGAGCTAGGGTTTTGAACTTCTAAGGGCTACATCTTGCTCATCTTTTAGTATTTTTGAGTGATTCCAAATACATGCTTCTATTGGAAGGGTTATCAACAAATCACTTCAAAAGTTTCAAGAAAAATTAATGTGGAAGATGCCTAATGATTGAGAAAGATTACAAGTCCTCTAGATAGGCCATCTAATTCCCTTGCGTGACTTCAAAAGATCATAACTTGGTCAATTTTTATCTCTTTGAGCCCATTAGTTTTCCACAATGATCTTAAAGGTGTGAACTTCAACTCTTATTTTATGTGCAAAGCCTGAAAATGGATGGAAGATGCCCTAAGGATGCAAAAGATTATAGGTCATCTCATGAATTTTCACCAACTTCACAAAGTCATAACTTTATCAATTTTTGGAGTTTTTAAATGGTTCAAGTCTCAAAATGTCATTCAAGAGATCTACTTAATGCCATCATTTTTGGTTAAGAGCAAATTTTAAAGGCAAGGCCATGTTTGGATGCAAGACAATATAGGTCATATTTGAGGAAAAACTTAGAATTTTTCTAAGTACAAAAAGTCAGCATTTTTTTCAAACTTTCAACTCAAGCATCCATTTGATTCAATTCTTTACACATTGTAAATTTTGTGATCTCATCTTTCCAAGACATCAATAATCAAGTCCTAAGGTTCTCTAAATTGTGCACACCATTGATTCAAAGATGGTACCTTAAGACTGAAGTTTCCTCCAAAGTCAGAATTTGAAATTCATGATTTGGCCTCTAAACACAAAAAAATTGCGTGTTTTTACTTCTAATCATGTTTATAAATCTACCAAAAGTGATTAGCACCTTGAAAGACAAGTTTTTGTTAAGTTTTTAGCAAAATAGAAGTCACACTTTTCATGTTTGCAACTTCACATGATTTCCTTCTAAACTTCATCATTTCACACGCTTAAGCATTCCATTAGCTTTCCTATAAATAGAGGGTCATAACTCATTCATTTTATCAAGCTTAGATAGCTAGATTCACCCTGCCAAACTCTCTCTTCAACCCACTTTTCTGTAACTTTGAATTTGGATTTATAGCTTTCCTCAATCCATTCTTCATCCTTGAACTTCACTGAAGCTAACAGAAGAAGAACCAAGCCCTGGGACTTTCTAAATCGTGCTAGCCAAGTCAAGTTTCAGAGCTCTGAATTTGAACTTTAATAGGTAGATTTGTTCATTAATTCTCTCAAACTTTGGTACTGTAGTGAAGCTCTCATCATTCTGATTCTAGTCGCAACATTTGTTTTCAACTGGAAGTGAGTTTTGGCCATGAGTTTTCTGTTAGAACATAGTTTGATTCTACAACCCTTAGTTAGAGTTTTGATGATAACAAATACAAAGAACAAATAACAAATGCAAAGAACAAATATGCACCCTAAAAATTATGTTTTATGTATGCAGAAGTTCTGACCAAAGTAGCATCAGAAGATAAGCCATAAGAGCTACATGTTGAATCAATCAGAACATGCGCTGAAGATTGATGACCAGAACTTACGCTGAAGCAAAACAAACTCTCATTCTGAACAAGAACATGTTAATCCAAGTCATCAATATTCTTAAGCGTCATCAGTAAGCAAGGAGATAAGATTCTGAAGTGTTACTAATCATTCAAGACAGCATCAATTCCAACGGCTTTTTCAGACAGGATCTTCTCCAAATGGAAAGTGTGTTAATGACATTAAACATGCTTGATGATCAACAATATTCCACTGCCTATATAAACAAAGTCAGTATTCAAATTTGTGGATGTTTTTGCTACATAACCACTCACGCATATTCAAAGTTGTAAGCAATATTCTTTACATTTCCAAGCTATAATCTTGTGTAAATTATCACAGTTATGATAAACAGTTTTTGTAAGAAAAACAACAACACACATTCTTGTATAATTGTTTTGAAACAGTGTTCCTTGAGATTAACCGGATTGTGGTTGTACTCAAGAAGACTTTAACAGTTGTTAAAGTAGTGATTGTAATCCTTTTGTGATTAGTAAATTAAGACATCGTTGGAGAGAGGCGAAATCACCTTGACGGGTGGACTGAAGTAGTTTGAGATCAAACAAACCAGGATAAAAATATTGTGTCATTGTGCTTTTGATTTCAAGTTTTCAATTCAACCCCTTATTCTTGTGTTTTTCGCATCTTCATTTTCAAATCCCTTTTCAAATCTTTCCTCCTGAAACGACTGAGCTACACCTTACATAATTTTTTTACGAGGGTACCATTGGAATCGTCTTGAAGAGACGAAGCGAATGGTACCAGTCTCGAGCTCTAATTTTTCCATTTCATTAACCTGCAAATCGTGTGGACAGAAGTTGAAGACGATCTACATGTCCGTCTTCAACCAATGGGAATTTGCCACGCATCTTTTCAAATCTGATTTAATAGTTGATCACATGTTTTATTCATTAAGGACCATGATATTTACATCGCGTCTGATTCATTGGATTAGCTTACTAACGCGTTTTGACTCTCATCCAATGGTCTATATTTTTTTACTTTATTTTTTATTTCTGATTTTTTATACTTAATTGTTTTAAACTTCAAAAAATCATAAAAAATTCATTTCTGACTCAAAAATTATGAAAGAATTCACAAAAATAATTTCAAATATTCTCTTTCTAATTTTTATTTTTTCATAATTTTATTTTAAGATTTTGTATTTTTCATGATTTTTCTTTGTTTTAGTTTTTTTTTAATTGCTTAAAAGTACTTTTTGACATTTTTAAATTCTGAAAAAAATTCATCAAAATTATTTCTCTTATTTCTGGCCTTCTGAATTTTTTTTTAGAATTTTATTTTGATTTTATTATTTTTTATTTTTTTTTCAATTATTTGAGTAATTTTAATTAGTTTAAAAATACTTTTCTGATTTGAAAAATTACAAAAAAATGTGTAAAAATATTTGAGGTCATTTTTTTATTTTTCTATGGTCTCTTTTAATTTTTCTTTGATTTTTTTTAGTATAGTTTTTTATTTTCCCTTATATTTTCATTTTAAATTTAACAATCATTTTATTTTTTTTATTTTATTCATTAAATACAATTTTATTTTTGTATATATTCTGAGCTTTTGACTTTTGATCATGTACTTCATTAACATCATTGGATCTTGGGTGTTGAGTTTAACTCCACCAAAATGGATGAATGATTTTAATGGTAGTTTGATTAAATTTTTATTTCAAACATATCCCTTCCCTCTTCATCTCATCCTCTTCTCATTGTGTTACATGTTGTTAGAGGATAATATACATATCATCTCTACAAATATATGACACATAAATTACTATTGACCGGCCTCAAAATAGTTGCAACTTCTATATAAGTCCACTTATAATTGCTTAACATAGCGCTAAATTTTATCCCGATTTGAGAAATGATCATTCGTGGCTCAAACCTATGTTTGCAAGTCCAAGTATATTAGTTTTAAACCTTTGATCCAATAATCTTTAGATTCATTGTTAGGAGGCTTTGGTCTTATCAATCCTCTAATGAATCTTTATAAGATTTGGTCAAAGTGAATCACTTAAACATCATTGATCATTTATTGTTGCCTTGAGATTTTGAAAATGAATGATATACTTGACAAAAATCAAATGAAACTTGTTGTTGAGAGGCTTTGATTTTCAATCCTCTAATGAGTTTCAAATGCAAGTTTCAAGATGGTCATTCAACTAACCTCTAATTACTAATTCATTAACATTTGACTTTTATGTTATGCCCTTTATTTTATGCTTTTATTTTATGCCTTTACTTTTTACACCATTTTATTTTAGCATTTACATTTCATGCTATTTTCATCTTTGGTCACTTGAGCATTTACTTTTATGTTATTTTTTTTATTTTTCTCACTTGAGCTTCTCATTTCTTTTTGAAGATACCTAATAATCAACTTGAACTATAAAAAAATTTAACGTTACTTGGACTATTTGGTTATTATCCTTGGCATTATGGAGTGATAGACTTCTTGGACTTAGGATTAGAGACCTTGACCTACCTTGAGACCTTGTAACTTTTATTGCAATATTGTCTAGAGTTCTTTGGGTTTACCCCCAAGATATTGGGTTATTTGTTTTCTTTGTGTGCAGGTTATTTTGGTTATATGCTTTGTCTGTGATTGAGAATTCATATGTATACAACCGTTACTCTGCCTATTTTTTTTGTGAAGATATAATGCACTTGAAGTTTGACTCTCAAGAGGTTATATTGTCCTTGCTCATTTGGTTTCAATCCAGAGAATGGGAATTCTACAATGACTCATAATGTCAAGTGTTGGCTCCTTGTTGGTTAGACGGTTCTTTTTCCCTAGCTTTTAATTTATGATTTAGGACAGTCCCTTCATCTCCTCCCACCTTCTTTAATTTCAAAAATCTTCTCCCTCCTTTTGAAAACTATTCTTGTTTTAAACTTGAACTGCTTTCATAATAAACTTGGACTTAGGTCCATGCATTTTCAAAATATTTTTTTGATCAAAATTTAATTAACTTAATAATATCTTGACATTTTTGTGAGAAGACTAACAGTCAATCAATCTCATTCAAACCATTTTGCCACTTTGGGCTTTTTACTTTAAAATTTTCTCAAAATATTATACCATTGTCAATCCTTGAAGTGATGCGAAGTACTATACTTCTACGATATGTAATGAAGTAAGATATTTTCCACTTGGGTGTTGAGTAAGGCTTTGTTTTAAACTCCATGATATATCCTCCACTTTGATATGACACAAATTCTCCTTTCTCATAATTGTGGGTAGTAAGCATGTTCTTCCACTCGGATAAGATGATGATGTCTCGTCTCTTAAAATTAACCAACACACTTGTGTTTTAAAATTTTTAAAGGTGAACTACGTGTGCCATGATCCCCTATTGCATAAAATATGGTACGTAGGCACTAAAGGTTCGCAACCGCAACGGGTGCAAAAATTGTAAAAAATACTTCTTTTCCCATCCCCACAATCCATTTTTTGTATACAACTTTTATATCCAAAATACACATATTTACAAAGAGGTTCCTACGGAGTACCGTAGATGTTTAGTGTGCTAATACCTTCCATTTGCATAACCAACCCCCTTACCTAGATTCTCTCCCCCTCTTTTTTGGGTTATTCTCTCTTTTCCCATTCCTTTGGAAAAAATAAAGCGCAGTGGCAATTTTTATTTGATCTGTATGAGTCAAGTCAATCCAATGGCTTAGTCTTAACATTTCTAATGCTACAGGAAGGTAGAACACAGAAGTAATTAGCCTATGACATATCAAATACCATGATCAAATATCACAATTAAAGAAGAGAAGTTGTACACAAGCATACAAGAGAAGTGTTGAAAAGAAACAAGCAAACAAGTTCAATTCAAACTAGTGTAGATCAAACAAAGGGTTCATTATTTGAGAATCATGAAATGTGCGACTTATGTGATAAGTTAACTCAAGGTAGGATTCATGAGTAACAAAGTAAGAAGATGAGACTTCATACACAATCAAAGTCACCTAATTGATAAGCAAAATCATCTAAAAGAGGAAAAAGGAATTTGTCTTAAATCAAATGAAGTTGATGAAGATCAAATGCATAACAAAGTATCTTATATGTCCTTGGGTGATGATAAAACCCTAACGAGATACTAATCATGAGCTTGAAACCTCAAGGAATGTCAACAAAATAACATACTTAAGTGTCATTATACTTTGATAAAGTATAGTCCCTTAATGCATACAAGAAAAGTGATTTGAATAAATCAAAGTAATGGTACTTAGATGCTATAGGAAGTAGGTAACATCAAGGAGCATTTATGGGACATGGCATTCAAACACAAGAGGCAATCATTGGGTAATAATGCATTTACAAAGAAGAGAGAAACAATGTAGCTCCTAATGTTCACCATGATGATTAACAAACGAGTGATAACCAAGTGGATCATAGAAGCATAAAGAGTTGAGACGAGAAGAGAAGTAAAACTTAAACATAAAGAAATGTTGGACACAAAGTCCTTATGGGCATTCATTTACAAACTAGGTCAAGACTAGTATATGGCTCTTATTATGTCATCATGACGAGTTGATAATGAAATATCAACCAAAGAATATAAGAGCAAAGCAATGAAGGTATGAATACCTTCAAGGTTAGAAGTAAACACACAAAACATCACCTATTATGCATCAAAGGTACTTGGCAAAAGAAATACATCAAAATAACTCCTAACCTTGATCATATTTAGTGAAATAAGGAAATGATCAAAGGAGATAAAATGTCTCTCAACCCTTAAACAAGGTTATCCTTGAGTTATCATATCTTAAAACTACTTTGAGTCATAATCGTGATGAAGATTTGATCAAAGAATTCACCAAAAATCCCTAAATTAGGGTTCTAACTTGCTCAATTTAGGAACTCAAACACAATGATCACCAAGAGCTATAACGGATCAAGAAAAATTGTTCCAAGCTCATGAGATATCATGAGAGCCCAGAGGCTATCAAGAGTACAAATATCATCCTTTAAAAGTTCACAAACATAGCAAAATTGCAAGCATGAGGTTCAAACAAGTCACAAAGGACTCAAACAGTCAACAGTTAGATCAAAATTAGAAAGATGGCTTGTAAAATTAAACCAAATTAATCCTAACATACTAACGAATTCTAAACGTCATAGGCATAGTCAAAAGCTCGTGGAATGAGGAAGAGATATGGTTTTGAAATTCAAACATCACAACTAGTTAGCAAAGTGCTAAAACTAGACAAGCTTCACAAATTATTTTGAAGAAACTATGAGATCAATCTTAAAAACTAATAAAAAATTATTTAAATAATCTCAACTCATTCATGAACCTTGAACATATTTTCTTTGATTTTTAAAAGTAAGGGAAGTTAGAGGATTAGTTGTTACTTTAGGCTTAAGCAAGAAGAAATGCCAAAATCAAACAAAAACTTCCAAAATTTGAAAACACGAGCAAACTGAGTTGTAAATCAAAATAAAAATCAAAGATAATTAGTTCAATACCTAAAGGCCAGTGGGTAATTTTTCTAGAATTTTATCACATGAGGAAAGGATCAAACAAAAATTATTTGCACAATGCTATTAATATAGTGAAGAAAATGGTGTAACTCATCAATTGATTTAAAATAGCATGTCACGAAATTTTATAAAATTAACAAAAAATATTTTCATCAACTAGGCTTCTAAAACAACTCAGAATATTTTTTATAGATTTTTTAGGTTGATGAAACATAGAAAATAAAATTCAAAAGCAAAAAGGTGATTAAAAAAACCTAATTAAACTAATTGAATTATTTAATCATGTAAAAATGGTTTAAAAAAATTATGAATATGAAAATAGACTAAAAGTAAAGCCTAGAATATTTTTATGATAATTTTTGAATAGTTAAAATTATTTTTAATAAAATGCACAAAACAAATAAATGAAAAGAAAATCAAATGATGCAAATACTTTTTACACCTAATATTGTCCTCAAAACCGCTGTAAAAAAGTTTGGATCATATGCAATCAGAGCATAACACCTCATCATCCCTACCAACGCAATAACTCTAAAACACGTGAAATTCCAGTTTCAGACACACAACTTCAGATCTGCGTATCTCATGTAATTCTCAACCAAATTTCATGAATTAAAGCTCAAATTAAAGATCTCATAGCAAGCTATCACACACTTCATAGATTTCAAAATCATCAAGAGATCAAACATAAATTTGAGCACGAATATCACTGAAATCAAACTTTTCACAAAATTTCATAAACTCAAAAACACGATCTATATTCAAAATTGCATAACCAAAGACCTATTGTCTTGCCAACTATGCTATCATACAAGTTCTACAACCAAGATTCAAGCTAGAATGAGAATGATCCAGATTTGGAAACTTACCTTGTGAGTTGAAAAATAAATTGAACTGTTGTCTCTGATTTTGAAGAGAAGCCCTGTTGGATCTTCAATATTCAACTTCAAAGTAGTGAAATGAGCAAGAAAAGCAAGCTTTGCACAAAGAACTTGAGAGGGAAAAAATGGAAAAATAACTCTGACTTGAGAGAGAGAGAGAGAGAGAGAGAGAGAGAAAGAAAAATTTCAGATCTAATTCTTGTGACAATTATGCGTATTGAACAAGATGAGAGTTTTGTGTTTATATAAAGAATGTAGAGTGAGGGTACAAGGGTCTTTGCTTATGAAAGGATCTATTGGAGGGTGAATAGGTAAAAAAAAGTGTCATCTTCTATGAGTTTTGTGTTGAGAAATTATAATGTTGTCTGCATTTTGTTGAGCTCATGGTGAATGGAAAAGAGGTGCAAAGAGTGTGTGAGATGAGCTAGCACGTACACACACCTGGAGGGAGAATTAGTGGAAAGAAACTTATTGTTTTAAGAAAAACACAAGGGAGATAGGTCATGCACATATTGTGACCTTGTTTAGCTTATTTTGGAAAGGTAAGAGTGCATGATTTCGTGCCAAACATGTGCACCAATGATCTAAAACGAATCAAAACCGAACTGCATAATAATTTTGAAAATGCAAGTTGCATGCCCACACTCATGGTCAGCTCATTTGTACTTAAAATATCTCAGAATCCACACGTGCATTTTGTAAGTTCTTGAGGCCTATGGAGAGCTTTATGATGAACTTCAACATGGTACTTTGAATTTTGTAATTTGAAGCTTGCATGATGGAGATATTGATGTGGGAAGTTTGGAAAAAGTGAGGTCTGTCAATTCTTGTTGTGCGCGAGTACATGGTCTGCATGGCATGCACGATGATCAGTTGTGATATCCATACTTCATGAGCTTATATCTTTCTCATTTTTTGCCATTTTGTGTATTTCAAATCTCGGGTTAAAGCTTTCATGGCCTTCTACAGTATCCCTCCATTCAATTCTCTAATTGAAGCCTGAATTAAAATAATTTCAAACATGAAAATGGTACACCAACCATTTGAAAAAAGTATTGGCCCTGGCGCACAAGACTTATAATTTTGACAACTTTTGTGCCCATAACTTCTAGGCTCCATATCTCTCAAATGCCTCACTTTTGAGACTTCCACCCACAATGACACAATTGTAGGGTTTTTCACAAGCTTTCCAAGCATGTATTGTTTGCTCTATTTGAATAAAAATGAGAGAGTTATGATTGGTCTCGGTTCAGTACTATGGACACTTAGGAAAATCTCCAAAGCCTCAAATAACTTCTTCAACAAATCAACTTTAATTCAACCATTTCCTTTGACCCAAGGCCATAATTGATCATGAAATATGAAATAGGGATTTTTGAATTGATGGTTGACCAAAAGTTCACTTGGTCAACTCCTGACTTTGTTGACTTTTGGTCAAAATGACTATTTTCCCTTTTTGATCAATTGAACCACTTATAATCACAATTGATGATCAACTCTTCAAACATAGGTGCTCATTATAATGTATAAAAGCATGGAATCAAGTCTTGCCCAAAAAATCAAAGATTTCCTGATTAAATTCAAAACCCTAGTTTTGGCCTTCTATGCTAGGAAATGATGATCCAGTCTCAAAACCCTAATTCCTATGGACATAATAAGAAGTTATTTGAAAAAATATGTCTCCCATGACAATGAGAGGATATTTCTTCATAAATTTGGCCCACACAAGTATTAAGCACTTCATCTGGCCAAAACCCTAATCTCAAGAGATGCGTAGGAGAACAGTGATTCAAAATTAACACTTGTAATTTAAAACTTCTGATGAATCCAAGTGGTAAATGATATATATTTGAGGTGTGAGAAAACCTTGTATCTTGAGTGACTCAAAGATTGAAGGCATAAGACCCTTCTTGCACTAATTGTCAATACAACCATCGATAACTTGTAGGAGAACTTTGGAACAAAGATATCTTGATCCTATCATGAGAATGCATGAGTATGTATGATGAAACACAAGCAATATAAGATAAAATGAAGAGGGTAAGTTTTGGGGTGCAACAGTATGTACATGAAAGATGCAAGATGCATAAGCCAGATGGCTTGAATGAAAGGGGTAGGACAAATTTGGGGTAGGACACTTAGGACAAACTTATCATCAATCCAAAGCACCTTAAATAATCATTTGATCACTTAGAGGTAGATTTGATATGATGAAAGCTCATCAAGTACCAATCCAAACCTAATTGAACAAAGATGATCCAATCAGCATCCAATTGATCAAAAAGAAAAAAAGAAGAAGAAAGAGATGGAGAAAAGACAACTTGAACAAGAATGTAAATCCCCAAATTGGATCAAAGCATTGATCAAGTTATCATCAAAATCATTCATCCATTTTCATGGATTAGGGTTTTGACCTCATCAATTTCCAAGATCCAATGAGGTTGAAGAAACTTATGATCAAACAAGCTAAGATTCAAGGCCAGCCAGTCAACAAAGTAAAACAACAATTAAAATGCAATAAAACAATTAAAATGCATGTAAAAAGTATTTTTAAATTGATTTTTAAATGAAAATAAAAGGTAAAATATCAAAGTCTAATTAAAACATCAAATAAAATTCAAGTAAGACCTTGTAAAAATCAAAAATCATCTATAATATTTTTATAAAATTTTTGGTGATTTTTGGAAATAGAAAACTATTTTTAAACTAATTAAAATCAAGAAAACAAATGAGAAATGATTAAAAAAATGGAAAGCACAAAAATAAAATTCTAAAAAAATACACAAAGTCAAAAATAATAAAAATTATTTTTGTGAATTTTTTTCAATATTTTTGGAATTAAAATGAAGGAGTTATGAATTTTTGAAGTTTATAACATTTTAAATTAAAAATAAATAAAAATAAAGCTGAAAAAATCCACAGTCGTTGG
Source organism: Vicia faba (assembly GCA_948472305.1). NCBI lineage: Eukaryota > Viridiplantae > Streptophyta > Magnoliopsida > Fabales > Fabaceae > Vicia > Vicia faba. The sequence goes on along the minus strand of OX451739.1, from coordinate 36,874,985 downwards.
ATCAATTTCATTAATTCGATGTGGCTAATCTAATGATCCATAATGCGCGCATACCATGGAATTTATCAAGGAAAAATGCATTGGATCCAAAAAAGAACAACGAGTCAGATTAAAACAATTGGAAGACGCTCATTGGATGGATGATCCAACTCATCATCTTCAACCTTCAACCTTCTTCAAACAGTCTGAAAAATCGTGAATCATAAAATGGAAACAAGAGAGGCTGAGACTTATATCAATAGATTTGACTCTTCATCACCATATCAACCATATCAACCATTGAAATTTATTCAACCTCAGCTAATCATAATTTGAAGAAAACCAAAAGAAGTTTGAAAATGAGTTTTTAAATTAAATGCTCAAATCGAAATGAAAACGAAATCTAAAAGAAGCATGAGCTTCAAAAGATCAAGGACTACATTTTATCAACTTATTTGAAGCAATTTGGTGTTGGAGTCTACCTAAACGAAGCAAGGTGAAAAGCTTCTGAGATTGAACTTGGATTGAGATTTTTAGTGCTCCTTAAGGCTTGGTTTCAATCGTGCTAGCTCCAGAGAAGATCAGAGAAGGTATTTGAATAAAAAAATGGATATGGAAGCTTGGGAAATATGAAAACGAAGTGAGATAATTTAGAGGTTTGGAATGAGTTTAACAGGGTATTTCTTGCTCTCAAAATCTTGTGAAATGAAGGGAATAAGGTCTATATTTATGGGGGTAGGTGATGGAATGATGAGATGGATGAAATGATCAAAGTTTGATTGAAATCATGTGCACCCTTGAAGCGTGAAGAAAGTGCGACTTGCAACCATCAAAACTCAGCCTAAACATGCATTTTGTGAGTCTGTTAGCATTAGGGAACTTGATAAACATGATTAGAGTGAGAAAAAAAACGTGGTAAATGGGCTTGTAAGTGAGAATTAAAGAACTTCAAAATCTTATCATGGTGAAATTTTAAGCTTCAAATGTTCGTGTTTCAATCAATAGGGCATCTTGCACATGAGGCTTTTTTATTCCACTCTTTTTGTAACTTGTAGATATCATCACAAAGATCAAAATATGGAAATAAAGGTTACATTTGGATTCTTATGTTAAAATTTATAGCATGTTGAAGTTGGCACAAAATTCTGACTTCACAAGCTTGAAAAATTCTAAGTTAAAATGCCTCAAAATGGCCTGTAATCTATTAATGAATTCCATGGCCTTCCAAGCAAAATTAGAACTTGATCATTGAAAAGAACTTGTATATGGCATCAAGGAGAGAATTTTGAAAAAAGTATGATCCTAAAATGATAAAAAATGATAAAGTTATGATTCTGGAAAGTTGAGAAAAAATCACTTGGAAATATGTCAAAATTTCACTAAGTCCACAATTGACCTATAATGTATCCAAACTTTTGATGATCTTCAAAACATAATTGGATCTTAACTTGTAAATAGGAGTTGGAGAGGATATCAAGGAGATTTACATGCTTAAATAATCACTCAAAAATGATGAATAATGAAGGAGTTGTGGTCTTTTGAACTTGAACTTTGAAATAATGACTTTTTGGTCAAACCCACTTTGAATCAACTTGCATACTTGATCTTTTCTTTCATTCCAAGACATGATGATGCACATATGATTTTAGAATGATAAATCCTTGAAAGAACTTTTATTTATCATGGCCACACTTGAGGTTACTTGGTAGTGAAGGCACAGAAATAAACACACGAACCTTTGATCTATCTTGAGAAATAAGAAAACAATCCTTGGGCATCTCTTGATCAATTGAGATCGAATGATGTTTGAAGATGATATGACCTAATATTATAGGTCAATCCCTATTTCACGAGTTCCTTAAGAAATCAATGTTGACCATGCTTTTGAGTTTGATTAGATGAAACCCTAGCTAAGGGAATTTGTTTAATCCACTTGGATCACACTTGTCCTTGCAAAATAAAAAAGGAAAACAAGACACATTTTGTATTTTGATTATTAATTAGAAAAACATAAAGCATGTATAAACAAATGTACAAAATTCACAATAGGGTGCTTGGTGATCTCACTAAGGCAAGCCTAAAGAGGCAACCCATATTTGTGATCTTGATATGTTTCATAGATGAAAAATGATGAGGGATATTAGGGGTTAAAATTAGAGTATAACAATCATGATCAGACCAAGACACCAAAAACCCCTTTTGTTTCTTGAGATAGGTGGGACATTTTGACCTAATGTTACCAAAACCTTCACATTCATGACACTAAATACCTTTTCATTGGGTAGGGTACTCTTATGTTCTTAATTTTCTTTGAAAGTCATTATTCTTGTTGGTGTCAAATGACATGTCCTTGACATTTGATCTTTGCTTCCTATACATTCCCTTCAAAATCCTATTGAATTGCCTTCTAAGAAGCACAATAGTATTAGAAATACCTTCACCAGTCTCCATGTCATGTTGATCTTCTTTATCCTCATTGTTGGAGATAAAATCCATGCTTTTGTTCTTCTATTATAATCTTTCATTAACAACCAATTCAAAATTTTGGAGAGACCCGATCAGTTCTTCCACTTTCATGTTGTAGATATCTTGGGATTCTTTTATTATTGTGACTTTCATGTCAAACTTTTATTCTAACATCTTCTCTCCCATGGCACTGGATGCATTTACAATATCAAGAATTCTCCCATGTGCCTTCATTAGTGGTTTTAAGAATTTCTCATGCATCTTTAGCCATAATACATGTGTTTATTAACCTGAAAATATATTGGTCAATCCCATTGAACAGGGCATTCAAAACTTTGGATCTCCCAAGAGCAAGTTCACCTTGTTTCTTAGACCAGTCTTCTTTTGGCTTTAAAATAGTAGTATCCTTCCCATCTTTGTCTGTCAACACAGGATGAACCTAACCCTTGACAACAACTTTTCTGGTTTTGCTATCAATAGATTTTAGAAAGGCAACCGTACATGATTTCCAGTAGTAATAGTTGGTGCCATCCAACATGGGTGGTCCGTTAGTATTTCCTCCTTCTTTGTCCAAAGTGCCAGAAAATATCTTCCCTAGAGATCACCCAAAACAAAATAGGATACCTGCTCTGATGCCAATTGTAATTCTGGCACTTTACAAAATAGATGTCGAATACAATGTTAAGACATCATAGACCAGACTGTTAAAATAAGAAATAATGCAAGAAGTAAATAACACAGTTCAATTATTAACCCAACTCGGTGCAACTTCACCTACATCTGGGGGTATCCAATCTAGGAAGGAAATCGACTATAACAGTATTAGTTAGAAGTTATGAACAACCCTTGTTTTACAAATTTCTCACCTAATCATTATCCATGCAATTTCTACCTAGGAACTATTAGATATGAAACCCTTTCTCACTTCCCCTCAATCACAAACCAGTGACAATTACAACCAAGACAACCAAAATATAAGATACACTTCCAATTAAACAGAACACGCTACTGATTCACAACTTATGAGTGGTTCACAAATTATAACTCAACTAAAGAGTCCAACTCATGTATCAACAAGATACAAGTGTGGCTCACAATGAACAACAAAAAGATGAAACCTTAAAGTCTATACTCTCATGAGCAACTTCGTGTCTTCTTTAGGTTAAGAATGCTTCTATTAATAGCCATAAAAGCGCCTGGTGTTGGATATTAAATCTGGCCAAAAAAATATTTTGCAAATCAAATCAAATCAAATCTCCTGGTGCAAAAAGATATGTTCTCAATAATGTTTTGACATTATATTTTGAGAACTAAATCTTCAGATATTTCTAGCTTGAAACAAATCTTCAGTAAATCAAATATCCAAAAGCGCTGCTTGGTCCACAAGGAATAACAATCAAATCTTCTAAACCACAAAATAAATATTCCAAAACAGGAAACGTCACAACTGCAATGTCGTACCCACATGTCACGGCATCTTGTCCAACATCTTTTTGAACTAGTTCTTTTAACAAAATGCATCCAAAAAACCAAAACCTAACACTTGACACGAAAACTCTAGTCCAATGAACCTTAGTTGATGAATATTAACAAACTCAAATTCCATGGGTGAGAAACCCTAATCCTCTTGGCTTTGGTGCACATTGATAAGGAAAGTAGCTTGATAAGTATTAACATGGAATATGCTCATGATGAAGAAGTAGCTTGACATGTTGAGAAGAATCAAAACCCTTGCTTCAAACTTGAGTGGAATAGGAACTTCAAAGCAACAAAAACACTAGGATCAATGATCACATGCCTTAGGAGCTCATAAAGATGAGTGATTGTGAATTTATGACCTAAATGATAATGCATATAAATTTGAAGCACATGCAAATTAGGGTTAGGAGCATGAGAGCAAATTTTGGGGTACAACACCAGGTCACTACAAGAATGAATGTCCCAAGCTCAAAAAAGACAAGTCAAAGCATATAGTCTTCAAAGGGAAGAAGAAAAGGTTGATGGCTACCCAGGATTCTTCACAAGATGATTATGAGGAAGAGCAAGCAAATGTGGCACTGATGGCATGCATGAAAGCATCTGATGAGAAGATTCAATCAGAATCAGAATCTAAGTCAGACTCTGAAGAGGTATTTTCTAAACTCCCTCATTCTAAATTCAAAATTTTCTTATTTGAGATTTGGGAAAAGTATTAGAAGCTTCAAAACAAATACAATGATTTGAAACAAGTTCGTGTGTCTGAATCTGAAGCACATTGCAAGCTTAAGAAATAATTCCCCATTTTAAATGAAGAAAATTTTATTCTTAAGAATGACAACTCTGCCCTTAAAAGCAAGAGTTTAAAACTTGAGGAAGAAATTCTTTCAGAAGCTTTTGTGGATTTTAATAATGTCATAAAGAATTATAACAAATCTTTCAAAAAATTCTTGATAGAAGACTAGATAGAAACATAATGACTTCAATGATCTATGTGTTAGAATAATGGAAAAAGTGGTATTGGTCATGATTTTGATGAAGAATCCACTTCTAAAAAAGATGATAAACCAAAAACTCTTCGCTCTCAGTTTGTGCCTGTTGGTTATTAGCCTAAAGAAAAACCAATTTCAAATCCTAAGGCTAAACCAAAGGCTTCTTATCCTCGTCATTTTAACTATTCATATACCCAAGTTTGTTAAGAACATTGGGAGTACTAACAAGAAAGGATCCAAAAGAATGTGGGTACCTAACACATGATTGAAAGAAGGCATATATTCCAAAGCCTAGAACTTAAGCCTGATGGTTTCATGGGTTTCAGAGGTGGTCATAAAGGAGATATCATAGGCTCCATAACAGTAGGTAATGGTAATCTCCATTCTATTACTAATGTTTTACTTATTGATGGATTAATGCATAATCTATTGTCCATAAGTCAATTAAGTGACAATAGTTGTGATATAATCTTTAATCAAAAGTATTGTAAATGTAAGACACATACAACTTATCTAGAGGGGGTGTGAATAGATCCCCAAAGAAAAATACCATTTTAAAATTTTGTTGTGAAAACAAATGAAAAAATATGACAAGTAGAAGTTTTAGTCTAGATCAAACAAGTCGTCTAAACTGAATTGATTATTGGAAACACAAATATGCATAATATACCGTATGGAATGCAAGACAATGATAAGAACTTATTACACTAATTTAGAAATCAAACGTTTTACTATAATCACAACCTAAACATATTTCCAATCAAATTATTGATAAAAACGTAAACTAGCAAATTAATAAACACTTGGTATGCAACCGATTTTTCAGATTTTCCTTTTGACTCTCTTGATATGAAATACCACTTACGATCTAATTGATTATAGTGTAATAAAGAAATACTTTTTTCAAGTATAACAATCAAAGGATTAGCCTATATATATCGATTACACAATCAATTAATTTTATAATTTTCTATATAATATATATAGAAATAAATGTATGTGTGTGTGTGAGAGAGAGAGAGAGAGAGGACACAAGGATTTGTTTAGGAAGTTTAGTGAAGTCAACCCTCTCTAACACTATATTTTTGATGAAGACAACTATCATGAGTATATATAAAAAAAAGGACGTTCAAAAGATCAAAGAGCTATGGATCAAGACATGATAAAGAAGTATCTTAGCCTTGAATAATTGATCTTCAAAATTAATTGGTTCAAGTTACGATCTAAGTCTTGATATATATTATGTGCTCAAAAATTTCTTAATATTTTCATACATATGCCTTACCATCATAAAAACTTATTGCCACTAGTTTCAAACTTTCAAAAGTATTTTCTATTTTAGTTCAGTGGTAAACAGTTACATCTTTTCAGATAATCGATTACATAAATCCAATTTTTAATATTTTTTCAAAATTGCAATCTGTGTAACGGGTTACACCGTTTCTTGTAACCGGTTACATGCAATATTTATAATGGGTTACACTATTTCAGGTAACCAGTTACACACTCATAACTTTGAATTTTTTATACCGCTTTAGGTGTAACTAGTTACACCCTTTATGGTAATTGGTTACCACTGAAGCAGTGATACTTTTTCATGAAAATAATTATTCTAACGAATTTTGTTTATTCACCAAGAATCATTGCATTGATTGATCAATTTATACTCTTTTAAAAAAGAGTAATACTCATATAAATACTACAAACTTCATATTTTAATTCTACACCTTTTTTCAAATCAATCCAAACACATTCTTCATCTCATTTTTCAAATACAAGTGCAAACTTTCATTGAAGCATTCTGCATACATTTTCATAACGGTCCAAAAAAGTTTCAGCATCATCCCTTACATCAGACCAAACTTTTCCACATATATAAATATTTCACTCTCAAAAGCACAAAGACAAATGTGAGAAAATAAGATAGAGAGAGAGAGAGGAGTGAGAGAAATGTATCTCAAATATGTTTTTTGTGTGTTAGAAATGAGAATGAAGCCCTTTATTTATAAGACAAAAGATAGCTTAAATATAGAAATAATCAATGCGTTTTTTAATGCTCAAAATTGATTATCACAAATGCATCTTCGATTATGACACCCCAAAATTGAAGGTCTTGGATTTCTAGTTGTTGCAGATCATTAAGAGACTTGTTCGATCGATTTTAGGTGTTAAAAAGTGATATAATCGACTATCTCACTGGTATAATTGATTATAAATTTGTAAAACATGTTTATAATTGATCAGATAGTTCCTTAATCAATTACTTAGGTTTTAAAAATATTTTTAGGTGATTTTATAAAATCAAGAGACTTTTCAAGTAGTTTAAGTTTGTGTGATTGGCCCGACACAGGAATTATTAACATCTAGAAGGATTCAAATCTAAGATTTTGAGAGAAACACATTCTCAGGACTAAGCATTTTCCATTAGGTTAACCCTTGAGACTTCAACTAACACATATTAGTTGAGTTACCTCATTCACCTATTTTTTGTTATTGAATATAGGAATATTTTAGTTTTTTCCTCCGTCCCTTATTATAAAATCATCTTTGAATCTTTTCATTGTAATTTAGTGATTAAAATTTCACCTCTTAAAAGACGGATATATAGAATATCACAAGTTAGAATTTCATGCATTCAAATCTCCTTGCACAACTATATCAACTAAGTTGGTTTAATAAGACACAATCATTTTAAAAACATAATAAAAGTAAATAAACAAATAATTCATTAATACACTTTAAAATTTAAAATCATCTTTCCAAAACCATGTCTACATTTCAATTCCTTCCAAGAAAGGAAAACAAGAAAAGGGACAATATGGTTGAAGTTAAACAATACAAGGAATCCTGAGAGGCATTCAGGTAGGTTTTGCATGAAAATTTAATATATCTAAGTTGACAAAAATATTGTACTTATAGTTTTGATTGATTTGTATTGTCTTTTTAATTTGAAGATGCTGTTGTTAGCGTGAAGTAAATGGTTTCGTTGACATTTTTAACAATTTTGATTATTTGGAGGACATTGACAGAAGCTCGTTTTAATTAAGTTATAATTGATGTGAACTTTTCAACAGCCAATCAAAAATATTTTATGAGCAGAAGTATATCCATGAGAAATTCTAAATCAAAGTTTTTCAAAAGTCAAAAATCAGTGAAAATTATTACTAAAATTCCAATGTAGGATTAGGGTTGTTGAAGTCTACAACAGAATGTATCTCAACAACAAACACAAGTGGAGTCATACATTTTTTTTCAATTACTAAGAGGTAAGAGATAGGGGGTGATAAAATATTTGAGATAAAATAAAATTTTAAAGATATATTATTTAATATTTTTATTTTATTTTATTTTATACACAGATATTAATATAAATTTTTGTAATAAATTTGTATAACTCATCACATATTTATTTTTAGGACAGACAAAAATTTAAGCATGCGTTCTCAACAGTATCAACTTTATTTTGTCTTTTTTTATTTTATTTAAATTTGTATAAAGTTGATATAATTGTTTGTGACGCCCTATAAGTAGGTATGACACATTGAAAGAAACATAATTAGAAGAATGAAAGCCACTGTTCATATATTTAAGAAACATTGTGAATCAGCTGGTCCTAAAAGCTACAGTTTCAGATGAACAGAGAACTGACACAGGGCTTGCAAATGTTATCATTGCTATTATTTAATTTCTATTTTATTTTTCATGTTACAAATATAAATATTGGGTTATGTTAGGTGGAACTTGGAATAAAATAAAAACATTGCTTAAAAGCAGATCAAATTTTATAAGGATTTGAATCCTCTCTCCTTTATATTGAAATGGTAGTAGATGATCTAAATCCATCCTTCCATCACTTTCACCCTACTACTTCACATGTCATCAATAATAAAGCACTCTGAAAAGAAATCTAAGCATATGACAAAGTTTCAATACATACTCTTTTTTAATTGTCCCTGCGTTTCCACGAATGATTGTGATTTAAAGTTTTTGTAAATAAATTAATAAATATAATAATATTGTTGTAACATGTTATAGTTTTATAAAATTAATTTTATTAATATATTGAAAGTAGTGTAGAGAATAAAAATTAAATAATACAATTAAGAAATTAATAACTATTACTATATTAAAAAGTTAAAATAACATTTATTTTAAAATAAATATTATTTATTAAAACGATAATCATTTTTAAATAGAGAGTATAAAATTTGGCCTCCAATTTTTTTATTTTATTTATGGTCTTAATGCATTTTTCATCTAAGTTTTAATTTCTCTATTTTAAAAAATAACAGTTTATTCTTCAGATTTAATTTTTAGTGTTTATTCTGAATTTTTTTTGGAATAATTATGTATTAAATTTTTTTTCGCAAATAACTATGTTTCGGAAAAAATTACGCAAATAACCATGTTTCAGATGACTCCTCAAAAGAGGAGCCATCTCACTTGGCGCCTACACCTACCTTTTAAGGGGAGGCGCCATCTCACTTGGCGCCTAGGTGCTTAGGACTTGTCCTAAGCCAAGTGAGATGGCGCCTTAGTGCATTTGCTAGGGCAATTTTCGCGTTTTTTTTCCAATGCGGTGCGTTATGTATTGGATATAGGATCAACAAAATTGACTTTTTATTTACAAAATATGATTACACACACATAAGTATTATATAAAAAAAAACAGATTAATCAGTGGTCCCCCGGAACCCGGTAATGACCCCCGGTTCCGCATCCCCGTCCTCGTCTTTCCCGTGCTGGGTTTCGTCGCGTTTCCTGCTGTGGCAGGGTCGATGGCCCAGCGAAGTCAATGCGTTCCGGATCCATGAAATTAGTCAGATCTCCATATCTAGAAGATCCGCTTTGGTACAGTCGGTTACCCATACCCTCAAAGTTTGGTCGTGTTGGCGATGGGTGGGGTTCCATGGTTGGTATGTAGCATTGGTCGTCTAAGTACGGGGGGTAGAAAGGAAATGGATCTTGGGGTGTTTGGTATTGAGGATGTTGGGTGGTTTGGTGATATTGTGGTTGATGGTAAGTTGGGTCGGTTGATTCATAAAGTTCCGACATTCCTAGATCAGGGCTAAGGTTGGATGTTGAGGGGCCCATATTGGGATATGCAGAAGACTGAAATTGTGTGTGGGGTATGCGGGTGTGTTGTTATTGTGATTGAAATTGCGGTTGGGTGTGAGGCATATGGGGGTATTGATACTGAGGTGGTGATTGTGGTTGGTTGTGGGGCATGTGGGTGTAATTGTATTGTGGTGGCGACTGTGGTTGGATGTTTGTGGTTGTGTTTTGTCTGGGGGGTTGGTGGAAGGTTGATGTGTGTTGGGTTTGTTGTTGGGGAAATGAGGGTTGTGCCCATTGTGTTCGTGGGTCAACCAAATACCTTGGATGAGACACGTGCATTTCAGGGTTACTAACCGATCTGTACCAAGATAAATACTGATCTGTGTGTCGTATATTATCATGATTGAGGAAAACTGGGAATTGTAAGACATGTCGGTGACGCCTCTACCACATCTTACACCATTCTGGAGCAAAGTTTTTCCAGTTGGTAAGACCCCATTGGGCGTCAACCCTTTTGAGATGCCACGGGGACAAACAAGTCGGATCGCTGGGTATCTCTTGATGCATTCCAAACTGCATCTTCACACGGTCGCTGTGGTGCATCTCCATAATATTGAACTGTATGATTGCAGTCTTGGCGCTCCAAATTGCTGCATCCTTGGGGTTTGGTTCATGGCCCAAACTCAAATATGGTCTCCAGACAAACTGCGCATAAAATTAAATCAGGTTAATGAAAATGTAATATATAAATTATTTTAGAAGTAGAAAAGTTGAAAGGTACGACGTACATCATCCGGGCCAAGGTGATCTAATAAATTGCAGTATAGTGCGACATTGAATCTTGGATTCTTACTGTAATTCATACCCCTCACGCAATACCTAAAGGAAATGAAAAATATTTCATTTTTATCATATATTTGGTGAAGAGATGAATAGTAATAAATGATATAACTTGATGACTTACTTTGTTGCGTACAGGAAAACGAATGTGTTGTTGTTGACGGGGTTTAGGGACTCCATCCTCCATCAACCCCAGACTTGAAGTAAAAAAGCGCAGCCATAAAATGTACATTTTTCCTTGATTGCATTTTTACACAAGGAACTGTATAGGTTGGCTAAAACAGCAGAACCCCAACTATACTTTCTAATTTTTTCGAAGTCTCTAAGTAAATTTAAATACATAAAATTTACATTATTTCCTGTACTTTCGGGAAATAAAAAGGTTCCAAATAGTATCATTATATAAGTTCTAGATTTTGTTACCTTGGATAGCTCGGAGGAATTTTTGTTTAATTCCAAAGTCGCATAATGATTTTTAAGCTCAGTTAGTAGTATACCCTAACCTCTCGTACCACCACCTTCAACCATATCCCTGTCCAATAATTCTTCACACAAAGAATTGGGTTGTTGAACCGACCCGTTAACGGCCTTACCATCAACAGGGAGACCCAGTAACATGTACACGTCCTCTAGCGTGACGGTACATTCACCTATTGGTAGGTGAAATGTATGGGTCTCTGGTCTCCACCTTTCCAACATTGCAAGTATGAACTTTGAATCAATTGTGCAGTTGGAGATCTTTATAACGTGTCTGAAACCTGTGTATTCCAGATATGGTATGATCAATGGGTCGGGAGCAAGGTAGTTGTGAGACAGGATTCTGAATCTTTTGGTATCCTGAGTTAATAATATAAAAGGTGTAAGAGTAAGTAAGATGAACAAAGTATTACCAGAAGTATGAAAAATGTATAACTATAAAAGAAACTTACAAATGCTGCAATGTTGTCCCTTGTGCCTCTGTGAGAATCGCACATTGTGAGAAAAGCCATTGTTGAAAATGCCTGAGATTATGAAAGAGTTTGAAACTGTAAGAGATTATGAAAGAGTTTGTAGCAGAGAGTGAGACGATTGTGGGTGCGAGAGAAGTATGTTATGCTCTGTATTTATAGGCAAAAAAATTTCATAGAGTAAGTGAGGTGGTAGGTGGTGCATGCATGCATGATAAGTGTCACTCTTGAAGTGTAGGTGTAGGCTACGTGGCAGGCCTGGAGAAGGCATCTCTACATGCATGTAACACGATTGGACATGAAGGGAGGCGCCATTGGACTTGGCGAAAGAGTACAAAAATGAAAGGTGTCGCCATCCCCATTGGCGAATAAGAGGTGGCATGGGTTGCAGAGTAGGCGCAGGCTAGGTGACAGCCTTGGAGAAGGCATCTCTGAATGCATGTAACACTATTGGACGTGATGGGAGGAGCCTTAGAGGTTACAACCTTAGTTAATTCAAATTCAGTATGACCTATTTAGTCTTACATTTATCAAAACACTGATTCACTTAATATCTCAAACACTAGAACATTCAAAAATTCCTGCAAATAACTCATAAACTTCAAACCTTCAAACCTTTAAACAATCATACGCAATGGCCTCTGCACCCCAATATGGCATCAGTGCACATTTCAACGGTGAGACATACATTTGTCCCACCTCTTGGTTTTTGTTTAGAGACACAGACAACATCCGATTTTATTTAAACAGGAAAGCCAATTTCTTGTACTTCAAAAAACAATTAGAGGCCAAACTTGGACGAGGCCCGGTGACACAAATATTTTATCAGAATCCAGTTTTTTTTGGTAACAACCAAATAACATTTTATAAGGTTGAGGTTCAAGATGACGAGGATCTTCAGAATATGTTTTCCATTCATGAGTATTCTGGGTACGACTCTATTGAGTTGTACATTATGCTGCGAGAGCCTCAGGTGACACAAGTGGTTGATCCTTTGGAGACCGAACAAGCAGAAGTAGACGCAGTTGATGAAGAAGAAGAAGATGACGAGTTAGAGTTTGACGAAATGGTCAATGATGATTCCGAAGACGATGGGATACCTGGTATTCCAGCAAACGAGATATACACACCATCTCTGCACATGACAAACTTCAACATGGGCGGAGATGAACCATCTTCTGATTTATTTTTCAATCTGTATATGCAGTCGGATGAAAACTTAAAAGAGAAAGAAAAATTTCGTAACAGAGAAGAATGTATCAAATCCATCAAAAAATTCCACATGCTCAACTCGGTCGATTTTAAGGTGGATCGTGTAAATCCAGAAAGGTACAAGATCAAGTGTGTCCACCCTGATTGTATGTTCAAGCTCACTGCATCATACAGATTAAGAGGTGATTGTTGGGTCATAGGTTCCATGTCTACCCACACTTGTGTCAGTTCTACTCAATCACAGGATCATCGAAAACTTAATTATGATCTCATTTGTCAAGAAATCCTACCACTCGTCAGCAATGATCCATCTTTGAAGGTGAAAACCATCATCTCCCACATCACTACGGTATTTAACTATACTCCATCTTACCGTAAGGAGTGGTTAGCAAATACCAAGGCGATTGAAAAGGTATATGGAAACTGGGAGGAGTCATACCAAGAACTTCCTCGCTACCTGAATGCACTCCAGACTTATTCTTCGGGTAGTGTTTATATTCTGGAAATAGTGCCAGCATACGCCCCAGATGGTAGTCAACTCAACAAAAATGGAATATTCAGTCGAGTGTTTTGGGCTTTTCAACCTTGCATCACAGGGTTTGCGTCATGCAAACCAATTATACAAATTGATGGGACTTGGTTGTATGGGAACTACAAAGGCACGCTACTGATGGCAGTTGCACAAGATGGAAACAACAACATTTTCCCAATTGCCTTTTCCCTAGTCGAGGGGGAGACTGGTGGTGCTTGGAGCTTTTTTCTCAAAAATCTGCGAACACATATGGCTCCTCAACCATATCTCTGTTTGATCTCGGATAGACATGCATCCATTAAAAGTGCATACAATAATCCTGCAAACGGTTGGCATGACCCTCCTTCTACGCATGTCTATTGCGTTAGACATATCGTCCAAAATTTCATGAGGGAGATCAAAGACAAAACACTTAGGAAAGCGGTTATGAATGCGGGGTATGCATTGACACAACCTACGTTCAAATATTACCGCAACGAGATCCGTTTGTCAAATCCGGAAGCCGGTAGGTGGATCGACAATATTCCGGTAGAAAAATGGACTAGGTCATATGACAATGGCCAAAGATGGGGACACATGACAACAAATCTAATTGAATCGATGAATGGGGTATTCAAAGGCATATGAAACCTCCCGGTCACTGCTTTGGTTAAATCAACATATTTTAGGATGGCTTCGTTGTTTGCCAAAAGAGGTGAAATATGGAATGTTGTGTTGCAATCTGGACAACTATGGAGTGAAAGCTGCATGAAGTACATTAAGGCAGAAAGTGCCAAAGCCAACACCCATATGGTTATACGATTTGACCGACACAGTCACAACTTCATTGTCAAAGAGACAATCAACCACAACGAGGGCCTGCCAAGACAAGAATATAGGGTTGTACTACCTTCTCGTTGGTGCGTTTGTGGCAAGTTTCAAGCCTTTCGTATGCCTTGCTCTCGTGTCATTGCCGCGTGTGCCTATAATCATCAAGACGCGCTACAACTTTTATCACACATTTACAAATCTGAAATGTTGCTCAACGTTTACAACAACAGCTTCCCTTTGGTAGCAAAACCAGATTATTGGTCTGTATACAACGGCGAAATAGTATGGCACAATGACCAAATGCGAAGGAATAAAAAGGGTCGTCCCAAAAGTAAGTGCATCACAACCGAAATGGACTCCTTTGACAAGCTGGAAAGAAAGTGTGGTTTATGTCGTCAGGTCGGACACAATCGCAAAAATTGTCTGAATCGGGCTACTGCCTCAACCACATAAAAATTGTATTATATAAAATCTTTCCTTTATTATGTTGTAAACATTAGGGTTTTTCGTTAACAGTATTTGTTACAATAAATAATGCGCGAATAAGAAAAAAAACACGATAATCCGTCTACGAAATTACAACTGTTAAAACAATATCATCTGACCCATGCATCATCAACATTACGTCGCTGTATATTTTGACTTCCTCCAACCAAACATTAGGTCTTCCTGTCGCATGTGAGGTTGATGTTCGTCTTCGCTGGATCCTTCTAATTTTCCCCCCCTCCACGATGTCTCCATCTAGCCATCACATCAACTCCCGCTTCAGACGCTCCATGGAGTGAATGTGCCAGAATTTCATTTTTATCGGAGGTTTCGTGGCGGAGAAGATAACGTAACCATCTCTGGTAAAAATCATGGGCGATGTCATGACGCAAATAACAGAGTAAAAAATAAGAAAATAGTGCGAGAAAGTGTGAGAAATGACAGAGAAACAGACGAATTATTTATAAAAAACAGCATTTTGCCCTATGAGCCAAGTGAGATGGCGCCTCCTCTCACTTTTAAAGTGCATGCGCCATCTCACTTGGCTAAAAGAGAAAGGAGGCGCCAAGTGAGATGGGGCCTAGGCCATATTGCTTAGTGGAGGCGCCAAGTGAGATGGCTCCTCCTTTGGGGAGTCATCTGAAACATGATTATTTGCGTAATTTTTTCCGAAACATGATTATTTACGATTTTTTTTAAAACATAGTTATTCTAAAAAAAAATTCGTTTACTCCATCCTATTTTTAATGTTGATTTTATTTATGTGATAGTGCTTCAGTTTATAAATTTTATTTATGTTTCAGAAAAATCAATCTCAAAATAGAATAAAATATCAAAACTAAAATAGTTAAAATCAGAGATTAAAAAGCAATTTTTTTTAAATAAAGATATCAAAAATTATTATTTTTAAATAGATTAAAATAATATATTTACATCTTATTTATTATTTCTTAACTTTTGATTTTACTCCCTCCCTTTAATCAACACTATTTACATCACTTTTACTTCAATATCTTTTATCCTACATTTATCACCAAAGTGAATATATAATGCATGATAAAATTAAATATATAAAAAAATATTTATATATTATTTTAAATATATGTGAAATAGTTAATAAAATCAATTATTTTGAGAGAAATAAATATGTTATTTTTTAAAGAGATTAATGCAAAATATTTAATTATTAAAAAGTAAAAGTGTAAATTAACATTAAGTTGTTTAACTATTTATACTAGATAAGACGTCAACAATTGGCCATCATAAATGCCACCATGAGAAGTTTAAAGTTAACCCATTTGAAAATGTTGAATCTTAGTTGCCAAGTGGTCCAGAAACATTGGAGACAAAAGGGAGTAATATAAGGCATGTGTATGGTGGTTATGACTTATTCCTATTAACATATATAAAACATAACTTTGTATACTTTTTTTTTTAATTAATAATTCCATTCAATTGTGAACATCAACATCAATCAATTTGATAACAAATTAACAATCAAACAGTTATTTTATTTATATCTAATGTTAGATTTATGTAGCTATCAATACAAATATTATGCAATAGAATTGCAAGCTTTGTCTAGTTGATATCAGCAGTGTTAGATGTTAGGAAAACATTAGGCACAAATCTTTGAACAAGATAATAAAAAATATTGTTCATACTAATACTTTTAGTAACAAAGAAAATGTGTAATGTTGTGAAGAAACACGGTGGCATAATGACATGTATCTAAATACTAATAAAAATGTTTTGGTTGGCTAAGAAGAAAAGAAAATTAATAATTTTTTTGTATTTAAGTTGCTATGTGGAGCCAATTCAATGTAGTGATGAAACATAGCACCATGTTTGAATATTCAATAAATATGCAAACATCAACTAAATTATTTATGTGCCTAATCATAAAAAAAAATAGGACACTTGACACTTACTTGTTCATAGTTTAGAATATCCCATAATATTCTACTCAACAAGAAAAAAAAAAACTCAACCAAGTAAACAACACCCAATTGTGATTTACTCAAAATATTAAACTTAAAAATTAATTAATTTATGCATGTCATGTATCATATGATGACTAAATTAATGCCTACATTATTTCTATTATTTCTTTATAAGATATAAATGTTTCATGCGTAATGATAGTTTAATCTTTTTAATTCCACAAAAAAAGTCGTCACCTTAAAAGGTTGGTTCTTCTCTGCTTAAGCCTTCGATAAAATAATCTTTCCTTTCTCCAATAATTGTTCCATGTCAGCTTACTAATACTACTATTTTACCATTGAAAAATAATACATACTTTTAAATAATTTAAAAAACATAAGTCAATAATTTAATAAATAGCAAAGTTTTCTATCACTATGATTCAAAATCATCATGAATATATAAAAGTTTTCTATCAGTCGAAATTTTACAAAAATGATCAAATACTTTTGTAGAAAACATGCTTATAATAAAATAGTTTTAGTTTTTTAAATGAAAGTAGAAGAACATGGTCTTAAATTATTAAAAAAATTATAAAAAAAAAGTTTCAAACTAGAAATTAATTTGTCTTAAAATACTATTTTAAGTATTTTATCACTTCATTATAACTTTTTTAAATATTAAAATGTCAAAAAACTATTTAAAGTTATTTTGAATTGTTTTTTTATAAAAATTATTCAAAAAAAGTTTCAAATTAAAAATTATTTTATCTTAAAATGCTATTTTAAGTATTTTATTACTTTTAGTATAATTTTTTAAATATTAAAATTTTAAAAAACCATTTAAAGCTGTTTTGAATAGTTTCTTGTGAAAATTATTTTTGTGAATTATATCTTTTAAAAAAATGTATTGTTTTAATTATGTTTTAATGTTTAATAGAATATATTTATGTTATTTGATACCAAAATTAATTTTATAATTTTAAAAAATAAAAATAAATTAATATTTTAAGTATTATTTGTATAAAAATTATTTTTGAAAATAAAAAGAAATTTTTTTTATAAAGTTAAAACTAATTGACCCAAATTTTATCAACATAAAAGTCAACTTTAAAAAAATAAAATAGTTTAAAAAAAAAAAGCAATTGGAGCAGTTGAGTTGAGAAGTTATGGAGCATTGAAAAGTGTTGAGTGGGCCCGACAAAGTAAACAGAAAAACAATCACACGTGTGGTGTATAAAAGAGAATGGTCAATGGTTGGCACACGTGTACGTGTCGAGTGATGAGTTGTCGCGTGAATTGAAGCACGTGTGAAGGCGACACCTGAATGTGTGGCTCCGCAACCACCGTACCACCGTCGTCTACGCTGCACCGTTCGTAAGCAGTTGCACGTGATCTTTCCTGTGTTGCACTGTTTACTGTTTACTTACTTAACACATCACTCTAATATTTTATATCGTATATAATATTGTATATCAATCGTATATTATTATATTTATCTATTTAATAGAGATGTATTGATAATATAAAAATTTTTTTATAAAATTATTTAATAAAAATATATTATTCTATCATTCCATGTAATTAATTTAAAATTCTAATATAGATTGATAGAATATATAATCGTTCTTAATTTGCAATGTATAATTAATTTATATTATAGACGTATTATTCATTTTCTTTTATCTTTTATGTATTTAATTACATTTTTATAAATTTCAATAACAAAATTGAGTCTTTAATTATTCCATATTTGAATATTATAATTTTTTTTATCAATTTTTAAATGAAATGAATTTAATATGAGTTTTTTAAATTTTAAAAAATATTGATAAAAATAACAAAAATTTCGATTTAAAAATTAAATTTTAATTTTACTTTTCAAAGAATTTTTTATAATGTTCTATATATGTGTGCAAAATAATCATTTAAAAATACACACCAATTTAATAAAAAGGACTAAAATTATGTGATAATAATTTTGTAAAGACTAAAAGATGTCATCCGACCACTCTCCAGGTTTTGATCAACCGCAAGATCAGTGGCGCCGTATGTGAGAATCTGCTATCCCCATCTTTCTTCATTCGGAACCTAAGATCAAATCAAGTCTTCTTTCAAGATCCATCTCTCATATCATAGCCGACCATAATGATCTTTACCTTCCCGGAAAGACCATCATTTCCCATGCTCGCAAGACTGATGGAAGCCAGGAACACCCTCGCATTGAGGACAACTTGGGCTTCTGTGACAGATAAATCGCGTCCCCTGATTCCACTGATGCTCGACGTGGTGACAACCAACTCTTGGACGAAGGACGTTCCAAGAATCCTGCTGAGGAACTGCCAGAAATCTCGCAACCGGTTCCTATCTCTCTCAACGCCGACCCGGCCATGGCAGCACTGCTCACTGCCTTAAATCAGACCAACGCCCTCATCCTTCAACAAAATCAGAGGATAGGGGACTTGGAGAACAGGCGTTCAAGATCTCCTCCTCAAAAAGCCCGAAGACGAAGTTCCCCCAGTGCATCACCACCCAGGCGTGGTCCACCACCCAAAATGGAAAGGCGCGACGTTTCTTTCTTCAAGAAACGCAATCGCACACCTCCTGCCCGAGATCAAGACTCCCCTTCGTTCAAGAAGAAGAGGGACAACAGGCAGACCGACCACGCTCGATTTCCCTCTCCCAAGCCAAATCAAAAATGAAGGAGCCCCTCCCCTCAACGGGACCGCGACGACCGACGGGGGAGAAACCATCACTCTCCTTCTCCATCTCTCGTTAATAGTGAAGATGATGAGCCTCATGGCCCACTATCGAGGGAGATCACCGAAGCTCCACTCCCTATCGGCCTAGAGAAGCCACCCACTCTAGGGACCTACGACCGCACGACAGGTCCTGACGAGCACATCGAGAACATCAATGCACTCCTCGACTACAGAGGACTCAGAGGCGCCATCAAATGCAGACTCTTCCCGACCACTCTCAGGCAGGGGACGATGGCATGGTATAAAAGTTTGCCCGAAGAATCCATCACCTCGTGGAAACAGCTTGGGAGAATGTTTTCAAGGCATTTCACTACTTCCCGCCGACACCCTAAATCAGAAGCTTCACTCGAAGCGATCATACGAGGCAGAGACGAATCTCTGCGAGCATACTGTTGCACCCAAAAATTTTCCCTCCTAATTTCTCTTATTCTGGTTTGGACTTTGCATTCATCTGCATCATTTCAAATAGGTCATGTGCGTAGCATACATTTTCATAAAAATAGATCACTTGAGGTTCAAAAGATCAGTAGTTATAAAGTTAAGGTTTACAAATAATTAGAGGGGTATATGTTGATTATTCTGGTTCTTCTTGGTGTACAAGACTGTGGAATTAGGGTTTTGGTTCATGCTCATTTTTGGACTTCTTCTCCATTAAGCTACAAGGCTATTATCTTCTGATGAATAATTGGTTGCAGGTTTTTCTTGTCAAGAACTCAAGGGCGTGACCTAGCATACATGGTTTTTGAATCAAGACGTCTCCTCATATAAGTGTGCTTATCATTTGATCAGGCTTAATGACTATGACATGGCATTCATCCACTCCTCAGTTAACCAATTCAAGTTTTGTTGAGCCATGGTTCAAGGATGTTTCTTCTGGATATCTCTCTGTGCATTTGAACTGAGGAATCAAGGTCGTGAGGTGTGGTTATCAGGATTTATTTCTCCTCAAGATGTAAGGTTTTGTATGCCCCAAATTCGTCAAGATTAAGGGTTATGACTTGCTTCCCCGAGGATCATTGAATTAGAAATCGGTATTATTACTATGTTGATCATCCTCTCATCCCCCTATTTCAACTTTTTTTCACTAAGGGGTTTCTTCTAATTCCTTACTTTGCAAGTCATGAGTATAGGGATTTCTTTTTAAGGATCCAAAAGGGTGAATTTGGATACAATGGTTGTGTTTTGGTTCATGAATTAGGAATTTTCTTATTATTGTGCTTGCCAAAATGGTTAAGAGTTGATGCATTTAGATTTCGTCATTCAAAATATCCATCTTATTGCTTGAACTACAAGACATGGACAAAGAGTTTGGCCTAGGCCATACGTAAAGTTTTAACTCACTCTATGCTGAGTGATTTTTTTCATTCGATTTGTCGAAGTTAGAAATTTAAATTCAAAAGAATGATATTTGAAGGAAAAAAGTATCAAATGTCATCTGGAAGGATACTACAAGTTTGAACCAAGTTTCAATTTCAAACATAAGAATACATACGTCATACTGCAAGATCTGGTTATATCATTACATCACAGGGGAAAAAATAACACAACAAAAAATCTATACTAAGCCTAAGTATTTTTTGCCATATCCTTGATTCCATAAGTGCTGCTTCAAGAGACCGTTTGGCCTGCATAAACAGAACAAAATGGAAATCAGCTCAAGAACCAGTTTATAAGCATTTGCAACCCTGCATATATCTAAACAAAATGATAACATTGAAAATTCAAATAAACCGCCCTGCACTTAACTAACAGATTTTCACATTTTTGCTATTAACTTTTCATAAACAAACTTTCCAATTTTACTAACAAAATTTCTGTTAGGACTCAACTAGCTCTCTTTAGCTGAATATGTCTAATTAATTTGCTAACAGTGTTTGATCAAGTATGACAGAAAACTAACTTCTCAGATCTGATAGAAAACAAAATAGAAAAAAC
Organism: Vicia faba; assembly: GCA_948472305.1. Lineage (NCBI taxonomy): Eukaryota > Viridiplantae > Streptophyta > Magnoliopsida > Fabales > Fabaceae > Vicia > Vicia faba. Next base: position 36,853,568 of record OX451739.1, on the reverse strand, counting down.
TATCCTGCTGGCATAACAGATCTCAAACAAAACCAAAATTCTGCACATGAAAAAAGATGGTCTCAGCTTTAAACAGAAAATCAGAAGTGATAATATTAATCCAACACAAATACCAAATGGTCCAAAGAAAACTAGCATCACAAGACCGGCCAAAACACGTCAGAACCTGGCCCTGCATTGTTCAAATCAAACAGTTAATCAATACTACTCGTTGCCTGCATAATCAGTTCATAATAACATTCTAAAAAATATAGAAAACTAGTTTTCCATGTCCATAGTAGTCCTGTCATCAAGACATATCCAAGACCAGTTGAAAGGTATACTGATAAACAAAATAGATCCAATATCCACCTCATTTGCTAATAGGGTTTTTACTAATCCCTTTAACTCGCAGCAGTGGATATCATTAAGATCTTACTAACGCTTCTTGTTCACTCCTGAAAATCAGCTTTCAACTAACCAGCAGAGTTCAAATTTCAATTTCAATTAATGTTACCCTTCAGTTTCAGCTAGCTTCTAACACGAAAAAAATTAGCCGTCATTTCCTAACAATTTTTTTGACTGCCTAACTATTTTTTTACCATAACAGAATTTCTAACTAACTCCTCAATCTCTAACTAACAGAATTTTTTGTGACAAACTGCTTCTAGTCTCCTAACCTATTCCCAAAAAAATTTCAACCAACTTCTAATAACTTCTAACAACTTATCAGCAGAAAAAGAAAAAAGGTATAACAAATTGTTTCCTAATCATAACAGGAGGACAAAAACCAGAAAAACTCACTCTCCAAAAAGCAGCCCTGCAATTTCCTAACTATTTCACTAACCAACTTCTCTAACTTGTTGCTAACTAATTATCCTAAATCTCTAACAGAATCACATAATCCCATAACAGAATTTTTACTAATTCCCTAACTGCCAATTCAAAATCTTTTAACTATCTAACAGCTTTCCTAATATCTCTTAACCAAAACTAACTAAATGAACAGCCTAAACCCCTAACTGTTTCTTAACAATTTCCAATATCTAGCTTCCCTGGACTAACGTTAACCGATTTTCATTACTTCCAGCTCATACAACCAATTCATAACAAATTCTAACTAAATCAGTTTCAAATTAGCTGCAATATAAACTAACCATAACAGAAAAATGGTTAGCCAAGTTCTAACTAACTTCCACCTTCAATCTTCACCCTTCATCTGTTAACCAATTCCCTTTGATCCTGTGGCCTAGGGACTTTCAACTGTAACTAACTTCTTCTTCATCGTCCCTATATAATATCCTCCATCGGGTTCAGTAAGGAGAGAGCTCTCGATTTCACTTCCACTCCACTTTCATCTTCTTTCTCAATTCAACCTTCAGCTTCTATTCATTCACCAACTTCCTCCTTCACCTTCACCTTCAACCTTCAACTTCCCCTATCCTGCTACCTTCTTCCCTCATCCTGCTACCTTCTTCCCTCATTCTGCAACCTTCGTTCCTCAATTATCTTTCAACCATTGCAGCACCTCCACCCACCCTTACTGCACATCAACGCTTCATACCAATCATCGTGTGTTCTTTGCAATTTTGTTACTCCCAGTGTTTCAGTTATCTGCTCTTATCAAGAAAAGGGTACTTAACGGGAAGAACTGAATGGAAGAAGATTGAGAAAAGATTAGAAAGCTTTATCGAGTAAAGTGTGCATACCCGTGCTTCTGAAAATCATCCTCTAGTCTTCTTACGTCTTCACCGCGTCTGAACACTGCTGGAGTGTCTCCGACAGGTAAGCCTCAAATCTCCTCCATTACTTCATTGTTTTATCACTTCTTGATGTCGTTGGAAAGTTTAACGCACACCAAACAATTATCATTTTGTTCTTGCTTCAATTCAACATTATTTCCAATCAATTTTGTCTTTATTCTTTGCTTAGGGTTTCGATTTATTATGGTAAGGCATTGGTTATAACTTAGATATAAGAAAGAGCGAGGTGAGAGTTTAAATTCAGGAATAAGAGAGGAGTACAAAAATATTGGTGTCGTCCCTTTCTTCACCGAGAAATGCTGCCAGAGGCAATTGCAGGCGGTATCATTGGTCTAAGATTAGGGTGCGAGGGAGATGGGGAAGAACAGCGGGGGGTAAGGGTCCTTATTCATTGGGTCGTGGTTTACTACCCTAAAACCCGATAGATGGTTGTCTAAAATCAGGCATGTGTAACATTCATTTAGCATATTGAGGATCCCTTTTTTTAGAGCAAAAAAATGCGTCTCTTGGGCTGTGTTAGCTAGGCCGGGGTACCAAATTGTGAAATGATACCCCCCAGGATTCAGATCTGCCACCCTAATTTCTTTGTTTTCTCCTTAGGAATCTTCTTTTAACTTTTTTTTAGTCCTCATTTTCTTTAGTAACAAAAATACATAAATAAAAATAGTCAAAATGGGACAGTAAAAAATGTATACTAGAATTTAGGATTTAAATAGGAACTTATTTTCTCTCTCTTACTAACTTTTTTTAGGGCATTTTCAATCATTAGTTTTAATTATTTTTTTATATGATTGTATGGAATTATCTTGATGAAAATTATGGGTGATTTTATTCTCATTTTTATATCCACTATGCTCCTTTAGGATTTTAGTCTAATTTTAATTCGTTGATTAAAATTGGGTTAAGTAAACTTTAGGTTGTAATCCAAGTATGTCAATTTAGGATGAAGATTTCCTTTTAAACTTGACTTTAGGAATAATTATTGTATGATAACTTTTGGGATAGATTTAGGTTAGCCTCCCTTTAGACTTTCCCTTTCTTTTTTTTGCATCTTCGCATTAAAACAAAAACTTCTTTTTCTTGAAAAAACTTCAAAACACTTAAAAAAATTGCGGACGAGAATCATATTTTTTTTAAGTATGAGAGATGATAAGCGGGTTTCTTCTCGATCTTATTGTTCTCATATTCTAAGCTTTGGTATGGTTCAAGTCTCAAAGACCTATTTCGTGAATAAGTAGAGAAATGGATAATATCTCTCTCTTGAGATTAACTAGTTATTATTTGCAGCAAAAACACTAATCATTGCAAACTCTTTTACGCCTACGGGCTTTTCTTTCAAAACTTTTTCAAAAGAGCATGTTAATTCACTTTTGTGCTGACGCATAAATCTCCAAAGGTCGAGTTGCAGCAGAAGGAGAAATTAATATTGTTAATTAAAAAATACAAACTAACAAAAATATTTGAAGCCGAACTACGGCTGCTCTGATTCCTTAAAAGGGATACGTAGGCATTGGGTTAGGGCCCGAGCGAGCACAACTTTTATTTTTCCTACATTCTTTTCTTCTTTTTTTATATGCATTCCCTGTACAGCTTAGATATAGATTAAACACACCCATAAGATTAGAACAACAAGAGTGAATATCGTAGAGTACTACGGGCGTGTGGGGGTACTAATACATTCCCCTCGCATAACAGACTCCCTTACCCGATATCTCGGTCGCAATACCGTGACTTATCCCTTCTCAGGTTTTCTCGATGTTTACCTTTCTCTTTCGGTGAGATAAAAGATGTTTGAGGGTGACTTCATTGATTTAATTATCAGTTGATTTTTCAACCGGTTGTTTCAGCTGGTGACTTCACTGGGGACAAGGTTGACCAAATGCTGGTCCATCCCAGAGTCGATCCTAGCTCTTGTTTGTTTACCTTCTTTTCTTGGGTGTTTACGTATCTATTTGTTTATATGCTTTGATTATATACTTTCATATATTGCATTTCATTATTTCCTACATTCTGGATACTACTGTTATGTTGTCTCTTTATGGGATTGGGATGATACTTCTTGAGGCAAAAGGCCCAGTACCCAGGCCAGAGTGCACTAGGACACTAGGAATAGAATGGGGGCATGACGGCTATAGGACGTGGTCCAATTAGTGCAGTCATGTCATATACCACACTCGAATGAGGTTCAAATGAAGGTATCTTCATCATGCCCGTCTGTGTTGCGATGATTATACTTTCACGCGGACTAATGATTTCTGAGTTACCCTTGCCTTACCCTGACTTAGTCTTCATCCGTGGGCGGGGAGGGACTTGATCATTACAGGTACCGATGGTGACTATGTTCTGATGGCAACCACTTTGTTCTGTTGGTGACTCTAGTGAATCTGGTTCTGATGTTAACTTGGTTCTATTGGCAACCCTCTTTCTGCTAATACTTTGGCTAATGACTACTACTAATGACTATCTCAAATCTTCAACCTATGAGTCTATACAACAGTACAGCAACATCCAATATTGTGGAAACCTTGATCCTTTCATGATTACATCATATCATATTTACTTCTAAAAAAAAATATGTCGATGATTAATCTGCATGTGCATTTCCAGGATTTTCCAAGAGTTTTCTTCTCCTCTAAAGAATGGAAAACAACACTGATATCGTCGTAAAGATCAAAAGGGATAATTTCAGCTATCCGTTTCATCCTAGTATTTGGCCATTCCTCGAAGAACTCAGAGATCTCATGAATTGTCAACAAATGGGTGTTTTTGGTGAAAGATATGGGAATCTCCTATCTTTGTTGGATGCTCGGGTTGATGATAAGGCCGTTCAAACTTTGCTACAGTTTTATGATCCATAGTTACGTTGTTTCACATTTCAGGATTACCAATTAGCACCTACTCTTGAGGAGTATGCTCATATTCTTCACATCAAAATTTCTAGTCATACTCCATTCACTCAGGCCCTTGTTGAGCCTGACTTTGAAGCCATTGCTAAGGTTCTTTATTTGAGCCTTAACGATGTAAAATAAAAGTGGAGACGTAACAAAGTCACTTGTGGTCTTCCAGTAGATTTCTTGGAAAGTAAGGCCAAAGAAATGGAAAACATAGGACATTGGGATGCTTATTATGCTTTGTTGGCTGCTACTATTTACAGGGTTATCCTCTTCCCTGAGATTAAGGAGATAGTAGACTTGGCTGCCCTGTGTTTCTTCATGAATAAGAACCCGATACCTACACTATTAGCTGACACTTACCATGCCATCCATTCTAGGCATGGGAAGAAAGGAGTAGTGGTATGTTGTGTGCCAATGCTTTACAAATGGTTCATGGCACAGTTGCCCACCAAGGGGCCATTCAAATAATATCCTCGTTCATGGGATTCCAAAGTAATGACACTCACCTCTTTCGATATTCAATGGTACAAACTTAAGGTTGATAGCATCGAGGTCATCTCCAACTGTGCAGGTTTCTCTAGTGTTCTACTCATAGGAACGAAAGGGATTATCAACTATAACCTGATACTCTCTCTTCGCCAATTAGGATATGCCATGAGGCGTCCACCCACTGCTAAAGAGGTCGAACCTGTGTATTGCAAAAAGGGAGAAGATCTGGAATTATTGAAGAAAGCAGAAATTGCTTGGGCACATGTTGGTAGGAAAGGAAAATAATTCTTTGGGTTAAAAGAGGTTTTAGCTTTCAATCCTTACGTGGATTGGTTGAAAGAAAGATTCAATCTCTTATATTGCCTTTTAAAAAAGAAATGTCCTTGTATCCTTAACCCACTGAGCTACAACACGATGTGCCTAAGGAACGCTTCTACCAAGTACAGTTGGAAAACAGGGACCTTCGTCAGAATCTGGAAGACAAAAAATGGAAATATATTTCTTAACAGAAAGGAAAAGGGATTGGCCCGTCAACTAAAGGAATATGAAGGTGAAGGTAGCTCCAAAAAGCGAACCAGAACAGAAGACTTCTTGGTATCTACAGAAGAGTATCAAATAGCCCTTGCGGATGCGGAAAAGAATCGTCAAGAAACCTTGAAGTTTCAAATGGCCAACAATAGAAACAAAGCAAAATTTAAAGAGTTGGGAAACCAATTTAAAGATGCTAGGATAGAATTGGAAGCAGAGGAAGATCAAATGACTGAAGTGATGAAAGAAAATGCAAACCATAATCTCTATCATGCATATTTGAAAGCTATAAATGTGTAAAAGTAAATCTACAACTATTACAACATGATTATGGGGAGGGGGATACAAATTTGAATTTGGGGACATTTGCAAGAAAATAAAACCCTAAAATTATTACAACCATATTGAATTCTTTGTTCAAATAATAAATAGGCAAATATTTAAATGGACAATTAAATAAATATACAACATATTATAAACATGTAAAAAATGTTTTTATATTATTTTTATGTATGTAAAAAAAACTATTTAATTCATTAAAAATAATAAAATAAAAGATTATTTTTATTAAGGGTGGAAACCCTAATTTGTTTTAAGAAAATATATACATTATGTATTATTTATTTATGTATAATAAAATAAAATAAAATATATACAAAATGTTGAAAAATAAAATATATATGACAAAATATTATTTAAGTGTGTAGATAATAAAAATAAAAATATATAGTATTTTTATAATATTTACAAGTTTTTATTTTAAGAAAATAAAAGTATATTATTTAAGAAAACTATTTTTATGCTAAAAAATAATAAAAATATGAAAATTTATGAAAATATTTTTAGTTATTTTTAATATTTAGGAAAATAAATAAAAGTCAGAAACTAAAAAGAAATAAAAAATATGAAAATATAAAACAATCGGCCAAGGGGGTGTAAACAGCAATAAAGGTGTGTCAATAGTAAGGAAATGCCAAGGCCCAGCCCAGAGTCAGAGAGAATTTCTCTGGCCCTAATTTCTAACCTAGTTTTTTCAGAAAGTTCATCATTCAAATTCTCCCAACACAGTTAACTTAAATGAAATATATGCATATGTACAACTTAAGGCCAATGAGTACTACATTTTTTATTCACAAACCTAAGCCTAATGATTCCTAAATAGAGAGATAGAAGTTTGAACTTTACCTATTTCAGTTGAGCTCGAGTATGGTAATGTAGGGGTTTTCAGTGAGGCCTGAGATACTGGTGAGCTTGCTTGAAGTTCCTTGGAGCTTTCCCAATGCTTAGTTAACTTTGAACTTTCCTGAATAAGCTTGTAGAAGTCAACCTGCATAGTCAGAATTTGAAAATGGTGAAGTGAGTAAATGGTGTTACAGTGGCTTGGGAATGGTTGGGATAGTTTAGGTAGGTTGTATGGAGTGTATTGGAACTGATTGCAAGCAAAACGCACGAGTAGTTTGTGGTTTGGAAATCAAAATGCAGAAGCTGCCCTGTTTTGCAAGTTTTTGGTGTTTTGATGTTCAAGGGTGTTTGAGGAATGTGTAGCTCGTGTTTTTGACCTTAGGCAATATGCAAAAGTTGTTTGAAATGGTTACAACACTTGGTTTTATTAGATACCAAAGTTATATGATTTTGGCAAGTTGACTTGGTTTTGAAGAAAAGTGTGAAGTGACCAAGGGCAGGCCTGTACAGGCTAGCTTCAAGCATGCACAAAGTTGTTGTACCTTTGCCTAAGTTTATGGAGTTTGTTTGCTGCAAAGAGATGGGTTCAAGGCTCAAGGGAAACAAATTGACATAAAGCCACCTTTATCAAAATGGCATTGTTAACTTTTTGCCATTTTTAGATTAATTCAATGTGTAAACCTCTATTGATCAGAACAATGCCTTAATCCATTGAGTTTGCATTCAATTTTTGAGTGTGGAAGGGTTTAAGGACCTGTAAGCAAGTACAAGCAAGGCTGGATTAAAATTGCAACTTGTAGCAACATGAAAAATGCCATGGATCAAAGTGACTTTTTGCCAAATTTAAACCTTCGATTCTCCCTAACCACAAATGATTTTGGAGATTTCTTGGACATTTTTGAAATCTTGTAACATTCTCTACAATCCATCTTTGAAATGAATTTTGAGATTCTAAGTAGAACTATGTGAAAAATTGCCATGAAGATAGGTCAAAATCCTGCCTAAAACTAGGGCAAAATTTCACTAAGTTAAAAGTTTCATGGACCCTTATTCCAAAAATAATGAGATCCAAGCATCCTTTGGGAAAACTTTGTGAATAAAAGTTGTAGATCTTGTGGAGTACTACAACTTTCATGTTGGAAGTTTTCTTTGAATCCAATTGCATCATGGTGAAAAAGTTGGGCAAAGTTGGGAAAAAATGAGAAAATTTTATAACTTAAAAAATTTCTAAGTTATGAAAATTTTCAATCTTAAACCCTAATTTGCAAAATTAGGTTTCTTGGTGAACAAGTTTCATGTTTTGACACATCTTGATGAAAAATGACCCTTGGCACTTGATTTTGACCAAAAAGTCAAAGTTTGACTTTTCAGTGTACAATTGATTTTTGATCAGTTGACTAGAAAATTCATCTGTCAATCCAATGCTTTTGAGATCTTTTGAACCTTGTGATTAGGTCAAGATGGTTCCATTGAGTCATTGAATCCATGCTTCAACCCAATTTGCCATTGGCTAGGTGAAAAATCAGAAATTACCCTTCTGCAGTCAAAACCCTAAAAATGATCATTTTGCCCTTCTGATGATTTGATCAAATTTCTTGAGGAGTTGTGGTCCAAACTTGATCAAATGGTTCATATGAGTATATAATGTGGATGTGGATCAAAAATTATGAGGTTTGACTGTAAATTGGCCACAGTTGACTTTTTCCCCAATACAGTTGATTTTTAGGTCAACTGTCCAATTGACTGGGCAAAAACTTGATTCAAGGCTTGAAACTTGGTATGGGAAATCTTAGAGGTCCAACATGAAGTATGAAAGTCATATTGAGCATTGAAAGTCCAAAAATACTTGTGCAAACTCAAACCCTAATTTCAGGTTAACAGTGTCAGGAGATGTCTTGAGCAGAGCAAACCCTAGCTTAGTCTTGAGTCCAAAGAGTCTTGTGAGGGGAAATCTTGATAAAATAAGAGGGAAAATTTTGGGGTACAACAGAAACGGTTCTCAATGCAACAGATCAAGTGCATATAGAAAGTAATATAAAATGAAAAGGGTGTACTATCACTGTGCAGAAAGCAGGTGTACATATAGAACAATAATTTAATATACTATGTAACATGAAAAAAAATGTAATTGCAAATGGAGCTGTCTTAGAAAGTTGACTATATTCAAAAGTTGAACCCATGTCAGATGGGTCGATTACGTCCAATAGAATTTATAAAATTAGTAGATGTTGAAACTGCGAAAAAAATTGTAGATAAGTGAGTATGGACATGTGAAACAAAAAATGGTGACTGTTAAGCTAAATGATATAAAATAACCCAAGGGGCATTACTCAAATTTGATAGTAGACTGAGGTTGAAGAATTTGAAAATGATTATCAAAGGCCATTTTAATTGGGAATGCTGGTAATTTGCATGAACTTTTCTTGTGCAAAGTAGTTTAATAATTATAAAATATAGATGATGGGTACAAAGAAGTACTTGTCAATGTTATAATAAGAAGTAAAATATTTAAAAAGGTTATTTACAACCATATTTAGGTAAGTGATCTAAAATAAAATTACATGACTACGTAAGTCGTTAGAGTACAAAATATTTGATGCAACCACATAGGAGTTCTTTGAAAATTTCATTACTTCTCCAATTTGATAATTTTCTTCAGTTTCATGGATAACTATTCTCCCTCACAACAATGAGACAAATGAGTATATTCATTAGAAACTTATGGAACAATCCTTTTTGAGGCAGGTGTTGGTGTAATAGGGTCAGATCAATTATTCGAAGTTATTTCGAGGTCCTGATAGAAGTTTGGAGAACTTACTAATGTGAGAGAAACAAAGCGATGAAGAAAAATAATAGGAAAGTTCACTAATAAGATAATAGACCATAGAACCATTACAGGAATCGAATCCATTATTCAATTGGCAAAGCCTCCTCAGCACTTTCGCTGGTCTTCAAAGTACGAAAAGGATAATCGAATTAAATGATTTAAAAATGGGCCATTTGTGAACCTAAAATACGAATTAAAATGTAAATATGAAGTAAAATGAAAAGTTACATGTGTAAGGTTTGGAGTGGAAATGGCTTGAGACAAAGTCTAATGACAATGTTAAGAAAATAAGTAAGTGAAAATATCATATTGTGATATGTTGATAACACATAAAAAGGGGAAAATCCATACCAAATATTGGATGAATGATCGTAGTATGTCTTCTTTGAGAGTTTAATCTTGATAGATAGAGACAACAAACACATTTTCTCATAATGGTTGCCATTTTACCTTAAAAACCATGGTCAAACTCACCAAAGAATCAAGTACCAATGGAAATTCATGAGGGTCAGTTATCCCAGCCCATTTGAGGTCAGTGCATAATAGATTAAGTAAGTAAATAAACAAAAAAAAAATACAATATAGAGGTATAAAATTTGATTATATGGTAGTAACTGACCTCAAGCATGTTGTTGCACATTTGAGCTACAGTAAGTTTTAAGAGTTGAAAAGCCTCGCGGTCCCATATAACAAATGTAGCTTTGGCTCCAACATTTACAAATTTAATTAAAATATTATATTTGTGGTAATAAATTGAGCAATGAGACATATATGGAGAACTAAGTAGGTATATAGATGTATTGTATAGGAAGATCCATATGAAAATCTCAGTTTCAGTTTTATGGCCACCACTACAGACATAGTGTGGTTGATCTCCTTTGGCAACCCTTGGACACTCATGACATGCTTGGTAATAACAACCTCATTGAGAATCTTTGAGTTTGTTAACTTTGGCAACAATAACACATTGACTAATTTGAAATTGAAACGAGATGAAATAAACGATTCTGTATACATTATGTTCACATAACAACAAATAGGAATAAACAACATAAAAGGAGATTAGTTGTTACTTCTTTGAGTTTTATAATGTCCCCTATAGGAAGAACAACAACCTTATACATAAGTTTATCATAAGGGATATGCTGAGAAGAGCCTGAAGCTTGAGACAAATTTTGTGATTGTGAATCAAACTTTGACTTGAACATTCAGCTAATGTCAATTTTTGGATCCTATAACCAAAGGTAAAACAAAAAAAATAGGTTAGATGTGAAATAAAAAATACATTGCAATTAAATTCTAATGTAAGTATATAATTTGGAAGAATGTGTTACCTATTTATAAACTCCTTAATCTCAGGTAAATCATCATTGATGTGCAACTTCATGATGTTGAATGTGTTTGAAACATATAATGGATATTTTTCTACATAAATGTGCAAAATATTGACCATTGGTGGTGTTCTTCTGAGATCGTAGAATATAGAAAGTTAAAGAACTGCAAAGTTAAAATTCCCTAAAAGAATATAGACCTTCCTTCTTGACCTTAGAAAATTGCAAAACAATTACAATTAGAAAAGAAAAGTCCTTCCTATCTTTATTGAAATCATGGAATTGCAATGTGTATCCCTCCTGCAAAGTACAATTTATATTGTTGTTACTACATATTTAAAATTGAAGAAAGTTTCAATAACATAAAATAATGTGACAGATTGAAATACATTAGCAATGGTTTATGTTTGATATAGACATACCAAAAATCCTTCAACAAAAAATTTATCTGTTATTTTTTGCTCCCACTTTGAAGTTGAGTGTAACCAATCTTTATCCCCATTCCTATAACATCCGAGTAAAGAATGAAAAAAACAAAATCGTCTCATGTTCATAAATGAATTACTCAATGAAGCCAATAGGTTAAACATATAATAAGGAAACATGGCTGTACATACCTATTAAAACATCCCTTTTCCATTTGTCACTTATAATATCAGCAAAACGTGTGAACTTAAGGGGTTTAGGAGGTATTTCATGTTTGTTTTTGTCACATATTGATGTTCCACTAGTGAATGTCAACAAAAATTTGTGATCTGAAGGCTTGAACAATAGATCATTCTAGGACACTTGAAAGTTTTAAATTGTATACGTGTTATTGACCGTTAACACGGAATCATATGCTTGTTTAAAAGCATTGGGAACTTTGACATGTATATCCGAACCCTGAATGGCAAATTGTATAAGAAATGTTTGTTAATTGCCGGTAACGAAACAAAATATATATATATATATATATATATATATATATATATATATATATATATATATATATATATATATATATATATATATATATATATATATATATATATATATATATATATATATATATATATATATATATATATATATATATATATATATATATATATATATATATATATATATATATATATATATATATATATGCATGAAAAATGAAATTATTGTATGCTTTTTAGAACAAAAAAGCTCCATTTTAGAAACAAAATCATTTAATCAACACAAAGTTATGGAAACCATATTGAGCATAAACGTCCATTTGAGAAAACAAATCCATTTCACAACAAAGTATCATTTTAACAACACAAAGCTCCCTTTGATAAGAAAAAACCAGATACAACACAAAGTACAAAATCGAGAACAATAATCCATTTAAACAACACAAAGCCTCAGATATAAAACGAACAAAAACCCATTTAAACAACACAAAGCAAAATTGATGAAATTTCAGATGCCATATTACAGTGGAAACATAAAAAAAAATGTAGCAAAAGGCTTATATGGTACATTTCTCAACAACTATCATCTCAGTGTGTTCCTTATTCTTGTTGACAACAATTTATTTCTGATGTATTCTAACAGCTATCTTCCACAACTCCTTTGTATCATTGATCTCCTTGACCAGCTCAAATGGTCTAGTCATGTTGAAGTGAAAAACCAACTGAGAGTTTCAAACAATTTCCAGAAAGGGTTTCTTTCAAGGAAGCTGAGATGGTTGAGTGTGTTAGACGATGACAACTTATCTAGATGCGGGTGAATAGATACTCAATTCAAATTTTAGTTTTAAAAAAGTTTTTTAATCACATTAAAAACAATGGTTAGCGGAAAGTCATGTCCTAGATCAAAGTCGTCTAAATGCACACGATTATAGAGCTCAGATATGCATTCAATCAATCCACGTTAAGTAAAGATGATAAGTGAGCAACATAGAAAATTATCAATCAACAATTTAAACACAATCAATAAGTAACCTATTTCAAATGAAATCGAAGGTAAAAACTTATTTAGATAATTTATCAAACACCTAGTGTGCACTTTAATTTTCCATAAATTCCTTTTAATTTTGTTGATGTTAAAACCTCTTATAATCAAAGTGATTGTATCAAAAACAACAAATTGATTTAAACTTTCAAAGAAGACTTCTATCTTAATGAATTTTCACAATTGAGAGTGTAATAAATTGCTAACAAAATATAAAATAAATACATAGAGAAAACGATACAAGGATTTGTTAAGGAAGTTACCAATTGTCCTTGCTATGGCTACGTCTGCCCCTAATTCTGTTTCAAAATTGAGACTAATTTCTTACTAATTGAAAAAGTATCTTTACAAGATAAATGTTGCAACGCATCCCTACAACACCAATGGTTGATGATGATACAAAAAAATTCCCTTTGGCTTGATGAAGTTAGATCAAGCATCCAACAACTCAATTTGATCCACCGTCTTGCGCTACTAATTTGAAGGAAACCCGTCTTTAACATTCACTCGGCCGAATCCAATTGCAAGCTTGTTGTCACCCAAGATTACCCGATGATTCACCGTCTCATGCTAATAGGTTTGCAAGAACCACCCTGTTCTTCAAGGTCTTCACTCAATTGAATCCAATATCAACACAATCTTGTTAAAACCCTCAAATCTCCACACTAACTTGAAGAAAAAATTCTCGTGGTTTTTCCGGATGAAACCCCTTTGATTCTCAACCCAATATTAGGTTACAACCAACCTAAATTGAACATTATCAACCAAGTCTATATTACATCCAAATAATGAATGATTTTGTGTGTATGCATAGGTTCAAGGTTGAAGATGAATAACAATCAACTAAGTGTTTATAGTTTCATAAAAATGAAAATGATGCATGTATGAGATATATATAGATGTGTGACTTGGAGGAAAAAAGAAGGACCTAGAAACACAATAGAAAAACTGAATTTTGAAGTTTGGTATAGGATGTGTCAACATGTATAAGTGATATATCGACACATACATAACAAAAGAAGGCACATATGTCGACATGTAATAGGTCATGAGTCGACACAAACTTCTAGAGGTTTTTAGACTTAAAAAGAACAACACATGAGTCGATACAAAGCACGAATGTGTCGACACATAGAGTTTGTTTGAAGGCATGTGCCAACACAAACAAGAGGATGAGTCGACACAAACTTCCATAGAATTATTGGCTTAAAAACAACAACACATGTGCCGACACGAAGCACGAATGTGTCAACACATGCACATGAATTTTGTGCAAAAACTTTTTTTTCTTTATGAGACCAATGGATAACCAAAACATACTTGTTCTATATGCTTCTTAAGGTTCCTAATGACTTATAATTCATGGGTGCATACAAATACTCATAGATACCATTCAATATACGGAAAAGCTAAATCAAATCCTAGTTTTGACATCATGCAAAAAATATAAAAGAGAAATGCATCCACATACTCCCCCTTTTTGATGATGGAAAAATACAAGTCTTTTGATGATGCTTTTCGTGTCTTCAATAACAACTCCCACTGAATATGTGCATCCATCTTCTTTCCTTATACTTCTCCCTCTTTAACAACATCAAAAAGAGAAAGAGCACATGATGATAAGTATCAAAATTCACACTGTGATCGGTGGATCTGGAACTGACTGTTTAACGCTGGTTCGCAAAATGTCGCGGAAGCAAGAGTCGCCACCGTCTTTTATTTTCTCCAAATGGAAAGGACAAAAGCACAGAAAAATTCCTTATAGAGATTGCTCTCGGTTCGGGAGGTAGATTTATAGAAAGGGAAGGTGTTAGCACCCTTTCTATCCATGGTTATCCATGGGCTCTTAGATACTTGCTCATTTGTGTTTTCAAAATTGTTTGTTTGCTTTTCAAGGTGAGTGGGTTTGAAAAAGTTTCTTTGAAAATTTCAGTTCGACTCTTGTATCAGTCCTCAAGAGTGTTTGAAAAATTGCTTTTGAAAGCTTTTTGAAAGGTGTCGGTGTGAAAAGAAGTTTTTGATTTGTTTTGAGTTAGAGCAAGTATCTACGAGTCATCTACCTACCCTAAGGAATTCGTCTGTGTAAATGTCCTTAAAGTAGTGCCATCCCACCATTGAGAGGTAGGTAGCACCACCGTTGGAGGTGTTCGGGTCAATTCGAGTTTTGGGACAGTGTGGTCACCAAGCAAAGGTAAGACACCTTAGAAGCTACCCTTATGCCATTGATCTTTTATTCCGAGGCAACTATTCTGAGTCAACTTGTTTTGAGGCAACCAGATCAATGGGACATAAGGACTCACTAAGACGTCCTATAGTTGACGACCACGTTTCGAGGGACAAGGCAACAGTGTGGTCACCAGAGCAATAGGAAGACACCTTAGAAGCTACCCTCATGCCATGTTCATGGACATGAGGACTTACTAAAACATCCTCTACTCGACGACCACGTTTTGAGGGGCAAGGCAACAGTGAGGCGTACCCTAGGGGTGGTGTGTGATTTGTGTGTCATGTTCAATTATATTTGTCTTGTTCATGCATTGGTGATCTATGTTTTGTTTTTATTTTTGGCATTCATTCTTTCATGCAAGTTATTAACAGTTAAAAGATGCGGAATTAAAAGTCCTACGCTATTACAAAGGCGCGGGTCTACATCGCCAAATTAATCCAAGACCCGATTTGAATAAAATAAAAATGCGGAAAAATAAATATCCTAATTAATCTATTACAAGGCTTTGGAGTAATTACATGAAATTTATAAGAAAAGAAATAAACTAAGCGCGCGAAACGAAATTATAATCGAAAGCGAGGGCGTTGGACCCTTTTAAAGAAATTAAATTGAAATTATGAAATTAATTAAATTAAATAAGGAAAAAGACTTATTTTTTGATATTTTTAGTATTTATGGAGTTTAATGAGAAAATTAAATTGGAATTAAAAAGTTAATTAAAACCCTAGTTCTAAATTGTTTTTAATTTATTAAAAAATATTTTTAGTTTGACCTAATTTACATTAATTATTTACATGGCGTATTTATTTATAAAAATAATTAATATTTAATAATGGTAAAAGAAAAGAAAAAGAATAAAAGTATTTAAAACCCTAGTTCTACATTTTTTAGTTTATTAAAAAAAAACATTAAAATTAAACCTAGAATTAAAACTAAATTAATTGTTAAATTTATTTACAAAAACTATTTATGAATTAAATATTAAAACATATTTTTTATTTTGACTTTTTCTGATTTTTCTTATATTTTATGAAAATTAATTTTTGATGAATTAACTAAAATAAATAAAACAAATAAATAGAAAAAAAATGAAAAGAAAGAAAATAATATGCAAACCAATGGGGGGTGTTGACCCCAATTTTGGAGGTAAATTCTCAGCAATTTGGCCCATTTGAGGAAGGCCCTCTTGACTTTTCTGGGATGCGTGTGGCTCTGTTGACCAATGCGTATGGTGTTCTTCAGATCATGGCCATTGGATTGATGTTGTGGGACGTGTGGCATGCCCAGAAATAGAGTTGTATGGTGGTCCCTGAAAGGTACGCTGCATGGAAACATAGAAAGCAAAATAATATTGAGAAGGGAGGGGACCTGGGAATCGAACCCAGGTCCCAATGCTTGTGTGACAACACAGCTACCAATAGGCCAAGTGTGTTACTTTGTTTATTTAATGAGCGATGATCAATAAAAGAGAAAAAACACGCGTTAGTGGAATAATAAAAAAAGGGCGCCAATGTTTGAATCAGCCAACCATCAACTAACAACTCATCTTCTTCTTCGTTCGTTTGCTTTGGCCTGAAAAAAACAGATGGATAGCGGGGGTTTTAAACCCCCACTAAATGAAGAACATGAAAATGGCGATTAGAAATTGGCCAATGATAAATTAAGCGCGATGGGTGCTTTAGATTCGTTGGAAGGCTACGAATTCAATGGTCCTAGTCTCATGGTCTGATTTTACCATATGCAGAAGTCCCCAATTTCACATCTTTGAAAACCTAGAAAGCTTCCATGGTAGATTCGTGCACATGCATTAAAAACTCAATTGAATAACACTGTTAGCTTTATAATGATCAAATTAGTATGAATCCAGTATTAGAAATCAAAAATACGACATGAATCATGAGACACGAATATGCAAAATTTTTGAGAAAGTTTGACTTCTATATACCAATTCCTGAGTTTAGAAGCTGTGGTTTTGATTCAGGAAGTTTCCTTGATGCCTCAGGAATGTAATGGAATTGTTCTCTTGCCTTGAAACGACCTCTAGCTGTGTTTTCAGTTTTGAATTTTTGGACAAAAAATGCAAAGTTGGTATTTGGTTTCAGGCGCAGCTTTTAGGTCCTATGCATTAGGGTTGCCTTCTGTTTATGTATGGGAATGTTTTAGGGTGAAAATTCAAGCCAAGAAATCAATGTTTTGATGAATCAAATATTTGATTTTTAATGAAATCTTTTCAATCTTTTTCATGCCCTTTTGATACCAATCATGGCCAAATCTTTCCAAATTGAGTGTGCACGAAATCTTGGAGTTATGATAGACTTATTAGCTGCATAAAAAGCTTTAAAATGCATGCTTGAGTATTTTTGTCATATTTTATTTAATTAAATGAATTAATGGTGATAAAAATTCAAATAAATAATAAAAAATGATGAAATAAATCCCCTTTGGGTCAAATGGTCGTGCATAGCTCTTGGATGATGATTCTTGGAAGAAAATGTGGCCCATTAGCAATTTTTAGGCATTTGAAGCAAAGTTGACTTTTCAAAATTCCCAAAACTTTCCCAACTTCCACAAGGCATATCTTGCTCAATTTTTAAGATTTGATCATGTTCTTGGACATTTTGGAAAGGTATTAAAGTCCTATAACCAATTCCTTTTGTCCCATGTCATTTTTATTTACCAATCTCAAGTTATGGTCTTTGACTTAAAGTACCTTTTTGTTGACTTCTGAAAATGACCTATAATGTTGAGATTGATAACTTTTTGTGAGAGCATTTCTTGGACTTGAAGTGTGAAGAGGAGTTGTAGGAAATGTCATTCTCTTCAAAATGAGCTTTGGATGGAATTTTTATGATAAACCATGTGGAAGTTATGCCTTGGTCAAGTTACAGTTGACTTTTTCAACTGTCCAAATATGGAAACTTTTGCATCTTGAGCCTT
Organism: Vicia faba; assembly: GCA_948472305.1. Taxonomy (NCBI): domain Eukaryota; kingdom Viridiplantae; phylum Streptophyta; class Magnoliopsida; order Fabales; family Fabaceae; genus Vicia; species Vicia faba. The sequence goes on along the minus strand of OX451739.1, from coordinate 36,835,446 downwards.
TTTGAGCCATGCCTTGAAAATCATGATCAAGAATTGATCAAATGATGTTTGTGGATTCAAAATAAGATGTTGACCAAAAATTTGAACTTTTGACCGTCAAATGACCATTTTACCCCTACAGTTGACTGCTGAGCAATTAGGGCATTTGACTGTGCAATTTTGTGCTGTAAGTCTTGAAACTTGGCATATGGATGCTTGACCATGTTTGTAGGCATGTGGGACTTGATTGGACCCTTGGAAACTTCAACTTCTTTACCAGAATCAAAACCCTAGTTTTTGACTGTTAGGAGGCCCTTGAACTGTGCAACCCTTGGGAGATTTTGAAGCATGCTCTTTGCAAATCTTGAAGAAAATGGGAGGGCAAATTTTGGGGTACAACAGTTGCCCCTGTTCAATCTTCTTAGACATGAGGATGCAGATTGGCTGACGTGCCTTTCATAATCCGAAGGTGGAAGATGATTGAACACTAGAGTGCCCAGAAATTTGCGCTCACATGGTAGTGTGATGATGGGAATGGGCTTATAGATGCCATTTGGAGATTGATGGATAGGATGATGGGCTTATAGATGCCATGCTGAGAGGTGATGGATAGGTGGATGGGCTTATAGATGCCATCTGGATGTCGATCGCATAAGAGATTCCTTAGCGAGAACTTGCGTACCTGAAAAAGAAAAATGATTACCTGACCTGTTACAGGAGCTGGTCTTCAAACTCTTTATATAGATGTGCCCTGACTGGTTACAGGAATTGAATCTGGAGCTTCGAACAGTGATGAACGAATCAGGGATGGTTACTACCTCAACGGGACGGTGAGAGAACCTTGGACGATTATTACCTCAACAAGGACGCTGAGAGAACCTTAGACGATTACTACCTCAACAGGAACGCTGAGAGAATCTTGGGGAGATTACTACCTCCACAGGAACGCTGAGAGAATCTTGGGGTGATTACTACCTCAACAGGAACGCTGAGAGAACCTTAAACGACTTCAACCTCAACAGCAACGATGAGAGAATCTTGGGCGACTTCAACCTCAGCAGTAACGATGAGAGAATCATAGGCGACTTCAACCTCAACAGTAACAATGAGAGAATCTTGGGCGACTTCAACCTCAACAGTAACGCTGAGAGAATCATAGGCGACTTCAACCTCAACAGTAACGCTGAGAGAATCTTGGGCGACTTCAACCTCAACAGTAACGCTGAGAGAATCATAGGCGACTTCAACCTCAACAGTAACGATGAGAGAATCTTGGGCGACTTCAACCTCAACAGTAACGCTGAGAGAATCATAGGCGACTTCAACCTCAACAGTAACGCTGAGAGAATCTTGGGCGACTTCAACCTCAACAGTAACGCTGAGAGAATCTTGGATGTCTTCTACTGGGATAAGAATCAGGGAGATCTTAGGGTCGATCTGACTGAACCGGAGAAGGCCTTTGACTGGATAAGAATCAGGAAAATCTTAGGGTCGATTTAACTGAACCGGACAAGGTCTTGGAATCTTCAACTGGATAAGAATCAGGGAGATCTTAGGGCCGATCTGACTGAACTAGAGAAGGCCTTTGACTGGATAAGAATCAGGAAAATCTTAGGGTCGATTTAACTGAACCGGACAAGGTCTTGGAATATCTTCAACTGGATAAGAATCAGGGAGATCTTAGGGTCGATTTGACTGAACCAGAGAAGGCCTTTGACTGGATAAGAATCAGGAAAATCTTAGGGTCGATTTAACTGAACCGGACAAGGTCTTGGAATATCTTCAACTGGATAAGAATCAGGGAGATCTTAGGGTCGATCTGACTGAACCAGAGAAGGCCTTTGACTGGATAAGAATCAGGAAAATCTTAGGGTCGATTTAACTGAACCGGACAAGGTCTTGGAATATCTTCAACTGGATAAGAATCAGGGAGATCTTAGGGTCGATCTGACTGAACCAGAGAAGGCCTTTGACTGGATAAGAATCAGGAAAATCTTAGGGTCGATTTAACTGAACCAGACTAAAGTCTTGGAGTATAGCTGAGAACTTAACTGGATCTTTCCTGAAAGGTAAAGGTCAGTCATATGCAACGCATGATATGGATCAAGCAATGATGTTCTCAACATAAATGAGATTGTAAGATATGATGCGTATATGCATGTATCATAATGTATGACAATGTGATGTTTATGAATGTATGTTTTCCGTCCTAGGAAAATAAATCCTTGACGGGTGCCGGGAAGTCACATCCTGGGCTTGATGTTGGAGAATAGTGCTTTGTTGTTTCCGCTGGGGATGATAGTTGCAAGAATACCGGTAGGAGAAGATAACTCCGTTAGGGAATAAACTTGGCGAATGGAACACTCTGCGGGGAGAAAATTACTCTAGCGATCTTGCTGGGGAACAATACTCTGTGGGGAGAGAAGTACTTTGCTGGAATGTTGATGGTAACTTCGCTGGGGATACCATTGTTATCTTGGAAGTGTTAATAGACTTCGCTGGGGATAGGAAGACTTCGTCGGGGTCGATCTTTCCGTGGCTTTTGGCTGAGGATAACCCAGTTATATCCTGATAGGGAAATAACCTTTGAATAAAGTCGGGGACGCGTTCGTGCGCTGTAGAGGAGAAGCTTCCAGAATCTACTGGGGATAAGCTTCCTGCTGGGGAGATGATTCACACTTTCCTGGGGGAATTTCTGAGATGTATTGGGAAAGTGACTCCATTGAATGTTTGATATACCGCCGGGGAACAATCTTTAGGTCAAGACTGCCGGGGATGCTTGTTTAAGAATATCTGTATGATGTGCTGGGGAATGTTGAGATCCGCTGGAGGATACTCAACTTCCTTAAGGCTGATTGTATAGCTTGGGGAGAGTGCATTGACTTGTTGGCTCACTCTCTGGGGAATTAAGGCATACTGGTTATGTTCTTCAGCTGAACCTACCTTGGTACCTTGGTGAACAGAACAATTAGATCGCTTAGACAAACATTATTTCCCCTGTTTCTAATGTTACCTGTAATTAATCCTTTATTTCGTATGCAATCATTTATGAATTAGCAATTAGTGTCAAATGCATATATCACAAATTGAACCTTGGACGTTCTTCGCCAAACAAAACAGAAAAGGAAAACAATTGGCAATTTTAACTGAAAAGTGATTTTTTGTATTGATTTTTGAATTTGCCTGTAAATAGGAGTTTTATGTACAAGAGGCTGACGTCCTAGTAAGAGAACGCCGCCGAACAAAAGAGTTTATACAATTTGTACAAAGGAAAATAAAACAGTTGTGTGAAAAGCATGATCCCACTGAGTTTCAACTCTACTATCGCCCTTATATCTTCGAGCGTCTCATCACTTGATGACCTAGTCGAGGATGAAGCTGATTGATCAATGCCGTCTGAACTTGATGTAGATACCGGATTCTGGATGCAAAGTGATCCAATGAGACATAGTATTACGCTTTATCCCTAACTTTTGCCTGGACCGCCCTTTCGGGTTTTCAGTCCACCGGGATACCCATTTTTGCCCAAGCCGCCTTTTCAGGTTTTTGACTTGCCGGGTGTACAGATTTTTTCATTTCATCCCTTCATTTTGCCCGAACCCTTTTGGTTCGCCGGAAGCCCTAATTTTTGCCTAGGTATGTCAACCTAGCGGGTCTTTTTTCATGCGTAGTATCTTTTTACTATGTCTGCATTGGCGGGGTGAGGAAGGTCGTCACCATCCATGGTGGTCAAGATCATGGCTCCTCCTGAGAACACATGTTTAACCATAAATGGCCCTTCGTACGTAGGGGTCCATTTTCCCCTTGGATCACTCTGAGGAAGGATGATACGCTTGATTACCAGATCCCCAACTTGATATTCTTGTGGTCTGACCTTTTTGTTAAATGCCCTGATCATCCGTTTTTGGTACGTCTGACCATGACAGATAGCACCAAGTCTTTTTTCATTAATAAGGTTTAATTGATCAAGTCGTGTCTGGATCCAATCGTCTTCACTCAGATCTGCATCCTTCATTATCCGAAGAGAGGGTATTTGCACTTCGATCGGTAAGACTGCCTCCATACCATAGACCAAGGAGAAAGGAGTTGCCCCGGTTGACGTCCTGGCTGAGGTACGATATCCATGTAGAGCGAACGGTAACATCTCGTGCCAATCTTTATAGGTCACTGTCATCTTCTGCACAATTTTCTTAATGTTCTTATTTGCTGCTTCTACAGCCCCATTCATCTTCGGCCGGTAGGGAGAAGAGTTATGGTGCTGTATTTTAAATTGTTCGCAGAGCTCAGTGATCATCTTGTTATTAAGATTTGTACCGTTGTCTGTAATAATCCTTTCAGGGACACCGTATCGACATATCAGATTATGCCGAATGAACCGTGCCACAACGTTCTTGGTTATTGTAGCGTAGGAAGCTGCTTCAACCCACTTCGTGAAGTAATCAATCGCTACCAGGATGAAGCGGTGTCCGTTGAATGCCGTAGGTTTAATCTCACCGATCATATCTATGCCCCACATTGCAAACGGCCAAGGTGCAGTCAAGACATTCAGAGGAACTGGAGGAACATGCACCTTGTCTACATAGATCTGGCATTTATGGCACGTCCGAGAATGTTGGTAACAGTCAGCTTCCATTGTGGACCAGAAATACCCTGCCCGAAGGATCTTCTTTGCCATAGTGTGTCCACTGGAATGCGTTCCGAAGGTCCCTTCATGTAGCTCTTCCATGATCCTTTCTGCTTCAGTCTTATCCACACAACGCAGTAAGGTCGAATCATGGTTTCGCTTGTACAGGATGCCATTGCTAAGGAAGAACTTCGCTGTGAACCTTCTCAGAAACTTCTTATCGTTGACAGATGCACCTTCAGGGTATTCCTGAGCTTCCAAGTATCTCTTCACCTCGTGGTACCAAGGCTTCTCAGTCACCAATTCAGTCTCGAGATCACAACAGTATGCCGGTTCATCCAGTTTCCAGATAATAATCCGGGGAGCCTCATTTTCCCATTTGAACTTGAACATAGAAGACATCGTAGCTAACGCGTCCGCCAACTGATTCTCCTCTCTCGGAAAGTGTTCAAAGGTTATCTCTGTGAAGTGGGGAATCAAGGTCAACACACATTCTCTGTAAGGAATAAGATTCGGATGTTTCGTATCCCACTCCCCTTTGATCTGATTGATCACGAGAGCGGAATCTCCGAAGACACTCAGATACTTGATCCTTAGGTCGATCGCAGCTTGTAGACCCATGATGCATGCCTCATACTCCGCCATGTTGTTGGTGCAGTTGAAACATAGCCGGGTAGTGAGTGGAGTATGAGTGCCTTGAGGGGATATGATCACAGCGCCGATGCCGTTACCTAAAGCGTTGGAGGCTCCATCAAAGTTCATAGACCATCGGGATCCTTCCTCAGGTCCTTCATCCGGTCCAGGTACTTCACAATCAGTCACTATCATGATACTCTCGTCTGGAAACTCGAAGTTCATTGACTGATAGTCGTCTACTGCCTGGTGTGCCAAGTGGTCTGCCAATACACTTCCTTTGATAGCTTTCTAAGTTGTGTACTGGATGTCGTATTCCGTCAAGATCATTTGCCATCTTGCTATTCTCCCAGACAGAGCAGGCTTTTCAAATATGTACTTTATTGGATCCATCTTTGAGATCAACAAGGTAGTGTGAGTCAGCATATACTGTCTTAGCCGGCGAGCAGCCCATACCAAAGCGCAACAAGTTTTCTCGAGCAGTGAGTATCGGGTCTCACAGTCGGTAAACTTTTTGCTAAGGTAATAAATGGCATGCTCTTTTCGGCCAGACTCGTCATGCTGCCCCAACACACACCCCATTGAGTTGTCAAGTACTGTCAGGTATAATATCAGAGGTCTCCCCTCAACCGGTGGCATAAGAATGGGTGGTTCTTGGAGATACTCTTTGATTTTGTCAAAAGAAGCCTGACATTCATCATTCCAACGTACTACCTGATCTTTCTTCAGCAGCTTGAAGATTGGTTCACAAGTAGCAGTTAGATGTGAGATGAATCGAGCAATGTAATTCAGGCGTCCTAAAAAGCCTCTGACCTCTTTCTCTGTCTTAGGAACTGGCATCTCTTGAATAGCTTTGACCTTGGCAGGGTCCACTTGAATACCTTTATCACTTACAACGAAGCCTAGTAACTTCCCAGATCTGACTCCGAAGGTGCACTTGTTCGGGTTCAACCTCAGCTTGTACAACTTCAGACGGTCAAACAATTTCTGCAGATGATCAAGGTGTTCCTCCTCGGTTTGAGACCTTGCAATCATGTCGTCAACATATACTTCAATCTCATGATGGATCATGTCATGAAATAAAGCAACCATGGCACGTTGGTAGGTTGCCCCAGCATTTTTCAACCCGAATGGCATGACCTTGTAGCAAAAGGTGCCCCACTGAGTAACAAAGGTAGTCTTTTCCATGTCTTCAGGAGCCATCTTGATCTGATTATACCCTGAAAAGCCATCCATGAAAGAGAACACTTTATGCTGAGCAGTATTATCAACAAGGACATCAATGTGAGGTAGAGGGAAGTCATCTTTGGGCCTGGCCCTGTTCAGATCCCTGTAATCGACACACATTCTGACCTTTCCATCTTTCTTTGGTATTGGCACCACATTAGCAACCCACTGAGGGTAAGAAGTCACTGCAAGGAACCCGATATCAAACTGTTTCATAACCTCGGCTTTGATCTTCTCAGACATCTCTGGACGCATACGGCGGACCTTTTGCTTGACCGGAGGGCAGTCTTCCTTGGTAGGCAAATGATGGACCACAATGTCGGTATCCAACCCGGGCATGTCTTCGTAGGACCAGGCAAAGATCTCCACATAATCATGTAGCATCTGAATCAACCGTTGCTTCACGCTGAGTTCTAGGTTGGCACCAATCTTAACCTCCTTTCTGTCTGTCTCAGTACCCAGATTTATCGTTTCCACCGGCTCTTCATGTGGTTGAATTTCCCTCTCTTCCTGGAGTAACAGTCTTGCAAGCTCGCCAGGCACTTCGCAATCATCTTCACCTTCGTCTTCGGCTAAGTTGATCGGATTTTCGAAGTCATAACTGGCAGTAGCAGAGTTGTTACCAGTGAGATCCAGAGTGGATTGAAACCTGTATGAGTGAGTGTGTGTAAATACAACTATTTTGCAATATATAAAGGAAGGAAAGAAAGAAAAGGAGCATAAGATTTGAAATGCGAGAAAACGTCCAAGGTCTTTATTCATGATATATGAAATGACAATTAATATACCCTCACAAATGAAACCACGGTGCCCCGGGTAAGACACCGGGCCATAGAGTTTTAATTTATTGTTTATTACAGATAATAAAAACAAAGGAGTTTATTACTGCGTAACAAAAGTAACAGGAGTATGATCTTTAGCAGTCCAATTGGTCAATCCACCGTTAGTCGTCGGGTAGATCCAGCTTTCAAACTCTGACTCTTCCACTTCATCTTCATCCCAAATAGCATTCACTCCTGGGTTAGTGATGAGCACAGGAGGTCTTCTGGTTTTTGCCTTGCGCACAACCCTCTGAGCCTCTGCAGTAAAACCCAGTCCAAACTTGTCAGTTTTAGGTGTAAAATCAGGGAGCCTACCCTAGTTAGCACATTCACCTTTCTTGATTACAGCCCTGGCATCCTTCAAGGAAGCCATCTTCAATGGAAAGTCCTCTTCAACCACTGTTTCCGCTGCTGCCAATGTTGGAGGTACCTCTTCAAAATGCTGAAAGGGGGTTTCAATACACTCCCCATCCATCTCAATATACCTGAAGGAATTCAAATGGCTCACCATATACTCCTCCTCTCCCTGCACAGTGACAATCTTCCCTCTGACGGGGTACATGAGCTTCTGGTGTAGGGTAGAGGTCACTGCCCCAGCTTTGTGAATCCAAGGTCGACCCAGTAGACAAGAATACGATGGACGGATATCCATCACATAGAAAGTTGAGTCGAATACTTGAGAACCCACACGAATAGGAATGTCTACCTCTCCATGAACCATCCTCTTAGAACCGTCAAAGGCTCTGACAATGATGTTGCTAGGTTTCAGCTCCAGGCCCTCACAATCCAACCGGTCTAAGGCCTTTTTGGGTAGCACATTCAGGGAAGAACCAGTGTCCACCAACACGTGCGCAAGAGTAGTGCCCCTGCATTCAATAGAGACATGCAGGGCGTCATTGTGGTCCTTTCCCTTAGCAGTAAGGTCAGCATCCGAGAAACCCAAACCATTGTCGGCTGTCAAATTGGCTACGCAATCAGTAAATTGGACTGCAGATGTCTCCTGTGGCACATGGGCCATCTTGAGAAATGAAATCAGGGCCTTAGCATGGGCCTCTGAGCACAACAGCAAGGAGAGCATAGAGATCTTGGAGGGGGTATGCCCCAGCTGTTCAACAACATTAAAATCGCTCTTCTTGATTATCTTCAGAATTTCCTCCATCTCTTGTTGGGAGGCCTCAACATTCACAGATTTTGGTGCCTCCATCCGGGCAGGCTCATCTTCAATCCCTTTGCCCCGAGCATTAGATGACTCGGCAGCAGGGGAAACAACTTGATCAGAAATGGGAACAGGTACACTTGCAGGTGTTATAGTGAGAGGTCTTCGAATAGTAGGTGGCGCAATGTCAGGCGAGAAGAGCCTGCCACTGCGGGTAACTTTGGTTGGACCAGTGATATTGCTGATGCTGGTGCCAGTGTTGAACTCTTGCTTTATTCCATGTACATACACATCTGCCCCATAGTGCCATGGGACAGCCTTATCAGATTCATAGGGGAGAGGCCCCGGAACAGTAATCACAACGGGTGCGACAGTCATGATTTTAACCGGCTTCCTTGGGAGAGCCTTGATCGGATTATTGAAAATGGTAACAACAGATACTTCTTCCACCGGAACAAACTGAACAGCAGTCTTCTTGAACAGAATCTCTTTGCTGTCCGTCAGGCTTTGGATGCCCAACTTCAGCAAAGGACAACCAGAAAGGGAAACAACACAGAAAAGGCAACCTTCACTACAACCCGGAAATAAACCGGCCAGCAGTAGGTTCCTCTTAACAGTCATCAAGGGAGTAGCTACATCATTCACAAAAACGGCATACACATCTTCATCAACAGCATTCATTCCATGCTGGGGCATAGGAGCAGTCACCACATTTGGCCTCTCAGGCGCTTCGAATTGTATCTCTTTTGCGTCAATAAGGTCTTGCACCTTATTCCTTAAGGCCCAGCAGTCATCAGTGGAACGCCCCGGGCTATCGGAGTGATAAGCACAGCGAGCATTTGGATTGTATTTCGGAGAGGCAGTATTCACAACCTTCGGGGCCTCTCTAACAGTCACCAAATTGGTGGATAGCAACTGCGGCAAGATTTGTGATAGAGTCATACTCAGCCGGGTAAACTCTCTTCTGGGTCTTTCAGCCCTTTGTGGATTAGTTTGCCGAGGAGCGGCAGTAGGCTTAGCAATCATCACCGCGTTGACAGATTGGCGGTGTTCTGGTTTCTCTTGCCTCCTAGGCCCATACACAGCACTGGCCTCCTTCTTAAAGGGTTTCTTCTCAGAACTTGAAGATGCACCCTTCTGAATTTTACCGGACTTCATTCCGGCCTCTATCCTCTCTCCAGTCAGAATAAGATCAGTGAACCCCGCAGACGAATTACTGATAAGATGATTGAAAAATGGCCCAGATAGGGTCCCCAAGAACATATCCACCAGCTCACGGTCAGTTAACGGAGGCTGCACCCTGCCATCCAGATCCCTCCACTTCTGTGCATACTCTTTAAAACCTTCGCTTGATCCTAGCGACATACTCTGGAGTTGGGTACGTGTAGGAGAAAGGTCGGCATTATATTGATACTGCTTGTAAAAAGCAGTAGCCAACTCCTCCCAGTTACGAACCTTGGTCCCATCCAGCTGATAGAACCATTCGAGATGAGTCCCTGAAAGACTCTCCTGGAAGAAGTGGATCCACAAATTCTTATCCACAGTGTACGGCTGAATCTTCCGCACATAAGATCTGAGGTGTAGCTTGGGACAAGACGCCCCATCATACTTGGTGAAAGATGGTGCCTTAAACTTGTGAGGAATGATCACACCAGTAGATAAGCCCAAGTCTCCAAAATCCAGCCCAGGCACTTGTTGGATCTCCATTGCATTCAGTCTGTCTTCCAACTGCTTATACCGGTCTTCAGCAGGAGGATACTGTTCCTCATTAAAGTCAATCTCGTTGTCAGAGACCACTGGACTTGGAGCTCCTCCCCCCTGGGGGTTACTCTTGTCTATAGAAGAACCAGCTTCTTCATTCTGCAGAGTGTTGCCAAACCTTCAGCCCGAGTTGAAAAGAACAGTTCTCTTCTTCTTCTTCTTCTCCTTCTTCAGGAGTAAAGCCTTCAGCTCTTCTTGGCCTTGAGCCAAACCCATGATCAGCTCCTGAAATTGCGCGTTCTGCGCCTGAAGGGCCTTGATAGACATCTCGGTTGATGATGAATCAGGGTTCATGATGCTGAAATAAACAGCGAAGAACAGTAAGCAACCTGAAAAGAAGAAAACCTGCTATGCACATGATGAATGGAATGCGTATGATTTATGTTTTCAAAGACAATCGGGAATCAACTTTGTAAACAAAAAGGAACACACTTCATTAGATTCAACTTTGAAATTTAAATTGTTCAACAGGTTGCCCTTAGGCGTTACATAAAATGGAAATACTAAAAAGGGAAATAAAACTGTAAAAGAACATCCAGAGCTCCTTATTGATCCCATGGTCTCCTCTTCTCAGTACGAATGTAGTCATTCAGAGCTCGCTCATTCTCCAACTGCTTTGTCAGCTTCTGGATCTTCAATTCCTGCTCATTGAACTTTTCCCGATACGAATCCCGTTCTTCTCGCAATTGCGACCAAGACCTCTTTAATGTCTCATAATCAGTAGGTATCTGAGGAGGGAGGACAGTTGGAGGAGCCCCATCTTTGTCAGGATACTCAAGAATGACGGGTCTGACAGCTTCGTATGGCATACCTAACTTCTGGGCACGGATGCGGACCCATTTGCAGTAGGCTTCCATAGGTAGAGAAGTCTTTGGCCCTAACTCTTGTGGGTCAGCTTTGTGAACTCTGTCCCAAGCCTTGATGAACCCACGATGCAGCTCGTCACTATCCACCTGAAACTCAAAACTGATGTGAGGCACCAACATCTCATGAGGCCCTGCTCTTCTGGCTCTTCCAAACTGACGGAGAGCTAGACATGGATTGTAAGAGATTCCTTCTTGAGTACCAATCAAAGGAACATTAGGGTATTCTCCACAACGGTCAATAACAGCTATCTCATCCAAACCTCTGAGAGTCCAAATGATGTCCTTATCAGTGAGGGACATTAACCTATGAGCCCAACCTCTTCCTTCTTGGTTCTTCAGCACGAACTTAGGGAGGTGCGAAATAAACCACCTCACCAACAAAGGGATACAACACCATAGAGTTCCTCATCTTCGGGCAGTACGAGCATGAAGTTGTTGTAGGATGTCACCCAAGAGAGTGGGCACAGGGTTCTGAGACATAAAGATCCTTATGGCAGTGACATTGATGAAGTTGTCAGGATTAGGAAACAAGACGAGCCCATAGATTAAGAGAGCCAAGATGTCTTCATATGCCCTAAAGTCCAAGTCATTCCAGAAACTGTTAGCTTTACCAGCCAGAAACTTGGCCAAGAAACCCTTAAATCCGCTTCTAGTCACCCAATTGTCCATTACTTCTTGGTGGGTCAAGGGAAGAGCTGCAGCAACCTCCTCAAGCCTGAGGGTCTTTTCCCAACCAGTGTAGGGAGTCTGATCCAAGATAGGGATGCCAAGCAAATCAGAGAACTCTTCCAGGGTAGGGACCAGCTGGAAGTCTTGAAAGGTGAAACACCGGTACAGAGGGTCATAGAACTGGGTCAGGACACTCATCAACTGTTGATCCCGCTTTGCAGTGACTAAACTGAGAAGAGAACCATGCCTCTGAATGAAGGAAGTGGTATTTGGAATCCTGCTAACCATCTCTTCAAGCAACTCAGGTGGGTGAACAAAGTTGAACCGGATAGTATTCCTTCGCACAGGCATCATGGTGTCCTAAAAAACAGAGCAAGGGTGAAACCTTCTTGTCTTTGAAATGGTCAGTCCTTATGCAGGATGCATGCAATGCTCATGATGTTATGATGTTATGATAAAGCACACCACAAATATTTACAAAGGCAAACATGGTAAGGCACACAAGTCACACAAGACAAGCCCTTAAAGTTTAGGCCAGCATGAGGTTTAGGTATTACCCTCTTTCAGTTTGTTGGTTCATACCTGTCCTATCAAAAGTAACCGGGTTCTTAGAGGATCCCAATATCATTGACTACCCTCAATCGGTCATAACTCCAGCATCGCAATCTTTTCTTGCGGCCAGAACCATCACGAGAGTTTAGCCTCAATGGGCGTAGCATACTGCTACTGTTCTAATGGCCAAGTTGTGTCATTTAAGGTTCTAAGGTCTGTTGGTGCTTAATGACTCCTCAGAAGACCCATATTCTCCTCGTTGCGACACAAGGGATATCGGTACAGACCAAGGTGCCACACCAACGTAGCCACTGCTTCACCCATGTCGGTCTACGACGGACAGGTCCCTCACAACTTATGCTACCTAAACAGGGTATCCCCAGATCCGGGTTAGGATCTATGTAACTCCGATGCAACCCACAATTTAAAGAAAACAAGTCAATACAATTGAAAACACAGTTATGAACTATCCTAAGGTACACCTCACTTTAAAAAGAGTCCCCAGCAGAGTCGCCAGTTCTGTGATCGGTGGATCTGGAACTGACTGTTTAACGCTGGTTCGCGAAATGTCGCGAAAGCAAGAGTCGCCATCGTCTTTTATTTTCTCCAAATGGAAAGGACAAAAGCACAGAAAAATTCCTTATAGAGATTGCTCTCGGTTCGGGAGGTAGATTTATAGAAAGGGAAGGTGTTAGCACCCTTTCTATCCATGGTTATCCATGGGCTCTTAGATACTTGCTCATTTGTGTTTTTAAAATTGTTTGTTTGCTTTTCAAGGTGAGTGGGTTTGAAGAAGTTTCTTTGAAAATTTCAGTTCGGCTCTTGTATCAGTCCTCAAGAGTGTTTGAAAAATTGCTTTTGAAAGCTTTTTGAAAGGTGTCGGTGTGAAAAGAAGTTTTTGATTTGTTTTGAGTTAGAGCAAGTATCTACGAGTCATCTACCTACCCTAAGGAATTCGTCTGTGTAAATGTCCTTAAAGTAGTGCCATCCCACCATTGAGAGGTAGGTAGCACCACCGTTGGAGGTGTTCGGGTCAATTCGAGTTTTGGGACAGTGTGGTCACCAAGCAAAGGTAAGACACCTTAGAAGCTACCCTTATGCCATTGATCTTTTATTCCGAGGCAACTTGTTTTGAGGCAACCAGATCAATGGGACATAAGGACTCACTAAGACGTCCTATAGTCGACGACCACGTTTCGAGGGACAAGGCAACAGTGTGGTCACCAGAGCAATAGGAAGACACCTTAGAAGCTACCCTCATGCCATGTTCATGGACATGAGGACTTACTAAAACATCCTCTACTCGACGACCACGTTTCGAGGGGCAAGGCAACAGTGAGGCGTACCCTAGGGGTGGTGTGTGATTTGTGTGTCATGTTCAATTATATTTGTCTTGTTCATGCATTGGTGATCTACGTTTTGTTTTTATTTTTGGCATTCATTCTTTCATGCAAGTTATTAACAGTTAAAAGATGCGGAATTAAAAGTCCTACGCTATTACAAAGGCGCGGGTCTACATCGCCAAATTAATCCAAGACCCGATTTGAATAAAATAAAAATGCGGAAAAATAAATATCCTAATTATTCTATTACAAGGCTTTGGAGTAATTACATGAAATTTATAAGAAAAGAAATAAACTAAGCGCGCGAAACGAAATTATAATCGAAAGCGAGGGCGTTGGACCCTTTTAAAGAAATTAAATTGAAATTATGAAATTAATTAAATTAAATAAGGAAAAAGACTTATTTTTTGATATTTTTTGTATTTATGGAGTTTAATGAGAAAATTAAATTGGAATTAAAAAGTTAATTAAAACCCTAGTTCTAAATTGTTTTTAATTTATTAAAAAATATTTTTAGTTTGACCTAATTTACATTAATTATTTACATGGCGTATTTATTTATAAAAATAATTAATATTTAATAATGGTAAAAGAAAAGAAAAAGAATAAAAGTATTTAAAACCCTAGTTCTACATTTTTTAGTTTATTAAAAAAAACATTAAAATTAAACCTAGAATTAAAACTAAATTAATTGTTAAATTTATTTACAAAAACTATTTACGAATTAAATATTAAAACTTTTTTTTTATTTTGACTTTTTCTGATTTTTCTTATATTTTATGAAAATTAATTTTTGATGAATTAACTAAAATAAATAAAACAAATAAATAGAAAAAAAATGAAAAGAAAGAAAATAATATGCAAACCAATGGGGGGTGTTGACCCCAATTTTGGAGGTAAATTCCCAGCAATTTGGCCCATTTGAGGAAGGCCCTCTTGACTTTTCTGGGATGCGTGTGGCTCTGTTGACCAATGCGTATGGTGTTCTTCAGATCATGGCCATTGGATTGATGTTGTGGGACGTGTGGCGTGCCCAGAAATAGAGCTGTATGGAGGTCCCTGAAAGGTACGCTGCATGGAAACATAGAAAGCAAAATAATATTGAGAAGGGAGGGGACCTGGGAATCGAACCCAGGTCCCAATGCTTGTGTGACAACGCAGCTACCAACAGGCCAAGTGTGTTACTTTGTTTATTTAATGAGCGATGATCAATAAAAGAGAAAAAACACGCGTTAGTGGAATAATAAAAAAAGGGCGCCAATGTTTGAATCAGCCAACCATCAACTAACAACTCATCTTCTTCGTTCGTTTGCTTTGGCCTGAAAAAAAACAGATGGATAGCGGGGGTTTTAAACCCCCACTAAATGAAGAACATGAAAATAGCGATTAGAAATTGGCCAATGATAAATTAAGCGCGATGGGTGCTTTAGATTCGTTGGAAGGCTACGAATTCAATGGTCCTAGTCTCATGGTCTGATTTTACCATATGCAGAAGTCCCCAATTTCACATCTTTGAAAACCTAGAAAGCTTCCATGGTAGATTCGTGCATAGGCATTAAAAACTCAATTGAATAACACTGTTAGCTTTATAATGATCAAATTAGTATGAATCCAGTATTAGAAATCAAAAATACGACATGAATCATGAGACACGAATATGCAAAAATTTTGAGAAAGTTTGACTTATATATACCAATTCCTGAGTTTAGAAGCTGTGGTTTTGATTCAGGAAGTTTCCTTGATACCTCAGGAATGTAATGGAATTGTTCTCTTGCCTTGAAACGACCTCTAGCTGTGTTTTTCAGTTTTGAATTTTTGGACAAAAAATGCAAAGTTGGTATTTGGTTTCAGGCGCAGCTTTTAGGTCCTATGCATTAGGGTTGCCTTCTGTTTATGTATGGGAATGTTTTAGGGTGAAAATTCAAGCCAAGAAATCAATGTTTTGATGAATCAAATATTTTATTTTTAATGAAATCTTTTCAATCTTTTTCATGCCCTTTTGATACCAATCATGGCCAAATCTTTCCAAATTGAGTGTGCACGAAATCTTGGAGTTATGATAGACTTATTAGCTGCATAAAAAGATTTAAAATGCATGCTTGAGTATTTTTGTCATATTTTATTTAATTAACTGAATTAATGGTGATAAAAATTCAAATAAATAATAAAAAAATGATGAAATAAATCCCCTTTGGGTCAAATGGTCGTGCATAGCTCTTGGATGATGATTCTTGGAAGAAAATGTGGCCCATTAGCAATTTTTAGGCATTTGAAGCAAAGTTGACTTTTCAAAATTCCCAAAAATTTCCCAACTTCCACAAGGCATATCTTGCTCAATTTTTAAGCTTTGATCATGTTCTTGGACATTTTGGAAAGGTCTTGAAGTCCTCTAACCAATTCCTTTGGTCCCATGTCATTTTGATTTACCAATCTCAAGTTATGGTCTTTGACTTAAAGTGCCTTTTTGTTGACTTCTGAAAATGACCTATAATGTTGAGATTGATAACTTTTTGTGAAAGCATTTCTTGGACTTGAAGTGTGAAGAGGAGTTGTAGGAAATGTCATTATATTCAAAATGAACTTTGGATGGAATTTTTCTGATAAACCATGTGGAAGTTATGCCTTGGTCAAGTTACAGTTGACTTTTTCAACTGTCCAAATATGGAAACTTTTGCATCTTGAGCCTTTTTGAGCCATGCCTTGAAAATCATGATCAAGAATTGATAAAATGATGTTTGTGGCTTCAAAATAAGATGTTGACCAAAAATTTGAACTTTTGACCGTCAAATGACCATTTTACCCCTACAGTTGACTGCTGAGCAATTATGGCATTTGACTGTGCAATTTTGTGCTGTAAGTCTTGAAACTTGGCATATGGATGCTTGACCATGTTTGTAGGCATGTGGGACTTGATTGGACCCTTGGAAACTTCAACTTCTTTACCAGAATCAAAACCCTAGTTTTTGACTGTTAGGAGGCCCTTGAACTGTGCAACCCTTGGGAGATTTTGAAGCATGCTCTTTGCAAATCTTGAAGAAAATGGGAGGGCAAATTTTGGGGTACAACACACACAAATACGAATATATCACACAAAGGAGTTTTGTAAAAGTAAGAGCGCAAACATACATGTTCCCATACACAAGATGTTACACAATAATAATAATCAAATAATAGGCTAGACAAAACAAAAACAATATGATAACCGCACATTGATATTAATTGTCTCAATTAAGGCAAAAATAGATAAGCAACAACATAAGTATTTAAACTACGTATGGTTCTAATGCATAAACAAAGATGAAACAAACTAAGTTGTGATATGCGATATTAAGGATGATAAAAAAAACAATGCATGAACAATAGCTAGAGAGACTCCAAGCCAAGTGATCCACGAATATTTCATGATTTGGCGGCCCCTATAATTGTCCCAAGATATGATCTTTCACCATTTTCCATTTTGTTACGCATGTCATTGTAGAACTGTACACTTTCTTCATGATTAGAGAAGCCAAAATTGATGACACTTCTCAATTTATTGTCCATGATTATGAAGAAGGTGGATATACATTAGTGAACTAAAGACATTTGTGCAGTAACAGGTGACCCAAAGAGATCAAAGTTGGCATCTTGTGATGCTAGATGCTTCTGAACTTGGTTGTATCTTGCGTCCTTAATAGCTTGAGAATTTCCTCTCAAGCCCTTATTTTCCATACCTTTTATCTTGCTTGACATCCATGTTTTTAAGCAAGGTTATCAAACTTGACTCATTGTTTGGTACGGTCCAAAAATTACCTTGTGAACCAGATCCATGTTCGTGATGCCTACCATCACTTTATTATGGCCAAGTTTCTTGATTAGCAGTGGCCCTCATCCATGCCTAATCTTCCTCATAGTCTCCATCGGCCATATTAATGTCTTCTTCACCGTTTCCACCAAAGTGTTGCTCCTCCATCTCATGAGCATCCACGTCATCTTCAAGAGTTGTTGGATCATCAAAGTTGAAAATTTTATTGTTGCATATACAGAGATAATAAGCATTCTCTTTGATATCCCAATTATATCCTATGTGTCTTAGAGAACTTAAATCAAACGGTTGAGTAAGTCCTAGAGAGGTTAGAGGTAAGTTTGGAACACCAATATTGGATGATTAGAATTTTTACAATCATGGAGGGATATCAAAAAGAGTTTCCTTTATTCCCCTTCCTAATAGAGAACAAATGAGAGACAAAGTAGTTTGGCCAACCTATTTTAATCTTGTGGAGTAGCACATAGATAAGGTGTACCTCCATTTGGTCTACTCTTGAGTTCCCTCCGTTACTAGGACGTAGGACATGAGAAACAATCCAATGCAAGATGTGAGGGAATTGTTTCAATTGACCAGTTGTTATTCTTTCATTGTTGCCTTTATATCGCATAACCTTCAACATTTCATTTGAATGCTCTCTCCAACAAAAAAGGTCATAAAGGTTGTCATCTGATATATTTGGTAGAGCAACATCAT
Source organism: Vicia faba (assembly GCA_948472305.1). NCBI lineage: Eukaryota > Viridiplantae > Streptophyta > Magnoliopsida > Fabales > Fabaceae > Vicia > Vicia faba. The sequence continues at coordinate 36,817,314 of OX451739.1, read as the reverse complement.
CATCACCATCATCATCGGTTATAGTCATTCCAAAAAGTGATTTCCACATATTATTTGTAAATTTGAAATCCTTAGCTCCCATTCTAAACATGAACTCACTTCCTTTGCATTTAAGTAATCTTGCATAAAAGATCCGAATGAGATATTCATCGTATTCTTGAGACAACTGCAAGAAGTAATTGATTTTATGATGTTCCATACGATCAACCACATCAGAAATGTTGAGTTCATCAACCACAGTTGGATTGTAGATGTGTTGTTTTACAACTCCCTATTTTTTCACTTTTCCTGAAAGAATTTATGAACCTCGTCATCAATCAAATCAAATGCATTTTCAGGTTCATTTGTCACTTGAGGAGCCTTACCTTTACCCTTGATGGCTCATTTATTTCTTATAATTCTTGGAGGCATGGTCAAATGAAGAAATGAGCTTGCACGAAAGGTGTTTGATGAAATTTCTAAGAGAGACAACTTGTTATATGAATGGATTTGGTTACCAACAAACCCAATTGCTAGTATGTAATGCAATCTTTGATGATAATGATAATGCAGCTATAATAGATGAAGATGTGTAAGATTTATGATGAGGGTATGCAAAAAAATGTTGGTCAATATGATTCTAAAAGATTTGAAGATGGGATGTGGTAGGATTCTTAGTGTGTGGGTTGAACAAATTTTGATTCAATCTATGCTCTTATGAAACAAGTACATTTGTGCAAGAGGGATACTCAAAATGTAAAAGATAAGACAAAGAGGAAAACCAATATAAATGATTCTATATATTCAGGCGAATGCCTTTCCAGGAATTATGTGTCGACACATGTGTCCTATGTGTTAGCACATATTGAACTGAAAAATAGAATTATTATGAAATATTAACACATGTGTCGACACATAGGACACATGTGTCGACTCATACTGAACCAAAAAAGTTTTAATTGAAATGATGATTTACGTGTTGACCTTTACACATCATGTGTCGTCTCATGACATGAAAAGAAAATAAATTTTCTTGAGAAATAAGATTTTTGGTGGTTTTGAAGAGACATAACTTGAATTATGCATGAATTAGTATGAAATGCAATGAAAAATGTTTATGTTTCATGGTTTCATATAGATAAACAAAATACATAGATAACACACAAAGAATTCAACAATATACATATGATGAATTTTAGAATGAGGTCACTATAAACATGTAAATTGAGAAACACATAGTTTGACAATTAGAAATATTTGGAAACAAACACTCATATCATATATAATTTATCAAGTATATCCTATGCCTTTTATTAATAAAGAAATAAAAGAAATAACTTACGCACAAGTTGAAAATAGAAACGATACAATCTTACCATTCAACCAGACGGAAAATGCACCATGCATTTCACGAGGAACCTACGAACAAAGATTAAAAAAAATGCAATGATGTTCCATAAGATCTTTTAGACATCAACGCTTTCACTCCTTTTCTCTTTCTCGAAGATCATAATTCTTTTATTCACACTTAGGATAACTTATTGAATCTTTCATGATAACTACATTCTTTTCCATTTGACACCAAGTGTTGTCATCTATCATGTGCCTTGAGCTTCTATAAAAGGATCTCATACTCTCTTTGTAGGCCCATACACATTTCATGCACAATCAACAAGATGAACTAGGTACTCAATTTTCATTGGTTCCTTGAGGGTAAGTAACACCATGGTTGTGTTTTAGTAATCATTGGTAAATGTCCTTAAGAACTAGAAATTTCTTAAGTTTGAACTTAGCCATGGTATGTCCTTTTACACAACAATAGTGACAAGTCAAGTTGGGATGAGATGAAATCTTATCCTTTGATACCTTCTCAACAAATCCATACCTCCTATAAAGATTATGAGTAGGTAATTTATGTTTTGAAGTATCAATGGAAAATGTTATCTTTGGTTTTAGACCCTTGTCAAGTTTTACCTTTAGAGATCTAACCTCTTTTTTCCAAATAGGACAAGTATCATAACCGAAGCAGTTAAACCAAGAGAGTTCTTCATTGTCATCTTTTGCTTTTTGAGTATCTATCATAGAACAAGTATCATCTACCTTATCTTCCAAATAAGAAATAATTTTTTTGTTTGAAGCAAGCTTTTTGAAATATTTTAAAGCTTCTTTGTGTAGATTTTCAAAGGCAATCAATAAATCGGAATGAGACAAATTATTATTAGAAACATGTTTAGAAGGACTTACAACCTTTTTATTTTCTTCAAGGTAATGAGCGAAAAGACACACTTCATTGCGCTTGAGGGATTAGCTTCCTTTTTCTTCTTTTCATGATAATGGGAAGAGAGACAAACTTCATCATACTTGGATTGTTTAACCTCTTTGCACTTCTTTTAATTATACCAAGCCGATAGAAGAACGACTATCGTTTCTTCATTATCACTAGACTCTTCATCACTTGAGGACTCACAATCACTGCCCCAAGCCACATAAGTTTTCCTAGACTTTCTAGAATTTGTATTTTTGCCTTTCTCTTTGTCTTTTTCAAGAGATGGACACTCTGACCTATAATGACCCGAATTTCCATAATTGTAGCATATACCTTTAGAACTTCTTTTGTTGTTGTATCCTTCCTTTGAAGATGAGGTTTGTCTCCTATACTTTGTGAGATTTTTATCGAAGTGACTTACTCTATTCTTTCTCATGTATCTATTGTACCTCTTTACGAATAATCTCATTTCTTCTTCATCATTCGACTTTTCACTATCACTATCGTCAATATCACTTTGCTCATTTGTTGAGAGCTTAGAACAAGAAGTCTTTAGAGAAATGTACTTATTTTCAACTTCCTTTTCTTTCCCTTTTCTTTATTCAGCTTCTTCCTATGTTTCTTTTCATATTTTACTAAGCAAGTGAGTTCTTTCTCATGTTCTTCAAGCTTACCAAACAACATAGTGAGGTCAAGTGTAGCGAAATTGTTGGCTTCCTTGATCGCATTAACCTTTGGTTGTCAATCCCTAGTAGGATATCTCAAAACTTTGTTAGTAGCAATTTCATTGGAGACCGGTTTCCCAAGTGTATTCAAATGGTTAATGAGATGAGAAAATCTATTTTTCATATCCGCAAAGGTTTCACCATGCTTCATGTGAAAAAGCTCAAGCTCTTGAGTCAATGTATTTACTCTAGCTTGTTTAACTTCATTGGTTCCCTAATGGAAAACTTCCAATGTGTTCCACATAGATTTTGCGATTTCACAATGGGAGACACGATAAAACTCATCCACTCCAAAGGAAGACATGAGAATGTTTCGTGCCTTTTGAAATTCTTCTGGTATTGGCAATACATGGATATACTGAAATTCCAACATTAAAACAATGTCAAGATAGATGTTATAACATCTGATATGACATCCTGAACAGATTCATCAAATTAAACACATACAGAAACTTAAACCGTAGAACGATAAATAACACCATGATATATTAACCCAGTTCGGTGCAATATCACCTACTCTGGAGGCTACCAAGCAAGGAAGGAAATCCACTATCAGTAGTACCAATTCAAAGCTAAGCTCCCCCGTTTACAACTTATCGCCTAATTCCTACCTAGTGCAACTTCTACCTAGGTCCTCCCTAGATATGATAGATTTTTATCCCACTTCCAATCACCACAACGACATCTAACAGTCCCAATCCTAATGACTGTAATGAGTATAACTCAACAAGAAGACTATACTTCTATTATAATACTTAGCCAAGACTCTTGACCAAGAACAATACTTAGAGTTTGCTTAAAGTATTTCTCAAAGAACAATACTCACTCTTGCTTCATAGCTTCGAGGAGAACAATAAGTCTACCACATGTATCAAAAGATACAAGAGTGACAAACACCTACACAATACACAAGAGACTCTCAAAACCTAAGATTATTTTCTTCCCCTAATTTTTACAATTGTTGAAAGATAAAAGTTGGCA